>CP053151.1:614127-1228255 GCA_014607495.2 Carposina sasakii | reverse complement strand
GATACAATTTCTCAAGGATTGTAGTAAGGGACTAGGTTAATGAGTTATGAACATGTAAATAGTAAAATATATTCCCACTCGGGTGAAGAATTTTTTCCATTTAATATTATAATAAGAAATTTATAAAAAAAACTTCTCCATTAATATAATCCGTTAGGATATGGTTGATCGTTTCATCTTTAAACATTGTGCTGAGGGATTCAGCTTTGTTTGCCGAGATTTGGCTAGTGTATAGCTATCAGGATGAAGAATAACGTTGCCAATATGTAATTTAGAAAAGAGATGGTAAAATTCGTCATCCGAGTAATTGACCCGGTGGCTTAGTGGTTATAGCGGCTGGCACGGTTTGCAGTGGTCGTGGGTTCGATTCCCACTCAGGTAAAGAATTTTTTCCATTTTCATTATTAATAATTTTATAAATTTATTTATGTATATACACTGGTTAACGATATCTACCTATTATACTATAAATGATATCCTTAGTTCTTAAATCTCTATATCTCTAAATATTATCTTTTTATGTTATAATAATCGCCTCTTGCTTTTGACTTGTATAAAAAAGGAAGGTTCATTAACGTTCGCGTTGGTTTCATGTCGCAAAATGACTTTGCTATATGTAAAAGAAAATATATTCCCCATCTTTATTGACTTACGTAAGCATTTTGAGAGTTTTGACTCTTTTTACGAGTATCCCTGATACATTTTGTGATTTTCTTGAACACTCAAGAGCAAATTATTGATATGCCATTATTTACTAGTAAAAACTCGTATGATGGTAAAAAATTACAAATTTCATCATTCCAGTTATTTGTGACTTCAATAAAATTGTAAATAACAGGCAAGAAAATGGTATTATCAAGGTTTTAGGACTCATATTAGTATGATGAAGTTATAATGTTAATAAGTTAAGTATAATAACTCCTAGTGCGGTGATAGCCCAGTGGTTAAGACGTGCACCTTCCAAGCGGGAGGCGTAAGTTCGATCCCAGTCACGGGCCTGTACCAATGAATTTATTTCATGTACAGATTTTAATATTGCAAAATTGTCACTTAACTCGTGCCTCGGAAAACACGTAAAACCATTGTTCCTGCTTTCCGTCCAATCGGACTATGAGAGTGAGGGAATAGAGAGTGCATCTGTGTTTGCGCACACACTTATGCACTATAATATCTCCTGCGTACCTTGCCAATCTACGTAGAGATTGGTCGCCTTGACCAAAATACGGCCGGAGATCATCATCATCATAATAACTACGTGAAACTACGGGCGCAGAAGCTTTACTTACTCACGCTACCTCTTAATCTATCAAGGCCTATTATAATTAAAAATGTACCAATCACAAGGCTATAGAAGCAAAAATTGTTTACATTCCCATTTTAACACAATCTATAAGCACTCATTAAAAACTTTATCCCCTCTTTATTCGTAAAAGGCTACAATGAATCGAGTCATGAATATGCGATGTCGTGTCAACGGTTTTAGGCTCGTAAATAAATGGATCTATTAAGGGAAAGACAGCGGGAGATTTGAGACAACTGGGTCTCAGATAAAGTGACGTTATTTCTCGATCGAGTCTTCATAGGTTCGTCGTCAACACGTTTGCGTTAATATGAAGCCTTCATTTTTGCGTGTTCAGCAAGTCACGTGATAAAGTCAAACTGATATCTACTCGTGGGAGTGTTGCGACAACGAACGTCGCCGATGCCAAACGATGTTACATTTTTCTTCTACGTGCGCTTCTTTCTCCTTTGGTTCTGAACATTGCAGACTTGTATGCAATATCAAAAATATTATAATTTTCTTTGGATTTAAAATTGACACTTTGTTTGTGCCTCAGAAAACACGGAAAGTCTAACAAAATCTGTGCCTATCTCTCTCTGGTCGTATCGGATTTTCATCCCATCAGACTATGCGTCTGAGGTTATAGGAGTGCACTTGCATTTGCGCATAAACTTGCACAGTCATAACCAATAAGATGTATACATAATTAATGTACCCTTCAAAGTCCAACAAAAATTATACATCTCCTCACTCATGATTTTACAATATGAGTACACTATAACTATCTACCGTGTAGATAGATGACTCTCCATTGATATTTGCGAACACAATACCATCTCTCATTCAAGTGGCCTCCAGGGACTAGTTATCACTAAGAATATGAACGTAGTTATCTAATATTTTACCCTATTACTATATGTCGAACGTAAATAAGTCTTCGTTCGTCTTACCCTTTACAAAACCACTCAAGGACCAGCTTAAATAATAAAATTCTTTGTCGTTAAAACTTGTCTTAAGTTTATTGAAATTTTAACCAAAAAGGGACCTCACTCAATACTTAGAAAATAAGGACAATTTGGTTTAAAGACTCAAATTCGAGGCATAAAATCTTTACAAATTGCATCATAATTAGATTACAAAATACTGGATGTAAAAAGACAACTTTGTTTTTTTAATACCTCGTATTCTTTGCAACATCACGACCATCTTTTTCTACGAAAGCACCTCTGGGAAACTACGGGTTTCCAAAATATTGAGGTCCAAAGTTACATTAATATTATAATTTTTTTTACATAAATCCATTTGAAATCGGTTAACAATTTTTTTTTCAAAGATACCGTGTCAAAATGTTATAATCTTTTCTAGGTACATTTGCACTTTGCGCATCAAATGAATACGTTACTTGTAATAAAATGACAGTATTTTTTCGTAATTTTTTTGTCGGTTGGTTACATAGAAGAAAATATTGTTGTCTTTTTACACCCTGTATATACACACTATGTTCCTGAAATGGAACTGCAGGTTAAACGAGTAGATCCCACAGTCACATTTAGTATTTAACAAACTAATAGTTTAACTAAAATAATACAATATTTCTGATTTATTCATGGAGAAGGTATAAATGAGGAGGTGGGACTATGAACTGAGTCGTGTGGCAATCGTGAGGCCATCGTCATGATAGGGGCGGAGCTTCAGGGCCAGTGTGTGTAACGCAGTAGCCATAACCACACGCTTATGCGAGTAGTTTGGCTAGTCACTACAAGGTGGTTTCTATGTAAATGGACAGGGCTATAGTGTTAGGATGCTCCCCTCGTCGCATATTTCACCCCCGCTCAGTGGCAGACTATTTTTGTATGAAAATATACTTAGCCGCTGCTCCTCTTTTATTTCTTCTCCGTGGATTTATTGCATTTCTTTATTATAATACTAGTGGACGCTCGCGACTTCGTCCGTGTAGACTGTAGAAAAAACAAAATGTAGGAAATTATCCGGGATAAAAATATTTCCGGGATAAAAAGTAGCCTTTGTGTTAATCCAAGGAGTCAGTTAACTCCGTACCAAATTTTATTAAAATCGCTCCAACCGTTTTTACGTGAAAGAGTAACAAACATCCAGCCATCCATCCATCTATCCATCCATCCATACTTACAAACTTTCGCGTTTATAATATTAGTAGGAGGATTTTATTTAACTTACAAAAGTCTTTAATTGCGTAAATTGCAAATAAAATACGATTTCTTAAACTCGGAATTTATAATAGAATGGAATAGAATAGAATAGAATAGAATAGAATAGAATAGATTTTTATTTGTAAATTTTCTTCCATAATTTCCAACCAACTCATTGCCTTCTTCAAATGGTGATCGTTTTTTTTTAAAAAAGTATTTCTGGTCAACAGCGATGCGGATCTATGTTGTACAAATTCCGTATACCATGTCAAAATTAAATATTTATTTTTAAAACTGTATTTTTTCCATCAAGCAGAGCGAACTCTATAAAATTCCAAAGTTAAATACGTTCGGTGCAAACACGGTAACATCGGAGTCAAATGAAAACCGAGCAGATCCGAGGCATGCATGAAATTTCCGAAATCCATCATAGATTAATTAAACAGAACGGCCAGGTACCTACTTATTATGAGTATAGTAAGTAATAAGGTCAGTATCAAAAAATATACTTTCTCTCTGGTCAGTATTATACTTTAGTTTTAAGATCTTGGTGTCACGCCAATTATAAGCCGAAATCCACTCACATTTCTTCTGTTCTTATTTATTTATTAAAAAATAATTTAATAATCAAAAACATAAATGTGAAATGAGAGCCAAGTTTCAACGACAAAAGATATGAGATCTAAATGGGTGCCAAGTTCAAATGGTCAGTCCTGAAATTTATTTGTAACAACTTAAAATATAATTTATTCTTATAACTTTGGAAAATGTATTTTAGCCTAAGGTCTGACTTGGCTAGTTCTCATATACGAACTATTATTAAGTACTTACTGTTAAAATATACTTGTAGTCATAGAAGAGCCCTATGTTCGATGGCTAGTTTCTACCAGCAAGCCAAATTTTCAGAGTAATAAAATAATAATCGACACCTTGCAAAGGTATAATATAATTCGCCTTAACATATAAGCCAAATCTGACACGTTTATGTGAAATAGTTTTTGAAGTATGAGGGTGTCAAAAGTGGCTCCAAATGGTTCGCCATTCCTGTTTGCTGGAATTTGGCTTGTAACGCTACAGCGTGTCTAGATTAATGAAGATGACTTGCGCCGCTAAACTATTTATCAAAATAGCGAATGTTATATCCAATAATTTTAATCTATATTGTTTAGTCATGAGCAATAAGACTTGTACTCAAATGTACCCTTGCGTTAACGTTTAAAGTCCAACAACATCTAATTGACCGCACATCCTTATGGTCGCTTGTTAGGTCCTCGCGGGATTTTCTATACTTGTGTTTCTGGCTCCATGAGTTACAGAGGCGGGAACGAGTGGTGGTCCAATGCTGTACATCCATCTAACTATAAATCCTATAACACAAGCCTAAAGCTCGGCGTAGTTGGTCGTCGCATTATACAATACAGTTGTAGGTACATAACATGCCTCAAGTGCAATCTGCATTACCTACTCTATGTTCCATATATGCCACTCAATACATCCCTGAAATTCAGCTGAAACAACCGTCAGTTCAGTTCAAACACGCTAAAACGCCGACGAGCTGTTCCTAAACAACAGCTATAAAGGCCCAGTTGTTTGATCAGTGGTAAAGCTTACTCTTACTTGATTCGTCAGTCACACTAGTATAGTTTTTGACGTATATTAACTAGAAGTACAGATAGTGTAACGTGATATTAATACAATATACAATAAAATTAGCACATCTTTAAGGGAAAATAAATATTTGGAATGCAACATTTTCGTATTAAAAAAAAAGCATTGCAGGTGTAATAATTACTATTGAATTTGTTTTTAATTGTCAATAAAATTAATCTATTAATGTCACTCAATTATGAGACCACATGCTATAATATAATATGAATAATGGCTCCCTATTGGCTCCCCAAGAAGAAACATCAATGACTATAAAATTTTCTTTGCTCATGATGATGATGATCTCCGACCGTATTTCGGCCAAGGCGACCAATCTTAACGGAGATTGGCCAGGTACGCAGGAGATACTATAGTGCACAAGTGTGTGCGCAAACACAGATGCACTCTCTATTCCCTCACTCGCATAGTCCGATGGGACGGAAAGCCGACACGACCGGAGAGAGATCAGGCGCAGGACCAACGGTTTTACGTGCTTTCCGAGGCACGAGCTAAGTGTCAATTTTACAATATTACAATTTTACAACATTCTTTGCTCATACTCATTATATTAACTAAATATGATTACGAAAAATTCTAAGCCTAGTCCGAAAGATCCTAGTTTACTGACGCAGTTAATTTAGGACAGTATGCAGTATACGGGATACATTATTTATATACTAAATTAATTGATGTTTAATTTGTGGTAAATGTTGATTTAAATGTGAACATACATAAATTTCAAAAATATCCAATGGAAATTTATTCTTATGATTCAAAAGGTAAGGTCTGTATTTGAAATTAAAAAATGATTTATGATGTTACCTTTAGGGTAACATTGAAACCGATGCCTGTTTTAATATGCAAATAGTAGTTTTAATTTATTAGCTGCCAATGAGTAGTTAATTGTGTGTTTTCATTGGCAAGAAGAAATTAATAGCTTGAAATTGTCACACATACAGGGTGTTTTTTCGTGGCCAACCTTAACGAAGGGTACGTACTCTATACATAAATAAAGTAAGTTTATGCCAAAAAATGCTGGGAAACGATGTAAATTTTTTTGAAAAAAAAAAAACTTATTTACTTGTACGGGCGAAATTTATAGTGTCCAGTGTTTATGCTAGTTTTTTCATAGACAGATTTTAATTATTTGACACGCGTCAATGTGCATTTATGCAGAAAAACGCAGTCTGTCTACTAAACTTTGGAGCCTAATATTTTGAAACCAGACACTTCCCAGGTATACTTTCATAGAGAAAAATGATCGTGATGATGGGGAGATTCCGTAGTTTTCGGAAACGTTGACGGCCAAAAATCAGCCTGTATAGGCTCGATAAATAATAAGCTCAATGGCGCAATGTATAATGTAAAGTTACTTTAGTACGAGTATTATTATTTTTTTATTTGTTAATCTATACTATATACTATAATAATATTATAAAGCTGAAGAGTTTGTTTGTTTGTTTGAACGCGCTAATCTCAGGAACTACTGGTCTGATTTGAAAAATTCTTTCAGTGTTAGATAGCCCATTTACCAAGGAAGGCTACAGTCTATACAACAACCTGCCCGGCTTCGCACGGGTACAACGCCCCCTCACGCGGACGAAGTCGTGGGCGGCTGCTAGTACCATTATATTTTTCTTCCGTACTGGTGCGGGTTTTACTACGAGTAGAATACATTAGCTGCAGCTGCTGCATGTCATAGGAGTCAACTAAGGAACACGGGCGGGCATTCTCCTAGGCGATAAGGTACCAAATTATCACTAAACATTAACATCTGTCCTTCTAAACGTGGCAGTGGGATTTCCCTTACTATCCTGTAGTTCTGGTTACACAGCGCAACCGTATCTACATGTATCTCATCATCAGCCTATTGCAGTCCACTGCTGGACGTAGGTCTCCCCCAGGGCACGCCAAAAGACTACCATGGGGGGTATTTGCCCATAGTCTCCACGCTGGGCAGGCGGGTTGGTGCCATGTAACTATGACCCTCGAATCTGGCAATTCATACCAATTTACCGTACGATAACAACAATTTAAGGATTAGTTAGAAAAGAAAAGAGCAAGGAACATTGTAGGGTCTTTTTGTTGTTTGTCTTCAGTCCTAGGAGTTATAGTTACTTAGTAAAGTAGATTTTAAATAAAACAAACAAATTTTTAAAGAAATCCATCCATCCTATTTCAATTCTACGAGTATTTGCCATCGCTCTCCTCGTTAGTGAGTATTTAATGAAAATGGATGGGAAACTTTCGGTTATTGATTGCTAAAGTTCAACTCTAATCACCTTAACGGTAGTTTGTATGTTGTTTGTGTTTCATTCGTCTCAGTATATGAGAATATATAATTACCTATATTTGTCTTACACAATATAATTGCCAAGAATCGGATTTAAATACTATTTAGTTTAAAAACGCCAAAAATTAATATAATACAGTATCTTGACAGACAGTTTTAAGTGAGTAAGGTTAACTACTAATCAAACAATTGGTTCTAGTTCTTGCATTTTGAAGTAACTTATTTCTTAATAGTTATTCTTTTTTTAATTAGGAGTCATTTTTCAATGGTTTAGTGTGATTACATATAAGCAGACGCACCGTAAATATCACTTTCACAAATGTGTAGAGTTATACTTAGGGAAAATTGTTTTTATTTCCATGTGTATCTGATGCAGGGTTTCACTAGGTTACATCTCCTTCTGTATCCATCTTCTCTAGGTATCTCTTTCTGTGCATATGAGCAACGTCCGTGCAACTGAGGGGCGTTCTCACAGGTGATATTAACTCGTCACCGATTCTTACATCTGGCCCCCTAACGCTAATCGTGGCTAAAGGATCTCTCCTGCATCTTTGGCTACCTTATTTTGGTAACACAGCCTTGATGTATGTAGGTCATGAACATTTGCTAGTCCTTGTAAGCCCACGCATATTATTTCCTCCAGGATAATAATATAATCTCACACGTATAGTCCCTTTAAGGAAAAATGCTCCACCTGGTTATATGATCACTTAATCCTCTTTATTAATTATATGATAAACGTGCCAAAAATATCCCTGTATATTTTTTATACACATGCAATATCTCATTATTAGATAACTAGCTAATGTAGTGGACGTAGGTAAGCGCATTGCAAAGCTGAAGTGGAGATGGGTAGGACAAAACCCTACTCCAACATAATTTTGAAGTACTGTGTAATTATCCCGAACAAGACGAATCTAATGATAAATTTATTAATAAAAATTCCTCACCCGGGTGGGAATCGAACCCTTGACCTCTGCATTCCGTGCCAGCGCTCTTACCACTGAGCCACCGGGCCAATTACTCGGATGACGAATTTTACCATCTCTTTTTATTTTATTTTTATTACATTATTTTTTATTTTATTATTTTTTCATCCCGATAGCTATACATAAGCCAAATCTAATGATGCTTATCAAGCTCAAAATTATGTCGATTAGGTTCTACAGCATACCATATACATATTGACTTTTCCTGTGTTGCCTAGATGAGGTAGAGGGCCTCCACAGATCTCCGCCATCCCGTTCGGTTCTGAGCTTCTCGTTTTAATTCGATCCAGGTCTTCCCTACTTTCTCCGCCTCTGCAATGATCGTCCGCCACCAGGTCTGCTATGCCAAATACATATAAACATAACCCTTTTTCTAGCGCAATCTGACAGATTGAAGCTATTAGCATCCAGGGCCATGAGATTTAAGTTAAATGAACGAACTTACTTAATCAAGTACGAGTTTCACTTTGTAATGGTTAACCTAACTTGCTAATTAAATGTGTCAAATGACCACATAACATTTGACATAAAACATGGGTTTGAAACACAAACTTTGCTTGCAAATTAGTGGCAGCGCTAGTGTTATCTAATTTCGTTGAGAACTACTCCAAAACGTATGAGCTTTGTAAAGTTCCATGTTTCGCCAACTCGCAATTAATGCAGTTGGATAGTGTGCGACGTAAATCCGGTGACCACGCTATTTTATGAGTTATTCCGTATGTAGTAAAGTCCAAGATTTAGGATGGCATGAAACGGGACAATTTAGTTTGGACTAGACATAAATGTGGAACGTTTAATGATATCACAGTATTATTAACTGATGTATTTTTAATATACTTCATTTTGTAGAGATAGAGTAGGTACATTATACATACATATATACACGACTTTGTTTCTGGTGACTTAGATGGGGTAGCCAGAACTACAAGAGCTATAAATGATGAGGCTTTAGAAAGTAGGAACGTAATTTCTGGTATCGACCAGGTTACTCGCCTTAACACTCATTTATTTAAGACTTCACCTTTTGATATCAATATACACGTAAAAGTTGTCCAGACATGATTTACTTGAAGTTGTTTATTTCATTTGTAAAAATCTCAACCTTAAAAATTTCACAGACTTCATCTTCTTCAGCGGAAATCAGCTGTTACTAACGTTGCTTCGTAATAATTTTAATTATCTTTGTATTCCCGCATAGACTGTAGCGACGTCACCAATAAAGCGAATATTTTTGCTGCAATATACGATATTGGAATGAAATATTAATAATAAAAAAGTCCAATCTGCTCCGGGCGTACACGGCACATCGTTATATTTTGTCAAATAAAACAAAATAAAATGTAAAAAAAAAAATATAAAGGAATGGACTGGCAAAAGGTATTGAAGTGAATCTACTCGTAATATTTATGAACTTCTATAGAACGATGGTGTTTATTTATTTATTTATTAAGGCAACACAATAGACACACTTTCTAGCCGTGGGTATCGTACAAGGCGATTAAGGGTTTCCGGGACTAGCGCATCCCGTGTTGACAACACAGTCCAAAATACAAACTGCGGTCACCAACCCGCCTGCCAAGCGTGGTGACTATGGGCAAATACCCCCCATGGCAGTCTTGTGGTGTACCCTGGGGGAGGCCTACGTCCAGCAGTGGCCTGCAATAGGCTGATGATGATGATGATGATGATGAATAGACACAAAGTAAAAATATTTCACATTTTCTCAGTACACTAACTTAGCTAAGTCGAGACAGTAATTGAGACAACAAATGCTAAGCAATGTTCAAAGCGCTTGCCATTTAGATGGGTGACCTATATCGATGAAGTTTTTCGGTTTTCGATCGAGCTGCAAAAGCTAAACATTTCCTTCATAGAGGTTGCCATTTGGATTTCGGATGAGTGGGTTGATTTTCTGAAAACTCATCAAATTCTAATGTGTAGCTGTCGAGAAAGACGATGTACGCTGTCTTAGCTTTATGTCAATCAACTGACAGTTGTAAATATTCTCTCTTAAGATCCTTCTCGTGTGATTCGATGACCAAGGGAAATTAGGATTTATTTTTATATATCGGAAGAACAAGGTGATATTTATAAGCCACGTCTTAATGAGAAGTCATATTGTTCTTGTAAAGAGGCGATATAACCTATCTATTATTACCTATACACATACATTATTATTAATTGACAATAAAATCACGCAACTAACTTACAAAAAACAGTGTGCAGTTGAAATATTAACTTACTTCTTCGTCGGTTATAAGCATTAGTCGAGTAACTACAATTTGAATTCGGCTAATCCTAGGTATTTGTAAAGTCTATCTCTAGCAGGGATCTACTGAATATTTACACTTCTAGCTGCGTCCAAAAGTATTTCTGTGAAGCTCGGTAATCTCTTTTTGAACATACAGATGGGACAAATGGGGAGCATTTAATTTAAATGTTATAATAGAACCTGGACCATAGGCGTGGGTTATCGCTGGTGACGTACAATGCGCGCACGCTGAGGGAGGACACAAAGCTCGATGAGCTGGAAGAGGAAATGAGTAAGTTGCAGTGGGATATTGTAGGGTTATCTGAGGTCCGAAGACAGGTAGAGGATACGATAACCCAGAAATCTGGCAACTTACTCTACCACCGGGAGGGTGATCATAAGTCCCAGGATGGTATTGGGTTTATCGTCCACAAGTCCCTCGTAAACAGCATCGAATCCATCACGAGTGTGTCGAGCAGGGTAGCATACCTGATACTCAAAGTATCAAAAAGGTACTCGTTGAAGGTCATCCAGGTATACGCGCCGACCTCGACGCATCCGGATGACGAGGTGGAGGTTATGTATGAGGACATAAGTACAGCCATACATATCTCTAAAACTCATTTCTGTGTTGTTATGGGGGACTTCATGCGAAACTGGGCAAGCGGGGTGAGAATGAGTTGAAAGTGGGACAATTTGGATGCGGCGACAGGAACCCCAGGGGCCAGAGGCTGGCCGATTTTCTAGAGATGGATGGACTCTTTATGATGAATTCCTTCTTCAAGAAGCCGCCTCATAGGAAATGGACCTGGCTCCATCCCAACAAGCACACGAGGAACGAGATAGACTTCATATTGACCACCGATAGACGGATATTAAATGATGTCTCAGTGATCAACAGGGTGAAAACCGGTAGCGATCACCGAATGGTTCGAGGCACATTGAATATTAATGTCGGGAGAGATCACGACTAGTGAAGTCTACATTCCGACCCTCATCCGTGCACATTCAAAACCCCGAGAGCTTTCAACTCGAGCTGACAAACCGCTTTACTTGCCTAGAGGATTGCATGTCAGTGGATGATATAAATAACAGGCTGGTAGAAACTGTCCACACGGTGGGGTCTAAATTCTTTAGACCTAACCGTATAAAAAGACCCCAGAAACTAACTGATCATACCCTCAACCTCATGGCGGAAAGGCGCGCAATGTCTTTGCAGTCCTCTGATGACGCTGAAGCATATCGGCAGCTCAATAGACGTATCTCCAAGTCTCTGCGACACGACATCCGCAGCTTTAATACTCGCTGCATTAAGGAGACAATATAGCGAAACCAAGGCTCCAAAGTGTTCGCAAGAGAATTATCTATTGGGCAGAGCCAGTTGACGAAGCTGAAGACAGAGGACGGCAGTGTAGCGTCTACCATACCAGAGGTGCTAAGGGAGATTGAGAGGCTCTATGGACAGCTATATATATTCAGAGGTACGTGTACGTCTACGCTTACGTGTACGCATATGCATCTGGTATGCTCGAAGCTTTATCCTTTTCAAATTTTTCACTCCTCTTTTTTCTTAAGCGAATATTATTAATTTCCTAAATTTTATTTGTTGTATTTTCATCGTATTCACCAAACTAATCGTCCGTATGTATCCAGCGTAAGCTTGATTCATCGTCACTCGTTGGGGAGCGTCATTTTTTATCTGTTAATCTTTCCATGTAATTTTTCTTAGTTTATGTTTATCTAGACATTCATTTGTGTTTGGATGAATAAGTTATTAAGGTGGCTCGGTGACATCGCTATAAATTCAGGGTAAGGCTGATTAACTGTGGTTAACGGCCGTCTATTCATTTTTATTTTCGTTGTGTCTATGAGTTGCTATATCATGTAATATTTTTTACTTTTAAATAACGTCCGCGTAGTTCCACTATGAGAAATGGGTTTATTTTTTTTATTTATTTTATTTATTTATTTATTTACACGGACTTGACGGCATTACAGCAAAACCAAGATACCGTCAAGTTTATAGGTAAAATAAAATTAAAAGTACACAAAACGAACAAAACAGAAAAACAGTAGATAGACATATATAAAAAAAAAACTGATAAAAAATAATAATAATAATAAAAACACGAATTAATACATAATAGAGCTAATCCGCACACTATCGGTCATCTCACAAAATCTCATACACTCTGCACAAACACTCCTCCATCTATCAGCAAACAAATCACACTCCGGTGCTGACGTCAGAAGCGCATTCAGCAGGGTCAGAGCACGAACTAATGGAGAGTTCCTATGCGACACCGTGCGCGCCTGAGGAGCAGCTAGGAGGTGACGGCTGCGGGGTCTGAGAGAATATTTGGGCACATCAGGGACAGACAGTCTCACCAGCTGGGCCACAAGCTCAGGGATGTCGCAGGTGCCACGCAGGGCACGGCACGCGGTCGTCAATAAGGTGTAGTTACGCCTTGCCTCTAGGGAGCTCAAGCCCAGCATACCTAATAAGAAGATTGTAGGGTATAGGAATGGATAGTACCCATACAATTTCCCATATAGGGATCTCAGAAATGCCTTCTGAACTCTCTCGAGAAGCAAAGCATAAGTACTCTCGTGGGGGTTCCAAACGATTGCTGCTGCCTCAATTTTACTTCGCACTAGTGCCGTGTATAGTAATTTTATAGTACCAGAGTCGTGGAAGTCACGGGAGTTACGTATTACGAAACCTAACCTACGGTAACAGTTGGCGGCGATGGAGGTTATGTGTTGGTGAAAATTTAGTCGGGAATCGAAAGCAACTCCAAGATCCACGACAGAGCTAACCCGGCTTAATAGTTCCGAACCTAACATATATTGGGCGAGCAGCGGCACTCGGGCACGGCTAAACGTCATAACGCAACATTTAGATGGGTTGAAGGCGAGTTTATTGGCCACACTCCAGTGGAAAAGCGAGTTGATGTCTTCCTGTAGGGTTACAGAGTCGGTGCTATTCTTCACCCCATATATCAGCTTAAGGTCATCCGCATAAAGAAGGCATCTAGCGTTTTTTAGAGTGGAATCCAGATCATTAATCATAATGCCGAATAAAAGGGGGCCTAATATGGAACCCTGACTAACTCCAGACCTCGTGTGATAGGAATTAGACACAAAGCACCCGTGCCGTACAAATTGCTGCCTGTCACGTAGATAGTCAGCAAACAACCGCAAGAGTCTAGGTGAGAATCCTATCCTGCATAACTTATTTAGCAATACGTCATTATCAACCCGGTCGAAAGCTTTTTTAAAATCAAAGTAAATTACATCTACCTGTATACCCTTATCCAAGTGCTCTGAGATGGAGTGGACCAGACTAAGTAAATTGGTTTCAACGGAGCGATTTGACCTAAAACCGTGTTGCGAATCACACAAGAACGGATTGATCTGGGCGGAAATCCGCCTTTGCAGTATGAATTCAAATACCTTCGCAAGTGCTGAGAGTATGGCAATGGGACGATAATTATCCACCCTGGTAGTATCATTCGTCTTAGGGATTGGTGTAACCCGCGTGATCTTCCATTGTTTTGGATACAGACCAGTGGAAAGTGCCAGATTGAAAATATGACAAATTGGAAGCCTCAAAGTTTTTTTACATCCCTTAAGAATATACGCAGGTAAGTTATCCGGTCCGGGGGAGCTTTGGGGTTTCAGTCGATCAATGCCCAAGTCAACGTCCTCGAGGGTAATGTAATTGATATTTATGTAGTTGGATGATCGATCATGGTATCCAGCATCAATGGCATCATGGTCAAGGGAAGGGCTATCTGGGTGGAAAACGCTAGAAAAGTAACTAGCAAATATGTGAGCTGCCTCACCGCCGACGTATTCCTTTCCGTCATGAGAGACACGGGACTCGAATCCGCCTTTGGATTTTAAACTACCTACATGTCGCCAAAAAGCACGGGGATTGGACCTAACTTTGGTCTGAATATCGCGAATATAAGTATCATACGCAAGAGATATTTTGTGTTTGACATTGGTCCTAATCCGAGCAAATTCCCGATACATAGTTTGGTCACGACTAGATTTCCACTGACGATGGATGATGGATTTCTGTTTCAGATCATTTATGAGATCTGCTGTAAACCATACGGGATATCGTCTGCTAGGTTTCTTATGCCGTAACTTCTTTGGTATACATTTATTGAAAATTGTATACATGATGTCATAAAATGTGTGAGTGGCAGTGTCGACATCTGGAGCTTGAAGAATGTCATGCCAAGATGCGCTAGAAACAAGCTCGAGCAAGGCTTCAAAGTTACCCTTAGAAAAGTTCCAATCATGCCGTTGGTTAACATTACTTGGGTCCACTAGACCAGGATAAGGTTGACGCGAATTCCTTTCAAGTAGAATGTCTATTTCCAGCGGTGGATGGTAAGCATCCCGTTTGGGAACTAGTCCGCCACCGCTTATCTCGGACACTCTCAGAGCGCGAGTGCGTTCTGGCACCAGCACCACATCAAGCTTTCCCCCATACAAATTCAGGACTTCATTCGTCTCAGTCAAGCCACATATACTCAAGAAATAACAATAATAACTTAAAATACTAACAGGTGTATATGCGGGGTTTAAGTTCAAATCGCCAACTATAACCACAACACCATTCAGAGCGTCAATCACAGACTCCACTTTCTGGAACCAACGCATGTACATCTCTTCTGGTGCTCGAGGATAAATGTAAACAACACAAATGTAGCATACAACGTTCTTCAGAGTAAAAGAAGCCCAAAGGTCCTCATCGGCAAAAGTTTCCAGATCGCGACGTCGCGACAGAGAAATACCAGGTCTTGCAGCCAGAAGCACACCTCCGTGGATGATTCCCGTGCACCGATCTCTGCGTAACACACTCCAATCTCCGCAAACCAGTTCCGCATCCTCCACAGAGCTGGTCAAAAAGGATTCAGTCACCGCAACAACATCGCACTCCAGGGAAAGCAAACCGTGCCTGAAATGTTTGAGTTTAGTATTGAGCCCTCTAACGTTCTGATAAACAACAGCAAGGGTTGGGCCAGATTTTGTGCAGTAATCAGATTTTACCCGCACTGGAAGCTCTGTGGTCTGGGGATCTTCGAAAAAACCAGGCCTTGATTCTGGCATTGACGGGCCAGACACTTGCTGACATACACTTATCATAAGATTCAGCTGGAACACCGATCTTGAACGACTTATAGTCACCCCTGGGTTTAAGCTCCTCTACAGTGCACAGTCCCTCAGGGCACAACTTTGTCAGGTAGGCCCTAACTTCGTCGGCTCCAGACAACATGTTCCAAAGGTGGAGGTGTTTTTGTTTAATATTATTGAGCGAGCAATAATAATATTTATGCTGATTTGACGGCCGATTGGTGTAGTTGGTAGTGGCCCTGCCTGCGAGGCCATAGGTCCTGGGTTGGAATCCCGGTAGGTGCAAACATTGATATGATGAATATATAAATATTGATATGATATGCTTGTTTCCGAGTCATGGATGTTTCTATACTTATCTATGTATTGATATACCGTTGCTTAGTACCCACGACACAAGACCTTAGGGATCTTAGTGTGGGACTAGGTCAATGTGTTGTGAAGTGTGTGAATATATTTATATTTAATATCTGCCAACATAAACATCTCATAAGCCAGCAACTTGTCACTGATCATTAACATCTGTCTCCTCTATGCTAAGTTTGGCTGTATGATTTTCCGTATGATCCTGCAGTCCTGTCTACCCCATTTCAGCAGACGTGTTTAAATAAAAATCTCAAGATTTTTACACAATTCAATTCGTAATCTCTTTCCGACTCAGCGGCATCACAGCTTAACCGAACTAGACCGATGCGTAATTTATAGCCCGAACTCGTCCCAAAAGTCGGCCATTTTGAGATGCCAAAAAACAGATAACCAATCAAATGTCTGGCATATACAAAGATTTATTTCTTCGTTTCTCCAAAAAGGATTTCAAACAAACGGTTTATATCTCATTCGTATTCCGAATGCGCGTTGGAAGCCCTTAGGGTGGCAGCCTTTAGGGATAGGATGTTTAAACGTATCGTTTTCACTCTCTGAACAATACTGGTACGCACTTATTAGATTTGATAGTATTTTGAATTCGTCGATTTCGTTACATAGATATCAATTGAATTTAGATAGTGCAAATTGTATTATATTCTCTTATGCTAAAAGTGACATGGTACAATAAAGTTATTATTACACTAGCGGACGCCCGCGACTCCGTCCGCGTGGACTGCAGAAAAGACAGAAGAATTCAGAAGGCGCCATCTGTTGCAGACTTATGGAACGTACGATTAATAACAACAACCAACGTTGATGATCAGTTTTTTATTAATTATTAGTTATTGAGACCATTAATTTAAATAATAACTATCCTATCATCTAAGTTGGACCAAATTACATATATATGCCAATTTTCATGAATATCAGTTGACTCGTTTTTGAGTTTATTCGGAACATACACAGTGACACGGATTTTTTATATATTAAGATTATATGTTCAGAGATATGTTCACCAAAAATGTGGCATGCGAACGGGGCTTCTAAAACACATCAGTCACATTTCTTTCCGTGCATATCGTAAGAGTCGACAAAGGAATGCAGTGGTGTTTCCTCAAGCGTTGAGCTACTCGTAGCAACTTGTTACTGATTGTTAACGTAAATTACATTAAAGCCTCGATTACAACGAATGCGTATGCGTGCATGTAAGCGTAGACGTACACGTACCTCTGAGTTTAATGTATGCAACTGTCACCGCTTGACGTCTATGCTTACGTCTACGCATACGCATCCGGTCTGCCCGTGCCTATACAGTTCCATACATTACAACTCAGAGGTACGTGTACGTCTACGTTTACGTGGCTTAAGTGATCCCGCAACTCTGGCCACTCTGGCATTTTGTGGCAATATCGAATCATCACAGCATCATCTACCCGTTTTAACATGAAAAGCTAATTCAATAACAACACTATATTTACTTAATATACCTTAATTTAAATGGCACATACATCCAATTACACTTTCTAATGACACATAATGCACTTAAGTGAAAACATTTATCAAACACCTAATCGCTATCGACGTAATCTGTTATCCAATTTCATGGACACGAAAATTTACTTACGATACGAGTAACACACTTCATCCTAATTAGCTTACACTCAATTTAAGCTATTAATAGTAGGTTAGTGGGCCGAATAGACGCAGTTGATAAGCAAACAATGACAATGTTAGATTGATATTAGATAGCATAGGATTATTAATAGTGCAGGTAATTATGAGGAAGCCGCGATAGATTGAGTTTGACGGGTGACTTTCCATATGTATGGTTTGTGTTTAAACTCAGTCATGGGCAAGTGCGTTTACTTTATACAGTGTGTAACAAAAAGGGTATGTTAAGCGAAAAGCTATGTAAATAGCCCACTATAGAGAACCTATCCACAAAATTTGAGACTTGAAATCACATGTTTATTTTTCAAGATTCTATGGAGAATTTTGAAATATCTCAGGAATTTTCATACAATCTTGAAAAATAAACTTGTGATTTCGAGTCTCAAATTTTGTGGATAAGTTCTCTATAGTGGGCTATTTACGTAGCTTTCGCTTAACATACCCTTTTTGTTACACCCTGTATACTCGTATTGGTTTTAATATCATCATCTTTAGCAATAGTTCATTTATATGAAAACTACAATCGATTTTTATAGATCTAACTAAAATAACACGAAAATTGTAAGGCTTACAAAGACATTGTCTCGTGTTTAAATCAGTCTGTCACTCTTTTCACCGAAAAAAGTAGATAGTTATTTGTATTATGTTTATCTAATATACCTATAATTGTGTCTATTTTCTATTAGTCAATTAGACATACTTACCTGTTCTTTTTTTACATTCACTTTATTTCCAAACAGTTACATTGTTTTGAGAAAAGTGAAAAGACATATCTAACTGTATTTTAATAATAATATCATTGTTCCACATTATCATAGGATTAACATTAGATAGGAAAATGTATATAAAACTCGATCTTCGAGATTTGGGATGGGACTAATAGATGACAATGATGCTGTAAACAGTAACAGGGTTGCCATTCTATTGACTACAAATAAGAATAATTCGACAGTTGAAGGTCGGCTTGATATGGAACTGGGAGAAACTAGCCAAAAGAAGTTATAAAACTGATACATATTTATTAAATTGTGTCATGTATTACCATTAATTAACCAACAATTAACTTACTTTTGACACGAGACAAAAAGAAACAACTTATACTATACCAGACCAACTCTAAAATCTGTAAAAAAACTAGCCGTTCTATTAATTTTAGGGCAGTAGGCATTTAAGTTTGTATTTAACAGCAGATTTTTTCCCACGATTTTAGAGAAGATAGAAAAAAATTATTCAGGGTTCATTGTACGAAATTTGTCCTAGTTCATGTCCGAACTTTATACCCTGGAGAAGCTCATCAATGCACCGCTTCATCTACTAGAATCTCTGATCAAACTTTTCCAATATATCCAATACTCGTGTACAGACTTAGGAGAAGTCAATCCACTGACAATACAAACAAGTCAAAGCGATTGTCTAGGGATACGGTTTTCGAGAGACTTTACTGTATACAGGGTACTATGTTTTGATAAACATAAATGTGATCAAACTAATTTACGTTCATAGAAATAAGAACAAATAATAAAACAATTTTCTTTTCAAGACTGTAGAAGGATATTTATTGAGAAGCTGTTAAAAAGTTTTCCACAGAAACAACGATTATTTTCTAGTAGTTGATGCGCAAAGATTCAATTTTAGCTAGTCTTCACTACATGGTATAAAACAAAGTCGCTGTCGCTGTCTGTCTGTCTCTGTGTATGCTTAAAACTACGCAACGGATTTTGAATCAGTTTTTTAATAGATAGAACAATTAAAGAGGAAGGTTTGCATGCAAGGACCCGCCCCAGTATCGCACGGGTGTAATGCTTTTTCTCGCATACGAAGTCGTGGCCGGCCGCTATTACGACATAATTTTACAATCTTAATTGTATTTATAGTAATCTACTTATAGCAATCCATATTTGTAGACATTTGATTCTAAACTAGAGTTCTCTAGAGTTCTAAATTGGTTCAAACTATCACAAATTAGTTCAGTTCAGGAAAACAAATGAACTGAACGACTTCCAGATCATTGCATTCGAAGCGAGATTAAAACTTTTGCTGAGGAAAACAACTAAATTTTATGATATTATCACCATTACATGCGAGGCAAAGCTTAAGATTAATCTAGTAGGTGGTACATAAATAATTAATTACATTTGTAAACATCTGCTCGCATTTTGGGAGTTGGGACACGCAAAATAGTAATTAAGGATTCAGTTCATGCTATATGAAAGATAGTATAGCTATACACTACTATATATTAAAATATTACGTGATTTTATCAAGCTGTTAAATGTTATCACTTTCTCATTACATTTAACGTGGGCTTTTCAGTTCAAATACCGACACGTGCCTCCACCAGTGAATCTGTCTAAGGTAGTCAAACTTTAGTTATATCAAGTTTGGTATCTAACTAAAGGTTATGGAAGGAAGGACTTAAGAGCGTAGGTTGACCAGTAGCCCTTTGGGAGAAGCTGGAAATATGGAGGAGACTTAAACCTGGCATCAGATGAGCTACAAAAATTGCATCAATAGTGTACTTTAAAGAACGAGCGTAGTTCGACGATATTATTAACATCGCTGGGAATACTTGGATTCGATTGGCACAGGACCAGGAATAGAAGTCTTAAATCCAGAAATAGGTGTAGTTAAAAAGTTACCAGAATTTTATAAATTATTCGAATAGGAACTTTACTTTTATTCTTATACGATGTCTCAGGTAAATGACGTGGCTGAAATAAAGATTTTTTTCATTGAATTGTGGTTGCGTTGCTCAGAGGGATTACGTAACACGGGAAAAGGGTTTATGTACATACATGAAGTACGAAAACTTTATACCTTTCGGGATTTAGGAGTACATAAATACCTTGGACAACATCTTTTCTAAGTATTCACATACATTTAAAAAAGGTTTTATTACTTAGTGTAGAGTAATTATAGCTTTTGTATGTGAAAATTGTGTAGCAAGCTCCGTATGTAAGTTTACATAATTTACAATTTTCACTGAAAAATGCTCGGCTTTAATTCAAGACAATTAGGTAATCACTCTGTTACCTAGGTACCAAGATTTATTGGACTTATCAACTTACATACACAGATATGTTCCCTAAATATGGTAGCCAGGGGGTCTACTCTGAAATGCCGCTTTCGAATCTTTCTGTCCGACCGAAGCCCGACCGAATCGAAGCCTTTGACAGCATTTGACCCTACTACGAAATTGCTTTGGATTCATTCATCTGAGTTCACAACTCATTCTGAACCATAGAGAATAATTCACATTGACTAATATTATAAGCTTTCTATTATCTAGCCTTATACCTGTCAAATAGAGTTCGATCGGACCGAATGAAAAAACGGCGCGACTGATCCGATCGAAGGAAGCTCGTAGTAGGAAACACCTCGATATTCGGCCGATACTTCGTTTATCGTCACTTCAGAGTAGACCTCCTGAAATGCAGGATCATAAAGGAGATCCTACAGACGCATTCAACATTGCTTAGATAAATATCAAGTTGCTAGCTTATTAATTGTTCCTTAGTCGACTCTTACAACATGCACGGAAGGAGATGCAGCTGATTTAGCTAGTGAAGCCCCGCATCAGTACGGGATCTTTAAGCAACAGTTTTTTTTTTTTGGTATAGAGTTACGTCATTGTAATATTAATTGTATCTACTTTATAACGTGAAGTCCCTGTCACACATAATAAGCTAATGCTGCAACATACCTATTGGTATACCCGGTATACCGGTATCAATCGTAGACTCAAACTTTAATCTCATTTAACCATTGGAACATAATTATCTCAATCGAGTGCCCTCAAGGGAAATCTTACCACTAAGAATACAAGCATTAATCTAACAGGTTGGCTACAATACAATCATAGTCTTGGAAGTATCAACACTTGCATGATTTACCCTGAACACGGAAAAGCAAGGGTAAATGAGAACAAAGCGGTATTTCCACAATTTCCTTAATACCTGCGCTATTAGAGCTATTCTAAACAACACCAAGATGAATAATGTGGCTTGGCTGTACTGTACAGGAGGTAACTATGTAAGCTACATCTTGATATACTTGTACTGTACAGTGTGTGGCCAACAACCACAAACAACCGGGAACTTTTTGAATGAAGATTTTCAGCTGCTTTTATAGGGTCTCCTCTTCATGTTTTTAAGTCCATATTTTTTTTATATAACTCATAATTTACACTGTGCTTATTACAGGTTTTGTACTCTATTACATCTCGAGTAAAGGGATTACTTAAAATTTACTTTATTATTTATCATAAGCTAATTATGTCCTTTGATTATGTTTCTTTATATTTAGTTACAGATGCTCTTCTAAAAGTTTGTCACGTTATTCCACCAAAGAATAAGCAAAGACACCAAAACCACAGTAACATTGAAATAGAGAACAATCCTGCTGTCATGTAATCTATATGTAAATAATATGTAAAACAAAATGCTTACAACCTTTTTAAGAAAATTGAGCAGACGGAGAAGTGTAAAATTGGGTACAGATAAATTCACATGTAGCAGCGTTGGTCCAACTAAAATAGTTTTTAACATATCATCATTCATCATCATTTACAGCCCTGAGAAGTCCACTGTTGGACATAGGCCTCCCCCAACAACCTCCACTCCGACCGGTCGGAAGCAGCCTGCATCCAACCGACGCCCGCAACCTTGACCAGGTCATCCGTCCACCTCGCGGGTGGCCTTCCCACGCTGCGCTTGCCGATACGTGGTATCCACTCTAGAACTTTCCGACTCCATCGGCCATCAGTTCTTCGAGCTATGTGCCCTGCCCATTGCCACTTCAGCTTGCTGGACCGTTCAGCTATGTCGGTGATCTTTGTACGTCTGCGGATCTCCTCATTTATGATTCGATCACGCAGAGAGATCCCAAGCATAGCTCTCTCCATCGCTCGCTGTGCGATCCTTTAACATATATCAACCATCATTGTTCCATTGATGGGTAAAATAAATAAATAAATAAATATAGAAGGTCTCTTTTCAAGTCTTCTGCGATGCCTAGTGGAATACTGGTTCCATTCTGTAGCAACTTGTAGCTCACATATCATCAGACGATCAACAGAAGTTTGTGATGTAATTAGTAAGCCTCGAGCACACCGGATGCGTATGCATGCACGTAAGCGTAGACGTACACGTTCTACTAAAGATATATTATATGTTGGTATAGTTGCGTGTGATATCTGTCTCGTATTCCTCAATAATATTCATTGATCCATCAGATCAATTAATTTGATTAGTTGATATTGATAGCATAGCAACGTACTACATTCCCGGAAAGGCAGTTTTAAGCCTAGAATACTACACTCCACAGCTCGCATATATTTCAGTGTATTCAGAATATATCAGGTTGAGGTATACTCTATAAAGATTGTCTGTCTACGCTTTTTCCTCATAAAACAAAATGAGCGCCATTTATAAAGGAGATGTGTAGGTGTTTATGAACGAAATGTTCCTCGGCAACTCAACGGTAATGAATATAATTGATGACATTCGCGGTTAGAGAAACTGAGACGTGAACTGTGATACATTTATGGAAATTAATCCACGTCTTGTTGCAAAAGGGAATAAATAAAACTTAGCAACACAAGTGTGCAAAGCACACTTTTGCCCAACCTCTTTGGGGACTAATGGGCGTGACTGTACATATGATGTGAACTGGGGGAGGCCTACGTTCAGCAGTGGACTGCAAATAGGCTGATATGTAAGCAAGTCTTGCTGTGGTTGGTAACTATAGGTAGATGAGTATAAGGTAATGCCCTCTACTTGTCATTGTATTTATATAAAGTCCTACATAATTATTTTATACTTCTGTAGAAGGCATTTGGAGTCGAGATGTATAGGTAAAGTTCTAAGTAGCTGTGGGCGACTGGTATGCCATGTGACTGTCCCTTTAAGGTTAGAAAAGGGTATTCGAAAATGAGTTTCCAAACAGCTGAGGTCATCGAACTATCAGTTGAAATAGCAAAATTAGTTACATCTGACCGAACCTAATTTATCGATAGAAAAACCTTTGAATCAAATTTGATTGGAAATAACTTTAACCGATTTAATGCCCAAATGGAAATGTAATTGTGTTTGCTATTCCTGTTTTTGTATTGCATACGGAGTTTAGCCGAAGGGGTATATTAACCGAAATGCTATAAAACTAGCCCACAGTAGAATACTTATACACAGATTCATCATCATCATCATCAGCCTATTGCAGTCCATTGCTGGACGTAGGCCTCCCCCAGGGCACGCCACAAGACTGCCATGAGGGGTATTTGCCCATAGTCACCACGCTGGGCAGGCGGGTTGGTGACCGGTGATGCACAAATTATTTGAATCGAAATGACATGTTTATTTTTCAAGATTGTATGAATATTGACGACCAATTGTAGAGATTACCAGGCTAAAATATTAAAGGAAGAAACACAATTAGCTTGCATTTTTCTCACATCACCTAGATGCACCTTGGAAAGCTATGAGACCATTATGCAACATTCAACGCTGTATAAGAGTCCCACTAAATTCCAATGTAAGACAAACCTTTTAAACGTGCACTTGTGGCATGGCATAAGTGTATGCACTTGGCACTTTGCGGCTTGTAAAATGCACTTGCCGTAGATTAAACGTCCGTAGAAGACATTTAACATTCCAGACGAAAGCCGAATTAGCTACGGCAGTTCTAGTGCCCTATTTTGAATGAGAAGCGTTTTCATTCTTGTTTTTTTTTTTTCACTTTAGTTGTGAAATCTTAGTAACGTAGTTTTTGTTTAGACGGCCGATTGGTGTAGTTGGTAGTGGCCCTGCCTGCGACGCCATAGGTCCTGGGTTCGAATCCCGGTAGGTGCAAACATTGATGTGATGAATATCGATGTTTGTTTCCGAGTCATGGATGTTTATATACTTATCTATGTATTTATATACCGTTGCTTAGTACCCACAACACAAGACCTTAGGGATCTTAGTGTGGGACTAGGTCAATGTGTTGTGAAGTGTGTGAATATTTATTTATTTATTTGTAGGACTGATTGGTCAGATATATTATCTGAAAGATGAAGTTGAGGCTGATTGAGAGAAAGATTCTCTGAAACTGGATCATTTTAGAGACAGCGTCAACTGACTGAGCGAAAATGACAAAGAGTGCAAACATAGTAAAATATATTATGTACATAGATGGTCGGATTATGTTTTTTTTTTAAATTATTTTCACACTTTCAAAATGGACTTGCACATCCAACTTTAAGGGCTTATAACTATGTATTTTATTAAGCTATTTAGCCACATTTAAACCTTTTGTAACTCATTGTACACGTGCAGCCTGTACCATGTACATTACATCCAAGTAGCATACAGAGCGCTGCGCACTCAGTATAATAATGCTTTTAGGGTGCTGATGGGGATGCACCGCCCCTGTAGTGCTTCGGGGATGCTTGCGGAATCCTATTAATAGCTTATCAACTATTAATAGGAAACGTACAGCATCACTGATGCGCCGGTTGTGGCGCAGTACCAACAGTCTGGTGAAGACGGTGGCGGCTAGACTGGACGTGGACAGTGCTATTATGCAGTACTGGACTCTCGTCCATCTAGTCAAAGACACCAAACCCTCCCACAACTTTTGTATAGATATAGGTACATTAACATAATTTCAAGACCTTAGTTACGAACTAAATATGTATGTAAAGCTTGAAATAAATAAGTAATTTTTTTATTTATTTAAAATTCCACAAATAGGTATGATCAAGTAAAATTTTAAATAAAACATAGTCAACTATTCTATTTACTGTAGCAGTCAGTGACAACACAGCAAGAAGGATATTTTACTCGTAGTTTCAAAATTCAACAGCACACAATGGAGATTAGTAACGCAGGGTGCACATATTCCTAACACTGAATCTCTACCGGCATTTATACTCGAATATCTAGCCCTGGAGAAACTTTAGTGAGGAGGTGACTTAAGGTCCTACTAGTTTTGTAGACGATTAATTGGTGAAGTTGGTATCCTGCCTGCCGCGCTTGTCTTGGGTTGGAATCCAGTTAGCTGCACATATTACTATAAATTAATATCGATAATTGTTTTCGAGTCATGGATATTTCTATGATTTATATACTTGCTTAGTACTCACGACACAATAAATTAGAGATCTCAGTTGCGTTTAATATTTTTACATGGAGCAGACAATGCTGAGGTATTCAGCGGGTAATGAGCGGAACGGGAGTCTCAAGAGGTGTGAAAATCCAGTAAGTGATAGATATATACTGCGCACCTAAAATATCGTCGACTTATTAAAATTGTAACATTGCATCTTCTCCTTATCTTTCCTTCATGTTCTTAGCACTGAAGTTTCTTGCACCAGTAGTTGTAGTATATTATAGAGTATAAATGCTTAGAAGAGGCGTTCGGCGGGCGGTAAGTCGGATATAGCGTTTTGGGGACTACATCATTCTATACTATTCGGATATTCTATGCATAGTTACACTAATTGGCCGCGTGGTGCCGGCAGAGTAGAGTTTGTACCACCCCATGCCCGCCCGTGGGTATTGTACGAGGCGATTAAGGGTTTCCGAGAGGCGGGAAGCAGCGCCTTCCGTGCTGACAACATAGTCTGAAAATCACACTGCGGTCACCAACCCGCCTGCCCAGCGTGGTGACTATGGGCAAAACTCTGTGACAGTAGCCTTGTGGCGTGCCCTGGGGGAGGCCTACGTCCAGCAGTGGACTGCCATAGGCTGAAGAAGAAGAAGGTAAAATAATATCTCATGTTGTTTACATGTATAATACACACGGCTGCAGAAGTAAACAAAACTACAAGATAGTACTTTTTTATAAATGATCAATTAAGATTAAAAATTAAGAATTTGTAAATGATCATTGACAATTTGTTAGCGTATCTACAAGAGAATGTTCAAGTTCCTTAGTCGACTTTTATGGAATGAATGGAAGAAAATGCAGCTGATGTATTCTGATTCGACATAGAACTCATAGCATATTTGATTTGCAATGTTATTGATAAGATTAATGAGCATTGGTTTTTTTCTAAAGAGAGCTGGTTTAGAAGTTTCTGCTACTAATTGTGCTTACTAAATCTCAATAGCAACGCCAACTCTGTTGATTTATTAAGATTTACGATATAAGCTCAACGCTCATATTCTCAAACTTTTCTTTTGAGGGCACTCGGTTGATAATGTGGTACTTTGTTTTCATAGATATATGAATCATTATTAAATAATTAGGATTTTTTGAAGTTACAGTCAATGATTAAAGATGTGTGGAAGTATAGATCTTCCTGAACCAATTCAAATTGCAATAAAACGGCCGTGTTAGTTTTTATCTTATAATAATAATAACGTCTACGACGGGCGTCATACCAAAAACACTCCGCACCAGCCTTGATACATTAAACATACATCCATCTATCACCTACCTTCTGCAAAAAGCAATAATTCTGAACACGTGCCTTATTGTTAGGAAGTTTTTATCAAACTCATATTAAATTCATCTCCGTTTGGCCACAAGCCCGCGGTTATGAATAAACACCTCATTAACTTATAATGAGTGAAAAAAAAAGGAAAATAATAATATTCACACACTTCACAACACATTAACTTAGTCCCACATTAAGATCCATATTCGATCCAGATCCGATTGTGTCGTGGGTACTAAGCAACGGTATATAAATACACAGATAAGTATAGAAACATCCATGACTCGGAAACAAACATCAATATTCATCATATCAATGTTTGCACCTACCGGGATTCGACTACTACACCAATCGGCCGTCATTATAGCTAACAAACGTACTCCTATTAATAATATTGTAGAAATAGCAACAAGTATAAGAAAATAATGCTTTCAATAGGTAAAAAGCCACGTCTGGATAGGTCATTATAGCACTACATGTAGAAGCTATAAGCTGCCACGCACAGAACTATAAGTTTTCGCGCGGTGGAACTAAGCTCGCTGAGACCATGCGACGTTTTGTTTAAGTACGAGTATATGCATAGTTTCTATTCTAACATACAGGGTGTGGGTGACAGCCAGCCAAATACTGAAATATTAAATAAGTACCATTCTGCTGAGTTATACGACAGTGTTATAACTCGCAGGAAATGTATTTTTGATTTGATTATTAGTAATCTTTGCTGTCTGCGCCAATTGTATCGGGCGATCCTGTGACTAATTAAATGGGCTTATTGGTTATTATGTGATACATTGCTGTTACTTGGATCACTTGTGTGTGTGATACGGGTTGCTCAGGTTTTTGAACTTATTGATCACGTTTTTGAACTTTTTTGAGGTCAACTTTTTTTTGAAAATCATCTTTAGGTTAAATTTTTATTTTAAAGTCACTATCTAAAACCAATAAATGGACTAAACTATTTTTTCTTGAAAATATGAAAAAAATGTCGGAAAATTTTGGAATTTTCCTGCGAAAATTTTCAGTGTTTTCCACCTCAGAATCATGGTCTGAAGTCATGTCAATATTTGCCTGGCTGTTTTTCTTGCCACCCTTAATGAAGATAAAAAATTTATTACTTGATCGGGCGAAATTAATAGTGTCCAGTATTTATGCTAGTTTTTTCATGCACAGATATTAATTTATTTCTCGTGAAAAAAATCGTTTCATGCATGCATTCTGCATTTATGCAGGAAAACGCAGTCTATACTATACTCAACTTTGGACCCTAATATTTTGGAAACCAGACACTTCCCAGGTATGCTTCCATGGAGAAAAATGATCGTGATGATGAGGAGATTTCGTAGTTTTCGGGAACGTTGACGACCAAAAATCTACCTGTATACATACGTAACACACGACTGTTTACCCGAAATCCAAAACTGCAGGAACATAAAAAGGTCAGTGACAAGTTGGCAACTTATCGCCTAAGACAATGCACGGGTTCCTTAGTTGACTCTTTCGACATGCACAGAAGGAAATGCAGCTGATGTATTCTAGTGAAGCCCCGCGTCAGTATGAGACTATTATTAGGTTATACTAACAGACTATTATTACACTATAGTTGTATATAAATGTTTGTAACTGTAATTATGTAAATGAACAAACGGAAACTATAATACTTACATAAAATATGAAATATACTACTCATAAAAATATTTTCCTCTTCAAACATTACGTGACAATTGTATCAACAAATAAAAAATCTATCCATATAATAATATTCAATTCTGACACCAGCATAATTATAAAACCCGATAAAAATACCAAAAGGTCATCATAAATTCCAGTTTGCACCGGGCCCGAAGCAGTTTTATCTGGAAAAATTTACTTTCCAAAGGATCCCTTAGGACGAAGGAGCGTGACCGGAATAAACTAATAACGCGAGGACCTACCTCAATATGCCTAAGGAAAGGATGATTTTAAATTAAAATTTGAAGCGTGTACCTACTTAAAATAGCTAAAGTGAAATTGGTTCTGATAATTTGGCTTTACTTATTAGCTAAAAATAGAGTCTGGTTTCACAGAAATCAAATCTCGTGATAACGAATGAATTGAAAGCTTTTATATCTTCGTTTCCTTTTGATTCTACTTAAAACAGACGGTTGTGTTTCCAAAATAGGTAGCCAGAACTGGAGGATCATAAAGGAATTTCCTAAAGACACGTTTAGCATAGCGAGGATCGATGATAATGATCAGGGACAAGTTGCTAGCTTATCGCCTGAGAGAATGCCCAAATTTCTTAGTCGATTCATACGACATGCTCGACGATAGTTTTTATTTATTCTATAGCATATTCAATTAAAATAACTATAAAATCTATATATATAGGTATTCATATAATAAAAATGTAACAGATCGCTGTCTGTACATGGAAGATATACGAGAAAAAATATTATAGGAGACCTTTATCAACGCAATAGTACCCAAAACAATAATTTTTGGAATTTTTGAAATTCAATTTCGAAATTACGTTTTTAAAACTTAAAATTAACAGATACAATTAACCAATTAAGAGCAAAAGTTAAAAAGCAACAGTATACCCGTTTGTAAAAGTGCTTTTGCATCGTGAAATTAAACTTCTGATATCAATTTATTTTTTACTATACAAGAGAAAAATATTAAAATGCTGAGTGGAGTCTGAATATATTGATCTCGAATGGTATGCAATCTCAGCGCCAATGGATGGAAATAAATGAATGCTTTAAACCCACCTGTGACCCGCTCGAGTGCGAATCGGCACTTTTTAGTGCAATTTCTGTAAGGGTAAATTGTGAAAACTAATCGTGGAAGAACGTTAGAGTAGTGATTGTAAAAACTTTAATTAATAGTCTGTTGATTTAATTTTGTTGTTTTTTTTATTATTATTTTTTTGAACTTGTACATCTCAACAATACTCTCAAAATTGGTCAGAAGTGGCACCATGTGGTTCTATAGGCTCTTGGTGCTCTGCCTACCCCGTAAGGGATAAAGGCGTGATTATATATATGTATGTATGATTTAATTTTACCTGTGCTGATGCGGAACGTCACTGGAATACATCAGTTGCATCTCTTGCCATGCTTATCGTAAGAGTCGACTTATTTTAGGGACGTTCTCTTAAGCAATGAGCTAGCTTATCATTAATCTTTTAGCGAATTCGCCATCTTACTATTCTGGGTACTCAATTTTTGGGAATATTGTTTTTAAAATAGATAGTTTGATTAAATGTGTTTACTTGAGAAAATAATAAGGACTTTCAAAACAAACTTCAGACTTATTTTGTTAGCACGGGGCCAGGCCAGGATAAATATAGCCGCCATGTTCAATTTTGTATATAGACGATACGATATCGTACGATACGATATCCACGATGCGTGGTCAAGCTAGGGGGGCTAATGTAAAAAATCTGTAATAAGCTCCTAAGCTCATCGCCTGAGAGAACGCCTCTGAATTCCTTAGTCGACCTTTACGACATGCATAACAGGAGAGGCAGTGATGTATTTCAGTGTGTTGGGACACAGGAATAAGATAAACACTGAAAAGATATAGTAGTAGTAGTAGTAATAGTCGTCGTTGTCAGCATATTACAGTCCACTATTGGACGTAGGCCTCCCCCACTGTACGCCACATGGCTCGATCTCCCGTTTTTGCCGTCCAGTTACTACCAGCCGTCCTCTTCAAGTAGTAATAGTAGCACAATCAAATACATGCAGTGTATTGTTTCAGCTTATATTAGCAATGTCAGTAGCCCAGTTCAGCTCATTGTATCAATGAAGTTATCCATGCGATAATGTGTTCTGAACAGCTGATTGGTTTAATAAACCAATGGTTTATTGCTACATGCAGTCTATTAATAATATGTACGAGCTTTTGTCAAATGAAATGTAATTCTGTGTAGCAATAAGTTACTGTGAAATAAAATTTTGGTCTACTAATGTTTTCTTTGTTAAGTTGGATAAGTATTTTTTATTTTTTTAAACTGTAGATATAAAACTCCTTTGTGACTGACTGTCTGACAGATCATCATCATCATCATGAGCCTATTGCAGTCCACTGCTGGACGTAGGCCTTCCCCAGGGCACGCCACAAGACTGCCATGGGGGGTATTTGCCCATAGTCACCACACTGGGCAGGCGGTTTGAAGAGCGCAGTTTGTATTTTGGACTATGTTGTCAGCACGGGAGGCACTGTTGCCCACCTCCCGGAAACCCTTAATCGTCTCGTACGGGCAGACATGGGGTAGTACGAATTCTACTCTGCCGGTACCATGCGGCTATGTGGTTCTATCGGCCCTTGGTTCTCTGCCTACCCCGTAAGGGATAAAGGCGTGATTATATGTATCTATGTATAGGCATTAAGAAATACGTGTAAAAAGTATGTCCAGTTGAAACATATTGTAAAACTAGTGGACGCCCGCGACTCCGTCCGCGTGAACTACTGAAAAAACAAAATGTCGAAATTATTCGGGATAAAAAAAAAATCCCCGGGAAAAAAAGTAGCCTATATGTTAAGTGGGACCTTTCACAATATATTCCTGAAAACTGCATCGAAATCGGTACAGCTGTTTCTGAGATTAGCGTGCACAAACGCACCGACAAACAGACAAAAATTCCAAAAATCATTATTTTATCACTATATACACGTATTAAAAATGTAACGGATCGCTGTCTGTACATGAATGATATATGAGAAAAAATATTATAGGAGACTTTTATCAACGCAATAGTACCCAAAAGAATGATTTTTGGAATTTTTGTCCGTTTGTCTGTTTATCTGTGAATTTGTGCACACTAATTTCAAGAACGGCTGAACCGATTTCGATGCAGTTTTCATATATATTATTTTCATGAATATATTGCCACAGTTGCAACTTAACATATAGGATACTTTCTATTCCGGGAAAATGTTTTTATCCCGGATAATTTCGACATTTTGTTTTTTCTTTAGTCCACGCGGACGGAGTCGCGGGCGTCCATTAGTCATTAATATCTTAGTTAGGGATTAGGTTAATGTGTTGTGAGTGTGCAAATATTTATTGATAGCTCAGTTGGTTAGAGCGATGCACGGAATGCGAGAGGTCGTGAGTTCAAATCTCACTCGGGTGAATTTTTTTTTCACTTTCTTACTAATATTTATTGTTTATTTAACATACAGAAATCTAAGAGGCGTTTATTTGTTTCTAAATATGTTCTTTCTGTAGCTGAGGTGCCTTATTCAAAAACGTTACGGTAAATTCTCCCTTCATGTAACGTCATGTTACACGTTCAAGTGACTGATTGAACTAAAATGCTTACGAAAATCCTTAGTTCAGGGGTGGTAAACATTTTGTAAGGTTAACGGACCGTAACGAAAAAATGGTAGTGTGTGTGTGAATCCATTATTACTTAAAAATTGAGGAGAATTTTAAATATTCTTCATAATAATGTTTTTAAATACTATAAAATAGTCTACATTTTTTATACCCTATTAATTAACGCATAAATAATATACATTTACTGGTGTACCTATACATACCTATGATCTTATTTGCCTGTCTATCGGATCCGTGTAGCCCGACAAATTGGTCGGATTGGCCTTTCCATGACCTTTGACAGGAATTTGTCAGATAGCTAACCTAGATAACCAAATTTATTACCCAATCTAGAAAAGTTAGATTTGCGTAATAAATTTTCTAGATTGCCATCTTAATTAATGCACACTTAATTTACTTACCTATACTTACTAAAAATAAATCTCATTTATTATATTTTTCTGTGGGGAAATCAATAACTATAACTTTGTAATATGTCATTAAAAAAAAAATATATTTACAATATTCTTATGCTCATACTCTATTAAGTATAATATGCTACTCTTGGTAACAAGGAATTATATCAGCTTACGGTAGTAGATATATGGACCCAGCTGTTTAAACATCCACCATTTTGTTTAAGATATTTGTTTGCACAAATTATGGAGAAGCGACGGACGTGGGAAGGGGACTCGTAAAAACGGCTGTTAGGTATGTGCCATTTTGTTTTCGTTTAGATATAAAATGACAAACTAGAAAATTGTCTTATATAGTAAAAATCAGACACTAGGTTTGCAACACCTGCCTCAGATAAAAGAAACATTTTGTGTAAAACGTAAACATTTGCATTGCAAATCACGTGTCAGCTGGCAAGACGGATTGATTTGTCTTCGCATTTATTTTGTCACTGTTCCTTTGTGAAAGTGATTTTTTAGATTTTTTGTGAAGACGCTGACGGGTTAAAAGGTTGGTTACAGCTGGTTTTAAGATTATATTTTATGGAAATAATAATTTTATCTTATACCTATATATTTGCTTTTGACACGAAACTGGGTACGTAAAAGGAAACAACTTTCACTATGGGACCAACTCCGAAATAGTGAAAAAATATACATCAGCTGGAACAGCTGATTTCAGGCCTTAGATAATGACTTCAAAATTAAAATTTAACAAAAACGTGGTTTTAAAAAAAACTTCCCTCAAAAAAGTTGAAATAACTGATCAACCTTAATAGTGATCCAAAAAACAGCTATGTGTCACACAATAACCAATAAGCCCATTTAATTAGTCACAGGATCGCCCGATACAATTGTCGCGGAGAGCAAAGATTACTGATAATCAAATCAAAAATAAATTTCCTGCGAGTAATAATACTGTCGGATAACTTAACACCATGGTACTTGTTCAGCATTTCAGTATTTGCCTGGCTGTCACCCATACCCTGTATATACACGCAATAAAACTTAATACAATTCGACAAACCAACAAGTAATTAGGTCAGTCTTAAGCACCGTTTGGAAGTCATTTATTCTTACCAACTCCTTTTTCCTACCACATATCAATGACACAGTGTACTCTACATTCAGTGGATAAAATTAGACTAACCTAACAATCCAATACGTAGTCATAAACCTACCTTTGCACCGACTGACTAACAGTCGTATTTATAAAATAGTGGTGACATGTTTGAGTAAATAGATTTGATCAATATAGAGAGTTAGAATTTCGATATAATACAAAGTGAAGATTTATTTTCTGCGCAAATTACAGAATGATAATCATTAACGATGTATTTTTTTTTTGCTATTTCTTTACTTAAAATACATATTTTTTGTTTACTGATCTAAGTGTAATTACCTATTCGATTATTGCTAGCATAGTTTCGGGTAAAATCTAGAAAAAAATATGTTTTTTGTACTTGCACAACACGATAATTGCTTACTCTATGGACATGCAGCCCATCATCCAAAACGGACTTTATCATGATACCGACAAGACTGCAGTTTCAACGGCAGGCAGCAAGTTTGCTAATGCTTCCAGTAATAATGTATGAAGCGTGACTCCAGCATCGATATTCGTATACTTCGATTCTGAAGTCCTCTGACCTTGGCGCTAGTTTCTTCGTCGTTGTAACTTTGTTTTATATTATTATATATTTTATTTAGTTTACTTATAAATCCGTGGGACTTTGATATTAGAACGCACCATAAGGGCCGCGTAATTGGTTTTCCTTTCAAATGATGTTGTTTATACATACATTTTATTTGAAGGCTTGCAGTCCACTGCTGGATGGAGAAGTCCCCCAGAGCACGTCACAAGGTTACTGCCATAAGGGGTTTTGTCCATAGTTATCACGCTGGACAGGCAGGTTGGCGACCGCAACGTGATTTTCGGACTATGTTGTCAATACAAAAGGCGCTGCTGTCCACCTCCGGGAAACCCTTATTCGCTTTTTACGATACCCACGGGTAGAAATGGAGTAGTGCTATTCGACTCTACCGACACTAAGCGGCAACTAATTCTCATAATCTCGCGAGATCTCATCATGGTCGCAAGTTCGCAACGGCCCATGCCATAACCTACGAAGTCTAATAAAGCATGAAATGTCAATGTCGTAGATTTTAATAATGGTCAAACTAGACATCATTAATACACTGTTATTCCAATGTGCCGTTAGTGCTTATCCAATCTTATTCTGCTATGTGAGAATAATCACAATACATCACAGCGGTAACAAATGGTAGGATCTGACATCCGAACATGAAGGAAGGATAAAAAGGAGATACAAACGCGTTAATAATACGAGTATGTACCAGTATTTTTATAATAATAATAATAATAATTCTTTATTGCATAAAATATGGTACATAGGGTGTTACAGAGTTCAGTGTTTCACATACTCGTATTTAGCTGTCGAACAGCATGCAAAATGTCTTTTAAACTAAGCTAAAATTAGTCATATAAATTATCCAGCAGTTATTAGGTAAGTATCAGTCAGTTCATAATTTTTATCTAGTATAATAAAATGTTACATTAGGTTATTAGATTTACGTTAACTACTGACATTGAGATATTACATTTACATAATGGTCATTAAAAAGTCACTTGTGGAATAAAATTGATTCACGGATTCACTTTTCGATACAAATCGGAGTCAGATGTTCATGTTGAGTTTATTGGATTTTAGTAGGTTCATGACGATGAGATGTGGACATACTAGTGGCCGGCCCCCTAATTACAAAACTTGAAATGTAGTAAGTACAGTAGCAAAATAATTTCATTTTTTTAGCTAATTCATCGTGCTGTAATCATAAATTTCATCTTCTTTTTCAAGCTTGTATTGATCCTATCTTAAATAAGCATGCATTGCGGCAGTAAGTGATGTTATTATATGTACTTCGCTATAGACTTTGTCGCCTCTCCTCGTTGCAGTTCCTTCATGCTTCCGACATCCATAATTAATGAGAGAGGTTATATCTCGGTTATACCCTCAGGGTGTATGTGATCAATAGTTCTCAGAGTTATTATTAGTTCCTATTATAATCGCTTTTAAGGAAAGGACCTTGATGGGTTGTTTTTCTGGAAAGTAAACTGGCGGATAATCAAATTGAAAGTGATTAATAAAGAAATGGAAAAAAATCTTCACCCTGTAATAACATAATATTAATATATATATGTTACGGGCAACGTGATTAACTGGGCATTATTAATAAGGACCGGCATTAATAATTATTCAACAGTCGGATATTATGAATACAGACCGGCCGTTATTAATAGTGTCCGGACTTATCAAATTGCCCGTAACATATATACAAACATACACATTCATACGACTATATTCAAAAAATATGGTAGCCTGCATCAGCTGCATAATCAATCACGAAGAAGATTCTTACAACTACTTTTAGCACAAGAAACGCGACGAGTTGCAGCTTCGCTATAGGAAGATGTACAGGTTACTTGGAAAGTATTCTTCGTTAACGGTACACAACAAACTACTTTTATACATACAAGTCCTTATGCCTGTATGGACTTATGGTATTCAGCTTTGGGGCTGTACCAAAAAAGCAATACACTGATGATACAAAGATTTCAAAATAATGTACTTCGGGGCATTGTAAACGCGCCCTGGTATATAAGGAATGACGGCCTCCGTCGGGACCTCGAAGTGGACATGGTCGCAAAAGTTATAAAAAAGTATGCAGAAGCTCATGGAAAAAAGCTTCACCGACATGTGAATGTCGAGGCTATCCAGCTTCTTAACAACACGGACATAGTCAGGAGGCTTGAAAGAACAAAACCTTTTGAGTTAGTGCATTGAATTAGTGACATAGTGCAGTGTGTGCTAATTTTAAAGAACAAATAAACAAAATGACTTCCCCTTAATAGTGACAATAAGAAAAGTGCCGATGGACACATACTTAGTTTTACACGGTTTAGCAATTTTAGTTAGATAAAAATTCGTCACGGATTAAGAGAAAATAAAAAACTTTAAGCATAGCGGAGTCAGGGGGTTTACTCTGAAATGCCGCTTTCGAATCTTTCTGTCCGACCGAAGCCCGACCGAATCGAAGCCTTTGACCCTACTACGAAATTGCTTCGGATTCATTCATCTGAGTTCACAACTCATTCGGAACCATTGAAAATAATTCACTTTGACTAATATTATAAGCTTTCTATTATCTAGCCCTATACCTGTCAAATAGAGTTCGATCGGACCGAATGAATAAACGGCGCGACTGATCCGATCGAAGGAAGTTCGTAGTAGGAAACATCTCGATATTCGGCCGATACTTCGTTTATCGTCACTTCAGAGTAGACCTCTTGATGTTCATGATCAATGACAAGTTGCTAGTTTATCGCTCTAGGAATGCCCCTGAGTTCCTTAGTAGATGTCTTTCGAGATATACAGATATGGAGAAGTCGTATTCTCAAAATAATGGTACTTGTTCAAAATTTCAGTATTTGCCTGGCTGACACTCGCACCCTGAATCCACCTTCACCCTTCATCAAAACTTAATTTCTCGTTCAATAAACATCAAACATACATTATCAATCTTTAATTTATAATATCACATATAAAATCACATTCGCTGCCGGCAGATTTTCTAATGGTGCCGACATCAGGTCAACACCTAGTGCCAGGACGCAAATAAGCGTCAGCGACACCTCTAGAAAGCCAAGAAAACGCGAATACGTAGTCGCCGGCACTGAATGTGGAAGAAAAATGTTTAAAAAAAATCTCTTATAACTCTATTTACTTTTGTTTAAATTGGTATCGATATACCTAGTTATTTTGGAAGTGGTATCTATAAATATGAAAGATATTCATAAAAGTTGGTAAAATAGCTAAATTTTCTTTAAATAAAAATATTCAAAAGACATTGTGGACTTTTCAATATACAACGTCCTAAGCCTTGGAAACCAGTTAAGTGACTTATAATCTAAGTAAGTGTTCTCTAAAAACTTTTGAATATTCAAATTTCAAGACGACAGAAATATATTTTGAGATACTCCAGCCCCTAAGCATTAAAATATGCGCATTTTACCTCCAAGAAGCAGAAAATCTGCGAGTAAGCAGTTTCGTGAGACGCTTCTATCCAATTGACCTCGATAATTATATGAACTGGATTATCTGTGCACCCCCTAGCTTCGTAACACAATTTAGATGGCCCTACTATTGTTATGTGTAGGTGAAATCGACTTGAAATTATATTGTTCTATTGTTTTACATAGTGATATGATTTGGATTGAATATACAGGTGGTAACAGAAGGGTTATGTTAAACCCACTATACAGAACCTATTTCCTAAATTTTATATTTATTTTACTTTTCCAAATACCTGTAGTATGGAAAAGAATAATGATATCTTGAAAATTAATTTTGAAAATAGGTTGCCTATGGTGGGCTAATTTCATAGCATATTTCTTAATCTTAAAGAAAATCTCTGCTGAATTTACAGGTAAAATGATATCTAAACTTATTTACATACATACATATAATCACGCCCCTTACGAGGTAGGCAGAGCAACAAGGGCCGATAGGACCACATGGTGCCACTTCTGACCAATTTTGAGGGTATATTTGAGATGTACAAGTTCGGTAAGTAGTGACAGATGGTCAGCTCATCGCCTTCAAAACACCAAGACCCTCTTGTCCCTCTACTGACTTGTACAGTATGCCCGGGAAGAGAAGCAGCATAGGATAGAAACTTATTTGTTTACTTAACATACGTTACGACGACACAGTTTACTCCAAAATGGGGAGTATTACTGTTATGTCAATACAGCTGGAACTAATGGAGTGTTGCATGACTATTGAATATGTATTGGTCTGTTAAAGGCTCGAGCACACCGGATGTGTATGCGTGCACGTAAGCGTAGACGTGCACGTACCTCTGAGTTGTAATGTATGGAACTGTATAGGCACGGGCAGACCGGATGCGTATTCGTAGACGTAAGCATAGACGTCAAGCGGTGACAGTTCTATACATTAAACTCAGAGGTACGTGTACGTCTACGGTTACCTGCACACATGCGCATCCGGTGTGCTCGAGGCTTAAATCACTGGATTAAACTCGGTGTAACAATCACATCTACTGTTGATTTGTTCGAACTACCTTATTTTAGGAACATAATGTTATTAATGATATTATAATATAATATATTATTCTAGCATAGATAGTTTTAATATTGTGGATGTTGATTGATTCAAAAATTAATCGTCAGATAAGTTGGTTCAATTAGTCTCCGAACACAAGATGAAAATGTCTCCTAACGATGCACAGTAATAAGACTTAAGTATCTCTATTTTATTTCTAAACAAAATCTTTTTAAACTGTTTCGCTTATAAATAGATATATTATTAACGAATAGTATAAACTTATTTGATCCTTCTAAATGAGCGAGCAGTTACAGTATTAAAAACATATGCTTGAGTGAAGAAAGTCTACCTACACTAATACCAAAAGCAGGTAGCAGCTCATTCTTCTTCTTCTTCAGCCTATTGCAGTCCACTGCTGGACGTAGGCCTCCCCTAGGGCTACTGCCACAGGGGGGTTTTGCCCTTAGTAACCACGCTGGGCAGGCGGGTTGGTGACCGCAGTGTGATTTTCGGACTATGTTGTCGGTAGCAGCTCACAATAGCCCGTTTATTCGTATTCTTATTACAATGCTTTCTATCCTGTGCTAACGCGGGGATTTACTAGAATACATCAGCTACTACAATACATATAAGTATCTCAGATATTCTCTCAGGTGATAAGCTAGCAACTGCAATACCCGAAAAGTCTCGAGTTGGAACGAAGCCGAAACGGAACCGTTGTAGACGCTCAGAACAAAGCAATAATTACTTTACGGTGACGTAATTAGACACATTTCAGAACGAGATTGATATTTGTTTTTATTCTGTCATACTCGAGACCGATGCGTGCTAAAACATACCTTATTGGCGGTAAGTATATATTGCTTCGCACCGCGTTTCGTTAGCTGTTCGTCGGTGGTTGCGTTTCGGTTCAAAAATTTTCAGGGATTGCCCTCCTGTCCCTGCTATGCTAAACGTGACTAGGTTATCTCCTTTTTGATCTAGCAGATCTGGCTACCCCATTTCGGGAACATAGCCGCATGTATATGTGTTTGTATATGCGTTACAGTACAATGTTTTCGACGATTTTCGTCGTTACCAAAGTCACAAAAAGATGTACCTCGAGTAACCTTAGTAAGGGCAACGTCTTAGCATCCATTAGACCTCGCAGCTCACCTTCGACACTATATAATTAATATAAATAGCAAACTGTAAACTACAGTGCATGCGGTGCATTAAAAATGGCGTCTCTAATGGCGAACGTCAGAATTTCTTCCACGTTAGATAAGTTACTTTATAATGCATCCATTAGGATACAAAAGAAAACCCTTTTAGAGTTTTATTGGTTATGTCATTTTAATATGTGGGTTTAAGTTATTATTATTCTTTTCATGATTGAAATTAGACGGCGATCTCTCCTGTGTGAAAAACTTTTGTGATACTTGTAGACAAATTATGTACATACATGATATATTTATTTGATACCAACTCTTGTTCAGTGTTGTCAAAAAATGTGAGTACTGGATTTAATAAGATTGACTATTATGATTATATTATTTTTTTAACCAGTAAAAAATCACTATTAAATCCTCAAAAAAAAAAAACAGCTCTTAAAACTTCATATGCTTACAACTAGAGCCAAAGAATACACTACTAGAGCAGAGTAAGCATTTTCTTTGACTTGACTGACGGCGATTTTCTATACAGTTGATAAAAAAGAATCTCGGATTACTTTATTTCTCATTCAAATTTTGTATGAAACCAATTGAAGATTAAATCGGAGATATACAAATATCTTGAAATTATCGGTCGTTTAGTAGTTTAAATTAAAGTATGTAGTGAAACTTACTCGTATTCCATCGTATACTATAAAGCCAAATATCTCATTAGTACATATTCCACAACGTTAAAACAGCAGTTTTATTTAGACTTTTCTAGTAAAACAAATGAAAATAGTTTTTCTTGTTCCTTTAGTAAATATTAATGAGCTTCTGCGAGCGTCGTATTAATAATTTTTCGTCGAGAATGTTCCATATAGTCAGCCGTTTACAGTTTTACTTTTCAATTCAAGTTTGTACAACCAACATTGCGAAGTTGAAACATGCATATTTTTGATTACTTGCGATTGGATGTGATTGTTAGGGATCTGCAGTATAATGGGTGTGTTTTAGATCAAATCAATTAAATTACACTGAATACAATACCTTAGTATGACAAAAATCAACAAAATATTTATTATTGTTGTGCTAATGCAGGTTTTAAGTCTTCACTGTTTGATCATATTTGATTCATTAATTTTATTATCTCGATAAATAAAGTAACCATTATTATTATGTTTCTTAGGTTAGTTTAGTTTTAGTATATTACTTTTATACAATAAATGGCAATAAGTAATAAGCAAAGCAAAGTGTAAGCGACTTGTCACTGATTAAACTATTTACGTTTTCGTGTGAGTGTGGATTCTCTTTTATGATCCCGCAGCTCTGGCTCTGGCCAGTCGTGTTCATTATAATATTCATATTTTATAGGGAAATATCGCAAAATGTAGGCAAATCCAACTATGAAAATTAATTTTGCGGGTCTCACATACGAGAATTTGATGTATTACTAACTTTTAATTATATTTCCTCAACAAACAAGAACGGAATAAATGGCTAGCCTAAAATTTATAACACCATTATAATTGGACTTTAAGCTGTGGATCGACTAATAATTAATTTACGTATAATTTTATTCTTAGATATTGTATGGATGATGAAGCTTTTTGTAGGAAAAACCTTAGACATGTATCCACACCATTTTGTTTCCAAATCCAACACCCGAAAAATACACAAAATTTTCGCATATTTCATAACATATTAAGTCTAGTTTAGTAGTATTCGACTCGAAAACATACTTGAATACTTATCGGGTCATCACATACTAATATTAATAATATTATTATTATTCAATCCTACTAATATTATAAACGCAAAAACTTGTAAGTATGGATGGATGTTTGTTACTCTTTCACGTAAAAACGACTAGAGCAATTTTAACAAAATTTGGTATGAACCGGTATTTGGTATGCCCACCACTCATTCCCGTCTCTGTAAAACCTGCAAGCCAGGATCAACAGAGGCGACCAGAAAAATGCAATCAAAGCATAGAAAATCCCGGGGGACCTAACAAGTGACTCAAAAGTATTAAAACTAATAGACAAAACAGTATGTGAAATATGAAGATAGGTACACTTAATATTAAATTAAGCTCTGACTGACAAAATTATTAGTTAGCTGACACCCTGGATTAACAAAGACTATTTTTATCTCGGGAAAATATTTTTATGCCAGATATTTTCAACATTTTGTTTTTTCTGCAGTCCACGCGGGCGAAGTCGCGGACGTCCACTAGTATATAATAATATCGAATCATCACTTACAGCCAATTTCTATAACTGATCTTGAAAGATTTTTTGCATATCGCAGTTTTCATACTATAGATAGGGGTACAACTATAAAAAAAATGGTTATTGGGAAAATGCGTTTAAGATGTTTGCGTGTTGATTTTGTACCGATATATTATAAAAACTCGAAATCACGAAAATTTCGAGATGTGTCCCTATAGTACGAAAGCTGCGATACCTCAGATTTAATCTTCAATTGTTTTCATACAAAATTTCAAATTAGGAATAAATAAATCCGAGATTTTTTTTGATCTCTCGTATTGAAATTGGCCGTTAGTTTACTATTGACCTAAACATTCTCTAGAATTTCACCAATCTCCAAGAGATAGTATCTAAAATTACCAAATTTTGCTCGACATACACCAAGATAAATGCTCTTAACCACTATCAGTGCAAGAAGTATTCCATTCAATAGGTATTCTGTGCATATACTTCAATATTAACCTTATGCGAGAATTATTATAAAACACACAAAACACAGCCCGGAATGAGTTCTGCGGAACACGCCGCACATAATTACGGAGCTTTGCGAACTGAATTTTTAATGATGTAAGGAAAATTCATAGTAAAATAATAATTAATTACAGCATGGTGACGTCGCGGAGGGCCTAATTACTTCGCTGGGGGATATGAAGCATTTGCATTTGAAATTAATTAATTGCTATATAACATGGTTTAACAATAACATTGGAAATTACATGCACATTTTTTAATTATAATGTTTTAAATGTTTCGTTCTGTGCTGTTGCAAGCTTCACTAGAATTCATCAGCTGCATCTCCCTCCGTGAAAGTCTCAAGAGTCGAGAACGGAACTCAAGGGCGTTCGCTTAGGCGAGGGAGATCCTATTGCTACAATGTAAAAGATAACAAGTGGCTAGCTAATCACCTGAGAGAACGCCCTTGAGTTCCGTACTTATTTTTTAACCGTCACTTCATATGCTCAGTAAAGCCCCGCATAAGTACTGTTCATATTAATTTGTAAAATATGGGTCGTATTATATAATTTACTATATAGTATTTTATATAAAATGATCTTAGATGAATATATAGGTATATATAATAAAATAAATATGTGGAAAATTACAGGATTTAATTAGTGAAATCTAATAAGTACAAAAATTACATTGCATTCAGTGGACCACCGAAACCGTACTAACTCGTCAAGGGGTGAAACACGGATGAGAGACAAAGAGGAGGCGTCGTTTCTTCAAATCATCGCGAAAGATCGAGATACGTCCATAGATTGTTTGATTGTAAATCGAAAATTTAGAAATGAAATTATTTAGATATCTAAGACACCTACTAAAGCTTACTGATGCGAAGATCTACAAAGCTCGGTACTGCACGGGAAATTTTGCCTATCCAAATTATTTTAATATCAGAGGGCATAGCAAAAGTTTTTGCCGGGGCGCCATGTCATGTCGAAAATTCGAAATGAAATATTATTATTTGGCTTCCCGAGTAGTTGAAATTTTCGACGGTATGAATTTTGTGAGTGAGTCATTGTTTTCGATAAAGAGTTGTTGAGATACCTAATAATGGTTAATAATGTCGTAGTCGGTGTAGTTGCTTGATTAGAAATATAAGATTATTCTTATACCTATATATAAGAAGACTGTTCGGAAATAGCCTACGCTATGTTTACAGGGTGTTTTTCCATTGCCAGACATAACGAAGGGTACGTACTCTATACAATAAATAAAGTAAGTTTATGCCAAAAAAATCAAGTATCATGTATCTGCCAGAGAAATGCCAATGATAGTACATTAGATACATTGCTGTTATAATAAGGTTAACTCCTTACGGAAGATTATTATCATTGTGGAAGCAAAACACCGCTATAAGCAGTGTAGAGCGTCATCTCGCATGCACGAAATAAGCAATCATGATTTTAGAGTTCGTGCCAACACATCTATATTATTATGTGCTGAAGAACTGTACAGGTTGTGAGTAACTGCCAGGCAAATATTGATATGCTGACTTCAGATCATGATTCTGAGGTGAAAACCAGTGAAAATTTTAGCAGGAAAATTCAAAAATGCTCGCCTTTTTTTTTCAGAAAAAAAAATATGTGTAGTTCGTTTAATTAAGCCTCAGATAATGGCTAAAAATAATATTTTTTACTAAAAGTTGATTTAAAAAGTAAACTTGCGCTGAAATATGTTCCCATCAACCCTAATGCAGAGTCGCAAGTGATCCAAAAAACAGCAATGTGTCATTCGATAACCAATAAGCCAATACCATTACATTACTGATAGTCAAATTTAACACAACAGTACTTATTCAGCATTACAGTATTTGACTGGCTGTCACTCACACCCTGTATACAGTCCAGTTTAATATCACAACTACAAAATTCACTGTGGAGGAAGTTTGTAAAGCCTCTTCCTTCTCTCTCAGTCCTACGAACAACAAGTTGGACGTTGTCACACTTTCTTTTCAAACGTAAGTTATGAACAAAGGTAGTGCTAGGATAGGAGAGTAGGTATTATGGAAATATTATGGAAAATAATGAAAATATAGAAAATAAATATTAAAATTATACACATATAAATATGAGGGCAAATAGCGTCACTATGGCCTGCCGCTGATACTTACTCGTATAATAATTTATTTAAAGAAAAATACCCGGCTATGTTTTTTTTGACCGAGTGTCACTCTCCTGACTAAGACTAAGAGCGTGCAAATAAAATATGATCATACACTCGAAGTAACCCTCTTTCTAGCGCAGTCGGGTAACAATTATTATGTACGCGAAGAGTTTGTTTGGTAAAAACGTTAATTATAAAATTATTAATAAAGAAATGGAAAAAATTCCTCACCCGGGTGGGAATCGAACCCACGACCTCTGCATTCCGCGTGTCAGCGCTCTAACCACTGAGCCACCGGGTCAATTACTCGGATAACGAATTTTACCATCTCTTTTCTAAATTACATATTGGCAACGTTATTTTTCATCCCGATAGCTATACACTAGCCAAACCTCGGCAAACAAAGCTGAATCCCTCAGCACAATGTTTAAAGATGAAACGATCAACCATATCCTAACGGATTATATTAATGGAGAAGTGTTTTTATAAATTTATCTTAGTCAAGATATTATATATTATAAAATTATTAATAAAGAAATGGAAAAACGTTAATTTCAGTGACTTCAACTTACTAGTACGAACTGAAAAAAATCTTTTTGAATGGTCTATTTATCGAGGAAACGTCAATAAATAAATAAAAAAAAAACGAAAACAGGAACAATTAAACAGCAAAAACTTGATTAAATAAAAAATATAAATGTACTTGCCAAATTCACTTATCTACATGATGTTTTTCTCTTAAACACCTACCGTTATCCTATTCCGTAAAATGTTAGTTTTAGTTGAAAAGTAAAGCTGAAATTCTTAACTTAAAACGTCACGGGAGACAAATTTATCACTCCCAAGAGTTTCACGGAAAAAGAAAATCCCAAAGCACCTGAATTTACTCAGACGCGTGATTTTAAATGCGACGCGTTTTGAAACTTAAATGCAAAGAGTACCTTAATGTTTATTTGTAACAATGACTTCTGACCATATTTTAGTCATCAAATTAACTAAGCGCGTAAAAGCTATTATAGTGCACAAGTGTGTGCGCAAACATAGGTGCACTCTCTAGGTTCCTTGACTCTCGTAGTCCGACGGGACGAAAAGCCGACATAACCGGAGTGAGATTTGCCGACAAAAAGATTGAGAGATGTAGTTAATCAGTGTATAGCTGTAGTATTCTTTCAAAAGTTCTTTTAAATCACATTTTCTTTTGCACATTCATTTTGGTCCAAGCAATTTATAGAGCTCATGTACAGACCACGAATGAAAAACAGTTTGGAGGTGGCATATTAACGTTAGTTCAAAAGAACAGTGTAGCGAGTGGGTAAATCATAATTGAGTGCTAAGGCGCGTAGCTTGGTCAATACCAGAAATAGTGTACTTTATAAAGCGTACGACCCATTTTTGTCTGAACAAAAATGTTAAAATATGGTCATAAACTATCAACTCTAAAACAACATTTGTATCATAGGTTGCTAAGATGTTAGCATACAGGTGTTTTTTAGTTGCCACCCTTAACGAAGGGTAAGTACTCTATACATCAAATAAAGTAAGTTTATGCTAAAAAAATATGCTGGAAAACGATGTAAATTTTTTTGTTTTTTTTTATAACTTGAACGGCCGAAGGGGATCTGGCGAAATATTTTGTTTCCAGTTTTATCATAGACAGATATTAATTATATCTCGTGAAAAAATCTTGCTACGCGCGTCTATGTGCATTTATGCAGAAAAACGCAGTCTATTTACTCAACTTTGGACCCTAATATCTTGGGAACCAGACACTTCCCCAGGTATGCTTTTATGGAGAAAAATAATCGTGATGATGACGAGATTCCGTAGTTTTCGGGAACGTTGACGACCAAAAATCAACCTGTATATTCCATTTTTTAAATGTACCAAATTTTGTGACGAAGAATTCTTCAAACCCTACAATGTCCCACATAGCTTTTGTAAATGTATTTATTAAAATGGCCAAGGCCAATCCCGATTTCCAGGTCTAGATCGTTCATGACTATTAGTCCCCTTAATTTGCGCTGCGAAGACTAAGTACATTCTATGTGCCGCGTGGTGCCGGCAGAGTAGAGTATGAACCACCCCATGCCTGCCCGTGGGTATCGTACGGGGCGATTAAGGATTTCCTTGATATGGGCTGCAGTGCCTCCAGTGCTGACAACATAGTCCATAAATCAGACTGTGGTCACCAACCCGCCTGCCCAGCGTGGTGACTATATTATCATATGGGCAAACCCCCCCCCCTTTGGTAGTAGCCTTGAGCCGTGCCCTAGAGGAGGCCTACGTCCAGCAGTGGCTGAAGAAAAAAAAGACTACATTGGCTGTTGGACATTGAATATTGAATGTAACATCTCTTCCAGGTCGTTCATTCATGGTCTAGGTAGTCGCGAAGACCGATCGAGCGCTAAGCCTGATAGATGACTGCTTGCGATAAATTTTCCAGTATTTAGCACCTTCTGGAGATTGAATAATGAATTAATCATTAATGAAGGTTTCGATTTTATTTTGAGAAATAATTATAGTATTTTCAAATAAATAGTTACATAATAATTAGCCAAATGGTGAAGACGTGCGCGTTTCAGTGGGAAGGCGTAGGTTTCAACCCAGTCCCGGGCTTGTACCACTTAATTTCATTGACGGATTTCTTATTTCGCCATTAAGTTAATGAAATTAGCAAATGCCAGGTTAAAACACACCGGATGCGTATGCGTGCACGCAAGCGTAGACGTACGCGTACCTCTCAGTTTAATGTATAGAACTGTCACCGCTTGACGTCTATGCTATCCGTCTAGTCTGCTCGTGCCTATACAGTTCCATACATTACAACTCAGAGGTACGTATACGTCTACGCTTACGTGCACGCACACGCATCTGGTGTGCTCGAGCCTTAATTCTGCAATGTATAATAATAATCAAACCTAAGGTTAATTTGTGATTGATTTATCCTGACGTTTCCACATTACTACACTAACTTGATAGTCTTGACTTATCTATATACTGGCTTTCCTTTGCTTTGAATTTTGAATTTGAATTTTGAATTTTGAAAAGCTACTTAAATAGCCCACTGTAGAGAACCTATCCACAAAATTTGAAACTCCAAATCACAAGTTTATTTTTCAAGATTGTATGAAAATTGTATGATATTTAATAATTCTCCATACTATCGGGAAAAATAAGCATTTGATTTCGAGTCACAAATTACTCTAGGTCTATCTCTATTATCTCTACAGTGAGCTATTTACGTACCTAGCTTTTCGCTTAACATACCCTTTTAGTTACACTTTGTATAAGCTATGGTTTTCAAGGTTAGCCGTCAGTTGGTGCTGATGCGGGGCTTCACTAGAATACATCAGCTGCAAAGCCTTCCATGCACGTCGTAAGAGTCAATAAAATTTAGGTAAAAAAACCTTTTTAAAAACAAGCTTTTATTTAAATGCGCTAAAAAGAAAAAAAATAAACTTTTACACTAAAACTTTTACTGTATATTTAAAAATATACTAATATATTTAAAAGTAAGAACGTAAATACGAGTACTTAAATGTCGCGACAAGCTTTTATAACATATAAATTGTGTCAAATGTGTTAAATTTGAAATGACGTTATAAATTAACAGTAAAAGTTTTAGTGTAAAAGTTTTTTTTTTTTCTTTTTAGCGCATTTAAATAAAAGCTTGTTTTTAAAAAGGTTTTTTTACCTAAATTTTATTTTATACTTTTTATAGTTTTCACCTGGTAAGTTCCTAAGTCTGTTCATCTCATTCAACGCATCATTATTTTCAACTCAATTGCTTAAAAATATCTGTTTCAAAATGGATTTTCAAGTTTTAGAAGTCCGCCATATTGGATTAAGAGTGACGTCACATTTTTTTCGAGTTACTCTCAGCTAGCCTTTTAATTTGATACCCATATTGTAGGAATGCATTAAAAATAATTGGTCCGCCATTGTGGGTATGCCGCCATGTTGGATTTAGAATGACGTCACACTGTTAATCATGCATTGTCATCCGAACTGAACGTGCTCACCAAATTTCAGCCCAATCGGTTGAGGGCAAGTGCCTTAAAATTGAGTTGTAAGATTTCACCCGAACAAACATACATTGCAAGTTAAATAAAAGCTTGTAACAAAGGAAGGAGATTTTCCTCAGGCCATAGCTTGCTAGGTACTTGTCGCTGATCTTTAACATCTGACCATGCTATGCTAAATGTAACTGTAAGAATCCGTGATATCCACATCTCTGTTCCTCGTTCCCGTCCACGCTTTCAGGTCAAGTCACTGTTCCACATCCCTCCCTCTAGGACAAATTTGGGGTCGTCCTGTCCGATAAAAAGACTGTGCAGTAGCTACAATCGTGTCATGGGAATGCTGAAGTCCGATAATGTGGACATTGATATTTTTTCTGACTCGATTTCTGTTATGCGAGGAGTATTGGGGAAGTATCTATTGTGGGGGTTTTTGAAGTTAGCTGTAGGCACATAAATATACATATTCAAGTATTGATATATCATCAATCTGAAGTGAGTTTCATGGAATAGCTCCTATGCCTGATTTTGCAACTAACATATATTTTATGCACTGACACAGATGGTGTAGTCATACATATAGTAGCTGACGCCCTCGCCCAGGGGAGCTGTTTGATGAAACACACTCCACTATAATACGAGTATTCTCTGTGAATGATGTAGCACACTTGTAATTGGCACATACATCAGATTTTTTGTTGTAAGTGTACTTATTGTTTCTTTTAATGTGTGTTCTGTAAGTGTGTCTAAATAAATAAATAAATAAAATAAAGTCTCCTTCGTGATACTGCACCCATAGCTATCCTATTTTGAAACCAGTCGTGTGAATATGTAACATGTATGTACACTAAATTGAGATTAAGAAAGTTATTCATTAGAACGACTAGTTAGTTTTTACGTAATTTAAAAATAAACAAACCTCTTGTAAACATAAATATTATTGAAGCCCCACACGTTATGAAGGTACAGAAATAACTGAAGCACTTAAGGATCCTGAGCAAACACGTGTGCAAATTCAAATTCCAATTCAATTATTCGACTTATGTAGGTATATAATAGTACTAACGTCTGAATTGTCGATTGTAAACAACAAGTCTTAAGGTCATAGCACACTTAAACGACTCTGATCTAACACCGCTTCCACCCAACATCGCCCTAAACTAAGACGACTGCTCGCAGTCTACACGGCTACAGCTAGCAGGCACCCAGCTGTCCATCCGCCGACCGCTCTCGCTCTCCGATTTTAGTAACATTTTGATATGTCGAACACGGCGCGGCGATTGTTACAGTGAACGCGCGGACGGCCAGCGAGGCGTCAACTACCGTGTAGTCTGACGGCGGTAAGCTCGCTGACAGCGGTCTGTCTGGTAATTTATGATGCCAATGTAAAATATATCTAAAGAGCAAAATTTAAAGCCCATATTTGAAGTATATTCTTTTTGCCGGGTGGGAGCAGAGGCGTGTAAGTGGGCTATGACCTTTATAGTTAAGAGAGCCGTTGATATTTTAATGTTTTTTTTATAGGGTGCAGGGAGTGCCTTATGGATTCAAGATCTACTTCACCAGCTCGTGGTGCATCCTGTTATGTAAATGACGAGGCTCTGACTATTACACATTGATGATGATGATGATCTCCGACCGCATTTCGGCCAAAGCGACCAATCTCTACGGAGATTGGCCAGGTACGCAGGAGATATTATAGTGCACAAGTGTATGCGCAAACACAGATGCACTCTCTATTCCGTTATTCTTATAGTCCGATGAGACGGAAAGCCGACACGACCGGAGAGAGATCAGGCGCAGGACCAACGGTTTTACGTTCTTTCCGAGGAGCTAAGTGACAATTTTGCAACATTAAAATCTGTACATTAAATAAATTCATTGCTACAGGCCCGGGACTGGGATCGAACATACGCCTCCCGCTTGAAAGGTTCACGTCTTAACCACTGGGCTATCACCGCTTACACATAACGAGTACAGTAGATGCTTACTTTTCTAAAATTGGAAATTTATAATTTGCATGTAGTTTATATAGTCATAATGTATAATATAGTAGTATGCTGTTAGCTTTCCCAAAAAATAAATGCAATAAGAATGACTGGGAATTCTTTCTTACAAATTTTCCCGATTGTTAGATTGTTAATTTCGTCCTTACAAAGTATCTATCGGTAACCTTTTGCTACGTGTACATCCAACGATCTGTCCTAAACAATGTAATGTAATACACGTGTCACTTCAGTCATTATACGCTGAGACAATACACCACACAAGCTCCTTACATGTATAATATAATTGACCCGGTAGCTCAGTGGTAAGAGCACTAGCACGGAATGCAGAGGTCGTGGGTTCGATTCCCACTCGGGTGAGGAATTTTTTCCATTTCTTTATTAATAATTTTATAATATATAATATCTTGACTATGTAAGATAAATTTATAAAAACACTTCTCCATTAATATAATCCGTTAGGATATGGTTGATCGTTTCATCTTTAACATTGTGCTGAGGGATTCAGCTTTGTTTGCCGAGATTTGGCTAGTGTATAGCTATCGGGATGAAAAATAACGTTGCCAATATGTAATTCAGAAAAGAGATGGTAAAATTCGTCATCCGAGTAATTGACCCGATAGCTCAGTGGTAAGAGCACTAGTACGGAATGCAGAGATCTCACGGTTAGGAATTTTTTCCATTTCTATATTAATAACAAGCATGCCACAGTGACGGTTTTTATATACAGCATAAATTCAGAAATTATTCTACTAAAGGCAATGGCTGTATGAACATACCTAGTTTCCCATTGCCTTTCCTGCTGAATAAAGTAAATACACCTGCTCCTGTGGTTCCAAATTCACTCGCTGTAGCCCCACTGTCTAGTTGTTTATGTCTAATACTACTAACTAAATTACAGTACAGAGATTACAGCAGATGTACCTAGTTACCTACCCAAATTATTATTTGTAGATGGTAGTTAGTATAGTTCTTGTTTCCCCAAAGTAGCACTATGTCCAGGAGTGAAATAGTATACTCACAGCATAAAGTTGTCACCATCAGCATTTCCAAATGTGTTGTATAGCTGATCAAATTAAAGTCAAAATTATAAAAAAAAAGTCCTTGGCTTTATTTTAGACTAGTGGACGCCCGCGACTCCGTCCGCGTGGACTACAGAAAAAAAAATGTCGAAATTATCCGGGATAAAAACATTTTCCCGGGATAAAAAGTAGCCTATATGTTAAGTGGGACCTGTCACAATATATTCCTGAAAACTGCACCGAAATCGGTTAAGCCGTTCCTGAGATTAGCGTGCACAAACGCACAGACAGTCCCTTCCCGTGGGAATTTCGGGAAATCAATTCTTAGTGCTTCCCCGCAGTCTCCGATTTTAGCTTCACATGTACAGCGGTTTTTGTAAAAAAATTGAATTCCCGTTAGTCCCCTTCCCGTGGGAATTTCGGGAAATTCGTTCTTAGCGCTCCCTCGCAGTCCCTAATGAACGTACAGGTCTAATTTCGAATTCATATGTATCGCGCTTGTCGTAAAAAAATGAATTCCCGTTTGTCCCCTTCCCGTGGGAGTTTCGAGAAATCCGTTCCTAGTGCTTCCTCGGGGTCCCAAATAAACAAATATGCCCAACTTAAGATTCATATGTGTAACCGTTTTCATAAAAAATAATTAATTCCCGTTGGCCCCCTTCCCGTGGGAATTTCGGGAAATTCGTCCTTAGTGCTTACTTGCAGTCCCTAATGAACATCTATGCCCAATTTCAGCTTAATATGTATAGCGGTTTTCGTAAAAATTATGAATTCCCGTTTGTCCCCTTCCCGTGGGAATTTCGGGAAATCCGTTTTTAGTCCTCCCTTGCTCTCCCCAATGAACATATATGCCCGATTTCAGCTTCATATGTATAGTGGTTTTCGTAAAAAATATAGAATTCCCGTTTGTCGCCTTCCCGTGGGAATATCGGGAAATTCTTATAGCCTATGTTCATCCAGGTCCTATAAGGATTCTAACGGTGAAAGAATTTTTAAAATCGGTCCAGTAGTTTTTGAGCCTATTCATTACAACCAAACAAACAAAGTTTTCCTCTTTATAATATTAGTGTAGATTATAATGTATAATATTGTCCTTTGCAGCTTAACACTTTAAGGAAAACTGTTGATGATTGGTTGAATGGTCTAAGTTATGAAAAAAACTTCTTTACTTTTGAGATTGATTTGGATTATAATATATATAACATTCACAGTTTACACACATATATTTTCATTTTTCGACAGGTTGTAACAGATATAGAATGTAACAGAAGAGATATGTTAAGCAAAATGCTATAAAAATAGCTTACTATGGAGTACTAATACTATACATGATGATTTTTGGTCGTCAACGTTCCCGAAAACTACGGAATCTCCTCATCATTACGATCATTTTTCTCCATGGAAGCATACCTGGGAAGTGTCTGGTTTCCAAAATATTATGGTCCAAAGTTGAGTAAATAGACTGCGTTTTTCTGCACAAATGTACATTGACGCATGTAGCAAGATTTTTTCACGAGAAAAAAACTAGCATAAACACAGGACACTATAAATTTCGACCGATCAAGTAATAAAAAAAAATTACATAATTTCCCAGCATTTTTTACATAAACTTACTTTATTTGATGTATAAATAGAGTACGTATCCTTCGTTAAGGGCGGCAACGAAAAAACATCCTGTATAGCATTCTTGTTACATACGTACAGTAGAGTACCTACTACAAATACGATATTTCAAAGTTCCAAAATCTACTTCATCATGCATGACACATTATCTAATTCTACACGTTAACACTCGTAAGGAATAAGGCCCATAGTACACGGCGTATTTTAAACGCGCCGACGACGCGCGTTTCAGGAACGCGCGTTTTCGGCGCCGTAGACGCTGCTTGTTGCGTTTGCATTGATGATATAAGATTGATGATGTAAGTTTCAAAATTAATTAAGTACAGGCGCGTTTTACGATCGCTACGTGTGCTTAGGTTACGAGGTTGCGTTCAAATCTCGTATGAAGCGCGTATACGCGCGTTATCTGCGCGTCGTCGGCGCGTTTAAAATACGCCGTGTACTATGGGCCTAAGTAATGTTTAATTATTACGGCGGCATATTTTCATAATTGCCCATAAAACTTTAAAACAAGAGACATTAAGCTATCGAGCTGAGGAACTCATACCGGGAATCTTTTATCAAATTCATTCATATAAATTTCAATAGCTTTCTGATTTTACGTTGTTGGGGACTTTATAAATAATACCCATATTTTTAGACAAGTAAACGCGTAAGGTACGTGAAATATTATGCAGAATAGAATAGAATGTGTAACTATGTTAAGTCACCATATTGTCTTTATGTTTGTGTGTACAATAAAGAATACAAGAATAGACAACATAGCTCAAAAATCTCACAGCATTCAACTGTTCAGAATGGTGATTAAGGAGTGATGTGATGTTATTTAGACACAATCTTCAGAAATCGTAATTTTAAGTTTGAAGTTATTGCGTATAATAATTATATTACATGATTACTGCTATGTCGTGATAGTCTAGGCACAATGCCAATGAAGTTGGCAAAGCTCCTACAGGGACTTACCGGATAACTCACGTGATAATGAGAGTCCTCTCGGATTGATATGAATTTATTTCTCAATGCTTTGTTTATTATTAACGTTCCCGTTTTTGTATATAGCGAGCAAGCAATCAATTGCTGTTTAATGCCAATATAGGAATTGCAAATATTAAAGGAGTAGACTAAAATGAGTAAATTTTTTTTATAATTTACAAGTACAATTTTTTGTTTTATACTTATGCGGGGCTTCACTTGAATACGAGTAATTGCATCTCCATCCGTACACTTCGGAAATGTCGACTAAGGAAATCGAAGACGTTCTCCCAGGTGATGAGCAACTTATTTCTGCTCCTGATAAATGACTCTGCCATTCTAAATGTGGTTGTATGATTCTGTGCAATCCTGCAGTTCTAGCAATCCCATTATGGGGACGCAGCCCTGTGTTTGTATGTACCTATATACCTATATACCAATGTATGTTTTATTCTCGAAACATGTTCTTATTGTGTCAGCGATTTCATCTTAATTCCTACGTAGATTATATCCACGAAAAGCTGAAGAAAGCATCGAAAATCCATCATAATTACAGCAACCCCAAAACAGTTACCCTATGGGGTTGAACCTAATGGTGCCAAGTTCCGTTCGCTTTGAAAATTCGCACGAAATTTTATCAGAAACGTCGAAAATAGCAAGTCACTTGGTCTGACATTATATTTTACGCGGTTTTATCTTCGCGCCCTCGAGATGTGCGATTCGGCCTAATGTCTCCGGGAAATTCGGTATTTTGTGCCGATTATACGACACGGGACGAACACGACACGATTTTCGTCTATTACCTTTAATCGTCCTGATGCGGGGCTTTACTTTACATCAGCTGCATCGCTTTCAGTACATGTCGTAAGTCGTAAGACTCAAATCGGACATTTTCTCCGACGATAAGCTAGCAACTGATCACTGATCATTTACCTATATCTGTTACCATGGCTGTGCGGTGAGCTATTAATTATGATCCTATATTAATAGTGCGAACGCGCCAAGCTGTGGAACTCCCTGCCTGAATCCCTGTTCCCCATGAACTATAATCTTGCGGTCTTCAAGTCGAGAGTGAACCGGTTCCTTTTAGGCAAGCGTGCTCCATCTTAGACTGCAACGGTTCTTACCATCAGGCGCGTTGTGGTCAAGCGTAAGCCTATTTATTATTTTTTTTAAAATCCTGCACTTCTGACCACCTCATTTCGGTAGCACAGCCATGTGTTCATATATTTATGTATGTATCTTCAGATGTGATATTTTTTGTATGGGTTTTTCTGGGTAGTTTTTGGCCCTCTTGTCGTAGGGTAGGGTAGGTGTAATAATATTACTAACGTATACTTATGATTATGATTTTAATAGTATAAAGTAAATTTTATGTTTGAAAAATATTGAAAATTTTCACGAATATCACTTTAGTCTAAAGTCTGAATTTAACTTTCACATCCAAATCCTTTCAACTCCAAATATCCCACGCCAAAAAGTAGTCCGATTAAAAAATATTCATTTACTATTTTATTAGAGCGGCTGTCGCTACTTCGTTAGCGAAGCTTTGTTTTATATTTGTATGTTTGCATTTGTTGTGTATTAAATTAATCGCTCTGTTATTTTTATACATACTAACATAAATATATATAATATATATATATATATATAATAATATGCTTTCTAACACTGTTGGCGTAAACCTGAAATTAAAAGTTACTTTATGTTACAAAATTTACTGGACGATCTACGAATTTTGATTTTTTATTTTGACGGCCGACTGGTCTAGTAGGTGTGACCCTGCTTGCGACGCCATAGGTCCTGGGTTCGAAGAAGACCTTAGGGATCTTACTGTGGGACTAGGTCAATATGTTGTGAAATGTGTAAATATTATTATTATATTATTATTATTATTATATAAAATCTTTTTGATAAAGAAATCGTAGTCGAGCAATATAAAAAAATTCCTTTAGTAAAAAATCGTATATTATAAACGGGAGCATCCTTATTTATGAGCGAACTACGCTCGAGTTAGGTAGTCGGTTAAGGCACGCCTTCGTATGGAAAATTTATGGCACACCATTGTTAGACATGCTCATATTGTGATAATTCACGATTATTATTGATACTGAATTGAATTATTACCAAACTTGACAAGGTGTGAACAAAATTAACATTTATTAATAAAGAAATGGAAAAAATTCCTCACCCGGGTTGGGAACCCACGACCGCCGCATTCCGTGCCAGCGCTCTTACCACTGAGCCACCGGATCAGTTACTAAGATGACGAATTTTACCATCTCTTTTTGAAATTACATTATTGGCAACGTTATTTTTTCATCCCGATAGCTATACTCGTACATAAGCCAAATTAAGATGTTTGTTACATCATTTTGATAAAAAAGAAAGGCCTCTTCTTGTTTTCAAATCTAATTACAGCGCCACCTACTAAATCAAAATAAGGACTTTAAACACTTACAGAAACACAGAAAATTTCATCAATATTAGCAGAGCCACTTTGAAGTTTCAGTAAAGCAAGTGAGGTATAACTTATTTTGATATATGAGAGAATTAATCTTAGAATATATTCTATCTGATGTACAAAGTGTGCCGATGCAGAGCTACACTAGCCTGTAGCATATCCGTAGATATGTTGCACTTTCCACTAGCCCACCTGTGAAACAGCTATGTGTATATTATGTAATGTACAAAGGCATATTTATAACAATTTATCCTGCACAGTAAATAATTGTGTCCAGTTCAATAATCCGTAATTATTTTCACCAAAATGAAAGTACAAATAGCAAAAAAGAATGAGTAATCTAAATGCAATTAGCAGGCGCGTCACGTGCCGGAAAGACGTGTTAATCTTTTTAGGGAAATGAGCAAACTTCGCGTTGTCGCCATTAAACAGTGGGCCTGCGCCACGATTCTCACGTCGTTCGATATTATGTCTATAAGCGACTTATTTGTAAATGTCTGAAAACACAATGGCGGATTTATGATCAGCTGATAATTACTCATGTAAAGTTTCAGTGGTCGCCCGCGACTTCGTCCGCGTTGACTGCAGAAAAAACAAAATATTGAAATTACCCGGGAAAAAAATATTTTCCCGGGATAAAAAGTAGCCAATTTGTTATTCTGATATATAAGCTATATTATTGTAAAGTTTCATTAAAATCCATTTAATAGTTTTTACGTGAAAGAGTAACAAACATCCATCCATACTTATAAACTTTCGCGTTTATAATATTAGCAGGATTTACTAAAAACATGTTAAAATAAAGTTAATATTATATTAAAGACATGTTTCGCCAAAAATAAATAATAATAATCCTCGACTCTTAGCTTGCTTTCATTGGCCGGCTAAGAGGGAACAGCGCAAGAGCGGAACCTTTGCTCCAGGGTTGAAGTGTAAAATGTCATAACGCCGGAAGTAACTGACGTTCACGCACCGCAGTCTCACCTCTCTGCACCCTTAGCCGCCCGCGCCGGTGTTGCCTCCCCGGCATGCGCCACTTATGGGAAACCCACCTCATGGCCTTAAATTACGGATGGCAAGTCTTTTTCTTCACAATTTTGAGACTAGGTTGTAATGGCAGGCGTCCGATAGTCTCTCTTTATAAAATAGCCCTTATCCAGCCACCCAACATTCAACCCCATAGCCCATGACCTTAGTTTTCCATCGCACGACAAAGATCTGCACTCCAATAGTCTTTGCACATGGCAGGGACCATCACCGGGTGCATCATATTGTGCGCTCGGTGATGGTATCCGCCATGCGCATACCATATCATATTAAAGTTCTATTAAAAGGGGTTCTACATCTTGGCCACAGTCCGATGCACGCCTCCCATAGGACCGGGATATTATGTCGAGGGACACGAGAATTGGGGCTCTAAAACCAGCGGATGGACCCACGAAAGCATGGCTATCGATGTTTAGCGTAGTAAATAAGATATACCTATAAGATATATAAAATAAAGATATATTTCAATGGCTTCGTTTTAATTTATTTTGTATTTATGTTATTGTGTCTTAAAGGTTAACCTTGTGTTTTCATTTGAGGTGTGCTATGCTACGTTTTCTGCCCGTGGGTATCGTACGAGGCAATAAAGGGTTTCCGGGAGGTGGGCAGCAGCGCCTCCCGTACTGACAACATTCTAATTCTGAAATAAAAATGATAAGTAAATTTATATAAAGGTATATACAAACGACTGAATTAATCGAAATACCTATAGATATAGATAAATAGTTTTATTTAAGCCACAAATATAACGTAAGGATAACAATTAACTATCTCATGATCAAGTATTCCTTACAAGTTGTATTTTTAAGCTATTTTTAGTTTAGTCGTAAATTGTATGTAGGGCTGAAGATAATTGAAACAAAATATTAGACAGCTGTTCATCTTCAGGCAGGGTACGAAAAAGATATAAATTACAGGTTTTCACGTAGAAAAGGATAATAATAACGTTATTAGGAATAAACAGCCAATTTAGTCAAAGGTTAGTATTAGTATTAGTATATATTCTTTATTGTATACACACATAAATAAAAAATAACACAATTAAAATAAATATTGTACAAAGGTTTGTTAATTATTGTTTTTCAATTTACTGGAATTCCAGTATGACAAAATACAGTATTTTCTAGTTATTTTTTGTACACAGTGATCACTACATTAGTGATCACTGTATATTATCTGTCCCCGCTAAGCTATACGTGGTTAAGGGATCTTCTTACGACATTAGATTTTTTGACATTAATTTACTTATGGAAAGCCATATTTAGTACTTATAAAATAATTTTAAAAATACATACACTTAGCCGCGGGTGCCGGCAGAATAGAGTTTGTACCACCCCTGCCTGCCCGTGGGTATCGTACGAGGCGATTAAGGGTTTCCGGCAGGTGGGCAGCAGCTCCTCTCGTACCGACAACATAGTCCGAAAATCACACTTCAGTCACCAACCCGCCTGCCCAGCATGGTGACTATGGGCAAATACCCTCCATGGCAGTCTTATGGCGTGCCCTGGAGGAGACCTACATCCAGCAGTGGACTGCAATAGGCTAAAGAAGAAGAATATACTTAATCACAGATTTCAAAGAATAGAGTTTCGCTCAAAATCGATACTAGACACATAGATCAAAATTGATTAAACTAAGTTGATTACTACCATTACACAGCTGATTCAAAGCACAGCAAGGATCGAGTGTCGGTCTGCAATAATAAACTGTAGTGCGTACAGGCACTTATTAACGCTATATTTATCACTGTCTTACGTTAGCTCAATTAAGTCTACGCGGGCGTCTCGTTTTGCCAAACATAACGTTGTACAGAAGCGACGCATAGGTATTTATGTAAAAGCGAGCGGTAACAATGTTTCGCTATTATCGGTAATAGGTTTTAGAATTATTCCCTATTAGGGATGGCAATAATTTATTTATTTCTACTACTTTTTGGTTGGGGGAGGCCTATGTCCAACAGTGGACTTCTCACATAGTTCTAAAATCACATTGCAGTCACTAACCCGCCTGCCCACCGTGGTAACTATGGGCAAAACCCCCCCCTGTGGCAGTAGTCTTGTGGCGTGCCCTAGGGAAGGCCTACGTCCAGCAGTGGACTGCAATAGGCTGAAGAAGATTGTATGTTTAGTTATAAGGTATGCACTTATATTTTGCATAGAGTTATATATGTTGCAAGATAGACAATGACACATCCGTTGAAAAATTTGCCTACCTGAATTTACTTACTATCGCTTGAATAAATAAATACACTCCGTTCATTCCAAAATGCCTGCAAGAACACGAAGAAGATACTACAGCCACGTTCACCTACTATCGCTTCTGTAATTTGAAGTTCTCTAATCTATGGTTATGCTATCCACAGGCATTAATCTAAGTAAGTGTCAATTAAGTAGAAATACGAGAGGCGAGGACTATAATATGTCTGTTAAGATCTTTTTCAAATAGCCATTTGGAGAGATTTTGGGCGCTCATTGATTTACTTGATCAAAGGAGGCGGATGAAATTGGATGAGTCTGATAGTTGAGAATTGATTTTAGTACACTTGATAGCCTCGAGCACACCGGATGCGTATGCGTACACGTAAGCGTAGACGTCAAGCGGTGACAGTTCCATACATTAAACTCAGAGGTACGTGTACGTCTACGCTTAGGTGCACGCATACGCATCCGGTGTGGGCGCGCAGCGTGGTACAGTACAATTAGTGACTGTATAAGTACAATTTGTATTAGCCTAGTACTTAATTACCTTTAACGCCTCACCTTTAATCATACCCCAAGGTCGCACTATCATTACCACATTGCGCGGGTTTGGTTCAGTTGGGGTAATGGTTTTTTTTTGGGCCCATATTTCATGGTATTTAGTTACAAAAATATGGGCGTGTTATAGTCGATTAGAAAAAAAACTAGAAAAGTTTGCTTACGCTGTACACAATAGCATGAATACTAGCGTTCTATATAGTTAGTTTGTGTATACGCTATGAGTCTCGGTTTAATCTAGATCATAGGCAAAATAAATGAACAAAGTTAGAATTGGTTTTCAATCGTTTTATTAATTGGAATACATTTCAAATTGTAATAAGGAGAACCGTTGGCTATTTTATAATAATAACGTTTAGGAACAAACTGGACAAAGCAAAATTCTAGAACCACATACTCATACGTGACTTGAAACCTAAGTTAGAATTCATTACACTTGAATCGTTTGTGACCACATTGACCATTTTGTTATTTGATTTAGGTCCCATTTTGTAGGATATAGTTTTTAGGGTTTCACAATAGATAGGAATCGGAAGTCAGTGCTAATGCGAGGCTTCACTACATCTCCTTCCGTGCATGACGTAAGAGGCAACTGATGAAGTTAGGGACGTCGTCGCGGGCGATCAGCTAGCAACTCGTTACTAATCTTTTACATCTAACCCCGCTAGGCTGAACGTGGCAGTGGAATTACGTTCGCAAATGCACGGTCCAGTAGTTCTGGCTACACCATATTTGAGAACACAACCGTGTGTATACATATATGCAATGAATCTTTTAATAGCAGATAAATTAATAAATTGTGAGAGAGTGAGACTTGAACTCACGACCTCTCGCATACCGTGCTTTGCTCCAACCAACTGAGCTACGGGGCAATTAACTCGGATGACGAATTTGACCATCTCTTTTATTAAACTTTTCCATTTTAACATAACAGCAGCGCCTCCCGTGTTGACAACATAGTCCATAATAAAAACTGCGGTCACCAACCCGTTTGCCCAGCGTGGTGACTATGGGCAAATACCCCTTATGGCAGTCTTGTGGCGTGCCCTGGGGGAGGCCTACGTCCAGCAGTGGACTGCAATAGGCTGATGATGATGATGATTTTAACATTACGTTTTTGTAGTTTGTGTTTGCGAGTTAGTGCATTAGTAAAAAAGGTTGGTATTAATTAAATAATGTATGAACCTTATCTTTATTAATGTGTTACTTAAAAACAGAGCTTAATCGCAGATTCAGCCAGCTCTAAAACCCGGCCAAAAAACCCTAAAATATAATGAATTCGAGCATCGAGGTCAAAATGAAGTAGCCGCGTAACTAACAATACTGACTATAAAGGAAAGTTTTAACTAAATCTAAATGAAGGTCCTACCCTAATTAAGATCACAACCCTGGATAGAGCCACCCCTAGCGGATTTAATAAAACTATTGATTTAATTAATTTAAATTAATAACACAAAGTCAATGTTGGGTATTCCAGATATTTCCATTTATATCTAAGGGTTAATACAAACCTGCTACTGAATAACCAAGTAACTATTAAATTTGATACACATAGAAATCTAAATAAATCTTAAATGGACTCTCAGGTTACTTTTGTACAATAACATACATTTTTTTAAATACATACATACATGTAATCACGCCTCTATCTCTTACGGGGTAGGCAGAGCACCAAGGGCCGATAGAACAACATGGTTTTTTTTTATATTCAGACTAATACACAGTATATCTCTTCATTGCACTTTTATATTCGTACTCGTATTCTTATACAGGGTTAGGCAATAGTAGCCATAACTGTAAGATTTTCAATATACCTAGTAGCTATATTCGATCGTTATACAACTGTTTTAAGACTACTAGTTAAAATTTGTCCTTTTTTTTCGATTCTCAAGACTATCCACCCATGTCTATATGTATGTATGTTTATATGACTGTAACCTGGCAATTATCGGTGATATTAACATTGACATAAAGGTTATTGATAACATAGATCAGAACTCTTCGTACTATTTATCTGCCTTGGCATCCATAGATTTTGTACCTGGACATGTATTTCCGACCAGAGAGCTGACATGTCTAGATCACTGCATGCTAAAGTCAAAAAGTGGTTCAATTATTTTGGTCTTACCTGCTACTATAACTGACCACTCTCAAGTCGTGATTAGATTAAATAAAAAGACGATAAATACAAAAAGAAAAGAGAAATTCTATTTTAAGACTAATTATGACTCTGTATCCAAAGAGCTTTCTACGATAAATTGGACCGAATGCCTTGACCTCGATGATGTTGATCTCGCAACTAACACTTTTCTGAATATTATGTCTGATCTTATTGCTAAAAATACTTGTAAAATATTCATACCTAGATCTAAAAGAAATATTAAGCCTTGGGTCACTCCTGGCTTGATCAAGTGTTTGCGTAGGCGTGACAGACTGCACCAGAGGTCAAAACAAAATCCGGATAATTTAGAATGGAAACTGTTTTATAGAAGTTATAGAAACATATGCAATAGAATACTTAAAAATTTAAAACGAACGTACGAAAGAGAAAGATTGAAGAGGTGCAATAGTAACAAGGAACTTTGGCATACTATCAAAGAGTCTTGTAACATCTCCCGCAATTCTTCTGGTACTGAGAAGCTACTCACGTTATATTCTGATGCAGACGCTTCTTTAAAAACAGTTAATGATTACTTTGCAGATATTGGTTCTAGATTGGCTAACTGTATTCTGGATGCCAGTAGTGTAACAGAGATAAATTTGGCTAATGATTACTCTTTGAATCACTCGAGACTCGAATCCTTTGGTATAGTCCCGACAGACGTAACTGAGGTGACAGCTACTATTAACTCACTGAGGATAAATTCTGCACCCGGTTTTGATGGTATTACCGCAAAACTACTCAGGATGTCGTTGCCCCACATAAGTATCCCAATTACTATGATATGTAATGCCAGTCTTGAAACCGGAGTCGTACCTCGTGCTCTCAAAAGCTCGGTTATTTGTCCAATTTATAAGGGAGGTAAAGAGGATGATGTGTCTAATTACAGGCCAATATCCCTCTTGCCTTCACTCTCAAAGATTTTGGAGAAATTGATGAACAAGCGCCTCACAAAGTACTTGGAGTCAAAAAATTTACTCTCTAACAACCAGTATGGATTTAGAAGTAAAAGATCCACTGAGGATGCTGTGACTGTGGTAACTGAGCACATTATCTCCAAATTAGATGATGGAACCAAAGTTGCAGGTATCTTTCTGGATATGGCCAAGGCTTTTGACACTGTTTCTTTTCCCATCCTTTTGGCCAAACTGGAGAAACTGGGAGTTCGGGACGTGGCTCAGAAATGGTTCAAAAGCTACCTAACCGATAGAGTGCAGAGGGTGAGAGTTGGTGACCAAATAAGCGGCTACAATTGTATAAAATTTGGTGTCCCACAGGGAAGTATTCTGGGCCCCACTCTCTTTCTTATTTACATCAACGACCTGTGTGGGATGACTATTCAGAACGGGAGGATCATAACGTATGCTGATGATACTGTCCTGCTCTTTCATGGCAATACCTGGGACAGTGTTATGTTGTCTGCAAACTGTGGACTTAGAGCGGTGTCAGTTTGGTTGAGGAGAAATTTGCTCACAATTAATACATTAAAGACTAAGTACATTACTTTTACTATTAACTCCTCTACTCAGCCTCCTGCTCCTTTGCCTCTTGTTATGCATAGGGGCACCTGCGTTGTTATGGCCAATTGCACTTGTCCACCTTTGGAGTCAGTTAAGACCATAAAATATCTTGGCGTGGTCCTGGACCGGTATCTCAGATGGACCGCCCACATTGAAACGCTCGTTGCTCGTGTTCGAAAATTAATATGGATATTTAAACAGTTAAGACACATTGGCAGTAGGGACCTGGTAAAGATGGTATATTGCTCTCTGGTTCAGTCTGTTCTTTCGTACTGCGTTATTGTCTGGGGATCATCTTGCGAAACTCACCTGCTGGTGCTGGAAAGGGCCCAGCGTGCCCTAATTAAAACTGCCACGTTCAAGAATAGGTTGTATTCTACCAAGCAGCTTTATATAGACTGTGGCATTTTAACAGTCCGGCAAATATATATTTTAGCTGTGGTCCTTTACCAGCACTGCAAGGTTGATGTGAATCTTCTCCGTAGAATTAAGGAAAAGCGTAGGAAGGACATAATTTTCAACATTCCTATTACCCAGACGAAATTCGCTCGCAGAAGTGCGTCGGTGGCTGGACCAGCCGTCTATAATAGAATTAGTCGTAGTATTAATATTATAGCCTTGACTCGTTACTCATGTAAGAAAATGGTTAATGAATATTTACGAGGGCTTGATTATTTACAATCTGAAGCTCTATTTGGTTGCTTTTTGTAGATGCGATAGAAGTTACACTTATACATCACATTTTATACACTAACACATACACACACACACACACACATTTTATACATTAACACTACATAATATTATGATTCAGGTACGATATATTGTGTTATATCATTCCACAATTAATCACATAGGTAGCTTTATGCACTTGCAATGTTACATACAAACTGGTTAAGTTACAGCTACACGTCACGCTTGAGCGCTAAAGTTTCATTTATGAATGGCAAACAATAATTTATAGTTACCTATAGTTTTTCATGTTATTTTGTTATTATTAGTTTTAGGGTAGTTTTAATATGCTCACCTAATCGTGTCTGCAACCAACTTGGTACAACATATTCAAGGTAGACCTTTTCATTCTTTATAAATTGGTAATATTTTATTTCGCTTAGGAAAGTCATTGTAACCCTGCAGTAACAGGTTTTACCTAGTGCAGGGGACAAAGGATCCTTAGTGCAAATGGATGTACCTAACTTAGTTTTTTTTTTTTTCTTATTTTTTGTACAATTTATCTTTGTTTTGGAAGCAATAAACGATTATTATTATTATTATTATTGTATCTCTGTTTAAATTCTCGGGACTACAGAGTCCCGGTCCTTTGAGAGGCGTGCATCGGGCCGTGGTCAAGATGTAGAGGCCCTTTTTAGAGAACTTTAATATGGTGTGGGATACACATGGCGGATACCATCGCCGACCGCACAATATGATACATCCGGCGATGGTCCCCGTCATGTGCAAGACTATTGGAGTGCAGATTATGTCATGCGATGGAAACAAAGGTCATGGACTATGGGGCTGAACGTTGGGTGGGGTTGGGTAACTGGGCTATTGAAGGAGACTAACGGACGCCTGCCATTACAACCAAGTCTCATAATTGTTTGGTGGCAGGCGGTGACTCGCCGACTCATTTCATGGGCCCCCCTGAAACGGCCGCACGCACGGAGCGACAAAGGGGGCAACATTTGGTGAGCGGCTAGGGTGGAGGGGTGCCCCTGGACTTTAAACCGAAGCCAACTTGCCACTTACTGACGGGCACGTCCACCCTCGAGCTGTCATAGCTCTCGCGACCCCACTCTGCCCGGCCGGCGAAGGCAAGGCAGAGGTGGGGGAACTGTTCCTCGTCAGACTTCACTCCGGCGCCGGAGATGAGGAACAGGGTCTTCCCCCGGGAGTACTTCAGGTCCGTGGGAACGCTACCTCCCAACAGCTCGCCACAAGCTGCCCTGCGGGCTTATTATTATTATTATTTTTTTGAAATTCTCGGGACTACAGAGTCCCGGTCCTTTGAGAGGCGTGCATCGGGCCGTAGCCAAGATGTAGAGGCCCTTTTAAGAGAACTTTAATATGGTGTTGGATACACATGACGGATACCATCGCCGAACGCACAATATGATACACCCGGCGATGGTCTCCGCCATGTGCAAGACTATTGGAGTGCAGAGCTCTGTCATGCGATGGGAAACAAGGTCATGGGCTATGGGGCTGAATTTTGGGTGGGGTTGGAAAATCGGGCTATTGAAGGAGACTAACGGACAACCTGCCATTACAACCAAGTCTCATAATTGTTTGTGTGCAGGCGGTGACTCGCCAACTCATTTTCATGGGCCCCCTGAAACGGCCGCACGCACGGAGCGATAAAGGGGGCAACATTTGGTGAGCGGCTAGGGTGGAGGGGTGCCCCTGGACTTTAAACCGAAGCCAACTCGCCACTTACTGACGGGCACGTCCACCCTCGAGCTGTCATAGCTCTCGCGACTCCACTCTGCCCGGCCGGCAAAGGCAAGGCAGAGGTGGGGGAACTGTTCCTCGTCAGACTTCACTCCGGCGCTGGAGATGAGGAACAGGGTCTTCCCCCGGGAGCACTTCAGGTCCGTGGGAACGCTACCTCCCAACAGCTCGCCACAAGCTGCCCTGCGGGCTTATTATTATTATTATTATCTTTATTACAAATCCTTTGCAATTTTTACTATACGTTTAACAGTACTATTTACATAAGTATTTATGGCGGTTAGTCTTCAGATACCCTTATATACCTTTGTTATTACCACCTGCTCTGAGATCTGTTTATACAGCTTTAATGAAATACTTACTTTGTATTATAATAATAATTAATTAAGAAAGTAATTATAAGATATTATCTTATACCCTCTGAAATACAAGCTATTTTTACCGCAACCAATATAATATTGTAGCGGGTAAAGCTAGACTTCGGTCTACTATTGGAAGAAGAGAAAGCTAAAAATCGGCGTATAGGTACCTCCATAGTTCTTTATAAACTATAGGGGAACACTAACGGCCAATTTCAATATGAGAGATCAAAGAGAATCTCGGATTGTTTTATTCCTAAATTGTATATGAAAACAATTGAAGATTAAATATGAGATATGAAAAAAATCTCTCAAGATCAGTTATAGATTGTCTGTAAGACTTTCTTTTTTAAACGATTATGGTACATGAATAAAATACTAGATTAGGTGTCTAGATTTATTTAAATATTAGGTTTACATACAAAGATAGGTGTTAAGATATAGGACAAACGAATGCGTAGTCGCTGGACAAAGGTTATGGACTGCCTCCACCCGCACCCCGCTACTGGTTTTGGCATAAACAATTAATTAGTAATAACTGTGGGGCAAGCACGAACCTGTCGATAGTCCGTGACGCTATCGTCACACTGTCATATCTCATAGATTGTCCTTGCAAGTCGAAAGCGTTACGGGGCGCGTGAAAAGGTTCATGTTTACCCTATCGTGTATTATAAATTCACGTAGTAATATTACGCATACATTGGAACTATTCTAATGGACTAATTCCCACTGTGCGTGATTTCGCGGATGGACGCGGACGCACCGATGGCTACGGACGGACGCGCACCACGGACGAGCCTATATTACCACGGACGCTCCGTTTCCCACGATCCGGGATGCGGACTGGTGCGCGTCCGTCCGTAATATCACGCACCGTGGGAACCCACTGTAAGAGATGTAGAAGATCGACCTTCACCGATCTGATAACTCGATGAGACATATTTCTTATTAAATATAATTTATAAACAAATATGCCTATGATGAATTGCCTATCGAAAGGTGTTCATAGCTATTTTTTAAAATTAATTTTAATCAATTTTCTTTCATTACATTCACTCTTTTGATAACCGAATGAGTTTTATCTCAACTGATAGTTTTTAAATCACAGAGTGTGCCTAGGTAGGCTTGCCTACTCGTACTTATTTCTGTACATACTGGCTACCTTAGCAAGGATGTGAATAGTTAAGTCAATATAGGTAACTACACCGATCTTTTAACCAAACGAAATTGATATCGTAGGTAAGATATATAATTATAAAATCAATTATATTGGCTTGGCTGCAAATGCAGGTGATGAAAAAAATTAATTAAATTTAATTAAATTAAAAATAGCTATAAACACTTTTCGATAGGCAAGTCACAATAGGCATATTTGTTGATAAATTATATTTGATAAAAAATATGTCTCATCGAGATCGGCGAATGTCGATCTTCACGGTCTCCTCTATTATAAAAGAAGCTATCAATTTCAATTTTTCAAATCTTTAAAAAATGCTTGACATAAATAGTATAAATACAGCTAGAATTGTAATAACGCAAGTCACCGTACTAGAATTAACTTTGTAAGGTATGTTGTCCACTAAATAGGTAAATATATTGCCACAGCCTAATGAGACGTAATTTCAGTTGCAGGAAATCTTTTGTTTGTAAATTAGATTTAAGTTTTATGCATGAATATGTTACCTCCGTATTTTTTTCATTAATTAAGATTAATTAAAAAATGAATTTTAATTTTGCAGCTTACTATCTCCGTTTAATTAGTTGCACGGTTAATGATAAAATATCGTATTTCAATGAAAATTTGATACTATAGTTTCACTAATTTCCATCGCGTAAACTTCATGATTGACCATAAGTTTTCTTTCTCCTTTTTTATTTTTTTCTATTGTGTGTTTTTGTTTCTATTGATTCATGTATGATATATTTAATGATTGTATCTTTGATTATTTTATAAACTAACTAGTGGCCCGCCCTCGCTTCGCTTCGGTACATATCAGTACATAGCTGCAACTTCATATGTAGGTACAGCGGTTTTCGTAAAAATTTGGGACTCCCGTTGGTCCCCTTCCCGTGGGAATTTCGGGAAATCCGTTCTTAGAGCTTCCTTATAGCCCTAATCCCATTTCAGCTTTGTATAAATAGCGGTTTTCGTAAAAATTTTAAATTCCCGTAACTCCCCTTCCCATGGGAATTTCGAGAAATCCGTTCTTAGTGCTCCCTCGCAGGTAATGAACATACAGGTCCAATTTCAAATTCATATGTGTCGCAGTTGTCGTAAAAAAAATGAATTCCCGTTTGTCCGCTTCCCGTGGGAATATTGGAAAATCCGTTTGAATTCCCATTTGTCTCCTTCCCGTGGGAAATTCGGGAAATCCGTTTTTAGTCCTTCCTCGTTGTCACCAATGAACATATATGCCCGATTTCAGCTTCATATGTATAGCGGTTCTCAAAAAATTATGAATTCCCGTTTATCCCTTTCCCGTGGGAATTTCGGGAAATCCGTTTTTAGTCCTTCCTCGTTATCCCCAATGAACATATATGCCCGATTTCAGCTTCATATGTATAGCGGTTTTCGTAAAAAATATTAAATTCCCGTTGGTCGCCTTCCCGTGGGAATATCGGGAAATTCTTATAGCCTATGTTCATCTAGGTCCAATAAGGATTCTAACGGTGAAAGAATTTTTGAAATCGGTCCAGTAGTTTCGGAGCCTATTCATTACAACCAAACAAACAAAGTTTTCCTCTTTATAATATTAGTATAGATAACATGACATATATATTAGAGTAAATGGCTACTTCAGCCGTTCTAATCATAATCATAATAAATAAATAAATAATAAATAGCTTCGTGTTTTTTAGATATTGTACCTACCAGGAGGACTTTCATGGCCTTATCCTTATTATTATTTACAGGGTCGGTGCAATATGATTTCTTTCGAAACTCACATTTTCAATTATTTGGCATTTATTTTATGGCCGGCTGTCTGCTTGACGCCAGCCCTCCTCGGATCCTAGGATATCTTAGCTCATCAAGTGAACTGCTGGCCTATTTTTTCAGCTTGATTTAATAAAGGCGAAATTACATTACGATAAATCTTGTTTAGGGTCAGACAAATATGTTTACTTGCCCCCGTCAACGTGTTTACTGCTATTACCTAAACAATAAATTGTTAAGTTTAGGCCTGAGAAAGAAAACAGTATCTACAAGACTATGTGATGTTCACAACTTTGATCACTTTCTCTTAAAGCCTATATATCTTATTCTGGTGTATAAGCTATACATATTATATATCTGCCAAGTCGCATCAAAATCTTTTGGATGGCTTTGCCATATGCTGTCGGCAGAACAAAATAGCAGCACCCTGTGTCTACCCGTGGATATCGTGGGTATAGCAATGGCCTTGCGGCGTGCTCTGGAGGAGGCACATACAGCAGCGGACTGCAATAAGCTTGTGTATACAGGGTGTGTGTGACAGCCAGATAAATACTATATGAGTATTGGTCTGGCCGTCACACACACCCTGTATATCCAGCAGCCACATTTAGCACAGTGGAGTTAGACTCTAAGTTCCTCTTACGAATACACGGAAGATAATGCAGCTGATGTATCCTAGTGAAGCCCCGCATCAGCACAGAATATGTTCACATGTTATGTACCCTATACAATGGCAAAATAAATTCATTCATTCGTTCCTTCATTCATTCATTCACATGTATGACATTATTCAATTTCTTCACGTATTTCAAGCAAAGAAATAGAAAACATGCCGACGGTTACAATATTTCCAGCTCAAAAATTGGGTACATTGAATTTGTATTCCACGTATTAGTACGACTAGTAGAACTGGTATAGGAGAGCAGTGTTTCCATTCCACTGGCCACGTTCAATTGGATGTGCTTTCCACGAGGTTTCATAGCAAATTCTAGTCAGCGAGTTGTAGTATATTTATTTCAGCGTAGATTTAGAAAAAATATCTGATTATTGTATATAAAAATGTCTGTCATTTTCGAACAGAGGGCAATCTCTAATCTGTTATCCTTCCTCTCACTTGGAATTGGAATGCAATCCGTAGATGCTTTATTGGGACGGGCCAACCTTTAAATGTATTGAATCTTCAATCTTTGATAGCCAAAAATAGATCAGGATTGGTTATTGGGACCGGGCGTTAGTATAGAAGGCAAGGACAAAGTTACGTTATTTGTCGATCGATTGAAGCGATGTAGGGTCCTCATCGAAAAAGTTTTCTTTAATTCGTTCGTTAAATTATGTCGTCATGATGTCTAACCGCTAAGATGTTACAATATCGGATATTGATGTAAAATGAACTTAAATTTTCTGAACAAGATTTTATAGATAGCCATTTTTTTTTTTAATATTTTGCCATTTTAAAATAGCGGTAGACAATATTTCTCCAAACGGTAATTTGCGCTTAAATCCTTATTTCCTTCATTAAAATGGGAAAAAGAAGCATTTTCATAAAAATCTCCAAGTCATTTTTAATATTTCAGCGGAAGGTTTTCTATCCTCTGGGAAATCATAACAGCGACTTTGTCTTAATGTGCCTTCTTCATTAAGAGATAAGGTTCTAAATTGAGCAGAAGATTACCTACGTAATGGATGTTCTGTTTTTCAAAGAGACCATCAGAATTACTGTCTCTCTCTATTTAGTTGTCCGTTTTATATTCCTTTTGCTACCCGACTGCGCAAGAAGAAGGGTTATGGTTTTCAAGTACGAGGATTTATGTAAGTTTGTATGTATATTTTTTATAAGAGATTTTTTGCATATTTAAATGTGCAATTGTTTTCATACCAAATTTCAAATATGGAATTTAGAAAACGGACATTCTTTATGATCTCTAGTATTGAAATTGGACGTTAGTCGACTCTTACGACATGAACAGACGGAGATGTAACCAATGTACTCTAGTAAAGCCCCGCATTAGCACAGGTATACTTACAGTTATCCTCTTTAATTTTAACAAAATGATGATGAAATCAATAGAATCTTTATTTTTTGTGTTAGTTTTGTTAAAAGACTCCTCTATGCCTTAAATTCTTTAAATAATGGAAAAATATGTTTTTCTCTTCTACTTTCTCTATGTATTGGGAAAGTCAAAGTTTGGTAATTACTACTGACCAGATTTAAAATATATAAAAAAGGTTGACCCCAATTTGATGTAACTTCCAAAAGCTCTTGTCAACCCTTCTTTAAAAAAGGTAATTCCACTGACACAGCTATACTTGTATGCCCCTAATAATATGCTTAATGAGAGTCATAGTATACCTTTACCGTTTGCCGTGGGTACACATGTGTAATAATATAAACCCTTTTAATGCTATTATGATGTAGTCCGGACTAAGAAGGAAAAATTATGAGGAGTTGCGATTGGTAGGCAACGATCCCCTACATAGCCTACTAGGAGCAAATAGTTCGATTACTAGTTAAGCTAAATTAAATTATTAGTTTAAACGTTAGTCAAGATATAATATTTTCCACGAATATTAAGTTTAACTACTGATCAAACAATTCGTTTTAAGCGTACCAAGGTTAAAATTTTCAGCTAATCTCCCCGCAAGTATTTTTACAAGTTATTATTTCATTCATTTTTGCTGATCCGGGGCTTCACTTCAGTTGTATCTCTTTTTATCCATGTCGTAAGAGATCAAGAAACTTCTGGGCTTTTTTTATATATTAAATAGGCTTAGGCTTGACCACAATGCGCCTGATGGTAAGTAACGTTGCAGTCTAAGATAGAGCGCGCTTGCTTAAAAGAAACCGGTTCACTCTCGACTTGGAGATCGCAAGATTATAGTTCATGGTGAACAGGGATTCAGGCGTTCTCCAGACGAGAAGCTAGCAACTTGTCAAAGATCTTTTAAATCTACTCCCGCTTTGCTAGACGTGGCTGCAGGATCTTTCTCCTGATGTTACAATTCCGGCTGCCCCATTATACACACCCAGTCCTTATGTATGTAATTACAGGTCACCTTCTCTTTGTTGTGCCTCCATGGACTCGACCCTTCGGAGTGGAATGCTGTGTAGTGACCTTAGGCCGCTGTGTCAAGGGGCTTATGACGTGCATTAATTTTCTTGCTGACAGCACGAGGGTTGTGGGAAGTGACTGTATTTGGAACAGGTATTACCGAGTAATAGGTGACTGAGCACCTTGGTATTATGGTGAAATTTGTTGTTATTATGGTGAAAAGTTGTAAGATTCATAGGGATTTTATTTATTACTAATGGATGCCCGCGATTTATAAGAATTAGAAATTCAATTTAATGGAATGACATAAATACTTCTATAATAAAAAATAACATGAAGTACCTACATATACCCCTCACTGTCAGCTCTACTCAATGATCAATATAATGAAGATATTAACAAAAATCTTATCCAATGCAGTCGCCAAATACAATCAATAACACACGAAACAATATCCAAACACAATAACACAATGCCAATTCAATTTGTTCCGCCAACAATTTAGTCGGGCTTAAAACTTTTGGACACATATTGCATATAATCTACCGGTAATCTGGACGAACTCGACAAATCCCGGACAAACATACGAAATCCCAGACAAACACGTGAAATCCCGCGGCAAAAGTCCGGAACATGGCTATTAACTAGGCTTAGCAATTTGCGGACGCGTTCCGACTGGCTTTATCATATCAATTATGGATTGATTGGTGTTGTGAAACTGTGTGCCTACTTGCTGGCTAAAATGATAATTAAATACATGTTAATACACTATTAGCTATATTAGCACTAATGAGGGCAAAGTGTAAATCACACACCGGTTTTTCAAAAGAAATCAAGCGAAGCTGTTGAGGAAAATATAAGTACTAAAACTTCATCAAATAAGAACCATTTATTTTCTTAAGAACGAGATTGTACAAAAACAATGATATTGATTCCCTAAAAAGCCCACTGCGTAAGAATTTTGACCCAGTGGCACTCTCAACGAATCAAATGATATCCTCTTAAGCTTGTGACAAGCCGTTTAGGCTCTAGCTACAGTGTGCCAAAGGAATATACAGGGTGTTTGTGACAGCCAGGCAAATATTGATATCATGACTTCAGACCATTATTCTGAGGTGGAAAAAACTGAAATCTCCGCAGGAAAATTCCAAAATTTTCCGACATTTTTTTCATATTTTCAGAAAAAAATAGTTTAGTTCGTTTAATTATGCCTTAGATAATGACCCGAAAAAAAAATTTACCAAAAGATGATTTTCAAAAAAAGTTGCTCTCAAAAAAGTAAAAAAACCTGATCAACCCTAATGGAGAGTCAAAAGTGATCCAAAAAACAGTAATGTGTCACACAATAACCGATAAGCCCATTTAATTTATCACAGGATCGCCCGATACAATTGGCGCGGAGAGCAAAGATTACTGATAATCAAATCAGAAATACATTTCCTGCGAGTAATAACAATGTCGTATAACTTAACACAATGGCACGGTTTGCAGTGGTCGTGGGTTCGATTCCCACTCGGGTTAAGAATTTTTTCCATTTCTTTATTAATAATTTTACAATGGTACTTGTTCAGCATTACAGTATTTGCCTGGCTGTCACCCTCACCCTGTATAGATACATAGGTGCGTACACTTTTGCAAAACGTTACCCTTCTTCTGGCGCAATCGGGTAAAATAAGCAAACCCTTAGTCAGGAGTGTTCAAGATAGTAGTTCAATAAAAGGATTTCCTATTTTATTTTATCTTGTAAGTTTTTATATGTGTAGCGAATGTTTTCTATCTTCCCTTTCTTCTTTCTACAAACATCAAGAAGCTCATTAATATATCAACAAAGGCTCTCTTTCATATTAATTAGCTTGCTCCAGACAAGTTATTCCAAGTAGTTGTTATTGCCATGCATCGCATACCTAATCACCATCTAATAGGATTTAAATGGGTCTCATTAAAGATTCTCTTTCAGTTACTGCACAGCGTTAACTGTTAACTGTTAATGGTACAATTCATCAGCTTCCAACATTTTAAACAAAACTAAAGTACTTTACACTTCTATTTCCGAGTACCAGCTGTGTTTTGAATTCTAGGTGCTCGGATGTGGTTTTTAATCGAGACTAGTATTTGCCTGTGATTAAATTTGAAATCAATAAATAATTTGAAAGGAATGTGAGCTACATGAGATAAATATAAATTGCGACATGAACAAACAGTTATATAATGAAACTAAGTGATAGAAGTCACTTTACTATTTTTTAAATTATTCTCATACCGATCCTAATAGAATGCTAATAGAGTGTTCGTTTTCAGTAATAACAAGTTTCAGATTAGCCTTTTGATTTAGACCGATTCGTTCAATAGCAAGATAGCTTATGTAATGGATAAAGTTGATGATTTTCGAGAAAACCAGCATCAAATTATTTTTTTAATATGTGTTTCTGATCTTTGGAAAAATCGGTTCTAAACCAATCAAATAATATTTTTTTCCGCTCAAGTAAATATAATGTCAAAAATCCTAACCCGCTTGTGTTTTCAACATGCGCCATCGCACTAAGCTGGACAGGAAACGCAAGCAAACCGAGATGCATATTCATGTATTGTTTGACACAAACATTTACTGTTTGTCTGATGTCGCCTTTGAGTTTACCGTAGAATAAGGGAGTTTAAACTTGATCGCATTTCTAATAGCACCATATGAACTGTATTCTGGAAACTGTATATAGAATATTAGAAAAATAAAATAATTTGAATAGAAAAGTTCTCAATATAAGGAGCATCAAAGGAAATTATGTCAAAAGGATCAAATGGTACTTTTTTATCTGTGAATTTCAGATGTTAAAAATGCATTACATAGGGTGTAATAGAAGGGTTATTAAGCGACATACCCAATATTGAGAATCTACTCATAAAATTTGAAACTATTATCATAGCATTTTACTTTACATACCCCTGTTGTTACACCCTGTAAGTTTGTATGCAGAACTTTTTAAATAGTTGTCCAGTTCTGGTCTTTCATAATTACCATCAAATTATATTTTTTACATCATATAGCAATATTAGAGTTTTTGATACCTAGTCTGATACGAATATGTTGTACCTATACGTATTTAACTTTTACTAGTGGACGACCGCGACTCCGCCCGCGTGGACTACTGAAAAAAACATAATGTCGAAATTATCCAGGATAAAATCATTTTCCTGGGATAAAAAGTAGCCTATATGTTAAGTGGGACCTGTCACAATATATTCCTGAAAACTACATCGAAATCGGTCCAGCCGTTTCTTAGGTTAGCGTGCACAAACATCGATCTGTTACAATTTTATTATATGTATATATAGATTAGCCACATTTTCTTATAAATGTCATTTGTTAAAATCCACATATGTAAAATACACTCTTTTCAATAATTTTTGAATGCCGAGATGGCTTTGTATTAATCAAATTATATTTTTTTGTGTTTTCTGAGTTAATTATTATTATAATTTAAGTGTAAAAATAAATTGTGTAATCTGTGTACTCAAGCTTTGGAGTGCAGTTTAGTATTATAATTTATTGAAATGATGTTGCGTTAAACGTTAACTGTACTCTGTATTTTGTACGTGTAAATAAATAAATAAATTTGGAAATTATACTCTATAAATATTATTAAGAAAATGAAAAAAAAATTCATCCGAGTGAGATTTGAACTCACGACCTCTCGCAAACCGTGCTTTCGCTCTAACCAACTGAGCTATTATAATCTAAATATAATAGACGTATTTCACAATCTGTATACCAAGTAGGGAACTTAAATATTAACTTATAAGGCTCGAACCAAGTGAAATAAATGTACTTACAGAAGATTGTGTAACTTTCTTTGCGCATTTTACAAAAGTACTGAAGGCACTCTCACTTAATTGTGAAAGCCTTTGATGTACTGAACTCTCTTCATCTCGAAACTAATTATATTTTTAATTTGACTTAAATAGTTTCTTTCCATTCTTTGAAGGAAATATTTCATTATGTCTGCATTTTATTATGTAGTTACATTTTAAGAATTATGACAAAGAATAAGGTCTACGAAATTTACACCGTTGTTTGTATAGAGAATATTCTAGTTAAATCATTCACTGCTGTGTTATGACCGTAATATAATAGTGCAACTATTTTAGGGCGCTTTAGTCCGAGAATATTACGACACAAGACTCAGTCTTTCCTTTACAGAATGTGCCGTAACATCTCGGAGTTATTCCGTCACTTTACTACCAGGTTATGTCCAAGTGTCACCCGACTTCGATCCCGGTCACGGGCCTGTACCAATAAATTTATTTCATGTACAGATTTTAATGTTGTAAAATTGTCATTTAGCACGTGCCTCGGGAAGCACGTAAAACCGTTCGCCTGATCTCTCTCCGGTCGTGTCGGCTTTCCGTCCCATCGGACCATAAAAGTAACGCAATACAGAGTACAGCTGTGTTTGCGCATACACTTGTGCACTATAATATCTACTGCGTACCTGGCCAATCTCCGTAGAGATTGATCGCCTTGGCCGAAATACGGTCGGAGATCATCATCATCATGTCCAAGTTTTTTGCTAAGCTTCTACTAAATAAAATCGGATCATCCGTTTGGGAGCTACGATGCCACAGACAGACACATACACATTTACACATACACACACACGAACACACACACACACACACAGAGAGAGAGAGAGAGACGTCAAACTTATAACACCCCGTCGTTTTTGCGTCGCGGGTTGATAACAGTTATATTAGAGCGAGTTTTTTTATACATGAATCTGTAAAAACCACAACACGTTCACCTCACAAAAGCACTTTGCATGCAAATAGATGTCATAAACCTTTGGTCCATTCTAGTAATTTTATATTGAGAGCCTTTTGCAAGAAAAAACATAATAATATTTTCTCGTCTCGAAAGGGTTCGTTCATAACCGAGTCCGCTGTCAAAAAAACTCAGTCTATCTATGAGGGGGCGAAGTAATAAGATCTATTTGTTACCCTACGCAGGTTTCGATAGTGTGCGCGAGTTTGGGGTATAGAGCTGATAAGGTTGGCAGTCTCCGAGTTGTGAACAACGAGCTTAATATAGTCCATGGGGACTTTTTTATTTTAAAGAAGATAAGGTGGGTATTTACATGCTTCTTTTTAGATAGATAGATAGATAGAACCCACGACCACTGCAAACCGTGCCAGCCGCTCTAACCACTAAGCCACCGGGTCAATTACTCGGATGACGAATTTTACCATCTCTTTTCTAAATTACATATTGGCAACGTTATTCTTCATCCCGATAGCTATACACTAGCCAAATCTCGGCAAACAAAGCTGAATCCCTCAGCACAATGTTTAAAGATGAAACGATCAACCATATCCTAACGGATTATATTAATGGAGAAGTGTTTTTATAAATTTATCTTGGTCAAGATCTTATATATTATAAAATTATTAATAAAGAAAATGGAAAAAATTATGCTTCTTTTTATCTTAAAGTCTACTATTATTATCTATTATTTCATAAATGTAGGTGTGTTTAAATTTATCCTTCAGATAAGTTATCCGACCGATCCGAGCTCTAAGGTGGCTTGTATTGTAATGCGTGTGGCCTTAGAAATTCCATGGGTGGTAAACCCATGAAAATTTAAAAGTTATTGTGAATTTTTCGAATAAGCTTGATAGACCCTCAGTCCATATGTAGCCATGATAGGATGGTGTGCGAACGATAAATTCTGTCAGAATTCACGCGTTCAATTTCTAAGGGGTCGAGAGTATGAGACAATACGGTCGTAGGGCGTGGAAAATATAAAATGCCGATTCTTTATTTAGTGATGTCAAGGAATTTTTTGCATATTTTTTCACTTTTATGAAGGCAATTTTTATGTACGTAATGTATTTCGATTTTTATGTTGCTCAGATATCACGATGTCTAAAAGAATGACAATGGACAAATAAGCTGTGTGTATATGCTTTTATGTCGAAATGATTTGATTTGTCATAAAATATAGCAGATGTAGAGTAATCTATGAAGAAGTGATTTAGTTTTATTTAAATTTTAGATTATTCAATCTGGTATTACTTTATGATATGTATCCGCCAAGTATAATTTAAATCCGTTTCTTAGTTTTTGCATAAAATGATAACAAACATACTTTCCTACTGTAACTAACTTTCATATTTATAATACCTATCTATGGGATATTTATTTAGCACCTTCATGAATTCCTCAGATTGTCGTTCCCCAATACGGAACCCTGCAAAATACATTCAAGCCATTCAACTTCCACTCTACATGTATAATAAGTGAGTAATCCTCGCAATTACCTCTCGTGTAATGGCGAGAATATATGAATAGGGAATTTTCAAAATGAGCACCTAACTTGTTTTTGACACGAGACTAGCTTGGTAAAAATAAATAACTTTCATACCAACTATGAAATAGTGAAAAGAAATCTGCTGTTCCATATAAACTAATCTAGTCTCGTGGAAAAAAGTTGCTAATTTTTTAAACATCCCATATAAGTAGGTAAATATGCATGCGGTACAATAGCTCTAAATAGATTTCATCTACCACGATACGAAACTAGGACCTATGGTGCGGCAGAAAAACTACCCATTGCGCCAATATTTATTATTTTCACCCTTGAGGTTTTCTATTATTGTCAACAATAACACGGAACCCTGCAATACTAGAAGCCTTCCACTACAAGTATTCATGTATAATAGGCAAGTAATCCCTACCATTACCGCACAATGGGCTGCTTGTTCTCGCCATACTAAATCACGTGAAGTTAGTCACGCACTACACTCTTTGTGTTGGGATCGCGTGGATGATGGAAAGCCAAGGTGTTTGGATGTGGCAGATAAATTACGTTATGAAAAAATGCCGAAGGTTCTAATGACACTGGTAAAAAAATGGTAGGAATAGTTAATACTGGAGTACTATAAAAAATATAATACATTGGAATAGGTTAAGACTGGAGTATACTCGTATAAGAAATAGCATTCCTAAAACTAAGAACCGAAACACGATGAACATATTAATATGATCATAATTATAAAATTATTAATAAAGAAAATGGAAAAATTCTTCACCCGAGTGGGAATCGAACCCACGACCACTGCAAACCGTGCCATAATTATTAATATGATTTATTTAAACACTCACTTGATTTACTGAAACGCCCGAAAATAAATTTCAAAAACCAAGGTTCCCTAAACCTAAAGCAGCTAAATGTAAGCAAAAGCACGACCTCTCTACGGTGCCGACACGCGAAATGTTCCTTCAAGGCACCGGCTAAGCTTATAATACTATATCGCTGTTCTAAGAAACTAAGGCAAAGCTTTATCATTTCTATGTATAGGCATAGAGGAATTCCTCTATGGTATAGGTTAGCAAACATAACGACTCTATTTAACTTCCTACTTCCGTTTAAACTGGGCATTATAATTGTACCCCAGACACGCATTACCAAACAATACCTTATCTAAATCTAAATAAATTTCCCACATCGAGGTAATTTTCCTCTTATTTACAAGGGTTAGAAAACTGATAGCAGAACGGTTATCTTCGCCGCTGGTTATTTACGATCTTTATTAACATAAATTTACTCAATATGTAAATTCGTGGTAATTTGGATATTATCTATACATACACATACATATATAAATTATACACACGGCTGTGTTTCCGAGATCTTGACGTGTGGGGCAATTCTTGAAAATTTTTGAGCCTAAACGCAACCACTAACGAACCGTTAACGAAAAGCGGTGCGAAGCAATATACAAGTATTTCTGACAGCTTGAGTATTAAGGTATATTTTAAGGTATATTTTATCATGCATCTGTCGCGAGTATGACAGAATAGAAACAAATATCTGTCTCGTACTGAAATGTGTCTAATTACGTCACCATAAAATTAATCATTGCTTTGTTCTGAGCGTCTACAACGGTTCCGTTTCGGCTTCGTTCCAACTCGAGACTTTTCAAGAATTGGCCTAGTAGTTAGGTTAGTAAAAAATCAGTGACAAGTTGTTAGCACGTAAAGATATACAGGCGATGTAATCTAGTGGAACCTCGTATCAGCCCACCTAGTATGACCACGCATCGTTGATATCGTATCGTATGATCTCGTATCGTCTCTATACAAAATTCAACATGGCGGCTATATTTATCGTATTTTGACAGGCTAAATGTCGATAAATCGGTTTATCATATCGTGTTTCGCTGATCATGCTAGGGTTGCAGGTCATATGGTTATCCATCACATATGAATACAAGCTTCTGTTATTAATAATAAGGGAACATAGTACAATAAAAAACAAAGCTAGCAAAATAGTTAAAATTACGTAAAAATTACCCTAAACAGGGTGTCATAGCCAGGCAAATATTGGTACCATGACTTCAGACCATGATTCTGAGGTGGAAAACACTGAAAATTTTCACAGGAAAAATCCTAAATTTTTCGACATTTTTTTTTTTCAAATTTTGAGGAAAAATAGTTTAGTTCGTTTAATTAGGCCTTAGATAATGACTTCAAAATAAAATTTTAACCAAAAAATAATTTTCAAAAAAGTTTCCCTCAAAAAAGTTCAAATAACTGATCAACTAATGGAGGAACACAAGTAATCCAAAAAACAACAACAACACAGGATTGCCCGATACAATTGGCGCGGAAAGCAATGATTACTTATAATGAAATAAAAAATACATTTCCTGAGAGTAATAACACTGTCGTATAACTCAACACTATGTCACTTGTTCAGCATTTCAGTATTTTCCTGGCTGTCACCCACACCCTGTATAATTTTATTCAGCACAGAAAAACCTGAAGTTGAACTTACGTAAAAAAAAACTTACCTATATACCTATACATACATACAACGGGCTAAACTTTCCTTGCACTATAACGTATTATAGATTTCGAGATTCGAGTAAAAAGAAAAGCATTTCCGACGCAGCGTATGAATCGCTCGTATACTCCATTTCCAATAACTCATATCGACAAGCGCCTGAGGCATTATTTTCATATTACTGCTTCCATATATAAGAAATTGTATATTATGGTAATTAAATTTATATTATGTTGCTTTCGGGAAATATAATTGAACAAATAATAATAATGTAAGAAACGTATAGAAAGAAAACATACATACATACGATCACGCCCCTATCCCTTACGGGGTAGGCAGAGCGCCAAGAGCCGATAGAACCAAATGGTGCCACTTCTGATCAATTTCGAGTGTATAGTTGAGATGTACAAGTTCGGTTAGTAGTGACGGGTGGTCAGCCCATCGCCTACAAAACACCAAGACCCTCTTGTCCCTCTACTGACTTGTACAGTATACCCGGGAAGAGAAGCAGCTGTAGTATTATACGTTTTTTTTTTTAAATTTTAGAAAGAAAAAAGGGAATAATATGGACTTGTACAACGTTCGTTGTCGCTACACCCACAACATTAGAGATAGAATTCATTATACGACTTGACAAACATGCAAAAATGAAGGCTTCCTGCAGAAGCAAATATTTCGGTCGAATCACTATCGGTTTAATCAATTATAATATTACATTCTTTCACAGATTGCTTTTCCGAAGATTTGTAGCACAAATACTTACTACCGTTCTTATTCTAGTCTAAAGCCTTAGGATTGTAAAGATGTTTTCATGTTAAAGTGTTTGTCTCCCTTACGAGCACTTTCACTATGGGTGCGCCCACTACCGGGCCCTACACCCTCCACTGACCCTCGGATCTGATAACTCGTAACTGCGAAAACAAGCACTTGCACTACTTACAATCGCCACGAGAAATTAGACCCGAGCACCTAGCATGCAAGATAGGATAATACATCGCACTATTTCCGAAATCAAAAACTGGATTACTAATCTACATATGTTTCGCCAACAACCGTGGCATCCTCAGGATTATAGAAATTAGTTAACCACTAATTTATTATGAAGCTCTAAAACCCAACACAACAAAAAACTATCTGATAGGTTTTGGTGCAACTTATCAGTTATGTACGAGTAGTTTACACATTAGAATATCTCAGAAGTCATTTTTATTCATATTTCATTATGGACAAAGTGACAGGCGTCCGATATTTTGCTTATTTAGTCAATCTCGATAAACTTGACGCATTAATAGCTATAGTTTTCATTTAGTTTATCCCGAAGGAAAGGCAAGGGGAACTAAGCCCATACAGCCATTGTCTTTAGTAAATGATTTCTGAATTTATGATGATGTATGATGATGATGAATGGAAACGCCGGGAAAATCCTCAAAAACGAATGTGAAATTAGTGAAAATAAAAAATATTTGCAGATTAATAGCTATAGCTTATAAAATTATTAATAAAGAAATGGAAAAAATTCCTCACCCGGGTGGGAATCGAACCCACGACCTCTGCATTCCGCGTGTCAGCGCTCTAACCACTGAGCCACCGGGTCAATTACTTGGATGACGAATTTTACCATCTCTTTTCTAAATTACATATTGGCAACGTTATTTTTCATCCCGATAGCTATACACTAGCCAAACCTCGGCAAACAAAGCTGAATCCCTCAGCACAATGTTTAAAGATGAAACGATCAACCATATCCTAACGGATTATATTAATGGAGAAGTGTTTTTATAAATTTATCTTAGTCAAGATATTATATATTATAAAATTATTAATAAAGAAATGGAAAATATAGCTTACTCAAAGTTAGACATATAACATTTTACCACTGAAAATATAGGTAATATAACCTTCTTAATCAAATCTCATAATAAACAAAATTGGCTTTTAGATTGGGGAATAATCTTTCTTTCATTACCAGGATCCAATTTCGATATATTTGGAAGTACGAGTAAGTAGCTTTTATTTTTGTTAGTCATATCAGATCAAACAAAATGAAACATGATTGCCTTTTCTGCTACTCGTATAGATCGAACGTTTTATAGAAAGATTTTTTTTTTGTATTATCCTGTGCTGACACGAGGTTTCACTAGAATATCAGCTAACCTTCTAAGCCCTGTGCTGAAAATCAGCGCTACAAATTTGTTTGTAGCATATGCTGAGCACATGACTTTTCTGACCACGTACACGACAGCGATTCACATGCATATTGACTTACGTGCTGTCTATTTTTATATGTTTCACTGTGTAATGTTGTTTGGGTACTGTACAGAATAAATTTCTTTTAATTTAGCTATCTTATCTACATCTCTTTCCGTACATGTCGTTAGAGTTGAATTAAGATTTCGGGCATTCATTCAGGACACTGTTCATTAACGTATTGCAGAAAAAGTATCGTATAAACATAATCGTACGGAGAAACCCTCATCCATTATCATCCACCAGTTTTTGCGTACAGACAGACGAAATTCGAAAAAGTGTCGGCTTATATTTATTTTACTGCTATATCTCTAATGTATAGACTATAAACAGACATAATTAAGTTATAGATTTATCACTATGTAAAAATAGATCACTATGAGTCAATCCCGGTATGTAAAAATAGATGGATAATACCCAGTGACGTGGATAATACCTATAGAAAAGCACACAAACAATGTACAAAGCTCGTAAATGCCATGCAGCTACATTTTCACTTGTTTTCACAAGTGTTTTCTTTTCACCTGAAAATTCAGGTATAAAAGTTTCATAGGCGAGGGAATACCCTGAGCTGAATGAAAAGTTTCACAAAATGTTATTTCGCTTGCATTTTAACGAAGTGGTTAATTTCAATTCGGTTTAATGACGTTTCGAGGTTTGTTAACAGTGGCTTTATTTATTTATACAAAAGGCCTTTTTCCTTAATGAGAGATTACAGAAATTAATTATTAAATGAGTTATACCCGAAATACCTCAGTTTAGCGTAGCATTTTACTCGTATATCTCTGGTTGAAAGGCAACCTAAAACCTAAACTGGTTCGAACGATTTGACAAGTCATCCACTTAATTACTAAACAGCTGTTAGTGGTTATGTTTGTACGTCACTCGGCTCCCACACTACGAAATATGAATTTTACTGTTATTATTCTGCCCAATAACAAATTTAAAAACTATATTATATGTATATATATATGTATACCTGTAGTGATATGGGTTTTACTGAAAACCATAAACTGCTTCTTCTTCCGGGCATGTCGCGAGTCGTTTATCCGAACATATACTCGCAGGTACGTCAACCTTAAGCTCAGATATCTATTAAAATAGCAATACATAATATTACTATATCTATACTAATATTATAAAGCTGAAGAGGTTGTTTATTTGTTTGGTTGAACACGTTAATCTCAGGAACTACCTACTAGTCGGATTTAAAAAAATCTTGAATGAAATGAACGGCTTGCCGTAAAATGCTGTGGTACATAGTAATATAAGAAGGTTTTTTATATACCTACATATATATAATTGTAATTAATATTCAATTAGTTAAATCCTACTTTTACTACTACTACTACCAATTTTGATTTCTCTAACAAACCGCACATCCAATTTATTGTAATCTAATTAAGACCTAACAAGCTCATTAACTTAATCCTAGATCCTATCAAAGGCCTAAGTTCTAAAGGGATATTATGAGGTATATCCCAACCTCGTTAATTCCCCTTTTAACATAGATAATTTTAAATCCATATCGTTAGTTGGAAGCTTTAACTAAAAATCGTTTGACATGGAAAATGTCATAGATCATATACTCGTAGGTAATTAGAATAGTCGTCAGTTTATGGTAGTATGAGCCGCGTGGTGCCGGCAGAGTAGAGTTTGTACCACCCCTGCCTGCCCGTGGGCATCGTACGAGGCGAGTTTCCGGGAGGTGGGCAGCAGCGCCTCCCGTACTACCATATAGTCCGAAAATCACACTGCGGCCAACAACCCGCCTGCCCAGCGTGGTGACTATGGGCAAACCCCCCTGTGGCAGTAGCCTTGTTGCGTGCCCTGGGGGAGGCCTACGTCCAGCAGTGGACTGCAATAGGCTGAAGAAGATGGTATTATGGGCTACCTACTTTAAGTAAACCTTTTAATTTAGTGCTCAGTAAGCAAAGTTTTCATATACCTATTTAAATAATTTTGTAGACTTTCTTAGGACCCGGTGGTTTAGCTTATAGCGGCTGGCGCGGTTTGCAGCGGTCGTGGGTTCGATTCTCACTCGGGTGAAGAAATTTTTTCCATTTTCTTTATTAATAATTTTATAATTTCTTATGAATGTTTGCTTGTTGAAGGATTGGTCTAACTTTTTTCGATTTTTCTTAGTTGTTTTTAAAACCATACTTAAAATAAATAGTGGACGTACATACCTCTATACATCAGCCAGGTTATATATATGTTACAGGCCACTGCTGGACGTAGGTCTCCCCCAGGGTACGCCACAAGGCCCGATAACCCGCTTTCGCCATACAGTTACTACCAGCCGTCCCCTTCAAGTCATCGCTTCATCTGACCGGAGGGCGTCCAACGCTACAATTGCCGAGGCATGGTCTCCATTCGACAACGCGGTTACTCCACGTAAGTAAATAGCGATGACTATTTTAGTATCTAGCGTCCGTTATTCCAGTTTGTTATTGACTTTTCCTAGTACAGGTGGGACTTCAACATTGCCATCATCATCTATTATTGTACGTATGGACATTGTATGAAGCGAACCTTCTTTTCCTTATACGTATAGAAACAAGATCGAACTATTAATAGGGACAAGCTTATAAGTTGAGCTAGTCCAGAAGCCTCGTAAATACAGTAATAAAACTCGTCATCTCTTTTCCGGTTAGTTGGCTCATAGTTCGGGAGCTGATAGAGATAAAATCCGGTCATAAAATAATGATGTAAAATTTTTCACATTAGATTCATGGATTCATAATTACATTACATTACATATATATACGCCTTTATCCCTTACGGGGTAGGCAGAGCACCAAGGGCCGGTAGGACCACATCTGATCAATTTTGAGGGTATAGTTGAGATGTACAAGTTCGGTTAGTAGTGACAGCCCATCGCCTACAAAACACCAAGACCCTCTTATCCGTCTACTGACTTGTATAGTATGCCTGGGAAGTGAAGCAGCTGTAGTATTATACTTTTTTTTTTCACTCCCAGAGCAGCATAGAAGAATATATTTTATAATATAATGCACTGTATAATATTTTATAGTTGTCTTATTCCTAATATGTTTCACTGTGTAATGTTGTTTGGGTACTGTACAGAATAAATTTCTTTTAATTTAGCTATCTTATCTACATCTCTTTCCGTACATGTCGTTAGAGGTGAATTAGGATTTCGGGTATTCATTCAGGGCACTGTTCATTAACGTATTGCAGAAAAAGTATCGTATAAACATAATCGTACGGAGAAACCCGCATCCATTATCATCCACCAGTTTTTGCGTACAGACAGACAAAATTCGAAAAAGTGTCAGCTTATATTTATTTTACTGCTATATCTCTAATGTATAGACCATAAACAGACTTAATTAAGTTATAGATTTATCACTATGTAAAAATAGATTGCTATGAGTCAATCCCGGTGTGTAAAAATAGATGGATAATACCCAGTGACGTGGATAATATCTATAGAAAAGCACACAAACAATGTACAAAGCTAAATGCCATGCAGCTACATGTTCAAATGTTTTCACAAGTGTTTTCTTTTCACCTGAAAATTCAGGTATAAAAGTTTCATAGGCGAGGGAATACCCTGAGCTGAATGAAAAGTTTCACAAAATGTTATTTCGCTTGCATTTTAACGAAGTGGTTAATTTCAATTCGGTTTAATGACGTTTCGAGGTTTGTTAACAGTGGCTTTATTTATTTATACAAAAGGCCTTTTTCCTTAATGAGAGATTACAGAAATTAATTATTAAATGAGTTATACCCGAAATACATTAGTAGCATTTTATATCTCTGGTTGAAAGGCAATCTAAAACCTAAACTAGTACGAACGATTTGACAAGTCATCCACTTAATTACTAAAGAGCTGTTAGTGGTTATGTTTGTACGTCACTCGGCTCCCACACTACGAAATATGAATTTTACTGTTATTATTCTGCCCAATAACAAATTTAAAAACTATTTTATATGTATAACTGTAGTGAAATGGGTTTTACTGAAAACTATAAACTGCTTCTTTTTCCGGGCATGTCGCGAGTCGTTTATCCGAACATATACTCGTAGATACGTCAACCTTAAGCTCAGATATCTATTAAAATAGCAATACATAATATTACTATATCTACGAGTATACTAATATTATAAAGATGAAGAGGTTGTTTATTTTTTTGGTTGAACACGTTTATCTCAAGAACTATCTACTAGACCGATTTTAAAAAATCTTGAATAAAATGAACGGCTTGCCGTAAAAAGCTGTGGTACATAGTAATATAAGAAGGTTTTTTATAGACCTACATATATATAATTATAATTAATATTTAATTAGTTAAATCCTACTTTTACTACTACTACTACCAATTTTGATTTCTCTAACAAACCGCACATCCAATTTATTGTAATCTAATTAAGTCCTAACAAGCTCATTAACTTAATCCTAGATCCTGTCAAAGGCCTAAGTTCTAAAGGGATATTATGAGGTATATCCCAACCTCGTTAATTCCCCTTTTAACATAGATAATTTTAAATCCACATCGTTAGTTGGAAGCTTTAACTAAAAACCGTTTGACATGGAAAATGTCATAGATCATATAGGTAATTAGAATAGTCGTCAGTTTATGGTAGTATGAGCCGCGTGGTGCCGGCAGAGTAGAGTTTGTACCACCCCTGCCTGCCCGTGGGTATCGTACAAGGCGAGTTTCCGGGAGGTGGGCAGCAGCGCCTCCCGTACTAACAACATAGTCCGAAAATCACACTGCGGCCAACAACCCGCCTGCCCAGCGTGGTGACTATGGGCAAACCCCCTGTGGCAGTAGCCTTGTTGCGTGCCCTGGGAGGCCTACGTCCAGCAGTGGACTGCAATAGGCTGAAGAAGATGGTATTATGGGCTACCTACTTTAAGTAAACCTTTTAATTTGGTGCTCAGTAAGCAAAGTTTTCATGTACCTATTTAAATAATTTTGTAGACTTTCTTAGGACCCGGTGGCTTAGTAGTTATAGCGGCTGGCGCGGTTTGCAGCGGTCGTGGGTTCGATTCTCACTCGAGTGAAGAAATTTTTTCCATTTTCTTTATTAATAATTTTATAATTTCTTATGAATGTTTGCTTGTTGAAGGATTGGTCTAACTTTTTTCGATTTTTCTTAGTTGTTTTTAAAACCATACTTAAAATAAATAGTGGACGTACATACCTCTATACATCAGCCAGGTTATATATATGTTACAGGCCACTGCTGGACGTAGGTCTCCCCCAGGGTACGCCACAAGGCCCGATAACCCGCTTTCGCCATACAGTTACTACCAGCCGTCCCCTTCAAGTCATCGCTTCATCTGACCGGAGGGCGTCCAACGCTACAATTGCCGAGGCATGGTCTCCATTCGACTACGCGGTTACTCCACGTAAGTAAATAGCGATGACTATTTTAGTATCTAGCGTCCGTTATTCCAGTTTGTTATTGACTTTTCCTAGTACAGGTGGGACTTCAACATTGCCATCATCATCTATTATTGTACGTATGGACATTGTATGAAGCGAACCTTCTTTTCCTTATACGTATAGAAACAAGATCGAACTATTAATAGGGACAAGCTTATAAGTTGAGCTAGTCCAGAAGCCTCGTAAATACAGTAATAAAACTCGTCATCTCTTTTCCGGTTAGCTGGCTCATAGTTCGGGAGCTGATAGAGATAAAATCCGGTCATAAAATAATGATGTAAAATTTTTCACATTAGATTCATGGATTCATAATTACATTACATTACATATAATCACGCCTTTATCCCTTACGGGGTAGGCAGAGCACCAAGGGCCGGTAGGACCACATCTGATCAATTTTGAGGGTATAGTTGAGATAGACAAGTTCGGTTAGTAGTGACAGCCCATCGCCTACAAAACACCAAGACCCTCTTATCCGTCTACTGACTTGTACAGTATGCCTGGGAAGTGAAGCAGCTGTAGTATTATACTTTTTTTTTTCACTCCCAGAGCAGCATAGAAGAATATATTTTATAATATAATGCACTGTATAATATTTTATAGTTGTCTTATTCCTATGAGCTCATTATTACGAGTATCTACTACATTCATAGTAGTAGTCACGTTCCTCAAGACTTATTCTCTTAAAAAATGTGGTTGAATAAATTAATTTATTTGCATGTCAAATTTCTGGCGAAACATTAAACAAAGTGATTACGTACAAAGTCTCTGATCTAATATTGTTATAATAGCTTTATTGTACCATGTTTCAAGCAAATAAACCTAAAACCCTAAAACTAAACCCTAATCAAAAACAAACATAATCCATATAGGACATTGCCGTGAGGGCTACATTCATTAGTCGTTCACATTCATTAAGGTCTTCAACAAATATCTTAATTCTATTTAAAAAAGCTTAAATACATATGCAAATTACACACACTTTTTCTGTTTTAGAGCCACGTGGTGATGTGCCTATCACCGCTATTTTAGTATAATTATGCATTGTCAGCTCTCTAACTATAATGTTTATTTCTTACTTTGTTAGCAACATCGTGTCACTAGGCAAGCGTAGAAAAGTTTTTTATGCCTATGACTAACTTGTGACTTATGGGAATGTTTATCGAAGACTAATTTTCGACAAGTAACAGATTTTAATGAAAAATTGTGTATTGGGCTCTATCTAAAGTGACGTAATAAGTAAGTGTTTCTCAAACAAAATTAATACTTAAATATTTATACCATATATTTATATTCAAAGAAAATTATTTTAAAATATACTCCAATAATTACCATCATCTTCCTAAACCATTTTTTATGGAGTCGGCGCAACATGGTTTCTTTCGAAACCCATATTGCCAAGGAATCAGTATTCGTTATACGGCCAGTTGTTATACCCTCCTTGGGTATAGCTAAATGTCAATTTTAAAATATGTACCTACATTTAATCTGAATAATGCAAAAAATCTCTCGACCAATATCTCTTAACCGCCAACTTCAATAACGGATCTCGAGAGAGACTTTGCCCTGTCCTATAGATTGGAACTGGAATGTATAATCTTATTCTTTGTTGCAACAAAATTTATTAAATCTAAATCTATTAATTTAAATATTGAAATCCGTAGCTACATGATATTAATAAATTCACTGATATCGAACTTACGCCGTTGAACTGAAAGGCGCACGTCTTAACCACGTGGCTAGGTACGAGTATCACTGCGTCTGCTGATATCAGTAGTATTACTATAATATACCTACTCTTATCTTCTACAGATAAAATATAGCTTCTAATATGTCGTTAGATATACCGATAGGTACGAGTGACCTATAAATTTTTAGTATATCATTTAAGATTCCCATCTTCATAGCTACTTTTGTTCGGGTATATCGAACTATATCGGGTGTTTTATTTATTTATTATACTTTGACATATAAAAATACAGGGTAGAAGTGACAGCCAGGCAAATACTGAATTGCTGAACAAGTACCAATGTATTAAGTTATACGACAGTATTATTACTTACTCACAGGAAATGCATTTTTAATTTGATTATCGGCAATATTTGCTTTGCAAATTATGTATTGGGCAATCCTATGGCAGTTAAATGGGCTTATTGGTTATTGTGTGACATATTTCTGTTTTCATCAGCCATCACTTGTAATTCTCCATCGGGGTTGATCAGTTATTTGACCCTAAGCCAGCGCCGAATGAAAAATCATTTTCTGGATTTATTTTTTATTTTTAAGCAATTATTCACCGCGAAATTAAACAAACTACACTATTTTTGTCCTGAAAAAAAAGTAAGAAAATTTCAGAGCTTTACATAAAAAAAATCAATGATTTTTGCCTCAGAACCATGGTCTGATGTCAGCCTGACTCTCACCTACACTCTGTATAGAGAGAGAGACAGACAACAAAATAATACCTAATTAAATCACATGTCGATACGTACTTACAGACGACTGTGTTACCAGTATGGGCTATCCAGAACTGCAGGATGACACAAAATAAATCCTGTTTATTTGGCTGAAGCCCCACATCAGCACAGAACAGTAAATAGGCCCCCTTATTACCTAACTAGCAAAAGCAAAGCGATAGCGAAAATTGTACAAAAATCGCTGATTGCCTGTCAAATTCGTATTACGTAAAATGAATTTCAAAGGAACTTTGACATTTCAAGGCGAATATTGTACAATTTTCACTATCGCTTTGCTTCGGCTATTGCGTTTACGTTATCAGGGGGCGGATTGTTAAATATTCATTTCTTGCTAAGGCTTCTATATTCCTACCCTGTTTGTCTTGTTTCATTGTTGTTATTTCATCTGTGTATGTGCAGCCGTCAAATAAAAACCTATACTTGCCCTCAGATTCTAATTATATCTTTACTAGTGGACGCCCACGACTCCGTCCGCGTGGAGTACAGAAAAAATAAAATGTCGAAATTATCAGGGATAAAAACATTTTCCCGGAATAAAAAGTAGCTATATGTTAAGAGGAACCTGTCACAATATATTCCTGAAAACTGCACCGAAATCGGTTCAGCCGTTTCTGAGATTAGCGTGCACAAACGCACAGACAAACCGACAAACAGACAAAAATTCCAAAAATAATTGTTTTGCATACTATTGCGTTGATGAAGGTATTCTATAATATTTTTTCTTATATATCTTCCATGTACAGACAGCGATCCATTACATTTTTATTATATGTATAGATAGATTATATTTTTCTTTATTTCAAATGTTTTTCACTGGCAAATTACAATTCCTCCTTATATTTATTAGCTGTATGATACTCGTATATACTTATTTCATTCGTGATACTAAAGCGAGGGCGGGTATATAAAGTTCTTTGAACTATAACGTAAATGTATGAAACGTCGCGGCAACGACAATATATTCTTATCACCATTGAATGTGTTTGAGACCACTCTGAATACAAACTTGTATGAATTTTTCGTTTCATTTTGAGATAACTTTTAGTTTTACATTGGCACCGCTAACATAATCGTAATAATCTTCATAAAAATCTAGCAGTTATTCAAGGTGTAACAAAAGGGGTATGTTAAGCGAGAATATGCTGTGGAAATAGCTCACTCACTTAAAGTACCTACCCACATAATTACAGACGATGATGTACATGTTTATATACAAGCTTGTATTTAAGACTTTTCCTGAGTTTTATTTCACATGCTATTTGGAAAAATAAATATAGTGATTTCGAGTCTCGGACAGATACTCCAGTTGTTTTCATAATAGATTATTTCGCTTAACAACATCCCCTTTTTGTTACACCCTGTACATTGCAGCGAAAATCACACTAAAACGATGGATAAAATAGATATTAAAGAGGTCAGTTGCATATTCTAAAGCAAATTAAAGTATTAGATTTATTTCAGTAGCCTCGTAGCCAAATAAAGGCGCCACTGTCTAACTATTTGTATCCCTGTTTCAAATAGTTTCTTTAGTACAATGTAAATCCGTGGGACTTCGTTGCTGAAACGATAACCTTTTCATTTTAGACCTGATTTCAAAATATTATTAACTTTGCTCTAATGAAGTACATTCTCAAGGACAAACCACGTTTTGTATCTAATTATAGGTAGGTGTATTAATTAATGCACTCTGTAATATGGTTATATTTTGTAATAGTAACTTACAATAGCTGAAACATAAAAATAACTATTTCACCAATGTGAAATTTTAGTTAAGTTAGATTCGTTAGCGCTATTGATATAATTGAGACTATATGCACGAAGTCATGACGTAATTCTCGAGTACGTAAGCTCAAATTTGCACTGCATAAAAACCCCTATGATAATATCTATAATTTCATTTATATATCTTGTTATAAACGGTGAAGGTTTCAGATAGTATGCACAATCCCTAAACAACTTAAGAATTTTCATATGTTTTGAAAGATAGAAATGTAATGTCTCTATAGTGGGCAATTTTCATAACCTTTCACTTATCATAACCCCTTTGTTACACTCTGTATTCGCCCTAACTTGCCCAAAAGCAGTAATAAGCTTCATATATTTAACAACTCCCACTTAGAACAAAATAATACCATATTTCTCTTAACTCGAACGAAGTTTACAGCATTGAATACCATAAGTTATATTAATGTGATTGCCATGTTCTACACGTATTTATGAGCACAAGCATAATTGTTCGTACTTAAAAACCCGTGGGCGCTATTAGAAGCCCTTCAATATGGAGGCACATAAAGTGTGCCCTGGAGGGTCCTAAACCTTCCTTACCCATCCTGAACAGTAATCGGACAAAGTTTGAGCAGCACTGACTGCCATTTTATTGTGATTACTGTCGGGATTTTGGGAGTGTTTGCGAGTAGGTACATATGGCAAAGTTTGAGAACCAAGTGTTTATCCAATAAGGGCTGGGAAATGGGTTAGCTAGAATTACAGAACCATAAAGGAGATCATGCAGCCACGTTGAGAATAGTGGAGGCAGACGTAAATACTACGTCTTTACTACAAAATGTTTTGTTTAACCCTTGTTAAACATGTTTAAATTCCATTTAGATTTTTGAGTTGACAATTAGATTTCTTTACATAACAACAGTAGTTCTTAGTCCAAGCAGAAGCAAAGCAGAAGTATGTCTAATAGTATGCGCAAAACAAAGATTGACTTCCCCTCTTATCTTAAAGGAACCTGTCCCATCGTCGACGATAAACTTTAAACAGGTAAAGCTATAAACAATTTTGAGGTTGTAAGCAGCAAGTAAGTACGATTTTCCTTGCAAGCATAATCAATAAAAAAAGCATACTCGTATTACGTGGAAATTAATAATTGAAAGCTGGCAATCGATCGTCAGAGATCTTTTTTCTCGAGGGTCACTAAAATGAGTGTATTTATTGACAGAGAGTTATTAAATGGTTGAGTGTAATTGAGTGTTGAATCAACGACTAATGATATAGGGAGTATACTTCTTATTCAAGAAAAGACAAGCCCTCCAGTAGCAAGCTACAAGAAATAGCTTTGAGACAAACATACATTAACTTAGGATCTACATTGTTGATCGTTATATCTTCCGCCATGGTACCACTGCCTATCTCTGAGTAAACAAGAATAACAGCATTCAATGCATTTTCAAAGGAGTCCGTTTACAGCAGTTTGTGAAGTAGAAGTAGAAGACATTTCCATCTTTTGTGCAAACTTCGATCCTCATTCACACCGGCTCAAGAAAACTTTGTAGAATTCGTTTGGATTCGTAACTAACAAGTCTTTGTACGCAGTAAGATAAAATGAACAGTCTAATGCTGAGTAACTAGCGCACCATTCAAAGAAACTATTTGATGGAACTTAGATACTATTCTGACTAATATTATAAAATTAAATGCTAAATTAAGTGGGTCTGCCTAGTTTTGGAATACTTTAATATTAGCCCAATTCAGAGAACTTGTCATCAAAATCCGAAACAGAAAATCAACTTAATTTAATAATTTAACCTCGGTATCCTTTTGCATTTAGGTATCACTATGTTTATACAATAATTAGATAGTACCTATTAACTCATGGATCCCACAAGGCGCAAGCAGTTTTGTGGGACGCCGTATCTAGTTTTAAGACTTTGTCATTGAATAAAAAAATAAATAAGATAACATACATCATGTGCATTGAATTACCAAATTATACTCAGTACGCGTGGTGCCGGCAGAGTAGAGTTTGTACTGCCCCTGCCTGCCCGTGGGTATCGTTCGAGGTGATTAAGGGTTTCCGGGAGGTGGGCAGCAGCGCCTCCCGTACTGACAACATAGTCTGAAAATCACACTGCGGTCACCAACCCGCCTGCCCAGCGGGGTGACTATGGGCAACACCACCCTGTGGCAGTAGCCTTGTGGCGTGCCCTGTGCGAGGCCTACGTCCAGCAGTAGACTGCAATAGGCTGAAGAAGATACTGCGTATATGTCGAAGAGTCGAATGAGAACTCAGGGGCGTAATTTTTGGCTATGAGCTAACAACTTGTCCATCATGAACTGAACATCTGTCATCTGACCCTGTTCTTATGATAAACGTGACCGCATGATCCCTTTTGTAATGCTGCTGTTCCGTTTATCTCATTTTCGGGATTAAAATTATGTGTATGTATGTAAATTATAAAACATCATCTAGAAATTAAAATAGTTATACTATACCGATAGCTCAGTCGGTTAGAGCGAAATCACGATTTGCGAGTGGTCGTGAGTTCAAATCTCATCCGGGTGAAATTTTTTTTTCATTTCTTTATCAATGAAATTGGATTAGGCGTTACAATTCGCAAGTTCAAACATTCACTATGGGTGTGCCCACCACCGGGCCCTACACCCTCCACTGACCCTCGGATCTGATAACTCATATTTGCGACAACAGGCACTTGCACTAACTACAATCGCCATGAGAAACCAGACCCTTTCTTTATCAATAAAAACTCATTTCAAACTATGTAAATGGTATATTATCACCTGCACTCGGCATTGTTGGTGTGCTTGAGGCCCAGGTTCATTCAGTTTTGTTGTTTACTACTCGAAGACTATCGTTTCAACTGCTTTACGACTTGCAAAATATCTGCAATAGTTTTCCATACATTTTACACAATGGTCTTTTAAGTTATTGTACAGAACTCCAATTTTGAATTGTGCTTGTTTTGGAGAATTTGTTTTGATTGTTTTTTCAATGTTACCAAGGAGTAGCGGTGATAGCCCAATGGTTAAGACGTGCGCCTTTCAGTCGGGAGGCGTGAGTTCGATACCAGTCACGGGCCTGTACCACAGAATTTTTTTAATGTACAGATTTAAAAAAAAATCACTTAGCTATACCCGAGAAGGGTAGGCGTCAGGCAGGTAGCCGGCCGTAAAATCTAATGCCAAAACTTTGGCAATGAGAGTTTCGAAAGAAACTATACTGCACTGATCCCATAAAGGGCAGGAAGATGATGATGACCAAGGAGTAAGGAGGAAATTACTATTTTTTTAAACGTACTATTTATTTGGGCTACTGGGCCATCTTCTAGTACCTACAGGAGTTTTTATACATATTTACTAATATTATAAATGCGACAGACACCTGTCTGTCTGTCTTTCGCGCTTTCACACCAACATTACCGGGTACACAAACAGCTAAGCTAGAGCCTGAGAAAGGACAAAATATTATTTTTTTATAAAAAAAAAATAGTCAAAGGTGTCCTAGTAAATCATTATATTATGAATTACGCCGTATATCATTATTATTTTTATGTTTATTTTGCACTTGCAATATATATTTTAAGGACGCATGTTTCATCGCGATAAGCTTAATATCACTAAAATATTCCTTCCCAAAATAGTTCAGTTACATAATAGCATGTTTGCATTAAAGGTGCCTACATATTGTAACAGTGAACTATTAGGCGAGAACTACTCGACATGTTCACAAGTTCCTTGTAGTTTAGGCTTGGGGTACCATAAGAGAATTACGTTAAATATATATCGCTCAATTTCATTAAATTTGAAAAGCGAAGTATACTTTTATATAAATGCGAAATCTACATATGTGTGTTAGTTAACAATAATATAAATCTAGTGTATAGCTATCGGGATGAAAAATAACGTTGCCAATATGTAATTTAGAAAAGAGATGGTAAAATTCGTCATCCGAGTAATTGACCCGTTGGCTCAGTTGTGAGAGCGCTGGCACGCGGAATGCAGAGGTCGTGGGTTCGATTCCCACCCGGGTGAGGAATTTTTTCTATTTCTTTATTAATAATTTTATAATAAAATAAATGTCATATTGTAATACCTATGTCTTGCTTAAAATCCTTTAAAAAACACCGATGTATTTTCAAAGCATAGAACCCATTTGCTATTCGGTGACTGTATTGCTTTTGGACTTATTTGAGATATATTGACTTATACGTAACGCCTATCTTTCCTCTAGTTCTTATATTTATTAATTGGCCTGTGGGCTGATTTTTCCAAACGTCAGATAGCCTATCTGAAGAATAAATTTGATGCTGTCTCTACATAACTAAATATTAAAGAAAGACAGCGTCAACTTTATTCTTCTGATCGAAAGAAAAATCAGTCCATAAAAGACATGAATTAAAAGAGACGTCGGTATGTACGTCAGATAACAACGACGCATTCTAGAGAAATACCTCAGGTATTCTGGTATTAATTATAAATATAGCCAAATCCACCCCACGAAGCCTTACTATATCTACAGCCTTAATTAGAAGTGTAACTTCCCTTCACACATGAATTAAACTTATCTGCAAACGCTTCCTTCCCAAACCAAAGTCTACCTTAGAACTAAAACCATTAAATTCCGAAATAACTATTCAAGCAACTTCAGCGTTATTTTTGCGCGAAATATCTTAGCAGATACTGCTAGAACGGAAGGAAAATTAGTTCTTGTGTCTGTCGCGTTAAGGTCACGATTAATATTTTTAAGATATGGGAAGTTGGTAGTTAATTTTGAGGAACTTTTAATGGGTTTGGGCTCGCGAATTTGGCGTAATTTTATAACTTTTTTCGTCTTTCGGCAGTTTTTTGCCGGGATAATATCTAGGATGAGGGTATGCCTGTCAAGTTTAATTTGTTAGGTTTGATCGTATATATTGTACAGAAATGGCCTTTGGAATTAGCTGGGCGATTAAAAAGTTTTGTGGTTCTTCATTGTCGAAAGTATTTTTAGATTTACTAAAATGCTACAAAAATTAATTATATTATAAATACATATAATAAAATTGTAACGGATTTTTGCACGCTGTTTGTGCACGCTAATCTCAGAAACGGCTGAACCGATCTCGATGCAGTTTTCAGGAATATATCGTGACAGGTCCCACTTAACATATAGGCTATTTTTATATTATTTTTATCCCGGGAAAATGTTATTATCCCGAATGATTTCGACATTTTGTTTTTTCTGCAGTCCACGCGGACGGAGTCGCGGGCGTCCACTAGTTGTTAATAAACTTAAGCTATGTAGCTAAACTGACTTACCCTGTATTATATCCTAAGTAATATCATATTATTGTCTCTCACTCTTAACGATGACTCTGTTTACAGTGTGCAGAAAACAATTTTAGATTAGATTGACACTGGATGTATATTTCTAGTATGTGTTCGCATAGTAAAAACAAACAAATTACTATGATTTGTTATCCAGTAAAGGTTTTATCTGTACAGTCATTGTACTAAAGAAATCAAAGAATATAGTTACAAGGAAAGAAATAGAGCATTCTCTATACATCAACGCAGGAGATATTATAGTGCACAAGTGTGTGCGCAAACACAGATGCACTCTCTATTCCCTCACTCTCATAGTCCGATGGGACGAAAAGCCGACACGACCGGAGAGAGATCAGGCGCAGGACCAACGGTTTTACGTGCTTTCCTTGTCACAAGCTAAGTGATAATTTTGCTACATTAAAATCTGTACATGAAATATATTCATTGGCACAGGCCCGTGACTGGGATCGAACTTACGCCTCCCGCATGGAAGGTGCACGTCCTAACCACTGGGCTATCACCGCTTAATATAATAATTATGTAATACCCTACTAAGCACTTCCTTAAAGTTGCTTTAACTAGCATTACATTTGCGAGAATTTCTAGTTACCTTTCCTAGACAATGAAAATTTTATAGGACATAAAAGTGAAAAATGCAGGAACAAGCATCTAAAATTTCAATGCTGTGTGCAGTAAAATTTTAGTGTCCCAGCCAGTGTTATAATGGGGATCTAAAATTTTATGCCCCTTTTACCCGAAACTATGATAAAAGAGTGCGTTAAGTTAATTTGAAGTCTGCTCTAGCTTATTATAAAAGTGACCTGTCCGCACTTTTCCAAACTATTCGTTTTTATCGCACAGTTTTAGTACGTAAATATTAATATCTAATGTTATTTTCTGCGAGAATTCGGATTATTCACGAAAAGCGGCCCATTTTATTTTTTATTAGTGGTCCACTCTCGTTTAACTTCAGTATTAATCAGTTTCTGTAAGGACCATAGTTTATCCCGCGGGTCTTTAGTGTTAGGATTCTCTTCGATGGGAAATCTCTATCAAAGGGGAAATTAAGAGGATCTACGATATTCAATATTGATATATATTCAATATTGGTATAATATATATATACAATACAGGGCTTGTATACGCTATGCGGTGCAGTATAAACCAATCACCGGCTAACTTATGCCATCACCCGCGAAATGTGGACACTATAAATTACCACCTTCTTTTTAGTTCTTTTATATCCTTGACTTATCTGGTGAAAGGGATTAAACTTAGGTAGATTAGCCTAGAGAAAAAAGAAACATCAAAATCAAATAATCACAGCCCAGAAAAAATCATTCGAACGCACCCATACATCTCCGCGAACCCTTTTAAAACTACAAAAACGGGTCGACACGAAATGGTAAACATGTTTTCTGGTTACATCCTAAAAGTTCGTATTTTTTGCTCTGAAGATGAACGAGCTCGATTCCAAATAGCTCCCTGGGGATGGGCTTCGGGGTTCCATTACCAAATATTTGAAAGCTGGCTAATATAAGTGAGCTAATAGTCTGATTGAAAATAGTTTTTCTTCCTTTGTTCGTTGTGCCTTTCTTATAGTTGCTGGAAATATTGAGAAAACAGTAAATATGTGGAAAATGTGAATAAGTTGGACCATACCTTAAAATACACGTTTCTTATTTTCTTTCACCTTTAAAATATCAATGGGAATATTCTGATGGAAATAGATATAAAAAATAATAATATTGAAAATGAGATATGTTGGGAACATACTAAATGGATATCTGTAGTTTGTATGGCGACATAGGCGTAAGGTTATGTTACGTATTTAAATATTTCGGGTAACAACTTTTTTTAATAAACAATAAATTAATGCTTTTATTACAGTAGTAGGGGCTTCCTTCACTTTCATATTTACATATCATCATCATCATCAGCCTATTACAGCCCACTGCTGGATATTTACATATATATATGACGTAGATGGGTCGAGTGGCGTGCCGTTAGGTGTGTCCGACATCTTCCAAAATCCGAAATAAAGAATGCGGCGTGTAGTAAACAAGCTTAATTAGGAATCACAAACACTTTCACTGTATCTACGCACAAGATTACTAGGATTCTAGCGGATAACGTAGAAACGTGGTAAGTACAAGACAGAGGCTGATTAGCACCCGTGCTTCGCTCGACAGACGCAACAAAAAGAACAGAATACCCTCCGGCTCAATTCAAACGACCCGGTGGTCGTTGTAAATCTACAGTGGCGCCCTCTCAGTACTCTGTCTTGTCTTTACCCAAGTGACAGCTGTCCTCAAGTCAGTGATAGCTGTCGACTTGACGTTTCTAACTTCAACGATTGAAAATAGATGGCGTTGGAGATCCGACTGTAGGATATGACATCTTGATCTCCGACACGGCCATTTTGACAACTCACGCGTCCTCGCGTAGGGTTTCTGGAAAGAAAGAGGATTTTGCAAAGTAACATGTCTCACGCTCGGTCTTTCTGACCATTGGGACAGTAAAAACTTCATTTAAACGTTACTAAACCTTTATTTCAAACGAACCAATATCATCATAACCAAAATTGAAAATCATTTTACTATACCAAATTGTTACAAATTTACTTGCATACTATTAAACAAAGAAATCGACTATAATCGTCACACACAAGGTAAATAATTCCAAAACAAGGCTACAGTATACACAATCCATATAGAGTAACGTCAGTCAAGTAAGTCTAGTTGCCTCAATCTAGCAACTCTTGGAAACTTCCATCCAGCTTCCGTAAACCAGTCTAGTCACTTCCATCCAGTGACTCTTGGAAACTTCCATCCAGCTTCCGTATACCAGTCTAGTCACTTCCATCCAGTGACTCTTGGAAACTTGCATCCAGCTTCCGTATACCAGTCTAGTCACTTCCATCCAGTGACTCTTGAATACCTCTATCCGGTATCCGTAAACCACTCTCAATCAGTCAACTCAACATTAATTAGAACATGACGGTCCATCCCCGTCAAGTTCGCACAGATTATCATCACGGTCACATGTCAGCATGTCATTGGTAATGTCATTCGCAGGCATTCGCCTAAGTCTGTCATGTGCGTACTTATAGGTTCTATTGGAATTAAGGGCTTTAAGAACATAACGATTACCTTCAAGTACCTCCGATACCCTAAAAGGACCTCTATACTTCGGATCAAGCTTGGTTTGATTACGCTCTTCATTTTGTAGAAGAACAAAGTCTCCAACTAAGAAAGGTGTTATGTGAGCTTTAGTTTTATCAAATCGTACCTTATCGTATGAAGCGCTTTTCTCCATATTCTCTACTGCTTGGGCTCGTACCTGGTCGATGTCAACTTGAGGTTCTTCATCTCCGGCTAATAAAATATCAAGAGGTCGTGCAACCTTACCAATAAGTAACTCCAGTGGGCTGGCTTTGGTAATCCTACTCGGGGCACAATTGAGAGCAAGCTGTACGTCAGGTAAAGCGTCCTGCCATGAACGTGAACTGGTCTCAACGGCTGTCAGCATGTTCTTCAATGTGCTCATGACCCTTTCTACCTGGCCATTTGCTCGTGAGCTACCTGTTGCGATTAAATGTAACTTGATATTGACAGACTCACAGTAGTCCTTAAAATCTCTGCTGGCAAAACAGCGGCCCTGGTCAGCGATCAGACGACTTGGTGCCCCAAATAGAGCAACACTAGCCTTAAGAGCTTTGATACTGCTAGCCGTGTCAATGTGTAGTGTATGATGGAGCATGACAAACTTGGTGAAGGCATCTATAAGCACGAAGACATACTCCTTTTTGTCATTCTTCCCGCTTAGCTTGCCAGTCGCGTCTATATGTATCGTGTGCCATGGGATTGCTATTTTTGGGATTGGATGCATTTCAGCTTGCACCTTACCGGAATGAGATTTGGAGATATTGCATGTTACACAGTTCGCGACAAATTTCCTAACGTATTTGGACATATTGTCGAACCAATACAAGTCATAAACCTTTTCTAGTGTCTTCTCCCATCCCAAATGTAGCAATCCTTCGTGCACATTGTTAATAATTGACCAACAGAAGGACCTGGGTATCATAGGCAGACAACGAGTCTTATTGTTTCTTTGAATTTTACGATGAAGTACACCAGATCGAAATTCGTACGTCTTTGATACCTCGGCTGGAATATTACATTCTTTCAGATCGGATATCAGTTTTGAAAGTTCACCATCCCTCTGTTGTTCAGCCATTAACCAGTTGCTAGTAATCTCAGCCAAGTTTACCTGTTTCGGCTCTACTCTCGTAACTGCGCTCCGACTACTTTTCTCGCTCTCGGCTGGTAAAGGGTTCCTGGAGAAGAAATCAGCATGTGACATGCGCTTACCACTACGATGGATTATGTCGAAATCAAACCCCTGCAGAAAAGCCCACCATCGGTGTACACGTGGGGTTAGGTCAAGCTTTTTACGCGTCGATTGGAGTGAACTGCAGTCGGTCACAACGTCAAATTTGCGCCCATAGATACTGCCGGAAATGTTTCACAGCGTTCACGACAGCAAGAGTCTCCAACTCGTAAGAGTGGTACTTGGATTCTGCAGATGTCGTGCGCTTGCTGTAATAGGCTACCACATGAGGCTTACCTTCTTTGAGTTGAATGAGGACTGCTCCATAGCCAATCGCGCTCGCGTCAGTATGCAGCTCAGTCACTAGACTAGGATCGTAAATCGTCAATACCGGCTCCCTCGTTAGCATAGAAATGATCTGTTGCCTGATTAACTCATGTTGCGGTTCCCATTTTATTTTACCATTACCAGACGTCAATGAATATAGAGGAGATAAAATTTGTGAAAATTTAGGAACAAATTGGCGGAAGTACGAAGCTAACCCAATGAATTGTCGAAGCTGAGTAACTGTGTTCGGTGGCGGTAAAGCGGTAAGTGCAACTATCTTTCGTGGATTCGGACGAATTTGACCTCGGAGCACCTCGAAGCCTAGGTACTCTACTTTTTCTTTCAAGAATGAGCACTTTTTAGGATTTAACGAAAATCCCTTCCCAGAAAGAACTTCTAATACTACCTTTAGTCTATCGAAAGCTTCGTCGATGTCTCTTTTTTCTGGGTCGAAATCAGGAAGGCGAATAGAGTCCGAAGATGCAGGTAGTTTTATTGCTTGCACCAACGCCAGAAAATTTTGATTTTGTTGCTCGAAGAGAAGACGCCATTTTTCTTCGCTCGAGTCACTATTTGAAGCACGTGTTTCATGTGGGTGATCCGGGTTGCATCCCACTTCTGATGACGTAGATGGGTCGAGTGGCGTGCCGTTAGGTGTGTCCGACATCTTCCAAAATCCGAAATAAAGAATGCGGCGTGTAGTAAACAAGCTTAATTAGGAATCACAAACACTTTCACTGTATCTACGCACAAGATTACTAGGATTCTAGCGGATAACGTAGAAACGTGGTAAGTACAAGACAGAGGCTGATTAGCACCCGTGCTTCGCTCGACAGACGCAACAAAAAGAACAGAATACCCTCCGGCTCAATTCAAACGACCCGGTGGTCGTTGTAAATCTACAGTGGCGCCCTCTCAGTACTCTGTCTTGTCTTTACCCAAGTGACAGCTGTCCTCAAGTCAGTGATAGCTGTCGACTTGACGTTTCTAACTTCAACGATTGAAAATAGATGGCGTTGGAGATCCGACTGTAGGATATGACATCTTGATCTCCGACATATACATATAATCACACCTTTATCCCCTACGGGGTAGGCAGGGCACCAAGGGCCTATAGGCACATGATGCCACTTCTGACCAATTTTGAGGGTATCGTTGAGATGCACAAGTTCGGTTAGTAGTGACAGGTGGTCAGCCCATCGCCTACAAAACACCAAGACCCTCTTGTCCCTCTACTGACTTGTACAGTATGCCCGGGAAGAGAAGCAGCTGTAGTATCATACGTTTTGTTAAAGTATTGTCCATGAAAGCAATATTCCTGAATTGTAAGGAACCCTCAAAACTTATCCAGTCCAATCTTACATCTCTGTATTAAGTTCGAATAATCGCATCTGCATGGAGCACAACACATTTGAGAGTTACAATGTGCTTCGTTAAACCGAAAAGGAATTGCACTACAATTAAACGCCATTCAGATGTTCGGATTTTAAACTGAATTCAAAATGGCGTCGGATATATTTTAATGAAGTCGCGTCCGGCTGTATTCTGTGATAATTTATAATTGTATTACCTATTAGAAGAAAATATAGGGAAAACTCGACATATTTTCAAAATATTATGTTAAGCTCAAGTTATTACTGTAGTTAATATTTGGGAGGATAGGATCTGAGTTCGGAACTCATATCGCAAAGGATTGGTTTTTATTTTATAGCCCGCATCCTTAACAATACATTAACCTTATTTGAGAATAGCTGAGTACAACAACAATCCTAATTAAATTATACTAGTGGCCCGCCCTCGCTTCGCTTCGGTACATATCAGTATATAGCTACAACTTCATATGTAGGTACAGCGGTTTTCGTAAAAATTTAAAATTCCCCGTTTGTCCCTTTCCCGTGGGAATTTTGGGAAATCCATTTTTAGTCCTTCCTCGTAGTCCCCAATGAACATGTATGCTCGATTTCAGCTTTATATGTATAGCGGTTCTCGTAAAAAATATGAATTCCCGTTTGTCCCCTTCCCGTGGGAATTTCGGGAAATCCGTTTTTAGTCCTACCTCGTTGTCCCCAATGAACATATATGCCCGATTTCAGCTTCATATTGAAGGATCTGGTTCTTTTCTCAAAAATAAAAGCTGGATGTTGAAGATTATCACGGATTTATTATTAACACAACAATCTTTTGCAACTGACAGTAATGGAATGAATATTTAAAAAAACTACCGCCTCCTTTGACATTTCATAAACAAGACAAAACTAAATGTTGCCACAAACAAATTACAATTATCATACTGAAATATACAATAATGTTAAATAGATACTAGTTTGTGATGCTAAATAATCATAATGTTTATATAAATAATAACAATGCTAACAGTTCGGCCGTCCTACTTAAGGTGGGTCCTCACACATTAATTAAGCAACGTTTCAAAATAAATTATTCATCAATTTTATGAAAAACACAAAAATTTTAAAACTTTTCTAATACATTCTTAATTCTCTACACAGGTGAATTATAAATGAACAGACATTTTAATGTAACATCACAGCAAATGATCATAATTCTTTTTTTTTTTTTTACTAATCTGCAATTAGGTGGTATTCATTAATGACAACTAATTTAATTAACTTAAATATATATACTTAAAAATAGTCTTATCTTATCTGAGTCTTATCTTTATCCTGCACAATCTACTTTGATCTACGGTCATCTGTGCGATATCAACTGCTTGATACCATTCACTATCTGCACTGACCGCTCAAAGCTTGTGCTCAAAGTCATCAAAATCTCTATATTGAATTGCCACGTTATCCATAGTATATCACAATCTACGGTTGACACTCGCTTGCAATTAACTATTTAAAACTCAGCAATACAATATTCCATCTTAATCACATTCAAAACAATCTGTAAATTTAATCTCATAACATCCAATATTCCATCTTAATCACTTCAAAACTAGTCTGTAAATAAAAACTCATAACATTCAGTATTTCATTAAAATAGCTTCAAAAATAATCTGTAAATCAAATCTTATAATGACATTATCTAGTAATAAATTACTCGTCAGCAACGTCGCTGTCGTGATCACTCCCGCTATCATCAGTTGAAGGGCTACTAAAGGTGAGCCAAGGCTGAATTTTATCTAGGGCCACAACGTTTTCATAACGCTTATTACCTCTTCTTGACAGCGGAGTGTCTTCAACTAAAAATCTGTCATTTGGCAAAACCTTTATAATACGATACGGACCATGAAATTTTGCCACAAGTTTCTTTGATTTACCAGCACTATCTTTATCAATCAAAGTCCTTTCTATACGAATTAGGTCTCCTACTTTATGGTTTGTCCCTTTTTTTCTTTTTTTATCAAAATCTTTCTTTGAAATTTCTTGCTGTTTATCGATATTTTCTTTTGCACTAGATCTTAACTGCACAAGATCGTCACCCGTTACGTATTCAGTAGTTTCAAGCAAAACGTCACTTAAAATATTTTCTGATCCATTTATTAGTTTGCAACCAAATAAAAGTTCGGACGGGCTTTTGCCTGTAGTTTTATTAATAGTCGAGTTAATCCCTAATTGTACATCTCCTACATATTCGTCCCACGTGTTGTCATTCTTGCCATGACATTTGGTACTTAAGGCGTCCGAAATTGTGCGGTTGAATCTTTCAACCTGCCCGTTCGCTCTAGGAGATGCAACGGCATTCAATATGTGCTTGATATTTAATTTATTTGTAAATTCCTTAAATTTGGTACTAGTAAAGCAAGAACCTCGATCCGTGATGAGGCGACTCGGTACTCCAAAAAAACTAAAATGGTCTTTGAACACACGGATCGCCGTTGAGGTTTTAGTATCTCTAACCGGCCGTATATTTATAAATTTTGTGAATGCATCGACAATAACTAGCAGATACATGTTACCTTTCCTAGAACGAACGAACGGTCCTAGGTGGTCAGCATGTAGGGTATGAAACGGCGATTCGATTTTAGGAATGGGATGTAGCATACCCTCTTTGCGACCACCAGGTGCTTTATGATGCGCACACTCTAAACACGCCGCAACATACTTTTTTGCGAACCTCCGCATTTTTGGGAACCAAAAGGAAGCCCGAAGTCTATCAAGAGTTTTGTCGAACCCGAAATGACCCACCTCATCGTGGTTCATGCGCAAAACCTGCCACCTAACGCCCTTGGGTACTACCCACCTAATTCCATTCTCAACAACCCGATAGACATAATTTCCTTTCAACTGATAATTATTACAAACTTCTGCTATTAATTTAGACTCGTCATTTTGTAAAATCTCTCGAATACGCTTCACTTCATCATCGTCACTTTGAACTGTCGCAATCCAATCTTTCATGTCAATATGTAATACATCAATAACGTGATCATCTTTCTCGTCAGTGGGATCAGTTACCGGACCTCGACTTAGTGCATCAACATGAGCCATCCGCGATCCCGGCCGATATTCAATTTCGCAATCATATTCTTGAAACTGAACCCACCAACGAGAAATTCGAGGCACTAGATCTCTTTTCGTTAGCGTGGTTCGAAGCGCATTACAGTCAGTAACAATTTTAAATTTTTTTCCTAATAAATAAACACGGAATCTACTCAATGACGCCACGACTGCGAGGGTTTCTAATTCAAAAGAATGTAGTTTTTGTTCGTCGCATGTAGTTTTACGACTGTAATACGCAACGGGCCGAAGTAATCCATCTAGACCATGCTGCATAAGTATACCAGCAATTCCAAATTTAGACGCGTCTGTGTGTAACTCCGTATCTAGCTTTGGGTCATACAAGGCCAATATAGGTCGTGCTATAAGTTTTTCTTTCAGATTAGTGAAGGCTCTTGTGTGTTGCTCAGTCCACTTCCAATCAAACTTTAACTTTAATAGATCACTTAAGGGACGTGCCATAAGCGCAAAATCCTTCACAAATCTTCTGAAAAACCCAGCTAATCCTAAAAACCGGCGAACATCATGGACGTTCTTCGGTACGGGAAAATTTGATATTGCTAGTGTTTTACGAGATCCTGGTCGTATTCCTTCGCCACTAACGTGGAATCCTAAAAAGTCTAAGTCCTTATAAAAGAAATTACATTTTTTTAGTTTTAAGGTCAATCCGGCATCGTTCAATAATTTTAATACTTCGTCTAATCTTATCAATCCTTCTTCAAAAGATCGAGCGGGTATTAAGATGTCATCCATGTATAAGACTATGTAAGGAAGTTTATTGTTTGATAGAACTCTACTCATTGCTCGCTGGAAGACAGACGGTGCGTTAGCAAGCCCGAATGGCATACGTTTGAATTGGTATTGTCCATCTGGCGTCACGAATGAAGTCTTATCTTGGGAATCTTCTTTAATAGGGATTTGGTAATAACCGGACGCAAGGTCCAGGCTTATAAATAACGAGTGTCCAGCCAATCGATCTAGTTGATCATCGATCAATGGTAATGGATAATGCTCTTTCTGCGTTTTGTTATTTAAAGCACGGTAGTCAACGCAGAGTCGCTTCTCCCCTGTCTTCTTTTTAACAAGTAAAATGGGGCTAGCATATTGCGAATTTGACTCACAAATAATATCTGCGTCGAGCATATCCTGTACCATTGATCGTACTTGTTCTCGTTCTGGATAAGACAAACGGTACGGGCGATATACTACTGGCCGTGAATCGTTCAAGACAATTTCCATCTGAACGATGTTCGTATATCCTAAATCCTTCAGACTACTTGAGAAGCAGGAGCTATATTTCATAAGTAAAGATTTGAGTCTAAACACTTCGTCTTTGCTCAAGTCTCCACTAACATTTAATTCTGAGTCTAAGGTGCTAACATCTAATACATTAACGGATAAAAAATCGTTGCAACTAATAACACGAGTCAGCAATGTGTCTTTTTCGAATGACAACGGCCTGTTCGACAGATTTTGTACTAATATACAACCTATACCATTTTCTAAGTTATATTCGCCTGCCATTAAATAATAATCATTATTTGGTTTTCGTCGCAATGATCCACGTACATAAATAGGACCGGAATATTTAGTACCACAATATATTTTCACTAAAGACATTTGCCCAGGCGGAATAATTATTGCTACATGACATAATAGTAGTAATTTACATGATTCGTGTCTTTTAAAAATTAACGAATCAGTTGTTTTCGTAATAATTATTCCAGGCTTCTCAGTGAAGCTATGCCCAATCAATATAGGATACTTTATGATCGAATCTTCGACAATATATACATTGATAGTCTCCAGAATATTCTGGATTTCAATATCAACACATGCGGCACCAATAGGCATTACTATATTATTCCCGATTCCTCTCATAACTGGTAAGTTTTTGTTACATATGTTTAATCCTAATTGAACTGCCTCACTATTACGTAACAGGGTACATTGGCTACCCAGATCTACATATCCTTGTGTCAAGAAACCATTCAACTTTACGTCAATCAAATATTTTCTATCAGACATATTATTTACATCTACCCTCATGACGCTTTTCTCACTTGGTTCAACGGATTTGTTATTGGGGTCGTGTGGTAATTTCGGACAGTTTGTAGATATGTGACCTAATTTATTACATAAGTTACACTTAAGAATCTTTTTTGTGCATTTAAAACTGAAATGGCCCGGTTCGTTACAATTATAACAGATTACTGATGAGTTACCTTGCGATCTACTAATTTTTGTCTCGTTATTTGGGCCTTGTTTCGAGTTAATATGGCTCGACGTTGTAATTGGTCTCTTATCATTTATAACCCTAGACCTATCTGCATCGCGTGGCTGCTGCTTAATCGATTGAAAATATTTTAATACTTGTTCCGGTTCGTCACACTTCGCGGCTTTTGCACCTAATCGTAAAGATCGATCTTCTATCCCATACAAAATGCAATCAACTGCTCTTTTCCCTTTGATTTCACATCGATTTAATAAATTAATCTTTTCATAATAATATAATTCTAGTGATTCAGAATACTTTACACGTTTCGATAACATTTCCGTTAATAGTTCCGCATAATCATCACTGCTAGGAAACGATTCTACTAATTTAATTTTCCATTCCGACCATGTAAAGGACATCGTTGGAAGCGCTTGGTACCATGTCTTAGCTACACCTGTTAGCTTGGGCAGTGCGTAGTGGATTATTTGATCGTCTCCCCAGCCATATAATTTAGCACACTCATCCACTTTACACAGCCACATATGAATCGTTTGCCCCTTCACCATCGGATCAAATTCCGGTACTACATTCCCCAGCATGGGGAATTTGTTTCCCTCCGGCTTGTTACTGCTGATACTTTTAACAAGTTGACTTATAAATAATTGCGCATCATTACTTAAAAATGGTGATTGACTTACTTGTTGATTCGCCAACCTAGGGCTCTTACTTACTCCGTAGCTCTGCCGACGACTATCACGAGCTAAATAACGGCGACGATCACCACGGCGATGGCTGCGGTCGCGACTACGGCTGCGGTCGCGGCTACGGCTGCGGTCGCGGCTACGGCTGCGGTCGCGGCTACGGCTGCGGTCGCGGCTACGGCTGCGGTCGCGGCTACGGCTGCGGTCGCGGCTACGGCTGCGGTCGCGGCTACGGCTGCGGTCGCGGCTACGGCTGCGGTCATCACGGAGCCGGCTACAACTCCTTTGTGCACTGCTTTGACTGCGGCTCCTCAGGTTTCGGCTTGAACGGTGGCTTTTGCGACTCGGGCTACGCGTAGTACGATGCTCATGTCTGCGCCGACGACTCTGCTTGCGGTTCTTTGAACGATGTTTGCGTCGATCTCGAGATCGACTTTTTCTTTCCTTAGTTCTTCCTTCTTTGGTGATGCCTTGATATTGATGTTTTCGCATCATCGGTGAGCCGTCAGGTGTATGACAGGAACTTCTACTTCTTTGGATACTGTTATTATTGTTGGTATTATTCATATTACCAGATTTTTCAGTATTTCGTTGAAATTGTGGGTGCTGTGGTATCCCACTTCTGAATTGAAGGATCTGGTTCTTTTCTCAAAAATAAAAGCTGGATGTTGAAGATTATCACGGATTTATTATTAACACAACAATCTTTTGCAACTGACAGTAATGGAATGAATATTTAAAAAAACTACCGCCTCCTTTGACATTTCATAAACAAGACAAAACTAAATGTTGCCACAAACAAATTACAATTATCATACTGAAATATACAATAATGTTAAATAGATACTAGTTTGTGATGCTAAATAATCATAATGTTTATATAAATAATAACAATGCTAACAATATGTATAGCGGTTTTCGTAAAAAATATTAAATTCCCGTTGGTCGCCTTCCCGTGGGAATATCGGGAAATTCTTATAACCTATGACACTCAGCAATAATGTGGCTTTCTATTGGTGAAAAAAAAAATTAAATCGATTCAGTAGATCCCGAGATTACCCCTTACAATTTAACAAATATACAAACATACAAACTTTACCTCTTTATAATATTATATTAAGTATAGATTAGTATAGATTTATCTAATCTGTAATGTAATGTAAATCTGTCCCGGCAGGTTACATTAGGTAGAGATCACGGACCTTAATTTGATATACCTCGTTAATTTCATGTATTTTTTTTTATAAGTAATGATATTGATATAACTATTAATGATTAAACGAACTTACCTGTACGTGAAGTTCAATCATAATTATACGAAGTGCCTCGTCCGAAGAGATTAGTTTACCTTTTATTATATTCATAACACAATGTAGTAACGCCTAGTGATACCACCTCTGCACTATGGTTGAAAGAAAAAAAAAATGTGGGTAGTCCGTAATTTCAACCTTGTGCCAAGCACCGCCTGTTAGCCTCATTTAGTTTAGAGCCAGATATCCATGATATTTTCATAGCATATGGGTGTCATTGTCTCTATACACCGGGCGGGTGGGAATATATACTAATCTCTTCGGACGAGGCACTTCGTATAATTATGATTGAACTTCACGTACAGGTAAGTTCGTTTAATCATTAATTATACTCATGCCTCGTCCTCGAGATTAGTTTACCTTTTATTATATTCATAACACAATGTAGATGTTTAGAGAACACATGAAAATATCATGATCTATTTTGTAGAAAAGTAAAATTAAAATCATGCAAGTACATTGTAATACAAACTTGCTTATTTATGTATCTAATGGAAAATAAGTAAGATTTTAAGATTTTATAAGATAAAAAGAAGTGGGTACTTTAATCAATAAGTGATAAACAAAAAAATATCACACCAAATATCTTTCTAAGACGAACATAATTATGTTGGAGCTAAGGCAGTACTTATCATTATTACCAGTAGCGACAGGTCTATTGTAATGGCTTACAAAAGTACTGGAATCGCCAGTCCAAGCTGCGATTTTAAATATAGCATCGATGTTTAAACCCTATTTGTATGGTTTGGATGTCGCGGCATGTCGCGTGCTCATCAATGCCGCTGTCCTTAAGGATGGATTTTATCTCAGCGGCTAATAGTCTGAAAACCGACGCGGTAAATGTGGTTTTCTGATTCCAATAAACATTTGATCACCTTTTCGATTATTACTATTATTATTATTTTTTTAACTTTACATATTAATATATGAAATCATAGTATTAGCAGGGCATACTGATAATAAACGTTCTTTAAAATATGGTAAGTATAACCATAGATGTAATCTTATTCCTCTATGGTATAACATAGGTTGACGATTACCTAACTTAAACGTTTTAATGAGTTTTGGTATTTTGATAACAATTTACTCTATGTGCAGTGACTATAAGTAGGTAAAGTTGCATATTTCATAGTTAGTTGCTTGAATGATAATGGATCGTGAGGATATAGTGAACTTAAGTAATCTGAGACTAGTTACATTAGTATCCCGTGTTACATTATAGTGCGGCTGGGAAGGCCAGTCTATAAATCCCTTTAAAAATATTTTAAAACGTTCATTCTAAGCTAGAGAGCTGACTTATAGGGATATAACTAATCTACAACAATTTATGATACCGAACTAGTGCCATTATTAAATACCTCTGTGAGAAATTGTATTATAGTTTGAATGCAAGGTTCATATTATTAGTAACACAATATGGACATCATTTCTAAAAAACAGTCATCATAATAATGTTTTCAAGATTAAGTATTCTCAGAGAGTGACGTCAGCACGATATCTATGGCTGACGCGGGTGTACCTCGGCGCAATAACGCCGCCCTGACAACACTGCGACCACCAGGGTAATGCTGTACGATCCTGACACTACAATGTGGAAATTCTATGTAATTTAAACCAAATTACAATAGAGGAGGTTATCAAACGGATGAACAGAGGAAATCATGGCTGTGATGGCCTACTATCAGATTTTCAGTAAAGTCTTCAACATTATTGATATGGGGAGAAAAGATTAAAAAAAAAAAATCTCTTCAGCTTATGGTTAATGCGCCTGTAACAAAAAACATCTGGGTTACGGCACCATGAAGAGTACTTATCATATATAGGTATGTAATATTTGTTATTTAATCGACGACGAGCGATAAGATCCACATGAGGTTTTTCAAATGATTTTAGTCAGTGTAGAAAACCCGACTCAGTTATTTCAAATTCAGTGTCTGAATGAGACCGACAAGATTCTCGGTTTGCTATAGCATTGTCAGCTGAATTGATATTAAAAAAATGTTATAAATATCTGTACATTGTCACACCATTACCCGATCTTCTTAGTGGCTTTATTATGATGAGGAAATTGAACCCTACCCATACGGGTTGGTTTACGTAACTCATGGCAGTGGTGTTGTCTACTCTCAATAAAACTGAACAATTACTAAAAATCTTTTGTAAATATCTTATTAGCAAAGAAATTAACTAACAATTCTATGTGATTTATGTACAAAGTCTTTTCATAGGAGGACCACAGACCGCGCTAGCTGCCTGACCCTCACATACCACCCATCACCCCGTTGTTGAAGCGTCAGAATATATCTCAAGGGTGTAATCTCTAATTCTGTGTACAGAAGTACCTATTGATGGCGTTTGACCACCATTTAAAGTCTGATTCCAAATACTCCGGAACAGTTAAAATATGATCATAGTTATCATGGCCAAATTAATTTTAATGTTTATAACGCTCTAATTCTATTCTAAATATATATATATTTATACATATATATCCTTATTCAACGGATGGACACGCAGAAACTAGTAGACCTACGAGTTGAGCGAAGCGTCTTTTCATAGTGAAAAAATCTCTAAGCACATCTAAAATAAATTTCCCTTTTTCGGAAGGTAGTCTTACTTGCCATTTATATATGTCTATTATGTACCCTTAGGTAATAATGGCAACATATTTCAAATAAAAAACAATCGTTAATAAAGTGCTTTAAGGAGCCATAAAGTAATACATATTTACATTCTCTTACACTCGGGATGAGATATTCCTATGAAATAAATATCGTCTAAATAAATTAAAGACAGAAATTACATGATCATAACCAGGCTTCATTACTTTGATAAAAATAAAAAAAGCCGTGCCAAGTCCGAAAGGTCGAATATTGAATTCGTACATTTGCGAACTAACACTATCCTTCCTAAGACCATTCGGAAGGATATCAAGAATATCAAGAAATAAGCGTCTTTTAAGTCGATCGTAGCCGAGAAGCAATCTTTAGTAAGCTTAAGATCTGTAATTACGTTAATCTTCTAATAAATACTTAAATCTTTTATCACCATTCGACTTATGTAAAGAAATATGTTCATATATGGATCGTATTGAGAAATGGCGCCGATCGAAAAGAAATTCGAAATGGCAGATTCTGATTCAGAATAAAATATCTCAGTAATAGGAGTAAAATATCTCATGTACCGGACTATTGAAGCGTATGTTATACCTTTAACCCAAGATAGCAGCATTCGGTCATCGGTGATGAGCCATCTCTGATTATAAAAAAGGCTGAGCCTTCCAGCATAAGTAGCATAACGTACCATTGAGTCCAGGTATGACGAGAGCGGCGTGCGTGCCGCGGCCAGCGCGGCGGCACTTGTCTCGTGCGCTGCGACGACTCGCGTGACGAGTTAGCGAGCCGCGGCCTGCTGCTGTCCGCTGCAGACGGCAAGGGCGGGTACGGCGAGAGGGACCTGGTGCCGCCCTGCCGTTTCTAGTACCTACCCGCCTTCTAGTTGTAATGTTTTCTAGGATGCGCGGGAGTTATCGTTATCTTGGGTTGTTTGATCTTCAGGTCGGAGCCTGACTTTGAGACGGCTTTGGCTGTCCGAAGTGTTTTAGCTAAGTATTCGGCGAAGTGAAGAATATTTATCTTTGTAGACGTCAACTGATCTTTCATGTCTTTCAAAGAGTACGAGTATAAGGTAGATATAATTCCCCTATACTTATATATATTGTACGTCTCTTAAAAGGTCGTAGTTATGGTAGATATAGACTGACCTAAGCCTAACTTGCGATTTGCAATTGCGATTCCTATTTGCCGACCCTCTATCGCTTTATCCCTTTAACCACAGTATCAGGAACGGCCGCGTTCAGGCGAGGAGCGCCTACTATATAGGAACAATTTGCCGGGATGAGATATTATTCAATAAATTCGTTTTGTAACGATATGATTAAAGCAGATTTTCCAACGTGGCGAGCGGTACATCATCGGCGCGCGGCGGCAGTGTCGACTATTGTTTGATTAGCGCCAGCGGCTGTGCTGATCGCGTCGTCAGGGGCGGGTGCCACCTGCGCGCGCGGCGATAAGGTAGGCGCCGGCGCGGCGGGGCCAGGCGCCAGCATGGCGTGGAGCGGCCCGGGACGACATGCCCGCTGCGTTGCCGATCTTTTTCACGGGTGTCATGGACGGCCTGGACTCACGGTCTGCCGTATTACCGGCTATTCGTTAAAACGATATTGTTTTTTCATAGACTAATGGTCCAAACGAGCAAATGCAATTTCGCAGATAGTTCAGTGTGCATAATGATCGTACATCGAAACAGTCCCGCAGACTGATCTGGGTAGATCGGCACAACGTGCAGCGAAGTAGTCCCACAGACTATTCTGGTTGCACAGTGAACTTTATTCCATTATGAAAAAACAAACCTTCAAACGCAGCGAAGTAGTCCCGCAGACTATTCTGATTGCGTTATAAACTTAGTGTTGCATTTCAAAAAACCTTAAAATGCAGCGAAGTAGTCCCACAGACTATTCTGCTTGTACGGTGAACTTTATTCCATTACGAAAAAACAAACGTTCAAACGCAGCGAAGTAGTCCCGCAGACTATTCTGATTGCGTTATAAACTTAGTGTTGCATTACAAAAATCTTTAAAATGCAGCGAAGTAGTCCCACAGACTATTCTGGTTGCACAGTGAACTTTATTCCATTATGAAAAAACAAAGGTTCAAACGCAGCGAAGTAGTCCCGCAGACTATTCTGATTGCGTTATAAACTTAGTGTTGCATTACAAAAAACTTTAAAACGCAGCGAAGTAGTCCCGCAGACTATTCTGATTGCGTTATACACTAATAGTTGAATTTCAAAAAATTATCAGTCACTTAACTAACCTTGATGTTTATCCAAAAATGGCGATGATTCCCTCGATGCCGAACACGATGATGAACTTTCACTTAATATTAGGCGACGGCGTCGCGGCGGATCCTTGATAGAATAAATTTTCTTTCCCGACAAAATATCCACCGTTTCACTGCGCCTATTTGACATTTTTAATGCGTGCGAAGTGGAAGAGCACTAGAATGCGAATGAGGCTAACAGGCGGTGCTTGGCACAAGGTTGAAATTACGGACTACCCACATTTTTTTTTTCTTTCAACCATAGTGCAGAGGTGGTATCACTAGGCGTTACTACATTGTGTTATGAATATAATAAAAGGTAAACTAATCTCGAGGACGAGGCATGAGTATAATTGATATTCTGAGCTGCTCTGAGTGAAAAAAAACGGATAATACTACCTATACAGCTGCTTCTCTTCCCGGGCATACTGTACAAGTCAAAAGGGGGCGTTTTGTAGGCGATGGGCTGACCACCTGTCACTACTAGCCAAACTTGTACATCTCAACTATCCTTCAAAATTGCTCAGAAGTGGCATCATGTAGTTCTATCGGCCCGTGCTCTGCCTACCCCGTAAGAGATCGTGATTATATGTATGTTTGTAAGTATAAACTGAAATAAATAAATACTTCGTTTGTTAAGACAATCAGTGGTGTAGGCCTCTGACCGAAAACAAACCTACGAAGTTCGACTAGAAGATGCACATCTTACTCATTGGGTTACCACTTGTCCTCTATCAACTTTCAATACATATAAGAACTACAATATACCTCTTCTCTAACTAAACGGACATCATATAATTCTCTATAACAGCCACTATTATAGCACATAGTTCACAAATTTTAACTCAAAATATATGGTAACTAGCTCTTTATTCAAGGATATTTTGCCGGCCCCACACAATATCTTGAAGCGATAAATCCAAAGCAAAATATGGAAAACGATTTTCTGGGAAGACTTTTAATCCGTGCGATTTTTTTCGTTGAAAAATAAGTTTTGCAAAAATAAAAAGACTGAATAGTATAAGGCCTTTTCACTAGAGGCACAACTCAAATACTTTTACCACTTTATCACTCTCCTCTCTGTTTTATTAATATAACCATATGCCTTATATAATACGAATCCAGGTTTACGTTTTATCAGTTATTTTAAAGTACGTAATTCGAAAAAGATGTAAATATGTCATAGAACTTCTAAATACTTGTTTATAGTCTAGTAGTTTGTCTGTATACCAAATAGGACTGGCGTTAAAGTTTGAACAAGATAAAAAACATACCTACCTTTATATTATTATCTAAAATTCTTGAATCTAAAATCATTTAATCCCACTTAACTATAAAATACTTTGTTTATTTTATAAAACTAGTAATGAATTAATGAATGAATATAATCACGCCTTTATCCCTTACGGGGTAGGCAGAGCACCAAGGACCGATAGAACCACATGGTGCCACTTCTGACCAATTTTGAGGGTATAGTTGAGATGTACAAGTTCGGTTAGTAATGACAGGTGGTCAGCCCATCGCCTACAAAACACCAAAACCCTCTTCTCCCTCTACTGACTTGTACAGTATGCCCGCTGTAGTATTATACGTTTTTTTTTCACTCCCAGAGCAGCATAGAAGTTAAAACTTGTAAGTATAGTATAAAATCGTATCGTATAACTAAACACGAGAGTTCATGTGCTAACCGCACGGGGCCCATTCCATGCGTCGTTGTTTTGTAAAAATATGATGCGATTAAAGTAAAGTCACGCGGCACTCTATAACGCCCTTGTGGTTATAGTGAATTTAGATGACAGACGATTTTATATTATAACAATGTATATAAATTCTTATTTTGTAAGATTTTCTAAAGACTTCTAGATACTGACATTTATGTAAGTAAAGATATTTTGGATAATTAAGAGCTGAGAGTCGACTGAATCTTTACATCCTACTTATTACTCCTTATTATAAACGCGAAATCTGTGAGTACGAGTATGGATGGATGGATAGATGTTTGTTACTCTTTCACGTAAAAACGGCTGGAGCGATTTTGATGAAATTTGGTATGGAGTTAGCTGACACCCTGGATTAATACGTAGGTTATTTTTATCCCGGGAAAATATTTTTATCACGGATTTTCTGCAGTCCACTCGTGGAATATAAATGTGGTATTATATACTAAACGTGTCTCCTGAATATCCTTTATTATCCTGCAGTTCTGGCCACCCCTTTTTTTGGAACACAGCTGTGTATATATGAATGTATTTTTTTTCTTTTTTTCTCAAAAATTACTACTAGATACTCATAGTAAGTACGATTCGACGGAAAACTTATAATAAAATTATCAAGTTATATTATATTTAAATGTGATAAGAATACTTGAAAACGTATAGAAGTTGCGTAGTTTGTATAGAAGAAGAGAAAAGGTTCATTTATTTATTAAAAAACTCTTTTTTCGAGCAGACGTAATAAATCAACACGTATACCTATAGCGTCCTATCCCACGGCAATACACAAAATAAAATATTAAAACAACAGACAGTTAGGACGACCTGTAGCCCCCCCAAAGCCATTGAAACCTGAAGTATCTCCACTGGTCTCCCATTTCACGACACCTGCAAGCGAAATTTCAGTTATTTACGTTCCATCGATCAGGAGTTATGACTCTTTCAGCGACGTGTATTGCGTACGAGGAGACGTAAGTGACCTGTTTTACTGCCACCGTTCTAAGGTTTATACAGATACTTGTGTGTGTTAGGCCTTTAATTTTCCGAGATATCTTAGATAGACTTCATATCAAGCCGTGTGATGTCAGTAGACTATAATAGCATCAATCCATATCTTTCAGTGGGTATCATAAGAGGCGATTATGAGTTTCCGTGAGGTGTGCAGCAGCGCCTCCCGTGTTGACAACATAGTCTGAAAATCACACATATCCCTTCTGTTACACCCTGTATTTTTCTTCTTCAGCCTATTGCAGTCCACTGCTGGACGTAGGCCTCCCCCAGGGCACGCCACAAGCCTACTGCCACATGGTGGTTTTTCCCATAGTCACCACACTGAGCAGGCGGGTTAGTGACCGCAGTATGATTTTCGGACTATGTTGTCAGTACGGGAGGCGCTGCTGCCCACCTCCCGGAAACCCTTAATCGCCTCGTACGATATACACGGGCAGGTAGGGGTGGTACAAACTTTACTCTGCCGGCACCACGCGGCTATTCCCCACACCCTGTATATTCATATGAAAATTATTAACTTTCCGATATAGTTAATAAGGTTTATATAAAGTAGGTTCTATTTCATATAATTATATTTAAATGTTTGGATATTAAATTGGTAACTTTGAAGCCTTAGTATTTTCCATCCCATCTGTACTAGACAGTCATCAAAATCACTTGTTTGTGACAAATCGGAAGCTGACATATATTCCGCTATAAGCCGCTACAAGGTATTCCAATAAATTTAAATTAAACAATGCATCCGAAACTCGAGATCGCACAAAGTATGTTTTAAATTAAACCCAGATCAAAAGTGTAATAGTCCAAGTTTTTGATCTCGTAGCGTGATCTCCGGTTGTTATGGGAGTGAGCTGCTTCAATGCGAATCATGAGTTCTGAATTACTGTTACCAACTTACAGCCCTTGATAACGGAGTTTATGGCTCAAGGTTTAGGGCTGTGGTGTAAGGTATAAGACTATAGTGATTTCACAGTCTTCGTCATCTTTAAAACTTTTACCAGTGTAGTTTTATTTATTTGAGACAGTTAACAACTGTATCTAGATCTATCAAGTCATCAGTCGTCACTATGAATGCTGCAAAATCAACAAGTTTATACATCTATCTATAGGTGAATGAGATAATAATGCTCCAACTTATCACAAACTTAAACTTAATAGTTGTATTCATATCTTTTTATTAATATTTCCTTAATTTTTACGATTAAATTCATAAACCCTAAAACGACGTGCGTGCATGAAGTACATCATGAAATTAGGTGAAGCGAAAAAGGTGTGTCAGGATCGTAGCAAATTCCTCCGGGAAAGTGGCGTGATTTATATGTATGTATGTAAATTTCATATTCAAAAAATTTACAATATTTGTCACTTGCACCCTACATCAAGGCTAAGTATATTATTTGCACTATATGAGTATACAATAAGGTACGTACTAAGTTGAATTGTTAGTATTTTTTCCTAATTATATATTCAGAAATGTAAATCGTTTGGATATTACATTTGTGGTAATAATTGAAAAGGTTACAAACAAGAAAATTTTGTATCTTTTCGGCATATCATAGCTAAAATAAAATAATAATATCCGCGTTACCTTTATCACTTGGTCCCAAAAAAGCTAAGACACTAAGACGAATGCTTGAGTTTTGCACACTTTAAAAGACAATAACAGACTTGAAAGTACGAAAGATTGTTTAATTTCTCCTCGAACTCTATGGAATGGCTTTACTTTACTTTACACTGTTATTTGAAAGAGTAGTTAATATCCAATACTGATGCTTCACTAGAACACGTCAGCTACATCTTCTTTCGTGCATGTCGTATGAATCGACTAAGGAAATAAGGTAATAAGCTAGCTGATTCGTCACTGATCATTTACATCTGATCCTGCTACACTAAATTTCTTTTACATTTCTGCAGTTCTGGCTGTTCATTTCGGAACACAGTTTGACTGCACTTCCAACATTTCTTTAGAGTTTCTTGACAAAATTTAGACTAGGCAATATTTTTTATTATTTTTCCTTTAGTCAAAAAATGTCGAAGTAATTTATTTGAAGTTATACGGTTTGGATTTTTCTCAATTAAAATGAATGTTATAATCTATAATATAAAAATGAATCGCTAAATGTGTTGGTCAGCGCGAATCTCGAGAACGGCTGAACCGATTTCGCTAATTCTTTTTTAGCGTATACCTTGAAGTACATGGATGGTTCTAACGGAGAGAAAAATTTAAAAAAATGCCTGAACATGTCTAAAACATTCCTTTTCTACATTCCCATACAAACAACTTCTTCGAAATTTGAAAGTCCGAGAAGGCAAAACAATTGGGTGACGTTAGTTCAAAGGCGTGAGACAGGACAACGTCTGTCAGGTCCGCTAGTAGGAAATATAAATAACCTTTGGTATTTCCGTTTTATTCATACTTATTATTTCGAGGAAAATATTAGTATCATTTGCAATTATTAAAGTTATATTTATATTATTATAACTAGGGGCAAAATGCTGAGCTTTTATTCTTCATATCTTCTCATAAAAGGTTATTGTAATGTTTGTTGGTTAGCACATAATACTATCGTAAAAGTAGGTATCCATTACGTAGTGGATAGTGTCTTTAAATGCACTGCGGTCGTAGTCGACTGGAATTGGAATGCAGGTAACTAAGTAGACTCGTGAAAGATTTTATATAGATGACATAATACATTATCTCTTTATACAGGCTCTTTTTAAAGACTACCTAAAGTAGCCATCTGCAACTTGGTCCTTTTTTGCTGTTTAGAGTATAATTTAACAAACTTAATAAAACTACTTACTAAACTTGACTTACATGACAGTTTTGAATGTCATAGTCGCCTATAAAATTTTAATCGTCAAACTTTTATTTATATTATAATCATTGTCAAACATATTTCCCCAAACATTTAACTACTCATATATTCTCGGAATCATTTGTTTCAGGTCCTAAAATTCATTTACTCGTAATTCTCTAAGCATGATATCTATATATTTCGTGAAAAGTAATAACAGTATAAAACATGAAAGTACTTGTAAACTTAGTCCCAATATTTTTGGTTTACATAATGAGATTTCTTTCTAAAGCTGTATTGGCAAAATACAGACTTTGAAATAAAGTATGAAAATATATCTATTACCTTCGTACTGATCGGTTAAAGTCGGTGCCAAGCCACGGCGGCGCCCGGTAAACTCACGTCGGCATTTTCTATTGTAATGGGCGGTGATCGAATTGCAATGGCTTCAAACTGAACATTAGCTTACAATTAAATTTTTTTATCAGTGTGTGGGCATGTGAGTAGATAAATAATATCCCTACTGCAAGCGCTAATAGCTTCGCCAAAATCAAATTACGTTATCCGTATAATTTATCTAGTGGACACTCGCGATTCCTTCCGCGTGGACTGAAAAAAATACAAAATGGTGAAATCTTCCGAGATACACCTAATATAAGCCCTTTAAAGGCTCTAGACCACCTGTGTGTACTAAATTTAATTTCCATCGGTTCAGTAGTTTTGGCGTAAAAGCCAGACAGAGTTACTTTTGCATTTATAATAATAGCATTGAATTTTCGAGGTAAATCATACCACTATGGTTTGATATGATTTACCTCGAAAATCCAATGCTATTGCGAAACCCGAATTTTGAGTTCAAATTCCGCCATGGAGTTTCCTCCATTAAAAATGATGAAACAACTTTTATATGATAATTTCGTGTTAATTGGACTTAACTTTGGATGAATTAATTTTTGTATAAGGAAAATTTACTAAACATTAGCTACAAAAAATTTATTAGACTTAATTTACATTTAATTCATTTGATCCTTACACAAGAATCAAATATAAAATGTACAAGTATATTTTACTAAACATACCTTCTTACAATTTATAATACAAAAATATTCATCAATCTTTTTTAACGTCTACTTTTTTAACAGTTCCAGTACTTGCTTCAGTATCATTTGAAGAACCCGATGTAGAATGTTCCAATTTACTAGAATCACATTTAATCTTATCACCATTTCTTTTGCTTTTCAAACCTTTATTTAATAAAACTGTTGGCTTCAGAGTTTTCTTAGGTTTTAATTTCACAGCCTTCTCTGGAGGTCTGTTTATACTTTCACTTCTATTTTGTAGTTTATTTAGTCCAAAATTAGGTTTAATTCGTGCAGTCTTTTCATAGTCACATAAGTCTGGTAAATGAAGATTGGAAATGCAAACATAATCATCTTTATTTTTCGAGGCCAGTAAGCTACCGGGATTTATTTTTACAGGTACAATTTCCATTCTTCTTTCGAACATAGTTTCCGGTCCCTTGGTATCTAACAAGTCATCCATATTTGTTGGAGAGTCTACAGCACCTATTAGCTCTTGTAATAGTTTGTCTTCATTGACATCATCTATCATCATCATTTCATCATCCAGATCATCGTCATCGTCATCAGAACAGAAAGAAGAGAACGATGTGATCGATCCTGTTGTATGAGAATGAAAATCATCAGGTAAGCGCACTCTAGGTGTACCAGATGGTACAGACAGTTGACTTGGCGACGGTTTAATAAGGATTGTTGGTTCTACTGAATCTGGAATGTCACTTGATGCTATAATTACTTTAGGGTAATCTCTTTCCGTAGCTGATAAAATATTTATAGGTTCTCTTCGGTCACTAGAACTAGGAATTATATCACAAGATCTTTGGCATACCGTATTAGGATATGGTGATAAAATATTGATATTTTCATAATTAACATTTTTAGGATCACTCTCACATATTTTTTTAATATTTGATGTGTCAAATGATGATAATGGTTTTGTATTTTTATATGCCAGTCTTCGGTCTAGAGTTGTCGTACGAGGTGGAGGCTGAGGTGGAACTTTAAAGCGTTCACTTTGGTTTTCAGTACACCCACTGAAACTTGTAAAAGTTTGCAGAGATGTCGGCTGCAAAGACAGCCTCTTTTGTGCCTTCGGTAAGTCTGGAAGAACTTTTGGAAAGTTTCGCCTCTGAATAGTTAAAAGCGCGTCAGCTGCACTTAAAGGCTGCATTTTAATACTTTCATCTCTCGAAGTAACATTTACATCGTTCCTAAATGTAACTGGTGGTAGAATGCTAATATCAGCTACGGCATTATTTTTATCTTTTATAATTTTGCTATAATTTATATCAGTTACAGGGTCTGATGTGGAATGCTTATGTGAAATCTTTATAGCTTCATTCAAAGATAATGTTACTTCGTTAGTATAAATTACTTTGTTGTTGTCAATATTCTTAAGTGAGTTGTTTTTAGTATCACCCTCAACTATAGGTATTTTTATTATATCATTTTCGTTATTGGAATGTCTTGGTTCACTACAATCAAATGATTTGGTTATTTCAATTGGTTCTTGACTTAAAATTGAATTAGTCCGTGCCGCTGGTGTAGCGTCAATGGCCACAGAAACTTTGTTAGATGTTATACTTTCTGTACCTTTACTTTCTCTGCTTTTCAAAGACTCATTCGATTTATTATTATTTTTACCACCTTTAAGCGCCGATTGTTTATTACTGCCTATAGATGAATGAGATCCCAGAGCTGATGTAGACGTTGTTTTTTCAGATCTTGATGTTTTATGGTTACTACAAAGATATTTTGCACCAGTTTTCTTAGAAACCAATGCGTTAGTAGTGTGCGCATTGTGTTTAACTTTCTTTGAATCTGATAACAATTCTTCTGATTTAGAAATTGGTTTTGAGACAACTATTTGTTTTTCATTACTAGAATCAAAATTAGGTTTTCTTAATATTTGCGGTGATAACTTTTGTGCTACTTCATAAGTAATCCAATCTCGTACTTTTGTATTAGCATCTAACGTACTTGTAGAGAGGTGACGTCTAAGTTGAAATCTTTCCCGAAATCCACCCGAGTCATCTGATTTTGGAGTTTTGCAAACTTCATCTTTCTTCACTCGCTTACTGTTTTTTCTGATCTTGTTAAGTCCCATAGACTTAATAGCTGTATAACCATTTTTAATCGACTGGAGTGGAGCTTTATCATCTTTTGAACTTTTTTGACCTATTATGTCAACTTCCCCTATATCAGCTCTAGACTGTCTATTAGTTTTTAGAACACGTTCACGAATTCTCAGTTTTCTTTTCTTGAAATATAATATCGCGCATATACCTATGTTGACAGTAAAGAATAGCACGCCAAGAGTAATAATCAAGGTCGTGGTCGCACTGGAAGTTTTCAGAGGAATGTTTACAGGTTTCGTTGTAGTAGTTGCGATAGGTGGTGTAACTTTTTCCATTAGTCCCGAGGGAACGGGTCGTGTGGGAGTTTTTATAGCCTGTATTTCTCGGTAAATCATGTCGGTGTCCGGTTTACGTTCAGGTGCGGAGTAAGGACGGAGTCGGCCGTAGTTTGAACCTCCCGATCCTCCTCCGCCACTGCTGCCACCTCCACCGCTACTGTGTACAGTTTCGGCCATATGTTGTGCCCAAAGTTTTCTGATTGGGTCTGGAAACAAAAAAGTAAAAACCTTTGCCAGAAACTTATTTCGTGAAAATAGTCTTGTCTTATACCTATGAAGCAAACTTTATCCAAATTTAACTCATTAATTCTCGAAATCGAATACCTATAACATGCTGCATTAAATTATACCCCACAAGCAATTTCCTCGCAAAATCAAGTGTAATAATAGGCGTGTAACATTTACCTGTAATCTTGTGTGTTGATTTAGGCTTCTGTGTTGGGGTGGGAGTGAACTCAAACAAGGGGTCTACCACGTACCGCCGCATCGCATTCGGTAATGATTTAATCCAGAAGTCGGTATAATTCGATCTGTAGAAACTGCTTATGTATGGCGGTATGTCTGAAAGTAAATAGTTCATTTAAATTAACATAAATATTACGTTGTCAGCTCAGCGACGCAAATATTGGATAACAATGGATACAATAATAGAACAAACTAGCATCAAATAAAAAAGCAAATGAAAATTAATTTTAGTGATGTAAAATTTGTAAAACAACTAGATTTCGTATTACATTGCATCACACATAGTAATATGTATATTGTTATACCATTTGGTTTTCCTATTCCCGATATACATTCACTAAATCCTCACCATGCATTGTGTAACAGTTGTAGATAGGTAAGGTAGTGCGTGCATTCGGCATTCATAGAATTTAGTTTTTTGGAAGTCTTCATCAAAAATAGTTTTGAAAAACCGGTGACTTTGATGTTCGGTCTCTAAATCTAGTATGGTTAATAAATATGGTGCCGTATAAAAAGATCATTGCAGACGAATGGACGAATTTCCATGAACCATATCACATAGTACTTGGTATATTTTGTAGATGCACACATTTTTTTGTTTTACCAAATTTTACGTTAACTCAATTTTTTCGTTAAACAACAACAGTTGTAATAATATCAACATGTTACTTTTATAATCTTGCATTTCTAGCTACCCTATTCTTGGAAACAGCTATATGTATCTATGTATTCACATATTGAGAACACACTGTAATATCATTTACCCCTAAGAACCTCTATTATACAAAACTTACCTAATTTCAAGTACGACTGGTGAGCGACATTATACTCCGGCCATTCCACATTGAATTGATTCCATTGTTTCTTGTCCAAAGTGAGGTAATGGTTCACGCTCTGTGTGTTTGGCGTCCTGTAAAATATAATATATTAACGTGTAAATTCGTTTTATTAATACTGCATTATATATAACGTATCATCTCGTAACAATATTTAATATTAGAGCTTGTCCTGATGCGAAACTTCACTAGTGCACTTCTTCCGTGCATGTCGTTAGAGTCTTTTTAGGAAACCATGCGCGTTCCTGAGCAAGAATTTTACAAATTTATGACCTCGCTATACTAAGATCTCCTTTTTTCTAGCTACCGCAATTTAGGTACACACCAGTATGTATGTATTTATAGAAAATTCAGTTGGTACAATCTTTGTTGGAGTGGTACAAAAGATTTGAGCATTTACTAAATGTCAGTATAACAAACAATCTATTGCATTGAAAATATAAGATAAATACATACATATAATCACGCTTTTATCCCTTACGGGGTAGGCAGAGCACCAAGGGCCGATAGAACCACATGGTGCCACTTCTGATATAATTGAGATGTACAATTGACGGGTATAATTGAGATGTACAAGTTCAGTTCGTAGTGACAGGTGGTCAGCCCATCGCCTACAAAACACCAAGACCCTCTTGTCCCTCTACTGACTTGTATAGTATGCCCGGGAAGAGAAGCAGCTGTAGTATTATACATTTTTTTTTCACTCCCAGATATAAGATATTCGCCATAAATTAGATCGAGATCTCCTTTATGATTCTGCAGTTCTGGCTACCCTTTTTCAGGAACACAGCCGTGTGTATATGTATGTATGTATGTATGTATGTATATATGTATGTATGTAGGCATTATGTATAAACTTACCCAATCTTGACAAAATTGGTCCAAAGCCTCATCATGACTTCGCTGAGCAGCTTCTCTTTGACCGTGTAGTCGGAATGGAAGTGTGTGTCAGCGCCACCTAGTGGTATCCCGAGGATGTACGGCAACTCCTCTCCGTGCACACTTTTGTTCAGCTGAGACAAAACAAAAACGTAAATACACGCCGCGATCACAGTATTGCAGGATGATGAATGATGATAATAGATATAGTTACAGCCACAGGTTTGGCAGAAGAGTGCGAATGGTATACCCACTTTACACCAGTTAGCCTAATAAGGTTCCAGGTATAGAGGTGAGCCTACCGCCGGTTTTCTATTTAAAATAGTGTAACCAGTAATTTCAGACGGCATTATTATAATTCAGCTGTATAACCGTAAACACCAGTCTTATTAATAAAAAATCCTTATTATAGGTTTATAACACTCATTAGTTAAAACGCTCAGTAGTGCTAATAATCTATACATATAATAAAAATGTAACTGATCGCTGTCTGTACATGGAAGATATAATAATATGAGAAAAAATATTATAGGAGACCTTTATCAACGCAATAGGACCCAAAACGATGATAATTTGAATTTTTGTCTGTTTGTCTGTTTGTGCACGCTCAGAAACGGCTGAACCGATTTCGATGCAGTTTTAAGGAATATATTGTAACAGGTCCCACTTAACATATAGGCTACTTTTTATCCCGAGAAAATGTTTTTATCCCGGATAATTTCGATATTTTGTTTTTTTTTCTGTAGTCCACGCGGACGGAGTCGCGTGCGTCCACTAGTCATACAATAAAATTCTGTATTCATAAACTTTCCATAAACCTCCAATAGCTAAGTTTCACATTAGCTTTATTATGTTGTCGTTTTGGGCTCGACAATGCAGTCGACAGATAAAAACTCGTGTATCCACGCCAAAACCAAGCTTTTAAAAAAAGTATGGCACATAGTTGTCAAAACACAGCGTCAAAATTAAAATGTACGTCATGATTGTTTTGAATTACATTATTTGCAATTGCAAAAAATATTCCAGCGTGCTGTTTCCCGACATAATATCATTTAAAAAGGCGTACCTATATACACAATACAATAATATGGTGCTACTTTTGTTGATATTATGCTCCACCTTTGTAGTTCAATTTCCACAGCATCTGTTGATGGATTTGGTAAAGGAGAGGATTTCTGTAATAGAAAACAGAAACACTGATACGCGTACCAACTCCAGATATCTCGCAGCATGAGCAGATAAGAATGTATCAATTACAGAACAAGACTGAGGAGGTACAGGAGAATTAAAATGGATTAATATAATGTATTTCATGAAGATATATTTATGATAATAAATAATATACACATGACATATGCAGTTAAAATGTCTATTAATAAATGCCCTTAGATAAGCATTGTTAGGGCCTCTTCCTCTGACTTCATTGATTGTTCAACACGGTAAGAGCTACAATCATTGGTTTCACATTTTGCATGTAAACTAGGAGGCTATTCAACATAATTTGTGAACATTGATTTCGCACACCAAAACAACTTTCAACACACTTCGATGTGGCAATATGTGCACTGTTATAACATTCTTTACGTATATTTTGTGGTCTTAAAATGGGTATAAAAATATATGGCTCTAGGCGTTATCCCGAATCTCCTGAAGACGATGATCTGTTTTGGTAGGGCTTTCGACGACGATGCGGAACATTTTCTTTTAGATCAATGGCAGCGATGGCTTGCAGAGCTTGCATTTTAAAACACAAAGAAATAAGAATCTTTTATAATAACTAGCAAAACTAGCAATGAAAAATATATTTGGCGCAGGTAGAGTCACTTCACTTCAAATAACCATAAATTGAAACGTCAAGTTACGTCAATCAGATCAGCTGTTGCTCAAAGTCGGCCATTTGTCGCTCTATTAGAGGTTTATAGTAGGGTTCAGCTTTCAATAAATTTTGAAGTCGTTATATTAGGCTTACTGAGTGTTTTAGCGCTATTGAAGGTTTATGAATAATGTTTTTGGAGGATTTCCTTATTACGAGCTTATAAGCCTTCAGTAACTTTTTATTAATAAGACCGTAAATTTACACAAGTCTTGTATACTATAGTATGTTAATCATATTATTTTTATTTTAACCTAGACCAATATAGATAAGGTTGACAAAAGCTTGAGTCATTTGCATGAAAATATTTTAAAGAACGTTTGAGAACTATTTTCAAGTTACTCGACATTATTATCGCGTTATTCTGTCGATGTTATTCTGTATCAGAGTAAGGTTTAAACATCTTTTGTAAGGTAAATAATGACTACTTTAAGAAATAATTATAAAGTATGTATTTTCTCTAAAACTCAGTCCTGTAAAATAGCGAGTTCTACAACTTTGTAGCGACAGTAGCAGAAAATATTATATCTGTACGAACAATAATCACATATTCAAAATATATCTAGGTATCCTTAAAAAAATATTGGCATGATATTGTTAGAGTTCCTTCCAAAATTAAGGAGCTTTTTTTCATCAAAGACGCTCTATCGTAACTGAACACTATCGCTATAGCGAAATATATCGAAAGGCGGCAAAATTGGACTCCTATTCTGCATAACAAATAAAGCCAGCGTCCACTAGAAGTGTAGACGTCGGATTCCCGCCGTATGAAGTTTTACATTTTTAATGAGACTCGAATCCTTTGTCAACGCGTTAACGAGATGTTGTTATATTATGTCTCGTGTTTTTGCTATAGTTTTTCAAAACTCATAACTCGAAGGTACACATCATTTTTGAGCTATATTAGAGGGGAGGCTCCATTGCTCAGCATATCATAAAATATAAATAAAAAGCGGGTGGGGCTGTGTCGGGGCACACGGCCGTTGGTTTTAACGTGAAACGTCTATGTTAGCGAATCGCTTTTAAAGTAAAAGATTGAAATGAAAACAAGATGGACGCTGTTTTAAGTATTTTAATAAAAAAAGAACAGGTACGTAATAGAAACATAAAATACATAGCAAATGTTTATATATTTATTGTCACTTTCTGGTTATTTTAAATAGCAGCCGCCCACGACTTCGTCCGCGTGAGGGGGCGTTGTACCCGTGCGAAGCCGGGCAGGTTGTTGTATAGACTGTAGCCTTCCTTGGTAAATGGGCTATCTAACACTGAAAGAATTTTTCAAATCAGACCAGTAGTTCCTGAGATTAGCGCGTTCAAACAAACAAACAAACAAACTCTTCAGCTTTATAATATTAGTATAGATATAAATACTGTCCAAATTACACTTATTTTTGTATAAATCAATCGGTTCAAATAAACTTGACAAACACACGAAAGAATCACTACGCTATAAAGTCGGAGTCACGAGTTACACTGAATAGAAACAAGCGTGAGCGCCGGTTTCGCACAGTTATCGCAGTATCCCTCCCCCGCCCCCCCGCTTGACCCCGACACGAACTCAATGTCATAACAGCGAGCTGACTATATAAGTGAAATATTTACACCACATTTTTGTTTCTAAGACCAATAGTTTTTTAATTATTAAGGTACGATGATATAGACCTTTTCGTTACGGTCCAGTTTTTAAACCTGGTACCCGTATGTGTCGGCGCGATTTTAAAGACGTTTCACGTCAAAAAGTAAATTAAATGTGGTGTCGTGGGACAACAGGTAGGAACGAAGTTCCTTCGGCTAATGTAGAATCGACACAATTTGCAAAAGAAAAATCGTGCTCAATTTTATTTAGGTTTAAAATGTATCTATAATGTGAGTATTCGCCGCGTGCTTGTCCATGAATTCATGAGTATATACTATACATTGGCGGGGTGGAGTAGTAATAGAGAGAGAAGGGATGAGAGAACGAAAAGAAGGAGGGAGAAAGAGAAAGGTATTATACACTACTCGCTTGTGTATACGACTGTCGCGCCTGCGCACGTCTCATTTAATGGTTTTATTCCACGCACTTTTTCTTACGGTTTTACTATCACATTTTTTTCAGCTCGGTCGCGCAGCTAAATCCCTATCTCCTCCAAGCCTGCCGTAAGGAACTTCGTTCCAAAAATCAACGCAGCAATATAGCCTCGCTCTAATAATTTCTCCATATTTTATATCACTTACCGGAGCATAATCGGTGCTAATAGAATTATGTCCAAACACATAGAAGTACGACTGCCTGTTGGACGCAGATTGGTACTTGGCGAAGTCGACCATTGGGGCCAACGTTCGTGCGTCACTGAACAGCGATAGTATGACGTCCCGGTTGATTTCCACGCTCCAACGTTGGGGGTCCAACTTTGAGGGGGAGTATCTAGAACAAACGCTTGATTATGTACTATTTATTTATTGACGATCGATTGGTGTAGTAGGTGTAGTAGTAGTGACCCTGCCTGCGACGCCATAGGTCCTGGGTTCGAATCCAAGTAGGTGCAAAACATTGATATGATGTAGGAATTTAGGAATTGATGTTTGTTTACGAGTAATGAATGTATCTATACTTATCTATGTATTTATATACCGTTGCTTAGTATCCACGACACAAGACCTTAGCGGCTGCGATCTTAATGTGGGATTAAGTTAATGTGTGTGAAGTGGGTGAATATGTGAATATGATATCGTAACTAGTCTCTTTTTCTACTAACCCTTCAATAATCGTACAATCTAATTTGTTGCCTCTGTTGATACTGGCTTAGATACGAGTTGCAGTGGCAGAAATGAACGGTGGACCGATTCTTCTGCTTTGCTCTAAGTAGGCCTGAGATATAACTATATAATGTTTTACATGCTTACCGCTTCAGAATTTCCTTCAGCGCGACATGATCAGCTCCACCAAAGACAACCTTCGAATACTTCCTGATGAAGTCATCTCTCTGATTCTCCAGTATGCCGTGTTCCAGGGCTATGACTGAGAAGTCGTGGTATCGTTCCAGCTCTGTTACACCGCAGAGCAGTTGATACCTGTAGAGTGAGATGGGAAATAAGAATTGGTGACTAATAAATTCCTGTGTAGGTTGCAGAAAAAAAGTTCGTAAGTTTTTGACAGAAAAAAATATACTTTCCTGGTTGAAGACAATCGTATATATTTTTCTTTTCATATCTTTCTTGGCCTAATAATTCCTATATTTTCTATTTACGTTTCATGTCTGTTATGATGAATTTATGAATATAATATAAATAAAAAAATTAAATGTGCTGTCGTGGGACACCAGGTAGGAACGAAGTTCCTTCGGCTAATGTAGAATCGACACAATTTGCAAAAGAAAAATCGTGCTCAATTTTATTTAGGTTTAAAATGTATATATAATGTGAGTATTCGCCACGTGCTTGTCCATGAATTCATGAGTATATACTATGCATTGGCGGGGTGGAGTAGTAATAGAGAGAGAAGGGATGAGAGAACGAAAAGAAAGAGGGAGAAAGAGAAAGGTATTATACACTACTCGCTTGTGTATACGACTGTCGCGCCTGCGCACGTCTCATTTAACGGTTTTATTCTACGCACTTTTTCTTACGGTTTTACTATCACATTTTTTTCAGTTCCGTCGCGCAGCAAAATCTCTATCTCCTCCAAGCCTGCCGTAAGGAACTTCGTTCCAATAATAAAGAAGCAAAGAGTTGGCAACGAAAAATATAATGTTTAACAGGAAATGTAATATTACACATTTTTCGTAAAAGCCGAAAATAAATTTAGTATTGGAATTTCACAAATTATATTAGCAAAGTAATATAGTTTGTAGATATGTACATTTCAACACAGAACATAATAATATGTTATAACATGTAATGTATTGTATACTTAGGTAGATATCTGTGGTTATGTAACCAATCTAACATGTAACATTAATTAAATTAATTTAATCGTTATCTGGTTCTAGTATCATATTATACATACATAAAGGCATGCATGTGTACAAGTCTACGAATATATATACATACATACATATAGGCCAAAATAGGTTAGCTAGCACTGCAGGGTTGTAAAAGGGATTCCCACAACCCCGTTCAACATATCGGGGACAGATGTAAATGATCAGCGACAAGTTGCTAGCGTATCGCCTGTGAAAATGGCCGAGTTCTTTAGCCGACTCTTACGTCATGCACGGAAGGAGATGCTGCTGATGTATTCTATTTTTTTTATTATATAATATAAGTTTTTTGGCCAAGGTCGCGGGCGTCGGTTGGATGCAGGCTGCTTCCGACCGGTCGGAGTGGAGGTTGTTGGGGGAGGCCTATGTCCAACAGTGGACTTCTCAGGGCTGTAAATGATGATGAACTTAAGACCCAGATAAGCACAGAACAGTAACTACCTATAGTATAAGAATACAGATATTCTGTTTACTATTTCTACCTATCTATACATGAACATGGAAATAATAATTATTGTAAAAGATGTAGATTTTTCATATATTTGGATTTCTGCAATGCTGGCAAAATAGTTTTTTTTTGTAATGTCTACAAAATTTAATTTATATGTATAAACCTCAACTTACTTGCTAAGAAGATTTGGGAAAGCTGCCATGGTCTTCGCTGGTTCGTTTGGAATGAATGAACCAGCTACGATCGGTCCAAGTGGTGTCTCGAACTCTCGGGCCAAAATCTGCACCTTCTTTATTTCGGCTAACCTAAAAAACATATACTTAAGTAACTAGCTGCTGCCCACAACTTCGTTTATGTCCTTCTCCGTACCGATTGGTCGATTACACAAAGCGTTAAGAGGTAACAAATAAACAAACAAGCTTTTGCAATTATAATATTACTGAGAATAAAGTTCAATATCGAGTCATGTCAAGAAATATGATTATACATAGATAGTTTTATCGAGTTTCATATCTATCAGATTTAATTAAGGACGTACTAAACCTATAATATTACTCCCACACGAAATCTTGAACTTATTTTGATTGAGTCTAACATGTTTTATTGAACAAAAATTGTAATATTTATTCACAAATTAGTTGTACGTCTACTACATACTTGTACATACTACATAATGTAAACTATGTCCTTTTTCGTACTTCCAACATAATGTATACATAACTTCAAGATTAGTTCAGCAAATCAAGCGTGAAGAGGTAACAAATATACTTATATAATATTAGTTGGTATTAATCTACATCTTCTTTGACTTTGAAATATCAAGACTTACGTTTTGTTTTGCAAACATCCCATCATGTCAATCGAGGCAGGGTTACAGCCGAGGGTCTGTGCCACTTGCAGGGTATACTGCGAGGGATTGGAGGTCATGGCCCAGTCGGATAGTGCCGATCCTGACATCAGAATCGCTCGGTGGAATAGACCTGGAACCAAAAGGGTAGCTGAAGAAAAACTGAGGCTATAATGATACAATATACAGGGTGTAACAGAAGAGGTATGTCAATTGAAATGCTTTTAGCCCGTTAATGACCGATCAAGAAAATTGATGAGGCGAAATCGTTTTTGTTTTTAACTATAGTATGGGCGGGCATGTTCCTAAATTACTGAGAAATTTTCAATTTATTTAAAAAAATATTAGAGCTAGTTAGGAGCATAAATTTCATGTAAGTGCAGTGTATAGTTCAGTTCTATTGTGGGCTATATTTATGGAATTTAACTAACATACTACTCTTGTATACCCTTCATATAATAAATTCCCTAACTTTCCCTTGTTTTTGTTCATAGAAACTATATTTACGCGGACAAAGTCGTGGACAGTCGCTTGTATAGCTATATCATAAAATATGGACAATATAAGCTAATGGAATGTACATAACATAATGTAGTTACTCCACATCTCTCTCTCTCTCTGCAGTATAAAATAAACCGTTCAACGATAAAATACAAAATTACCGCTTTCCGTATATCATAAACTTAATTTTCCTTGGCGCGTATAATTCTCTCAGCTCAGCATAATTACATTTTACTATCTAAGCAATAAACATCATAGATATTGTTATAAATGGCTGTGTACGTAATATGATTGATCTCGCAACAAAGATTTTAATATATACAAATACACGCATAAACAGATTTTTCAATAGGTCAATAGTACTACCTGATGAATAAATTTGATGTTGTCTTATTTCTCTAAAAATAAACCTATTTAACCATTGGAAAAATCAGACCTAAATAAATTAACACCTCTTGTTTAACGTTAAACGTGCTCGCATAATTCTAAAACCATCGCAACCTTGCCAATTTTCTTATCAATATTATTGTTAAATTGGTATTATACAACTCGATACTGGATTTAGGGTCCCATCGCCACTATATTCCTGTTATCGCAATCACGAGTTATCAAATTTGAGGGTCAGCAGAGGGTGAGGGGCCCAGTTACTAATACTCCACAGTAATTTCCCTTTTACAAGCTCATTTTACTCTACTATAATTAAAATTAAAAACATAAATGCTAAACAGGGTAATTCAGAAGTTGTACCGTGAATGGGACATGCCACTGAATTTATAATTTGGCAAAATTAAATTAAATAAGCCTAATAAATTTAACAACAAAGCCTGTTTGTCCATTGACGAACTTGACGAATTTTCTAAAACTTCCAGCGAATTCCGCTGACAAACTTAAGCTGGAAAACTTTATGGGAAAATGAAAAGATTCTGACAGTGATTAAGTGAATGAGAGTAGAAGTTTTGTGATACAATGAACTTGTGACTTGGAGATTAACTTATTAATTATAAACACTTCAACGTTGCTCGAGACGCGATCTTTGACAGTTCAATTTAATCAATAAACACTGGCTTAGCATGAACTCTTACTTATATATTATTCATTCATTTATCGTACACTCAGAATTTGATCACACTCAACCATTGAACTAAAGAGAACCATGTACTATTTATTTAAACTCACCCGAATTCTTTTAAAGGAAAACTTAACAACCATTAAAAATACGAGTCTTAAAGCAAGATTATTTCCATCATGAAAGCGAGATATTGCTCATAGAGTCATCTCGCTGGCACAATGAAAACAATACTAACTTCTTGGAGTACACAAACTCTCCTATTTACATACACATACTTACAGTCACGCCCATTATCCCTCAAAGAGGTTGGGCAGAAGTGTGCAAATCACACACCCACATTTCACCGGTTAGCCTACTAAGTCCCACGTGGTATGGGGTGAGCTTACCACCTAAGTATTAAACTTCTAAAAAAATTATATAGTTTAAAAAAATAATATAAATTATGTATAGAATTGGCGAAGTATGGGGAATCCATTAATGAGAAAACCAAAAGTAAAGCATCCAGCTTAGAAAATGATTTTCTTAGTTCTAAGCCAGTACTAATAATTACCATTAGAAATAGGCGACAGCATCAGAAAGCTGATGCAAGCTGCGCCCGTCCCGTGGCCCATGAGAGTGACGGACTGCGGATCTCCATTCAGGTCTTCTATATTGTCTTTGATCCACTGTAAAGCTGCTAACTGGTCGAGTAGACCGTTGTTACCATATACGTGCTCTGTTAGACTAGGTTTCATGAATCCTGCAAAAAAAAAAAACAAGAATAGAGAAGAATTTTTTTATTTGCCATTGTATAGGTTGCATTACAGGTGGTGGATTATATAAGTGCAGAATCTCCCATACAGCCATAAACATACAGCATGCAAGAAAAAGTTTTACCTCCTTTAAAATAACTACATTGGTATATTTACAATATTGCTAAACAGAGCGACACAATTTACATTTTTAAATTTTAAATGAGAAATTTAAAAAATATTAACTTATATATATATATATATATATATATATATATATATATATATATATATATATATATATATATATATATATATATTATACTGCTGGTATAGCATGCAATCATTCAAGGGTCAGGCTCAAAGGCTAACACAAGCTGTGCCTATAGCGTCATTTTTCTTTATGTTCAAAAAACTCTTGCATAGAATAAAATGTATTTTGTAGAAGCCACTGAAATAACATAGTTTTAAGTTTGTTGTAACTTAGCGGAGACATGTAAATGATCGGTGACAAGTTGCTAGCTCATCGCCTGAGAGAATGCCTGAGTTCTTTAGTCGACTCTTAGGGCATGTACGGAAGGAGATGCAGCTTATGTATTCTAGTGAAGCCTCGCGGAAGGTAAGCTCATATCGATACAGGTGAATTAGTAATCTAATTTTTATTAAACAATTTTTGACTTTTTTCGTACGACTATTAAAGGCTATTTTGTTGTTACACCGTTACAATAGACAATGTCTAACCTCATTTATATGAGGAAAAACACCCGACTGCACAAAATATTTGACCCAGCCTCACCCAGTTTCACATGGGTAACGTGTAACACGGTGTGTTATACAATTTGCCTTGCATGATGATGATGATTATGATCTCCGACCGTATTTCGGCCAAGGCGACCAATCTCTATGGATATTGGCCAGGTACGCAGGAGACATTCTAGTGCACAAGTGTGTGCGCAAACACAGATTCACTCTCTATTCCGTTACTCTCAGTCTGATGGGACGGAAAGCCAACATGACCGGAGAGAGATCAGACGCAGGACCAACGGTTTTACGTGCTTTCCGAGGCACGAGCTAAGTATCAATTTTTGCAACATTAAAATCTGTACATTAAATAAATTCATTGGTTCGAACTTACGCCTCGCGCTTGGAAGGTGCACGTCTTAACCACTGGGCTATCACCGCTTGCATAATACACAAACATCAAAAAACAAAATGTTTTTCAAAATATTTTATAATAAGCTTCCAATATTATTAGGTATCGTGGTTTATGATAATGAATGATTTACAATAATGGTAAATACATCACAAACGCTCAGCTTAGATTATAATGGAATTAAAACAAGCAAATTGTCAAATACAAGCCGTAATTAATATCAAATCTTCCTATGTTGAACGTAAATTAACTACAGTATTAATTTAAACTCAATAGTCAACAAGCATAAATTGGAAATTCCGCAACATGCAAATTAATATAATGTTATAATAAGTTGCTCTGTATGACTGACTTTCTCCTCGGGGTGTAACTGAAAGAGTAAGCTAAGGGAAATGCTGTGAAAATAGCCAAATATATAGAGAACCCATCCCCAAAATTTACTTAGCAATATGTGAATCTTATATTTTGGTTAGCAGTGGACAGCCACAGGGCTAAATTAATGATTTTATTGCTGTAAGCGCAATTTATAATAAGTTACTCTGTCTGTTATGACTACCTCTAATGTTACAAGTGGAAGTGAATATGGGAAGTGAATTACTTATTATAATCAAAGTCTAAATGGAATAACTCCAATATCATAGACTCTCGGGATATATATATATATATAGGTATAACAAAGTGAACAAGATGCTCAATATCTATCCATTATCTCATTTTAGATGCAAACAAAAAGTAACCGAATGGCTCAAAGACCTGCAATATAATGAGATCGAAGCTCTTATGGAGATTGTTTCTTAGATATTTCAGTGTACATCTTTACATAGGTATCTACTCTCTCACACATACATGGACACAAACACATTCAGATACATATATACATGGTATTCACTACACGACAGAAACAGAAACACAATAACAAACAGCTCACATGATTTTTGTAGTATTTAATTTTAGTAACTGGAATGATGTAATGGGATATTATGATTTGGCTTAATTCAATTTAATTTAATCTAATTTAATTTGATTTTTGTTTGTAATTTGATTTAATTTAAATTAATTTATGAGAATAAAACAATGAAATGTAGGTAATTAAATTTTAGTTAACGTAAATTTTAAATTTTAAACTAATATAGAAAGACCTATATTAATGATGATAAATATGTATGTGCTAACAATTAAATAGGATCTCCTGTCACAGGTTATTATTAACTTAAAAGGATATCCGCCATGTTTTAAGTGATTTTTATTTGTCAATAAAGAATTTTGAATTTGAATTGAATTTTGAATAACTTACCCAGAACCCCCAGTCGGAAGTTGATGGTGATCACCATGATATTCCCATAGGCGGCGAGGATGCGCCCATCGTACGGGTTCCCAGAACTCCACTCGAATGAGTCTCCATGTATAAACACCAGAACTGGAAACTTCTTTGTTTTGTGCTCTGAAAATAAAAAAATATTCTTTTTTGCTTTTGTCTTGTTTTTGTGTCTACTCAAAGTAGGGTACAAAATTGTAAAGTAGATGCAAATGTATCAATCAATTATGTTTGTGATTTGAACGGAATAAGTTAGTGGACCAAATAAAAAAAATGTCTGAATCACCTATTTTACGATAGTTGATGAAAATTCAATAAATACCGGCCGCCCACGAGCTCGTCCACGTAAAGGGGTATTCCGTACCAGTATTCGTGCGAAGTCGGGGCAGGTCGCTAGTTAACCTACTAATATTATAAACGCGATAGTTTGTAAGTATGGATGGATCGATGTTTGTTACTCTTCCACGTCCACGTGCAGTCACATGCAGTCCACGCTGACGAAGTCGCGGGCGTTCACTAGTACAAAATAAGCCTTCTTCTTGAATTATAAAAAAACCGCATTAAATACCGTTGCGTAGTTTTAGAGATACATATAACATTATATAGGGACAGACAGACAGCGGAACATTGTTTTAACATAATGATGATGATGATGATCTCCGTCCGTATTTCGGCCAAGGCGACCAATCTCCACGGAGATTGGCCAGGTACGCAGGAGATATTATAGTGCACAAGTGTGTGCGCAAACACAGATGCACACTCTATTCCGTTACTCTCATAGTCCGATGGGACGGAAAGCCGACATGACCGGAGAGAGATCAGGCGCAGGGCCAACGGTTTTACGTGCTTTCCGGTTTTATGCTTTAACATAATAATAATAATATGTAGTGATATCATTGTACAATTTTTGTTGTTACTATGTGAGAACTTTTCTCGTGTAATATATAATAAGATTTACTAGTTGCTTCATTTATTGATTTCTCTCTGAAGTGGGATAAAAATAAAGGCAAGACGAAAGTGTAGCTATTTCTGAATAAAATAATATTAAATACAGCCAATAGTGTTATTATTAATTGTTTATTATAAACTACAAAAAACATTTATTATCATAAAGCCAAGTTATAAACAAAGTTTGAGCGTTTATTAAAAAAAAACACAATCTTTAAAGTCGCCTAGGAAAGGAAAAATAACTTTCCAATGTATTAAAGCATTATATTTACATAATTTTCCCAATAAAATCTCCAGAGAATTTATTTAACCTTATTTACAATTCGTTTCCTGTAAAAAAACCGGACAAGTGCGATTAAACTCGCATACGAAGTGTTCCGTATCTTACATATAAAACACATTGTCCTGAATGACTGCATGAACATAAGCGGAGCTAGAAATCCTAGACAGCTGATCGAAGAAACCTGAAACTTGAATGGTGTGTTTTTTTGTATGAATTTGACATCCAATAAGAAACTATTTCCAGAAATTCACACGAGTACAGTTCTAAAGTTTACACGTACGAAGTATTGGGCGTCCGCTAGTTACCTATATAAATAGCAAAAAACATGTCAGTTATATGGGATCCCTACTAAGATATTCATTTTATTTTATTTTACTACTTGGTAACTACAACACAAACACATCTATGAAAATTTCAACTGTCTTATCATGGCTCAGGAGATACGGCCTACAGACGAACATGAACAGCGAAGGCAAAACAATAGGGTCCCATCTGGAACCCTTCGGGTACGGAGCCCTAAAAAAACTGAACTGAAAATTGAATCTGTCAGTCGAGTTTAAACCGGATTTTAAGGATAGATTGAATCAGGATTAGCCTCATTTCCAATATGAAACGAGATTTAGGATTTATTGCGACATAATACGTTCATTAATTTAAAAAATAACCACAACTTTTAATATATTATTTTACCTATTTATTTATGGAGATTACTATGTAAAGTTTTAATGATTGCTGTTTTATATTAGGTTACATTTTTATTTAAAAGTAAATACCTAATTAATTATTCACAATATACATATACATACATATAATCATGCCTTTATCCCTTACGGGGTAGGCAGAGCACCAAGGGCCGATAGAACCACATGGTGCCACTTCTGACCAATTTTGAGGGTATAGTTAAGATGTACAAGTTCGGTTAGTAGTGACAGGTGGCCAGCCCATCGTCTACAAAACACCAAGACCCTCTTGTCCCTCTACTGACTTGTACAGTATGCCCGGGAAGAGAATCAGCTGTAGTATTATCGTTTTTTCTTCACTCCCAGATCAGCATAGAAGAATATACAATTCACAATATGCAATATACATACTTAATCTACATTATTACACATACATGGCTGGGCTAAAAATGGGGTAGCCCGCACTACAGGATCGTGATCCTAAGGCTATAGCCACATTTAGTATAGCATGGCCAGATATAACTGATTATTGTACCTATAGATGTGACACGTCGATAGCTTATCGCCAGGGAGAATACGTCTGAGTTCCTTCATCGACTCTTACGAAACGCACGGAAAGAGATGCAGATGATGTATTCTAGTGAAGCTCGCATCAGCATAGGATGACAGGCTGGCAAGCACCGGGACAGCGAAATTAAAACTTGGAATAAATATTTCATTTTGTAAATTGCGGTACTAGTAGCGACATCTCTTCGTGACGTGAATAACTACTTTTCCAGTGAAACAACCGCGTCAGACTTTACAGGGAATATTCATATAAGGGAGCTTTTCACAAAGCTTTACAATAGTTCTCCGACTGTCTCATAGATGGCAATTTTCTAATGAAATGCAAAAAAGCGGTTTCTTTCGATGTTTGGGTTTAAAGAATTTATTTACTTATAATAACCAAAAGGTTTTTGGTTGTATTCCGAATAAGTAGATTATATAATAATTATAATAATATTATAATAATATAATATGCACTACACTCCACTATAATATTCTCTTTGAATGATATAGCGCACTTATAATTGGCACATATATCAGATTTTTAGTTGTAAGTGTAATTATTGTTGGTCTTAATGTATATTCTGTAAGTGTGTCTAAATAAATAAATAAATTATTTTTCACTAACTTATTCGTTAATATATATTTGAGTAAACATGCAGGAAAGTTCTAATGCAATTAATAATATAAAATTATTAATAAAGAAATGGAAAAAATTCTTCACCCGGGTGAAATCGAACCCACGACCTCTGCATTCCGTGCCAATAATATTACTTGATTGGATTGTCTGTTGATGTATTTTAAGGTAAAATGCCTAAACAGATTCAAGGACCGATTCTGTAATGGTCAATTAGCTTATCTGAAGAATTAAGTAGACGGTGTCTTACTCTAAAACTTGATTAAAATAAGGACAGCATCAACTTTATTGTTCTGTCAGGCTCTCTGACCATTGGAAAAATAAATGACAAATGGAAAAAACTATTAAGAGAGCTGCTTGCACGCTTATGCAACAACTTACGGACAAATTAACTCAATCAAGTCACTGATCCATAACTTTTAATGATTTTTGACATGCACAACAAAAAAGATAATTACCCAACATTAAATGTTGAAAATGAAAAAAAAATCTCTTTGGTGCAAATAGTACGAAATAATCAAAGACTTAACAGCTGAATGCGTCGCACTGAAAAACGGAAGAGAAAAAAATCCCTATGAATAACGCAACCGGAAATGAGTCGGGGAGCCGAGGCGGGCTTCCGGATCAAATCAACGAAACTCACAGCTTTTTCACAGTTTAAATAAAGGGCGGTGGGTCAATTTTTTGTCAAAAGGCATTGACTAATTACAGGGGGAAAGGGGAAAATGGAGTTACAGTTTTAAGTGCACTCTCTGTGAATGCCAGTGTCAAAATGTTGAATGTTTTACTTATAAACATACTAATGAATTACTAATTTAATGTTGAATTTGAATTCGATAAAGCTATGGTTTCTGAGATAGCGGTGCCGTTATAGCGGTCGTTTGAACGCAACCATGCCCCTTTTACGGTGCTGACATGTAAAAAGTTCCTTAAAGGTCGCTATAATGCAATTATATTTGCAAGGAAGCTATAGGTTTTATGACTATACCAAAATTTACTAAGATATTTCAAGTAGTAGTGGTAAAAATAAAATTAGTTTACTGTGCCAACAAAGCTGTAAATGCCCCTAGACAGTGTTTTCCCGCTCCACGTGAAAGGCAAAACGGGAAACGAGCGGCTGCTATTTCATTATTAGCAAAATTAATTAACACTTCCTAATAAATGTGCTATATACTACAGTAAATGCTGACATAACTTCACGTTTCGTGTAGAGGTGAAGGTAGTCAAGTCCTTAGTAATATTTATCACCCTCGCACATCTTGTGGGATTGAAATTACATAACTCAATTACATATTGCATTCTTTTTGAATTATTTTAGAAATCGATGGGCTATGTTGATAGTAGGCATAAATATATGTACCTATAGTCATTCATTACACATTAACCCTTTTAAAGTTTCATTTTATTGATTTTTGTAGCTATACTATAAATCACAAGCAAGTAAAAAAATACAGGTGGCAACAAAAAAAACACCCTGTATATTAAAAAATCTACGTTTAGCACTGCGGGGTCAGATGTTAAAGATCCGTGACAAGTTGCTAGCTTATCGCCTGAGAGAATGCCCGAGTTCCTTAGTCGACTCTTACGACATGCACGGAAGTAGATGCTGTTGATGTATTTAAGTAAAGCCTTGCATCAGCACAGGATTCACACATCATCATCATTATTCATCATTTACAGCCCTGAGAAGTCCACTGTTGGACATAGGCCTTCCCCAACAACCTCCACTCAGACCGGTCGGAAGCAGCCTGCATCCAATCGACGCCCGCGACCTTGGCCAGGTCATCCGTCCACCCCGCGGGTGGCATTCCCACGCTGCCGATACGTGGTATCCACTCTAGAACTTTCCGATTCCATCGGCCATCAGTTCTTCGAGCTATGGGCCCTGCCCATTGCCACTTCAGCTTGTGGACCGTTGAGCTATGTCGGTGATCTTTGTACGTCTGTGGATCTCCTCATTTCTGATTCGATCACGCAGAGAGATCCCAAGCATAGCTCTCTCCATCGCTCGCTGTGCGATTCTGAGCTTCTTTATGAGGTACATAGTTAGAGACCACGTCTCGGCACCGTACCGTAAGGACTGGGGTATCTTGGTCTATCCCAGGTAAACATACTCGTCAACAACTTCAAGCATCGAGCTCCCAACCAGTACAAGAGTGGGCGGCACATGGACGTTCGACATGATCTTCGTCTTGCCCATGTTCATCTTCAGGCCCACCTGTTGGGAGACTCGATTGAGGCCATCGAGCATTGTGCTTAGATCCTTCAGCAATTCTGCCATGACCACGATGTCGTTTGCGAACCAAAGGGGAATGATGTATTCGCCATTGATATTGATGCCGAGTCCTTTCCATTCGAGAAGCTTAAAGGCGTCTTCCACTGCATTGATGAAGAGCTTCGGAGAAATAACATCTCCTTGTCTCACTCCCCTATGCAAAGAAATCGTCTCAGTGCTCCGCTCCTGTACTCGTACCGACATGGTGGCGTTGCTGTATAAACACTTCAGCACTTCGATATATCGATGGTCAATATGGCACCGCTGGAGAGACTGCAGCACTGCCCATGTCTCGATCAAATCAAAGGCCTTCTCATAGTCCACGAACGCTAGGCATAGTGGCCGATTATACTCTTCCGTTTTTTGTATAATCTGCCGTAGCGTGTGGATATGGTCTAGTACGCTTTTTGGAAACCGGCTTGTTCGGGAGGCTGGAAGTCATCAAACCTGCGAGCAACCGATTCACACACTACACATTATATTTAGGTACCAATCCACGGTTTTGCGTTCGACATGCAATAATTGAAAGCATCTTTCACAGAAACCACCTCATTAATAAAACCTAAACAATGACGTCGACAGCGCAAAGGTTCAAAGAAATGCGTGCAGCACAAATTGTACACAATTATTTTGAAGTAGAATTAATTTACGAATTGGCAACTTTTATCACTATCTGCTAATCAAGAGTTTGTTGACTGTACTATTTGTGCTGTACGCATTTCTTTGAACCTTTTGCGCTCTCGAGGTCATTGTTTAGGTTTTATTAATGAGGTGGTTTCTGTGAAAGATACTTTGTTGGGAACTTGTCAAATACGGAATGGAATATCGGTCAGCTGAGGTATTAATATTCATATTTGAACCGAGTTCAAAAAGAAGGACGTTATTAATTTGGCTTTATATTAATTTCAAAGTAAGAATGATCTATTGTTCTAGTTTACAGCTAAGCTCAATGTTAGTTTAAAAGTTTTGTCAAGGTTTAGTATTTTTGACGTAAGTATTTAAACTACTATTGAAACTTGATGATTAGGCCTTTTAATTGATGATTTTAAAAAACAGAGCACTAATAAAAATATTCTTAAAACTATTTTTTAGTTTATTTGCCACATCATTTTGTTTTCCTCGATTTTCTTTTATTTTTCTTCAGATAATTACAAAATTGTATTCGGCGTATTTCTATATTACACAAATCAGTATTATCTTAAATACGATATTCTTAACCTGGCCTATATGTCTTTAACTGCTGGTTAAACTTTGATAACCGGCACTACGTCGTAAACATATACGGAATCTTTTTCATAAACTTCCTCACTTAAAACAACCATAAAATCGGAGTAATTAAACCGTGCACATAAAACCTGCCAATTTTAACGAGCATCTCAATCATCACATTAATGTTTTAATGATCAACGGACGACTTGTTTCGTACTCAGCCAAAATCAGCCATTTAATTGCATGTAAAGTCATGAATCCTGTGCTGATTACAGAGTTATTACTTAACGATGTATTCTACTCTGTTAATGAATTTCTTTCTTCGAAATTTTATAGAAAATTTATATGAAATTGTGGACATGCCCATTATGTATTGAATTTGTATATTTCTATTATTGATTGGTAAATTTACATTTTGATATTGACATTGAAATAGTAGTTATTGACATAGAGTATTTCTGTTGTTATTTATTGTTAAATTGACATTTTTTATTGGAATTTATTAAACTAACTAATGCCTGCTTGATGTTGAATTGTATGGAATAAAAATTTGCATGTCAGATATGACGAAATATGTAGAACGCTTGCTGTAAATACAAATAATAACATGTATATATACACATATTTGAGCAAATAAACATATTGATTTATTGATACGAAGCTTCACTAGAATACATCAGCTGCATCTCCTTCTGCTCATGTCGTTATAGTCGACTAAGAAACTCGGTCATTCTCTCGGATGAGCTAGCATATTGTCACTCATGGAGTATAAATAAAAGAGGAGTAGCGGCTTAGTATATTTTCATACAAAAATAGTGTGCCACAGAGCGGGGGTGAAGTATGGGACGAGGGGAGCATTGAACACTGTAGCCCTGCCCATTTACATAGAAACCACCTTGTAGTGACTAATCAAACTACTTGCTTATTATCAATATGGTTAAAGATTCTATTACTAGTGCAATTACTCATCACTAGATAGCAATGTAACTACGTTTTAGTAAAAAAAAGTAACCTGATAAAAGCGCTGTCTTTGTAATTTTAATACGGTTACATTTCTGAGCACAAGCGTGTGATTACAGCTACTGCGTTACACTGGCGCTGAAGCTTCGCCCCTATCATGAGTCGTCAAACTATATCGAGTGGGCTAGCGTTGAATAGGTATTTGAAAATCATTTTTAGGTTTCTCTCAACATTTTTCGATACGACTAACCGTTTATGATCTATATCGATTGAAAGTAACGTAACAACAATTCTCACATACATATAAGTTTTTAGACAGCAGCAAGACGAAAACTTCTTGCTGCCGAACATGTTGAGCATGTTTCTTGATGCGTATCTATTAGTAGCTAGGTACTCATAACAAAAAAGTATAAAATAAAAAAACTCAATTTAAAAAATCCAAAAACCCGACTGCTTAAAAAAGAACCAAGTAATGTACATAATAAAAAAAACTGAAAAGAAAAAAAAAGCACTTAGATGTCCGGTGGTCTAGAATTCTATAATATTATTATGGAATGAATACTATTGAAGAATATAAAATATTTTCTAATGATCGTAACATAACAACTGAACGAACAGTCGGGATCCATTATCCAACAGCCAAGCTAATAATATTTCAATGGATCCTGGCTGTTCAGTTGTTATGTTACGATAATTAGAAAATATTTTATGTTCTTCGATAGTATTCATATCATAATAATATTCTAGAATTCTAGACCACCGGATATCTAAGTGCTTGTTTTTTTATTTCCAGTTTTATTATTATGTATTTATTTGGTTCATTATTTGGTTCTTTTTTAAGCAGTCGGGTTATTTTGCTTTTTTTTAATATGTGCTTTTTAATAATTCTGTTCAGTTATAGATACTTGATGGAATTCTGTATTCTTCAGGCGAGTTGAAATACGAATGATTTTCTATAATATTAAATGATTTTCTAAAACAATTAAACTTGAGTTATTACAGTCACAGAATCAGAATTTGAAAAATAACTCTTGATATGTCAAAGAAAAAAAATATCTACCTTCACTCACCCGAGTGCTCTTAAGGGAAAAGTTGCTACTAATAATATGAGAATTTAACTTGTATTATCACCATGTAAACAAACCTATTGTTTTGATAATCACTCCGCAGTTATCACCTACTAAACTCTTTCGAAACGGCGCCAAGTCGTTATTTAAAGAACTTCCGTCGGTATTCTCTGACGAAATTCCTGTTCTAAAATAGAATGGTCTCCAATTCGTTCACATAGCTAATGTAAAAGATTTTGGAACGGGTCGCGGTAAAAATAGATTTTGTTGGATTTAGTGATATTGGGCCTTTACTTATAAAATATATTAAGCGCTTTGATAGATATTCGATATATTATTTTGCTGTCATGCTTAACATTTGTTTAATTTTACCCCTTTAGGCATGATGATACGATTTTATGACCCAGCCCTATAGCATGACTATATATTTTACATATTTTATGATACATATACTACATATTTTACGATATTGTATAGTCTCTATACAACACCCTACATGGCGGCTATATTTATAGTATTTTGAAAGGCTAAATGTCGATAAATTGATTTATCATATCGTGTTTCGCAGGTCATGGTAGGCTTGCAGGTGGGTAAACTGGTACACACGGCCGTGTTCCTGAAATGCCTGAACTGCAGTATGGTGCCATTTTGTAACATTTTGTTTATTGTGCCTATACCTATAGTTATGTAAATATATTGAATTGAAGTGTAAGTGGGTTCGACTAATACCTTGGGACCCAAAGTCAACCTCACCTGCCTGTGGTGCACCCTGCTATTTAACTGTCGAGGCTGTGACGCTAAAATACCAACGCTTATAATACCAATGTAGCACGGAAACATTTCCTATTGGATTCGTTACCGGACGCCAGATTGTTGTATTTGTGCCCGAAAAGCGGCGGTAGGCTCACCACTTACCACGTGGGACTTATTAGGCGAACTGGTGAAAAGTGGGTGTGTAAGCACACCTCTGCCCAAATCCCCCTTGGGGGATAATGGGCGTGACCTCTATGTATGATTGTATGAATTGAATTGAAAAAAGATATGGCCATAACGTTATATTTCATTTGCTATTCACAATACGAAGTTAAAATCCACTTTTAGTAGTTACCATAGTAGTCCTTCTCTTTAGTGATTCCTCAGCTTTATCGCATTTGTGTTGAGAATATGTTTGAATATATTTAACTTCAGTTCAAAGGTTGCCGTCATATTGTCAACATTTGTATTGTTATGATTATTATGCTCAACAACAATGGATTTAAAATAACTGGGTTTGAGTTATGTAATAGCACTATTCCTACACTAAAATACATCAACTGCATCTTCTTTTGTGCATGTGCATAACCTAGCTACTTATCACTGATAATTTTTATCTGTCACCATTATACAGATTATACAGATGATTTTTGGTCGGCAACGTTCCCAAAAACTACAGAATCTCCTCATCATCACGATCATTTTTCTCCATGGAAGCATACCTGGGAAGTGTCTGGTTTCCAAAATATTAGGGTCCAAATTTGAGTAAATAGACAGCGTTTTTCTGCATAAATGCACATTAACGCGTGTAGCAAGATTTTTTCACGAGAAATAATTAATATCTGTCTATGAAAAAACTAGCATAAACACTGGACACTATAAATTTCCGATCAAGTGTTAAAAACAAAAATTTCAATAAAATTTACATCGTTTCCCAGCATTTTTTTTTGGCATAAACTTACTTTATTTGAGGTATAGAGTACATGCCCTTCGTTAAGGGTGGCAACGAAAAAACACCCTGATTTTTAACCCTGATATTTCAAGATGACTAATGCACACCGCTGTGTGTAGTAAACATACGAGTATATTGTTATTCAGTTTTATCTTACTAAGTGACCAATTTATAATACCCGATATTATATCAAGTATTTTACTAATCATCTAAGATTAAAACGTTGCATACAATTTAAAGTAGAGCATACATTCGACCGAATTTCTTCATTGTTAAAACAACAACATTTTTTATTACAACAATATTTTACGCTCGACCTTATAACGCGTATTATAAATAAAACAAAAACTCACACCTTATCTAATTGAAATCAATTTGTTTCGAAATAAATTTAGACAAACAAAAGAATTTTCCGTTCTTTGATGTGAATTACTTTGGGCGTTGACGCCATGCGGAAACCATATGAAAATTAGTTTTGTAATATTACAAAAGATTTAGGTTATGACTAATGCACCATAGAGTTCGTCATAAATATATCTGTATACATATACAGGGTGTTTTTTGGTTGTCAACGTTCCCGAATACTATGGAATCTCCCCATCATCACGATCATTTTTCTCCATGGAAACATTCCTGGGAAGTGTCTGGTTCCCAAGATATTAGGGTCCAAAGTTGAGTAAATAAATTGCATTTTTTGCATAAATGCACATAGACGCGTATTATAACATTTTTTCACGAAAAATAATTTAAATCTGGATATAAAAAAACTAACACAAACACTGGATACTATAAATTTCGCCCGATCAAGTAAATATATTTTTTTTAATTTGCATCGTTTCCCAGCAATTTCTTGGCAAAACTTACTTTATTTGGTGTATAGAGTATGTACCCTTCGTAAAAGATGGCAACGAAAAAACACACTGTATACAGCTGTATACAGTGTGTTTTGTGTGTATTTCCGAAATGGAGTAGGTAGAACTTCAGGATGATAGAGGAAATTGTTACAGCCACGTTTAATATATCCCGCAAAGGATATTGACTAGTGGTTAGACAATAACAAGGTTTTTAAAAAATACACGTAAGATACGCACGATAGACAATATCTATTCTTGGTAGACGTGTAAAAAATTGCTAATGAACCCAAAAATAGACACTCCCCAAAACTGTTTCTGATTATATTAGCCGTTATCGCTTCCTCCAAACTTCATAAACGATGAAAATTTTATTTCAGTTCACCCTTGAACCGTTTAAATTCGGTTAATGGATTGGCCGTCCATTATAAAGTTGAATTGCCTATTTAGCTGTCAAAATGAGCACTCAAACCTTAGCCGGAGTTAGTAATCGCATCTTATCCGTCAGGAAGTTAATCGCCGGTTAAAAATTGGCGGGCATTGTTGTCACTCGGCTTTTGGTAACACTATGATCATAATATGGGTTGATGATTATTAAGGTATCGGTGTCGTTTTTCCGTCATCGGACTATGAGAGTATAGAGAGTGCATCTGTGTTTGCGCACACACTTGTGCACTATAATATCTCTTGTGTACCTGGCTAATCTCCGTAGAGATTGGTCGCTTTGGCCGAAATACGGTCGGAGATAATCTGTCATGATTACGAATCTGAACATAAAAATATGATCCTATAGGATAGGATATTTATAAGGCTTATTTTGAATTTTAATGTAAACTTTGTTAAGATTGCCTGGATATAAGAGATAATTTTATAATTTCTTTTTGACGTTTTAGATTCAATGTTTTTTTCGTATAAATCAAGAAACCCTGAACGTATTGAATACGATAATCACAGTTTTATAGTAAGAAGCGTAACTTAAAACATGTGTGCTAAGAAAAAAAATATGATAATAAAAAACAAGACAGTTTCCGCAAATAAACCTGTTATCCCGTCACCACCTTTAGGTGCAAATTCATGCGATTCAGCAAAGAATTTGTAACAAGAAGATTAGTTCACGTACACCGAGTATAACCTGATACCGAGAATTGTTCCGTTTAGTAAACTTAATAGTAATTATTCTGACGAGACGTTTTCTCAGTAAGAAACAGTTCTCACAATGGGATTTAGTCATTTGGTCTTGCTGTGAATGAGTTACCAACGACGTTTCGTCTTGCTTAAACTCGAAAGACGGGTAACTATTTGATGACATTCTTGGCTATGTTCTGTGGATTCGGCAGATGGCGTAGCAATCGGGTTTTGGCAAGCGAAGTTGTTAAAGACTACTGGTAAAGGTAGATAATGGGAATATATAGGAATCTCGTCACGTGCTGATGAGAGGCTTCGCTAGAATATAATATCATCTCCTCCCGAGCATGTCGTAAGAGTCGACTAAGAAACTTGGGCAGTCTCTCAGGCGATAAGCTAGCAACTTGTGACTGATCATTCGCATCTGCCCGCATGGCTGTGGAATCTACCTTAGGATTCTTCAGTTTTGGCTACCCCATTTGGTAACACAGTATGTCTATCATCATCATCATCAGCCTATTGCAGTCTACTGCTGGACGTAGGCCTCTCCCAGGGCGCGCCAAAAGAACGGCAATGGAGGGTTATTTGCCCATAGTCACCACGCTGGGCAGGCGCGGGTTGGTGACCGCAGTTTGTATTTTGGACTATATTGTCAACACGGGAGGCGCTGCTGCCCACCTCCCGGAAACCCTTAATCGCCTCGTACGATATCCACGGGCAGACATAGGGTGGTACGAATTCTACTCTGCCGGCACCACGCGGCATATGTCTATATGTATGTCGTAATTCTCGTACTGTATGGTCCAAAAATAAACTCTGTGACTCTAGGTCTCGTCGCTAATTATGCTAGCTTCAAATATACTCTAACTTTTGAAAACAAAATTATATCTTAATAAACCTAGCCTAATCCAGTTGCCGCAAAAATATTGTTTTTAGTTCTAAAAACGTTTAAAACGTTTTTCCAATCACCGATTACGCACCTACGAAAACAAATTAGTGAACCCGTTCGATCTCTATTTTCGACGGTCCACTTCCTATTTTAAAACCGAGTTTAGTAGAACAAGAGTGGGATTGATTGACGGGTGTTTATTACTTGGCAAGGATTTTTACGTCAATTATGTCTTTTTTCGAATTTCATATCTTCAATTTAAGATTTTTTATGAATTTCGTCATCACGGAACAGGACAAGTGTGGGCTCAAATGGGGGAGGAGTTTGTCCAGCAGTGGCGTACGGTTCTTTCATCATTTGCACCTACCGGGATTCGAACCCAGGACCTATGGCGTCGCAGGCAGGGTCACTACCAACTACACTGCCAAGTACAATACATATGGATCTATTAACAGTTTTTATGATTTATGATCGGGAGTGACTACATTTATTATCTCTTTGGGAACAGATATAAGCGCTTTTGTTTCTGTCTGTACTTGTTTTCACCTGTGGTTTTCATATATATTATATTACATTCGGGATCATAGAAGCGCAAAATTTGTAGAAAAGCCATATTTTGTGTCTAGTTTAATATTGTGTAGTGAATTTGTTTTTAATCAAAAAGCTTTGTTCTAATTTTGTATATACCATAATGTAGTTTTCAGTTGAAATATTATTTTAACTATTAAACTTCAGAGTAACTCTGTTGGTCTACACTGCAAATAGTAGTTTCTCGCTTTTACAATGGAAATACTCCTGGTTTATGAGGTAGAGGATAGAGGTATTTCTTTCTAATATTTTAAATGCGAAAGTAACTCTATCTGTCTGTCTGTTGCGCTTTCACGTCAAAACTACTCAAGCGATTTGAATCAAATTTGGTAAACAGGTAGTCTAAAGCATGAGAAAGGAAAATAGGTAGGTTACTTTTTGTCGCGGAAAAATATTTCTATCCCGGATAATTTTGACATTTTATTTTTTCTGTAGTCTACGCAGATGGAGTCGCGGACGTCCACTAGTTATCATACAAATGTTTTGCTACAAAGTTTTATTTTCAAGCAAATTCGAAAGTTCTCAATCTCAAGGCAACAGGAAATCCCAGCCACGGAAAAGTCAGGTTTACCAACACAGAAATGCAAATTTGAGCGTATTTTATAGCCGTCGAGAAATAATAATGCAATGATTGATTGAGCACCAGAGGGCAAGCTTGCCAATGCGACGTTGACGCCATTTGCAAAATATTTAGATTTTTGTTGCGGGAACATTTGAGATTGTAGAAAATGTTTGACCGGCGCACAATTACGTTGTTTCGGTGAAACTTTGTAATTGGTTTGCTTTAACTCGTGTGTTTTCGGACTATAAATTTGGTAAATGTAAACGCTGTGGCGGTTTCATCCACTATTTTGTAGTTTCACGTAAAGTGTAGTCGTTTGATTTAAATCGTGTAAATATAATCTTATTAGCATGCATGTATACAGGATGTTTTTTCGTTGCCACCTTTAACGAAGGGCACGTACTCTATTCTTAAAATAAAGTAAGTTTATGCCAAAAAAATGCTGGGAAACGATGTCAATTTTTTTTATTTTTTTTATTTCTTTCTCGGGCGAAATTTATAGTGTCCAGTGTTTATGCTAGGTTTTTCATAGACATAAGTATATTAATAATTTCTCGTGGAAAAATCTTGCTTCACGCGTCAATGTGCATTTATGCAGAAAAACGCAGTCTGTTCACTCAACTTTTGACCCTTATATTTTGGAAACCAGACACTTCCCGGGTATGCTTCCATGGAGAAAAATGATCGTGATGATGAGGAGAAAAATCATCCTGTATACACACGACTGTGTCTCCAAAAATTATCTATTCCTTTCTAATACCAGAAACGAATACCAATAGTATTTGTTTGTAATCATGATTCAGAACTGCGCCTAGAATTCGTTAATGGGAACCTAAAATCACATTTGGCATAGGGGATTCATGTAAAAGATCAAAATTGAACTGCAGGGTCATAAGGAAGGTCCTACACCCGCATGTTAATGATCCGTAACAAGCTTATCGCGTGAGGGAATGCCCTAAATACTTAGTCGATTCTTACGACTTTCACCGAAGGAGGATCGAAGGAGACGCAGAGTCTTAATTCGGAGTCACCAGTAAAATATTCATAAATTTCTTACCTCTATAAGGTACATAGATGTTCAAATACAAGCAGTCCTCAGACTCATGCTTCAGGAAAGGCTCCAGCCGCCTCATATAATGCTGGCGACCAAGTGACGGTGGATCTGACTTCTTCACCACCGGTAAAGACTGTGGACATACAGGAGCGAAGTGTGTTGCCAGCTTCACTCCTGACCATGGTGGGGCGCTTACTGGAAGAATAAAGGTTGTATATAACATGTTGAACAGTTGTATAGAATGCTAGTTGATGAAATACGTTGTGTAAATAAATTAATTCTGTTCTACTTATTTATCAACGGAGTTGATACGGAACGCGCTAAAGATTTTTATTTAATTTAATTTATTGTAAATCATGGTTTAGTTGTATTTTACAATACTTTGGAAATACCAAAGCACAAATAAATATGAATCATGTAACAAGATATTTTTTGTCGATTAGGAATTTAGTTCAAAGTTTAGTTCGAAATATACAGATTGAACTTTATCTATATAAAAACTGGCCCCAAGAGAAAAGTTACACTTTATTGTAGAAAAAATAAAAGCTTGTAAAATATAGCCGATTTTTTTAAATACTGTAAAACTAGATAAAGTAACACAATTAGAAGACAATAAATCGTAGAAGACGTTATAACCGGCAGACGTGGCAAGGCATTTCTCTCCGTCATCTTACAATTTCATGAACAAGCTCTACCTTTAAGTAAATCAACAACTATTGGATGTTATTTCTATGTAGTTATATTCAATTAATATAGGTAATACTAGTGGACGACCGCGACTCCGTCCGCGTGGACAACAGAAAAAACAAAATGTCGAATTTATCCAGGATAAAAACATTTTCCCGGGATAAAAAGTAGCCTATACAGGGTGTTTTTTGTGACCACCTTTAACGAAGGGTACGTATTCTATACATGAAATAAAGTAAGTTTATGCCAAAAAAAATGCTGGGAATTTTTTTTTTTTTTTTGAATTTTTTTTTAATTCCTTGATCGTGCGAATTTTATAGTGTCTAGTGTTTGTGTTAGTTTTTTTATAGACAGATATTAATTATTTTTCGTGAAAAAATCCTGCTACGCGCGTCTATGTGCATTTATGCAGAAAAACGCAGTCTATTTACTCAACTTTGGAGCCTAATATTTTGGAAACCAGACACTTCCCAGGTATGCTTCCGTGGAGAAAAATGATCGTGATGATAAGGAGATTCCGTAGTTTTCGGGAACGTTGACGACCAAAAATCACCCTGTATGTAAAGTGGGACCTGTCACAATATATTCCTGAAAACTGCATCGAAATCGGTTCAGCCGTTTCTGACATTAGCGTGCACAAACGCACAGACAAACAGACAAAACGAACAAATAGACAAACAGACAAAAATTTCAAAAATCATTGTTTTGGGTACTATTGCGTTGATAAAGGTATTCTATAATATTTTTTCTTATATATCTTTCACTAGTGGACGCCCGCGACTCCGTCCGCGTGGACTACAGAAAAAATAAAAAGTAGCCTATATGTTAAGTGTAAAAAGTAGCCTATATGTTATCGCGGTTGTCGTAAAAAATTAATTCACGTTTGTCCCCTTCCCGTGGGAATTTCGGGAAATCCGTTCCCAGTGCTTCCTCGGGGTCCCAAATAAACATATATGCTCAACTTCAGATTCACATGTTTAACCGTTTTCGTAAAAAATAAATAATTCCCGTTGGTCTCCTTCCCGTGGGAATTTCGGGAAATCCGTTCTAGTGTTTCCTCGCAGTCCCTAATGAACATATATGCCCAATTTCAGCTTCATATATATAGCGGTTTTCGTAAAAACTATGAATTCCCGTTTGTCCCCTTCCCGTGGGAATTTCGGGAAATCCGTTTTTAGTCCTCCCTCGCTGTCCCCAATGAACATATATGCCCGATTTCAGCTTCATATGTATAGCGGTTTTCGTAAAAAATATAGAATTCCCGTTGGTCGCCTTCCCGTGGGAATATCGGGAAATTCTTATAGCCTATGTTCATCCAGGTCCAATAAGGATTCTAACGGTGAAAGAATTTTTGAAATCGGTCCAGTAGTTTTTGAGCCTATTCATTACAACCAAACAAACAAAGTTTTCCTCTTTATAATATTAGTGTAGATGTACAGACAACGATCCGTTACATTTTTATTATATATCTTTCATGTACAGACAACGATCCGTTACATTTTTATTATAAGTATAGAATAGATAATGTAGACACCCACCAGGCGGTGTCATACGTAAAATATCAGTGACTAGAACCCTAAGTTCTTTGTTTTTTATGTACGAAGATGATGCTGACGTATTCTAGTGAAGCTCCACATCAGCACAGATAAGGTTTTAGTACGAAGTTGTATAAATTAGTAAGTACAACAAAGGTTTTAAATTGAAACTACTCAACAAAATTTAAGTAACATACATAATCACGCCTTTATCCCTTACGGGGTAGGCAGAGCACCAAGGGTCGATAGAACCACATGGTGCCACTTCTGACCCATTTTGAGGGTATAGTTGAGATGTACAAGTTCGGTTAGTAGTGACAGGTGGTCAGCCCATCGCCTACAAAACACTAAGAGCCTCTGACAGTGACTTGTACAGTATGCCCGGGAGGAGAAGCAGCTGTAGTATTAATGGTTTTTTTTTACTCCCAGAGCAGCATAGAAGAAATTTAAGTAATATCTGTGAAAATCTACTTAGATTTTGGCACACCACTCAGTCCCACCACTGTAACTCTTATAATATGCCAGGATCAACAGATGCAATGGTAGAAATGCAAAAATATAGCATTCAAAATGTACCAAACACGTCTGTTCAAACATGTCTCTAGACACTAGACCCAATACATTTTTTAAAGAAAAGCTTAAAAAGGTCCCTATTATTTTCTATTGACAGCTTTCCAGCAATAAAACTTGGCATTTATTGTAATAAGATTCCGAGAGGGAAGGGTTACTAGAGCCATTCTCCAATTACGTTTTTTCCAACAAACCATAAATTTAATCAACCTACTATGGATATTTAAACAATTTCATGGTAAACAGCGGGTACTTGATGAAAGCGAGGAATTTCGCTATTGCTTCAAGTCACTTTTTTCATTTGAGTTTACTTTTCATTTCTATGTTGATTCATTTTTTCTTTAAGGGTTAACTTTATTTGAGGGGGTGTTTTAGGATGTGCTACGTGCGAATAGGGTTCCGCTTTTTATACAGTGGGTTTCTTTTGATCGACTTACCTATATTTATTGCTCTTCTACTATACACCTTTACAATAAGATTCATGGTACTATTTCATATTTAATTAAAGATATTTTTCCTTCATCTGACTTTAGCAAAACGGTTAAGTCGGTTATATCATTAGCATGAATAAAAGGTTATTGCTCCAAACCACAAACAAATAATCCATAATTACCTGGAGGCATAAATCTCAAATGGCCGACAGGTGGTGCCGCATAAGGTATACCCAGGAACATTTCCACTTGCTGCAAATCGTATAGCCGACTCGGCTTTACTATCAAACCCCTTAGCGCTCCTTGCGTCAAATAGTACTCTCGAGTAGGCCGCCTCCCATCCGCGTTCGGCTGACTTCGGCCATCTTCGTAAGTCTTCGCTGCACTCTCGTTCACCATCGGCAATAAGAGCAAGACGGAGAAATAGGTAATCGAGTGATATATAAACAGGAACGCGTGCCGGCGAGTGGCCATTTTGTTTATGTGCGTGGTTGTTTTGCAGCGTCTCTCAAAATAGTGGCAGTTTTATTGTTTGTTTGCTGTTTGGTTTTGTTAGCTTCAGCTGGATGAGTCATTGCGGCATGAGTTTTAGATCTTTCAGCATCTTCTTTTGTATCAACTTTTTCAGTTTCACCTCTTTCAGACTGTTCAACATTTAAATTATGAACACACTGTATTTTAGCAACAAAGTTTCATTCTTTGAAAAAAGTATAACTTCCCACTGCATAATATTCTATAGGACATTACATTTAGCACAAGTTGTACAATGCTAATTAGCATAAATTTAAGTTCACATGAGCAGAAATAAAAAGTACGAAAAATATTCAAACTACCGCACAAAAAGTCACTTTTAGCATAAATACAAAAAACTCGAAAAATCAGAGAAATAGGTACACAGGACAATAAACCAAAATTATCTATATTAGGTTTTCCAACTTTAAAATTTTTGATGCAAAATCAATAGCTAATTCACATCAACACAATAGAAATTTAAAATATTCGCGTATTCCAACTTCAAAATATTCCGCGTTACAAATAGAAGCGCGCGCGCAGCGGGTTAGTCGCTACTGGATCGTTTCCAAACTGTCCCCGCGGCTACCCTAATACCAAAATACTGCGGTATGTGGCGCAAACGTACATCGAATTCCAGATATAGATCACAAGATATTTTTGTTGCTGTTGTTACTATTTTTCATATTTCCATTAACTTCTTAAGACGGCATTTTCTGAAAATAACACCTTTAATCAGATTCAGAAATTGATACACCTATTTGATATTTGGATATTTGAATATATATTATTATAAGAATTATGTTTACTATAGACACAATTTTTCGTATATATTAATTCCTTAATTTATCAAACTGAGAATACTAAATAGTGAATATAGCTGTAAATACCATAATAGCAAATATTAAATTAAATATCCAATACCAATCTCACCATAACACATAGACTGAAAACGAAAGGACTACAAATCTCCAACCCGAATATCAAAACAATAAAATTAAAAAGATTAGAAACGAATAGACAAGTCTTAAGACAACTAACCCAAAGCGATACCATCTGTGTTCCGCCTCTCTAACCGTGTCGGGATTTACTCGTCGCACGCGCATCATTATCCCGCGGACACTACTCGAGTATTTCGGGAGATGGGATCAGCCCACGTGCCGCGGTATACATCCGGATCTCGGGGAACACTTGCGGAAATAAAATTTGGGACGGCTTTAGTTTTGAATGTGCCAACGATCGTTCTGATCATTAAACTAACTATAGGTTAACCATATCCTGGGCAGATTACAATATGTGATGGTGAAATCGTATGCTATAAATGTAAGCATGGATTAATTGGAGCTCCAATCCAAGACTACGAGTATTAATCTCAATTTCACAAGATTATATTTGTTTGTGACGTGTCGTACGTAAAGAAAATAAATTAAGAAGAAAATTTTCATAATTATAAAGACTGAAAGAGGGTGGTAAAGAACGGATCTTACCCATCACTCTATGAGGGAAGCACTTTCGATCGGGTCACAAGTTGTCTTTAATATTATGACACTTTGAAGGAAACTTTGATATCGCGTTCAAGATTTGTTCTAGATTTAGTATAAGCGAAAAGTGTCTACAGTAAGCCTCAAGCACGCCGGATGCGTATGCGTGCACGTAAGCGTAGACGTACATGTACCTCTGAGTTGTAATGTATCGAACTGTATAGGCACGGGCAGACCAAATGCGTATGCGTAGACGTAAGCGTAGACGTCAAGCGGTGACAGTTCCATACACTCAGTGTACGTCTACGCTTACGTGCACGCATATGCACCCGGTGTGCTCAAGGCTTACCCGTCACTCAGGGCCAATTTTTCCAAAGGTTAGTCTGATAGCCTATCTGAAGAATAAAGCAACTTTATCTTGACCAAGTGTTAGAGAAAGACAGCATCAAATTTATCCTTCAGATAGGCTATCTAACCATTAAAAGTTGGCTATTACATGAATATTAAATTATATTAATCTTCACCACAGTAGCGGGAACCTATGCGCTCTTCAAAACTTATGTATCGTGCCTAACCTAAATTGAAAACATGCGAACAGATGTGAACGAACAGTGACAGGTAAAGGACATTGTATGGGAAAATCATGGGATTCTTATGGAAGAATAATATTTTGATGCAAAAAAAATCTAACATATAAAAATTAAAAATCTATAACAGTTTTAGGGCTAAATAGTAGATAACAGTACACTTTCTAAACCTAAGTATTTAGGTGTAATGGAATATGAAAATAATCTCTTAAGGGCTACAAAATTATACCTGGATTAAACTTAAAACGAATGTCGAAGACAACAAAATATATTTAATATCTATCTTTAATTAGACTACATAGATTCAGGTTATGCACATGACTATGTTCCCGAAATGGGGTAGCCAGACTACAGGATCATAACGGAGATCGCGTGGCCATGTTAGTGTTTGCAGATGTAAATAATAATTATTAGTGACATAAGTTGTTTATTAACCGACTTCAAAAAAGAGAGGTTATCAATTCGTCTGTATGTTTTTTTTAATTAATTTATTTATTTTTTATGTGTGTTACCTCAGAACTCCGTCATTTATGAACCGATTTCAATTTTTTTTATAGTTTGTCATGGTATACTTCCAAGTCGGTCCCATATTCACCATGTCAGGATCTGATGATGGGATCTTGGAGAAATCGAGGGCAATCCTCAAATATTGTAGGCACATGTTGTCTGTTTTTATACATTTACTGAGCGTTTTGATCACCTACATATAAAACATAACATCTGATGATGGTATCTCTAAGGAATCTAGGGATATCCTCAAATATAATAGGCACTAGTAGTCCGTTTTTAGATTTTTATATAGAATTTTGGTCAGCTACACATAATATAAAGGAAACGAGGGTCTGATGATGGAGCCGCCGAAAAACAGATAGTGGAACTTTTTAGTAACCAAATCGCCCTATGGCAGGGGGAAGCCTACGTTCGCTAGTGGACTGCAATAGGCTTATGAAGATGAAGATAATTGTGTTAAGTCGTGGTAATTATATGTTTCGTACCGTGTCCGAAGCAAGATGGTTATAGAGGAAGAGGTAGACATGAGAATAACGAGATGACGGATAATAGGGATGAATGACAGAAGAGTACCTACACATTGTACCGACCCCAAATTATTGGGAACAGGGCGGGAAGAAGGAGTGTAATTATATGTTGCTTATATTCTCAGACGTAAAGTTTCGAAGCCTACTCATTTCTCTCTTTTGTCATGTGGCCTATTTAATCATTTGCTAGCATATAAATCTGACAATATTATGCCTTCTAAACTTCGTACACGGCTTTACGCAATATATATTTGCCCTTTAGTAAGCTCGAGTTTTGGGAGGAAGTCGGTTTTTCGTTTAAAAAAAATATTTACATTATTAGTTAGACTTGTTTGGCTTTTACCTACAATATTCACAGCCGTTGTTATTACACGGTCCTATTATGAAAAACTTTTAAAACATATACAATAATATTGTGAACATGATTTCTGCAATATTAAAGTTATATTCTATTCTGCGCCTAACTTATAGCTCCCAGTTATTTTAAACCACGGTTAATTTTAACTGGGTCGTTAACTTCGCAGTTCCGAGAATGCGATGGTAACATGTACTTGATTCACCATTAAAGGAATGCGATATTTGCACATGTGTCTTGCTTTTAGCTATGACTAATACTAATGTATCTTGTTAAAACAACAAGATTTAGATTAAAGACCGCCCGTGATGTATCGTAGATTTTGCGTCAGTTGAGACAGTTAGTTTGGTTTAAAGTAAAAAAATGATAGGCATAAATATAAGTAGATAATGCTGTGGGGCTTTACTTGAATACATCTGCTGCATCTCCTTCCGTGAATGTCATAAGGCGGGGCTTCAATAGAATGCATCAGCTGCATATTCTTCCTCCGTGCATGTGGCAAGACTAAAGAAGCGGTCAATAAGCTAGCAACTTGTAATTGATTATTTACATCTGTCATACGAAACCCTTAAAATTTTACAACACACACACACACACACACACACACGTTATATGTAATCTGTGATTTTGGTCCCACTCTAACATCCATAATATCCAATCCTGAAATGTGTACCTACTAAATATGGTCACTTACATAATCGTCGTCGTCGTCGTCTATTGCAGTCCACTGCTGGACGAAGGCTTCCCCAGTGTACGCCACGTGGCTCGATCTCCCGATTTTGCCATCCAGTCACTACCAGCCGTCCCCATCTGGCCGGAGGGCGCCCAACGCTACGCCTACTTACATAATATATTAATTTAATAATTTGTTTTACCTGTCCCTTTATTCTCAACCATTTACATTAAAAATGGAGAGGGACGAACAAACAAATTTTAAGTTTATGTTGAAACGTGACAGTAAGAATCGCCTAATAGCATCTATTGAAAAGTTCATTATGTGTTTTATGTTTCTTTACTCAATATAAACATAATTACTACAAAACTCGTAAAACACGCCAGTCATAACGGGCTGAAATCTTGCATCTCTCTTATTCTCTATACAATTTACATTAGCAAAAGCAGGATGGCAAGAACCTATACTCAAGTACTATACAGCCTCATAAATCTTATCCAATCTTATTTCCACGAATACCAACAGTAAAAAGACATATAACGTAACTCTAAATTTGTTTAGAAAACGCGCAAAAAGTCAGTCATGTCCGCGCGTCGCTTAGCACAGCTGTTCCAGAGATATCGATTGCAAAAAGTAGACACTGAATGTAAGGGTAGGTACACATTGGTGTACTTTTGCTAACTCTGGAGGGTTTACATTTTGATTAGTTCAAAATGTTGATGAAAGTGGACGTTTTTCCACTAAACGATACGGCCAAGACACGACCACGGGTTTTTGGAAGTAAACATGTATTAGATACTCGTAGTATGGCTCCACGACTACGGCATGGCTCCCCATACTAGATGACGAAATGTCGGGGGTCGTGTCGTTGTCATGTCGTCTAGTAGAAAAATGCCCATTGGCTCTGAACAGAGGACATTGACGTAACTGCTCGAGGCTATATCTCACTATAATATTATAAACGCGAAAGTTTGTGAGTATGGATGGATGGATGTTTGTTACTCTTTCACGTAAAAACTGCTGCAGCGATTTAATAAAATTTGGTATGAAGTTAGCTGATACCCTAGATTAAAACATAGGCTACTTTTTATCCCGGGAAAATATTTTTTTCCTGGATTATTTCGACTAGTTATATATTATATAGGTTCTGGGTTCGTATCCCGGATCGAATTTATATCGTTGCTTAGTAGGTACATACCTGGGATACGCGACTTTTGGGATTTTAGTGTGGAACTAGTTTAATGTATTGAAAAAAAAGTTTCATAGATATATGTTTGAAATAGGTAAGATGTATACACATAAATAGTGAATAAAATATCTCCTATCAAAATGTATGTATAATACACTGCGCAAGATTCCGTAGATTGTCGATTTCTTTTGTCACAAAGTGGTGTCGGTAAAACAGATTGCATTTAAATGTCAACAGAAAAATTCTATCAATCATCTCCTAAAATAGTTTGGACGCTTTTCGTGTTCACATTGGGGGCACAAAGTAGCTCAAATGTTCTGACGGCGTGTCAAACGTCACCCGCTTTCCCCATGTCACTGCTGTAATAAGCTGTGACAGGTTGACAAAGCTTTGGCTTGGAAGTAGTGACGTGCTATGAGGTATTTGGTACGTCCAAATTATTTTCGGAGTACTGCTGGCGTTTTTTAATAAATCAATTTTCTTATGTAAACCTTTTTCTATAGATTGTTAAAACGTCTCAGTATCTCGTTTGTAGTAATTTCCAGGCCCCCACGATACAGGCCTGACCTACTGTGGGGACCACTATAAACTCAGCTCTCCTTATGTCATAATTGTTATTGCATCTTTTTGTACAACTTGTTTTTAGATAAGGATGAAAATGTAAATACTTTATTTGAAATAAAGTTATTATTATTATTCTCTGTTTAAATTCTCGAGACTACAGAGTCCCGGTCCTTTGAGAGGCGTGCATCGGGCCGTAGCCAAGATGTAGAGGCCCTTTTAAGAGAATTTTAATATGGTGTGGGTACACATGGCGGATACCATCACCGAGCACACAATATAATACACCCGGTGATGGTCCCCGCCATGTGCAAAGACTATTGGAGTGCAGATCTACATCATGGGAGGGAAAGCTAAGGTCATGGGCTATGGGGTTGAATGTTGGGTGGCTGAATAAGGGCTATTTTATATAGGGAGACTATCGGACGCCTGCCATAACAATTTAGTCCCAAAATTGTGAGGTGGCAGCCGGTGACTTGCCACCCGTAATTTAAGGCCATGCTTCCCATAAGTGGCGCATGCCGGGGAGGCAACACCGGCGCGGGCGGCTAAGGGTGCAGAGAGGTGAGACTGCGGGGCGTGAACGTCAGTTACCCCCGGCGTTATGACATTTTACACTTCCACCCTGGAGCAAAGGTTCCGCTCTTGCGTTGTTCCCTCCTAGCCGGCCAATGAAAGCAAGCTAAGAGTTGAGGGCCAAAGATGGTAAAGTGGCCCTCTGAACTCGGGTCCGTGGTGACGCCAATCACCAACAGGTTCGCCACAAAGCTGCCCTGCGGGCTTATTATTATTATTATTATGTCTATTGTCAGCAATAGAAAAGTCGGTGTTCTTGATCTGACTGATATTGTTGATTACTTTTTTCGGAGTTGTCTTAACTCTTTCAGTCTTGGTGGTTAGTGTCACTAACCACCTATTTCTGATTTTTAAAATTAAAATCTATGCCATCTACTTATAATCGGTTGATCTATCATGAAAGTTCGATTCATGCTTGACAAGATACGACCGAACATACCGCCTAATGAAGAAATGACAACTCAATTTAGTTGAATTGAATATTGCACTTACGTAATTTTAATTGCGTGTTTTATAAAAAAAATAACAGGTAAGTAAGTAAGCTTTTATCTTCAATGTTTTTTATTAACTTTATTCTCATTTATCTGTTTTATATATATTTACATGAAAGTACTACTACTCTTAAGTTTTTTGCAGTGTATTCACATCGAAATGCGTAAATTATCATTAATAGTTTGTATCAATAGTCATGGTGGTTAGTGGCACTAACCACCTCATTTTTCGAAAACCTTAATTAATAAATTTTTTTCTTACTTTTTATGATTTTTTTATTGTTAATAATGCTAAAACTTACATACATATGTTAAAAATATTCTTAATCTAAAAGCGTGACGGAAAGAGTTAACATGGTATTTCAATAACGTACCTACATAATGCTTATAACAATTTACCTATTTATTTATATGTAGATGGTGCCGTGGAGTAGTAGCTTATTACAAAATATATCTATCAATATTTTCAAATGTAAAAACAACAAATTCACTCTAAGATTAATACACAGAAATATCAATGAGTTGGAGTCAGACTCATTCACCTTATTACTGAGTCAATTTCTGACTTGATAGTGTTTACCCAACAAGAATTCGAACGTATATTCGACCAAAATTCAAAAGCATTGCAAAGCTTTGTCAAAAGCTGTGTCTCCACTCCAATGTGATGAACATTTCGAAATTCCATTTATGCTTCAGCTGTTCTCGACACGCGTCAACGTTATCTGTCGTTTAGTGAACGTCAAGCTTAAAGCTCGACATCTATGATACCCTTGGGCATATTCTCATTAGGATAATGGTTGCGCAACCAACGCGCTGCCAATAAAGTGGAATCAGCTTTATACATATAAAGCCTCTTTTACATGATACCATTTTCTTGCCTGATGCATACAATTTTATTGAAGCAATATGATATGGTTTGAAGTGCCGCTTTTGACGCATTGTTCAAGTTTTACTCGTAAATAATGGCATATCATGATTGAATTCCATAATAAAATTGTGTAAAAATCGATTGCGAACTGTGTCTATCGCGAAAAGCGAGAGCGGTCAATGCGTGGACAGCTGGGCGTCTGCTAGCTGTCGCCGCGTGGACTGCGAGCAGTCGTCTTAGTTTAGGGCGGTATTGGATGGGAGCGGTGTTGGAGCAGAGTCATGTAAGTGGGCTATGATCTTAACTGCTATTGGTAGGAATATAGCGATAACATTGCGAACTTCGCTATCACTATCGATACTGTCTAAATTCCCTAGTATCTGATACCTAACGATTGGTAGCCAGTCACATGATGTCTTCGTATCTCAATGAGATGAATTCCTTATAGACTTAAGTAACCGTTAGTAATTTCGAATAAGCCAATTTAACTGCTAGACGCCTTTATACCGTCTTATTGAATTTGTAATAGGATTTTGTATACCTTACTATTATTAAAAGAACGTAAACGTTCTTTGACTTTTCGTATGTTCTAATTAAAGCATTGAAATCGTTACTGTAAAATTTTCGTACGGAAAAAGATGTGCCTTTAACGCTCTTTAACGATTTACATAGACATTTAAGGATTATGTGTAAAAAAGTATGTGCAGTTGAAACATATTTGTAAAATAAAGTGATGAAATTTACATCCAAATTGGTTAAGCCTTTTCTTATGTGCATAAACAGCTTGCAGTTACAGTTTTATTATATACTGGTGAACGCCCGCGACACCGTCCGCGTGGACAGCAGAAAAAACAAAATGTCGATATTACTCGTGATAAAAACATTTTCCCGGGATAAAAAGCAGCCTATATGTTAAGTGGGACCTGTCAAAATATATTCCTGAAAACTGTATCGAAATCGGTTTAGCCGTTTCTGAGATTAGCGTGCACAAACATACAGACATACACATATCAAATATACAAACAAACAGACAAAATGGAAAAACATTGTTTTGGGTTCTCTTGCGTGTATAAAGGGCCGCCCATTATAATTTTTTCAATATATTTTCCATGTACAGAAATCGATCCGTTACAATTTTATTATATGTATGGATAGATTGTAAGATTACCATAATATTTTTAGAAAATTATTAATATTATTTATTTGACATTGTGCTCTACGCCTTACATCAAGCAGAGTTAAGGGGTATAATAAATATTTGCACGGAGATTACGACAGATGCGTCGTGGGCGTTCGTATTCTGCACACATTTTTGTGTAACTACCTAATAAAATACTGTAATAATAGAAAAATAAACATCATATTAATAGAGTAAATTCATGTTTGTTGAAGCCTATGCCTTACTTTTTGTAGGGCTTTCAAAATATTTTATACCTCTTCATAAATTACGAGTATTGACAAAGGAAAGCAGTAATAATTAAAATGGTACCCATGGCTTACATAACCACTTGTCACGGTAAGGGATGAGCCTATCACAGATTTACGGACACACATACAATATCCACTGGCTACTGATATGTTATAAATCCCATGAGAAATACTTTAGTTTGGATAATCCAAAAAAGGGATTTTAAGCTATTAACGTCAGAGCCTCGGCTTCCGGAATATATCAGCTGCATCCACTTCCTTGCGTGTCGTAAGAGCTAAGCAACTCAGCTAAGCACTAAAATAGAAATGTGTCCCTGATCTTTTTCCAAACGTGCACTAATGCTGTGCTATACGTGGCTGTAGGGTTTTTTTTGCCATCTTGTGCTCCTGGCTAATCTATTTTGAGGATACAGCCATATATATATGCCATATGTATAGGTATGTACAACGGAAATATGAGTTATTACAGGAATTGTGTACTTATTATATATTAAAATAGATGTTCTATCAAGATTCTACCCTTAATCAAAGAGTAATATTAGGGTTCCTTGACAGGTTAAAAAAGATAAGACCCGGTTACTGGTGGCCGATATTCACAGCCCATTAGCGATTACACGACGGAATCCCTAATGTACCATTATAGTGTAAGATCACATAGATTAGTTCGCTAACTCATTAAGTATTTGATGAGTTTTTTTTAATATTATACACCATGTAAGAACAATATAAAAATGCATGTACGAATATAGGACAGATTGTATAAAAAGTTAATGAGAAACGTCGGTATCTATTTAAAAATGTCTTTTAGTTCTTAAAATTCAATTTAAAAAATTGACTTTTAAATCTTTTCTGCAAATGCTCAAAACGAACCTAAAACGCCATGCGCGATTTTGTGACGTCATCCACACAGTAATCAATGTCATATTTCTCGGTATTCGCAATCGAACGTATTGTCTCCCACAGGCTGTTCTATTGGAGTTCTATTGGAGTGACGTTACAGCATGATGTCTAGCATTTTCCGCGCGAAAATGTAGACTCAAAAATGAAAATAGACTTTTAACGGACTTTCTGGTCTTATAAAATTGAAATAAAAATTTAATTGGTTCACTATGACCCTAGGATAAATTTAAAACTGTTTCCGAAGAATCGTGTAATACCCTACTGTCGTCAATAGTTTTTGTGTTACAAAGAAAAAGTAATGTAATATCTGTTTTAGTAATATTTATTTTCTGAAATTCACGAGACTACAGAGAGTCCTTTGAGAGGCGTGAATCAGCCCGCTGCCAAAATATGACAACTTTTACAGAACTGTAATATAGTTTGGGATTATTGATAAGTGATGCAGAACACTTATTGTTACTGTTTTTTCAAGTAATTTGTTACATTTAAATATTTATTTTTCGTATATTTTAATTTATTTTCATAATTTTTTGCTAGCATGCTTCAACTTGAGACATCATCCCACCACATTCCAATCTGACTAATAATATCACCACATTTATAAGTACCGCTTGCATATACCGCCATAAACTAGTCAAGTTAGGTAACTTGGCGATGGTCTCCTAAACTATAGTTAGGCGCAGTACTTTCGGCGTGTATATTCAAATTAATTGTTTTTTTTATTACCGCGACGAAATCTCGCCTGCTTATTTTGGAGTAATTGCTTTGGATAAGAAAAAAAGTGCGACATTTTTTGTACGCACCAGACATTTTCTGTTTTTATTGCTGGAATATTAGAAACAGGCTTTTCCTAAATTTTTTGATGTATTTCATGGTTATATTCAAAGACAAAGGTTCTGTCCTGATGCGAAGCTTTATTAAAATACTGCAAATACGTTTTTTTTTCATGCATGTCATAAGAGTTGACACCCACATTTTTTACATCTTGCTTCGCTAAGCTATGGTATACTATGCTATGCTGGCGATAGCAGTCAAACTTTTTGTAATACTGCAGTTTGGGAAAACGGCCTTGGATGTTCTGTGTATGGTGGTCGTCTGCCACATTCACAATTAAGTATTTGTGTTAAAAAAAACTATAAATCTATTTTTGAAATCTGAACTATTATGTGATATAATTTCATCAAATAAGATTAAACCAATAAAATTCAGAAAATGCATACTGAATTCATCTGCAAACAAAATGTATCGCTATCAGAACTTACTAAAGTTATTTTTACGTCATCATGCTCATAAAAGGCCTTTTTCAGTCGTAAAAGTTAAACAGCGTTGGTACATGCAAAACATTACCCGATTCTTGTGTCGTACAAGTAACAAGAGATAGCGGGTGCATAGAAACAAAACCATAGATAGAAGTTTAGCGGAAGGTGAAGTGATCTTTAACGCATATTAGTATGTATATTGGTATAGTCTATGATTTGACGACTTGGCTAACAGCCAATTTCAATAACCGATCTCGAGAGATTTTAAATGTTCCATTATTTTATTTGGAATTTTTAAAATCCGAGATTCTTTATGATCTCTATTGAAATTGTCCGTAAGTTGGTAATGACCCTGCCTGCTACGCCCTAACGCGCTTTCAATGCAGGTCACAGACATCGGTCCTTCCGTTCTGGCGCAGGTCCTGTGTTCAAATCCCGGATGACATATTATTTCATTTGTCTTTTTCTTTTATTCTGCGGATAAAACATTTAGGTAGATAATCATGATATTTCAGCGCTCTCATGTATCAACCACCCATGCAATGTCCGATTTCCTACAGCTTGTGCCACACCAAATACATACAATGTCGAATCTTCATTACGTGAAGTTGTTTGCGGAGGATAATGTAAACATAACGGCGCGCGTACACGATCGTTTAATGCCACGTTTGACAACGTATAAAAACTAACTTGTTGGCTATGCATTTACCTCCGATTTTATGGAATACTGGTTTGACTTTAAGTTATTGGATAATAAGATAGTCGCACGTTTAAGACCAAGTTCGGTTTCGCAAGTCATATCCGTGCACACGCCAGGAACTGACAAGGTGTCGCCGTCGACGGATACGTCGTGGAGGACATCATCATCATCATCATTGGATAATAGTGGCTGCCCTAAGCAGAGTTGCCTCTGTCACTCATATAAATTATTTGCTTGGCTTGCTGGAAGAAATCGTTTTTAGAGATCTAAGAGCTTATCTAAGTCATTGTACAATTCAAGTTCATATGCTGTACTGGTATAATCACTATTTCAAACTTTGTTAATAAAACAATATTGGTTCAATATAATGAGATACAAAATTTGTATTAAATGATAGTTTCATAACAACTTTGCTAACACTTTGTTGATTTTGATTAAATTGAATAGCTTACTGATTAATAAGAAGCTATTGTCAAAGATAGATCGAAAACTTCACACCTTTACCCCTTCAATAGTTTTTTCTCCAGCCCTCCTGGGGTAGTTAGCTAAAATCCAGTACCAATACCTGCGTGCGTAAAATTCTTGAAAGGTAATAAGTACGAGAACATAGTGTCAGTATTTTGGAATTTCCACCCAATGTTCATTCATTAATTCTATTCCAACAAGAAATTCGGTGGATCCACTGGTAAAACCATAAATAACTCACTGTTTACACAACCTTTTTATTAGTTTTCCAACGCGAACGGTAATAATACATCCATTAACAAACTTGCCGAATGAAACAGCAAACAGATATCGTTGTTATTTCATCAAACATTCAGCGGCTAATCGACGCGCCGCAGACGCAAATTGCGCGGAAACATTATTCGCTTAAAATATGCAGGTTAGTCCGGGTATCTGCATAGAAATAATTTCTGAATTCATTTTATGGGTATTTTAAGCGAAATAATTGTCACTTATCTACGACTATAACCGAGGGGGCCGACTGTAAAACAAACTTCAAATCCTTGGCAATATGAGTTTCGAATGAAACCATATTATAAATATGTTATAAAAAATTTTAAAAAATTTCACTCGAGTGGGATTTGAACTCACGACCTCTCACATTCCGTGCTGTGCTCTCACCAACTGAGCTACCGGGTCAATTACTCGGATGATGAATTTGACCATCTGTTTTAAACTTTTCATTCTTACATTACGTTTTTGGCAACGTTATTTTTCATCCCGATAGCTATACATAAGCCAAATCTCGGTAAACAAAGCTGAATCCCTCAGCACAATGTTTAATCATGAAACGATCAACCATATCCTAACGGATTATATTATGGATATTATAACTTTATTTTAAATTAGATATTATACATTATTACATTTTAAAAACCATATTATGCTGACCTCTTATACAGGGTGTTTTTTTGTGGCCACCTTTAACGAAGGGTACGTATTCTATACATGAAATAAAGTAAGTTTATGCCAAAAAAAATGCTGGGAAAAAAAAAATTTGAAAAAAAAATTAAAATTCCTTGATCGTGCGAAATTTATAGTGTCTAGTGTTTATGTTAGTTTTTTTATAGACATATATTAATTATTTTTCGTGAAAAAGTCCTGCTACGCGCGTCTATGTGCATTTATGCAGAAAAACGCAGTCTATTTACTCAACTTTGGACCCTAATATTTTGGAAACCAGACATTTCCCAGGTATGCTTCCATGGAGAAAAATGATCGTGATGATGAGGAGATTCCGTAGTTTTCGGGAACGTTGACGACCAAAAATCACCCTGTATAATTGGATAAGAGCAGGTACATAATGAAGTTTATTTATTTGTTCATTAGTTTTTCACATTTAATTTACTTAACCAATCTTCTTTTAAAACGAGTGGACGCCCGCGACATCTTCCGCGTGGACTGCAGAAAAAACAAAATGTCGAAATTATCCTTTTTCCCGAGATAAAAAGTAGCCTATGTGTTAATCCATAGTGTCAGCTAACTCCATACCAAATGTTATTAAAATCGCTCCAGCTGTTTTTACGTGAAAGAGTAACAAACATCCATCCATCCATACTCACAAACTTTCACGTTTATAATATTATTAGTAGGATTTAGCATACATACAAGTATAGCTGGAAGCATGGAGAAGTACACAGGCTACATTCAGACCTTAGGGATGCGGAACTAGGTTAATATATTGTAAAGTTTTTGAATATATTTATATTTATTCATTATGTAGTCTAAATGAGAGAAGTCGCGGGTAATAACAAGAACTTTAAGAAGAACCAAGCGACAATACCAACATGCCTATCGAAGTCGCAAGTACTGTAAAACTTCAACCGTAACCCTGAAAGTATCCCTCCGATTACCCAAACCGGCTGATAAGATAAGAACAACTTTGTAAGTGCCAGATAAAGCTACTTTGGAAGTTGTTAAGCGGTTTATCTTTCATGATTTAGGTTTCTTGTTGCAGTCGAATTAATTTTATTGTTGACTGCCCGTTTATCGCGAATTTATATGAGCTCCTAAATAATACATACCTATACATATTGGAGGAGGCGTGTGTATTGGACTTTTAATGGCTAAGAATGATGATATAAATACACAAGACTGTGTTCTAAAAATCGGATAGCCAGAACTGCAGGGTCACAAAGAAAATCCTACAGCCACGTTTATCATAGCTGGGACAGATGTTAATGACCAGTGACAAGTTTAGAATAGAACAGAATAGAATAGAATAGGTTTTATTTGAAAATTACACATACTCGGACAGAAACAACATAGAACAAGACAAAAGAAATAGGGTAGAAATAGTGACGTACAGATCAAAAGAAGTAGGTAGACAGTTGTTAGTTTATCGCTTAAAAGATATAGTTCATGTAATAAATTTTGAATCAGGTTTGACGGCCGATTAGTCTAGTAGGTAGTGACCCTGCCTGCGACGCCATAGGTCCTGGGTTCGAATCCCGGCAGGTGCAAACATGAATATCGATGTTTGTTTCCGAGTCATGGATGTTTCTATACTTATCTATGTATCTATGTTGCTTAGTACCCACGACACAAGACCTTAGGTATCTTAATGTGGGACTAGGTTAATGTGTTGTGTATATAAATATTATTATTAATGATGCAATCGAGAGAAGCTCAGCATCAGCACAGGCTGGCACGTTGGCCCGATTTTTTCATAGATCAGATAGCCTATCTAAAGTGTAAAATTGATGCTGTCTCTATCTTGCTTAAGTATTAGAAGAAAGACAGCCTCAACTACTTCAAATCCAATATTAGTTCGATGGACACAACGGCTCAAGTTCCATCCAAAAGTAAACTCTATCTCAATTAAACCGATTGACACTGAAACGATAATTAAATGGCTCAGATTCGGGGGACAATCTAATCGCCTTACCGCGATCACTCGAGTCTTAACTGTGGGACACTGGGCTGGACTGAGGAGTTCAATCAATACCCAAAGTAGGCTGTGTACACACTGAGATATGCCCAGTAACCTAATAATGTAACATTGGGCATAAATAAATGAAGTACATATTATAGCGGATATATTTCTAGTGAGTCTTATGTTCACCATGAACTTCATATGGCTGAAAATGATGAATATCTGTCTAAAAAAATCATTATATTTATGAACGAATAACGAATATTTACGAATATTTCGAATATCTCATTAACACGATGGAAGAATTCACCATACATAGCCTAGAGCTAGAACACTTCTACTCTCCCTGTCAACTTAAAAATGCAAATAAGACACCCATTTACTGCTTGACCAACATAAAATCCTGTCTAGTGCTGATGCGGGGTTTCATCAAAAGCCATTAGATGCATCTCCTTTCGTGCATGTCGTACGAATCGACTAAGAAACTCGAACAGTCTCTCAGATGATAACCTAGCAACTTATCACGGATCATTAACATCTTTCCCGTGCTAAATATGGTTTTGGGATCTAATTTTACGCTCCCACAGAGTGTATACTTTATGTAGTATATTATACAGGATGATTTTTGGTCGTCAACGTTCCCGAAAACTAATCTCCTCATCATCACGATCATTTTTCTCCATGGAAGCATACCTGGGAAGTGTCTGGTTTCCAAAATATTAGGGTCCAAAGTTGAGTAAATAGACTGCGTTTTTCTGCATAAATGCACATAGACGCGCGTAGCAGGATTTTTTCACGAAAAATAATTAATATATGTCTATAAAAAAACTAACATAAACACTAGACACTATAAATATCGCACGATCAAGGAATTTAAAATTAAAAAAAAAAAAAAAATCCCAGCTTTTTTTTGGCATAAACTTACTTTATTTCATGTATTGAATACGTACCCTTCGTTAAAGGTGGCCACAAAAAAACATCCTGTATAGACATGTACAATATAAATATAGTACTAGATCGCGACAAAACAAATCCTACTGAACCAAAAGCTTTAAACCTGAAATTACCTGCCGAAGTCAAACCCTTATCAACATTTGCAACCTTTATGTAAGTGACGGACGAACACAGCTGAAGCTTTTTTTTTATTTAACATTGACGGCCAAAGTACAGGGTAGAATGTATTTTTCGTATTTCCCATTTATATGGGTTTATTTTTGGCGTAGTCCAGAACGAATTTTTGGCGAAAAGCGTATTGGCAAATTGCGTAAGAACGACATTTTTGTTTTTCGTTTTCACATTTTTGCAAGGGAGATTTGATTGGTATATTTCTATTTGAAAATGAAAATTCTGATCTGGAAGTTACTAATACTTTTTAAGTATGATTATCACATTATTTTAGAGTATGACCTATTAAGTCTTATATTTAAATAACAATAACTTTACATTGATACTCGTAAATTAGGCTATTACAGTGGCACTCTACCAGCCGCCCTCTTCAGGTCATCGGTTCATCTGGCCGGAGGTTATCCAACTCTACGCCTTCCGCGTGTTACACCTTTCAAAATTATGCAAATAAAATACTATTTATTTTAATACTGCAATTAAAAAACTGGTGCATGATATGGGGTGAGCCTATCGTCGTTTTTCGGGCACAAATACAACAATCTGGCGACCAGTAACGAATCCAATAGGAAATGTTTCCTTGCCATTCTAAATAGATCATCATCATCATCATCAGCCTATTGCAGTCCACTGCTGCACGTAGGCCTCCTAAGGGCACGCCACAAGACTGCCATGGGGGGTATTTGCCCATAATCACCACCGCAGTTTGTATTTTGGACTATATTATCAACACGGGAGGCGCTGCTGCCCACCTCTCGGAAACCCTTAATCGCCTCGTACGATACCCACGAGTCAGAGCCTCGTCCTTTAAATAGCAGGGTGCACCACGGGCACGTGAGGTTGACTTTAGTCCTAAGGCATTAGTCGAATCAACTTACACCCCTAAAATAACCAAACCTATAATTAATCCTGTAGCCCGACAAGAGTCCGATAAGTCATCCTAATTGATTCTTGGTTACCGATTCGCTTTCCTTGAGGAAAGTCGTCCACTCGGGGGCTGTCTTAAAAATTTGCGTGGTTGGTCTCTTCGTGTGGTGTAAGTTATGAGCGACAGCGATGTCATGGAACAAAATTTTGTAGGGTTGAATGCTCGTTATCTTAAATTATTAGTGGTGGTACAGATAGACTATCTATTTTCTACAGTAGCGTAAATATCTTAAGATTTGTGCAAAAGAAAAGACTTGGTTGAAGAGTAGGCATGGGAGTGGAAATGACAATTTAAGATATAACCGAATTTCTACTAAATTGGCAATCTTAAACTGTTGTAATTATAAAAAAATAGTTCACTTATTTAATTGGAGCCGCAGGGCTATCTTATGGTTAAAAAATACCGTTTTACATTTCTTAAATTCTGTTTTTGTACATACTTTAAGAATACTAGTAATAACTTTGAATTAACCAAATGTGCTTACATCATGAAGAAATTAATCTTTCAATTACCCACAAGAAATCGCAGCACTTCATCACTTGCACCACATGACAAATACTTCTAAGTCGCTTGGGAGCTCCCGGAGAGTTTTGTCGGTGGATTAAGATAATTAAAATACTTGATGGTAAAGTTTTGGGTGTGCGGTTTAGGGGATTAGGCAAGTAGTACTTATTTTTTGTTTTACATCGTCTTGTGATTTAAAAGATTGATAAACGGTCTTCAAGGCGAGAGTGAAGCAAGAAAATTAATGCACATCATAAGCCCCTTGACACAGCGGCCTAAGGTCACTACACAGCATTCTACTCCGAAGGGTCGAGACCATGGAGGCACAACAAAGAGAAGGTGACCTGTAATTACAATGACAAGTTGCTAGCTTCTCGTCTGGAGAACGCCTGAATCCCTGTTCCCCATGAACTATAAACTTGCGATCTTCAAGGCGAATGTGAACCGGTTTCTTTTAGGCAAGCCCGCTCCATCTTAGACTGCAACGGTGCTTACCATCAGGCGCGTTGTGGTCAAGCGTAAGCCTATTTAATAAAAAAAAAAACCATGAGTAATAAATTAATGGTAGCCCTATTTAATGGGCAAGGCTTGGCTTATTGTATTAGGTTTGTGGTACATCTGGTATATTCCAAACCCTAGTTATTAGGGTTTACAAAACCGACGAAATATTTCGAGAAAAGGTAGGTAGTGCCCATACGCTTCGCTTGCTCGTCTTGGCGGGGACACTGCCGTGCTACAAGATATACATACTGTAAAACAGAAATAATATAGAAAATATTTTTTAAACGGTGTAATACTGAAACAAATCCAATCATTTAATCAATATAACAAGAAACAACTTTAGGGCAAAAAAACAAAAATATTTGTTCCAAACAGGATTCGACCTCTGGACCTTTTACGGTGTTGGGGGCATAATGATGACAACCCTTGCGTCAAAGTAATACATGCCTAGTATTCACATTACCAAATAAATATCTATCTCCATTGCAAAGTAAGTAAAAATAACACAGAATTTTCTGCACAGTTTTAGTAGAAACTAAAATTCCTATTAAAATTCCATATGAGTGCGATCTCTTTTTAAACGCAGTAAATTCTTGGAAGATATAAATCCTTTTGGCAGGAACGTACTAATCTTATTCCGTGGGTACGTGCAACCGCATATTGTATGAAGTGAAATTACATACATACATACATATTCATTGGATAAAACTAATTTTAATAGCCACGTACAGCATAACGGGGTCAGATGTGAAAAAATCAGTGACAAGTAGCTTATTGGTGGTAGATGATGGTGAGATGGAGGTGCCTCATTTGCATACTTTTGCCCAACCTATTTTTTGAATTATCGCAATAAGTACATGATTCCGACTTGCCCGTTTTTGTCCCAAATATACATTGTAATATTGTGTTCAATGTAACTTTTATGTCCTGGCCAGTAATATAAAGTTTCTCAAAATTAATTACGGTAATAATATCATGTTTGCAAGCATTTATTAGTTTATCCGCAGGTTGAATGGCATAAAATAGTGGAATTTGCTAATAAACTAACTTGGCTTCCATACATTTGTTGGTGGCACAGGAGCGTAAAGCTCTTGTGGTGTGAAGCATGAGAGTAAAGCGTTTTTGCTCACAGTTTTGTTTCACAGCATTTTTGTTATCTAATTTGGATATACCAGATATTAATATATTTATTTTTTAGAGTTCTGTACTAAGAGCTTAACTAGAATACCAGCTATATCTCTTTCACGCTGTAAGTAACTCAGGGGCGTTCTCGCAAGCAATCTAGCAACTTGACACTGATCATTACAATCTAGCCCCGCTATACTAAATGTGACTGTGGGATTTTTTTCGCGATCCTGCTATCCCACTTTAGGAACAAAAGTGTAATGTGTGTCTTTAATTATAAAATAATCTTAACCACTAAACCAACCACGGTTTGCAGTCCGGCGGATTATTCACGAACTAAATAAAAATGTATGAAACGGTGTAAAAATTGCGAAGATACTAGCGCAGCGGTAAACGGACCTCGTATTTTGCGATGAGTATTTAAAAAAATATTCCATATGAATCCATAATAACTGATGATGAGTTTAACTTGTGTGTTGGCCAACGCATCGTAAAAATATTCGAGCTAGCAAGAGAAGAATTTTCTGTTACTTGAGAAGCATGAGAAAATATTTTAGTCTGTAGCAAAAGTGTATTACATGTACCACAACAAAATATAGCGCTGTGGTATGGCGTATGTGTAAATTACGAGGGGAATTTATTACAACGTTTTGTTTCAAATTATTGGATGGCACTTTCCGGAAAGGTAATTTTGGGGAACATAAGGATATTGTTGATTACTGAAGAATGCAGGTAATTTTGTGTATTATACTAGCATGTAACTTGTATTAAAACGTGCTGGTTTAGGTAAGTTTGTACAATTCAATTTGTATATGGCTCATAATAAATATTAATGATGCATTAAATAATAGCCGTCCGTAAAAACAAATGCCAAAATTTTGGCAATATGAGTTTCGAAAGAAACCATGTTGCGCCGACCCCATGAATAATGAGATAAGGGCAGGGAGATGAGTACGAGTACCCAAAAGAATGATTTTTGGAATTTTTGTCTGTCGATTTGTCTGTTTGTCTGTGCGTTTGTGTACGCTAATCTCAGAAACAGCTGAACCGATTTCGATGAAGTTTTTCAGAAATATACTGTGACAGGTCCCACTTAAAATATGGGCTACTTTTTACCCCGGGAAATTGTTTTTATCCCGGATAATTTTGACATTTTGTTTTTCTGCAGTTCACGTGGACGGAGTCGCGGGCGCAGGCACTAGTACCTAATAAAATTGATTGCATATTTCAATCCGCATTCCAGAGTCACACATCACAGAATGAAGACCTTTGTTATTTCAAAATGCCCATAAGATTTTTAAAGCCAAATAAAACAAAGACTGCAAAACACTTTTTAAATATGTACAGTACAAGCTTAGAAAAGGGTGAATACTAGATTTTTTGGCTTCTGCTGCAACGTAGATGTTTTAAAAACTCAACGGTCCGGGAAGTGGACACTGAATGGCTTTGTCTACATAATACATGGTCTGGACATTTCAATAACTTATATGTGGATATAGATTGCAATTGAGAAAGTTTTTAGTGGGCGACATAGTAAATTTAGATTTGTAGATAAATATATTGATTTGACTTTTTTCGCTTAGAGAGAACCGTTTGATATGATATGATACATAGAGTGTAAGTGTAAGATAGACAAATATTAATATGCTGACTTTCGACTATGTTTCTTAAGCGAACACCTCTGAAAATTTTTGCAGAAAAATTCTTAAATTTTCCGACTTTTCAGTAGTTTTCTGGCTGTAACTAATACCCTGATTAACAAGTAAGTTACTAGTTATTAAAGCCCGCATAAGTTATACTAGAGTTCACACATTTTTGGGCATTATCCTTTGCACGTTTTACATTAAAATGTATGCCTTACGCGGGTAATGAATAAAATTTCCACAAAATAATAGGCTGCAAAATAAATTTTATCGTACACATATTTAAATTTAACTGCACATTCATAAAAAGCTGGACAGGCCCATTTTACAAACGCATTTACTCAGCACGGCTAAAACCAGAAACGTCACGTAAATAGCGAAAAAAACCTCGCGAAAAATAATATACCGAGTCCAAACATTAGGCTTAAATCCACCGCAATTATGCGAGGCACGCAGCCCTTATAATTGCATTTCCTTTAAACACTTTCCTAAATACGTCCCTGTAATTTATTCCAGATTAACTGAGTACGGACCTGGAATGTGAGCAGGGGACGTACTCTGTGTTTTATTGATTTATTATTATACTTTGATATTTCGTGGGATAGCTTGTTTCCTAAAGGTTTTTCGAACTACTTTTTTTTCTTACACTTCTTATAGTTGGATCCATTACCACCATAACTGCTCTATTAAACATCACATAATGTTATTATTTCTAGGGTTAAGTTTAGAATGGTACCAGTGTATGTCTCAAATGCTATTTGTATCATATTTTTTTCGTTTTTTTTTTTTTTTTTATTTAGTTTTTCATTCTTTATTCACACTTAGGAATCAATTTCAGGAATAGTATTTTATTATTGTACAATATAAATACCTGGTATAAAATATACATTACAATAGCTATACTTATACATTACATTACAATATTCCCGTCATATCGACAACCGCGACGATTTCCCCAAGGTAATATCGCTAAGTGGAACACATTTGAATCGAACGTACACACAGACAGACATACTGACGCAAACGTATATGTTAACGATTTAATAACCAGCGCCACTGCATTACATAGCTATTAATATTAATGATAATCGGGCTGAGGTTTTTTCGATTCCATGAGTCTCTTTCGTACTTTGTAATGTACTATGCCGAAGGTGGTAAAAATCTCTTTCAGATATAACCTCGCCTTTGTACATTATATTTTTTAATATTATTATCTATACTAATATTATAAATGGGAAAGTGTATGTGTGTAAGGCAAAAGTACTGAACAAATTTGAATGAAATTTGGTACATAAATATTTTAGAACACGAGAAAAGACATATGCTACTCTTATTGCGGTAGGCACTACCGCGCGATTATCGAATACCGCGCGAACGAAGTCGCGGGCAACTATATACACATTAAGACCCGGCAGTCAAATAAAAATCCCACGGTTGCTCCGCCCACATACCCCGCCACCCGCAACACAAAGTTCTTACGCGTAAAATCTGTGAAGTTATAATTCAAAATTCGCGCGCTTTCGAGCAGGCGGGTCAATGCCAGATCAAGCGCAGAGAACATAAAAACCACGGAGTCATATAAGTAATTTATTTCAAAGTAGTGTTGGTTAACTCCCGACGCAAAAACGACGGGGTGTTATAAGTTTGACGCGTCTGTTTCTCTCTCTCTCTGTGTGTGTGTGTGTGTATGTGTGTGTGTGTAAATATGTATATGTCTGTCTGTGGCATCGTAGCTCCCAAACGGATGATCCGATTTTAATGCGGTTTTTTTTGTTTGAAAGGTATATCAGTCGAGAGTGTTCTTAACTATGTTGGACGCGACAAAATTTAATCAAAAATTTCGTACGTACGGTTAATAGCAGGCCAAGATAACCATTTGCAGTTCAAAATTAGCGGTTATGCCTCCGACATAAAGGTGGCACAAAGTCCCGAGTAGATAGTCTGACATGCTTTAGTTGGTACTTACGTAGTGTTAAAAATGATTTTTTGCTTTTTACAGGGTTTCGCATTTTAAACCTTTTGTCATAATCATAACAATTGCGTGCTTTTTTTGGGTCGGGGGTTTTCTTAAATTTTTTAAATTTTTGTTTGCATAATATAATAAATTTAGTTACTAATAATAAGTAATGTCATCAACTATATATCTACAGGGTATTTTTTCGTTGCCACCCTTAACGAAGGGTATATACTTTATACTGGGAAACAATGTATTTTTTTTTATTTCTTGATCGGGCGAAATTTATAGTGACCAGTGTTTATGCAAGTTTTTTCATAGACAGATATTAATTATTTCTCGTGAAAAAATCTTGCTACACGCGTCAATGTGCATTTATTTAAAATATATTTAATAATTTAAATATAAGTAAAAGATTTTTCTTCAGTTAAACGATTTTATTGAAAACAAGTACGCTAAATGTTACCGACAATCTGTATAATCCGATATTGTTCACAATACCTAGGCAATGTATAGAATACCTAAAACGTGTAGGTAATGAATGAAATATTACTTAATGTATACTTTGCCTAGGTTTGCTATGCAATACCGAATTAGCAGTCGGTAATGTCTATAAAAGAAGAGTTTCTGAAATTATTTAGGAAATCTATAAAATATTATTTAACAAAAATTCCTTCTGCTGTCGCGACACGCTCGCTACGCTCGGTCCGCTCGTGCGTTGTTATTTTAACAGTGCTATTATAACCTAACGTAATCTACAGATATAATAAAAATGTAACGGATCGCTGTCTGTACATGGAAGATATATGAGAAAACATATTATAGGAGACCATTATCAACGCAATAGTACCCAAAATAATTATGTTTGTAATTTTTGTCTGTGTGTCTGTGCGTTTATGCATGCTGATCTCAGAAACGGTTGAACCGATTTCAAAGCAGTTGTCAGGAATATATTGTGACATCAATATTCGTTCCCTAGTTGGAAAGATCTAAGTATACATAGGGACGGACAGACAGCGGCAAGCGACTTTGTTTTATAATATGTAGTGATAATATAAAAGTATTTTCTTTTAATTTTATAATTGGAATTTTACGATGGGGTTGCGTCGTTTAATTACGGAGTTTCTATGGCCACACTCCAGCTCTATCATCAGATGATGGTAGATACAACTAGTATCAAAGCACTCGTCAAGACGAATTAAACGAGCCCAAACTCGATGGGGTTGTGTCGTTAAATTACGGAGATTTCTATGGCAACCTTCCAGCTCCATTAGCAGACCTTGATCACCATATAGTATAAAAGAAGTCATCAAGTCGAATCGAATGAGCCCAAACATGATGGGGTTGTATCATTTAATTACGAACTTTCTATGTCCACCTTCCAGCTCTGTCATCAGATCAGCTCTATGTCGTGATAATATTGTATTGATATCCGATTTATAGTACATGCATACAAAATTTTAGCTCAATCGGAAGCCAGAAAGTGGATCAAATTTAACTTGGACGATTTGATTACAGACATTGAAGACGAAGCTTGTAAAAAGCTTTATATTTTTATGCATATAAGTATATTATTTATTTTTTTAACGTTAGAATTTTGTGTTATTTTGTATATTTTATTATTTAACCTAGGCTCATTCCATAAAATTGTACAATTTCCTGATCTAAACATGGGAATATAAATAAAAAAATTAAAAAAACCCCCGACCCAAAAAAAATACGCAATCATTATGACAAAAGGTTTAAAATGCTAAACCCTATAAAAATTTTACCCTATAAAGATTTCCACCAAAAAATAGCTAAGAACACTCTCGACCGATATACCTTTCAAACAAAAAAAAAACCGCATTAAAATCGGATCATCCGTTTGGGAGCTACGATGCCACAGACAGTCATATACACATTTACACACACACACACATACATAGACACGTCAAACTTATACACCCCGTAGTTTTTGCGTCGGGGGTTAAAAATGACTAAAACTTCACGGTGAATAAAAAATATTTACATGCGATTGCGACTCCTATTATTCCTATGTTCCTAGTGCCAGCGATAAGGTAAGGTAAGGTAATTCTTACAATTTTATACTTTGTTTAAATAGTATTAGAGTTATTTTTCTTGATAAATATTTTTAGTTGTGTGTGTGTGTGTGTGTAGTAAACTGAACTGTGTGATTGATTTATTGCTTTAACGTAAATGGCTATATGTCATAATCGGGTGCAAATGTATACAACTTTAATACTAAGATATAAGGTTTAACTTAACAAACTTGTTACCCAACTTAAGTCTTTTTAATTATAAGCAACTCCAACAGTTTACATCTCTATAAGTACGTATAAAGTATTGATACGGAGACATCGATTAATGCTTGATGTAGTTTGTGACTGTGCATCTACCATTATATTTGATCGAAGTGGAAATATGAATGTTTTTCGATTTTATTTCCCATGAGTTCGAACTAGGTCGAGTACACCTAAAATAATAAATATTACTGGCGTGGGCGCAAGCGACATAGACCCTGCGTCGTCGGCGCACAGCGCGGTACTAAGCGCCAGCGGGCACGAAGTTACTATTTAATGCTATTCAGAGAGCGTTAGAGTAGAATATCGCTTGCGCACTCAACATCTGATTGAGCTCAAAGGTAAAGAGCATAAGTCTCAAAAAGATTTTTGTTAATTGTATGTTCAATTATGATTTTTTTTTTTTTTGGCTTTACAAAAGATCACTATCATTATTATCTTGACATCCGAATTTATTTTAAACGCCTATCTCATGTAATAGCCGAAATAAACGGAAAAATGTCTAAAAAACATGTTGATTTCAAAAAACAAAACTATCGAGCGAAAGTCATTAAATTATGTTTTTGGCTTTACACAGCGTGGTTAAGGGTACTAAGAATATACTGTAAAAGTCTCACATTCAACAAACATGCACCCCCTTCAGCATATTACATCAAAATGATGCTAAATAACGTCTGCTTCCTCTTAAAATAAAATATATCTAATATAGTTAGATGCAATGAAATCAAGCACAGTAAGTTCGACGTAAGTTGGCAGCTATTTCAACTGTTGAAGTTAAAAAAAATGCAAATATTACAGCATAAGTTTGAGCAACTGAAAGGCTGATAGCAAGAAACTTCTGGAAGAGTTCTACCTATATATAGGCGAAAAGTTCAGCACACGCTTTAGAGCCCTCTAAAGTGTGGAAACTAATTTCGCGAAACTGCTGAAACTTTTCTTTGTTCATGAAAAATTGTGAAATAGTTTTGGTTTATGTTCTGGCATAATATGTATGTTATGAAAGAATAAAAAGTTTATATGAAATCTAGTTAATTAATTTTAGTTTTAGCTCCAAGAAGAAAATAAGAAAAATAAATTAAAGGTAAAACGTTTAATTATTTAAGATAAAACTAATAATTTCTGCTGTAATTAAGTTCCTGTGTTACATGCGGGGTTTCACTATGATATATCCGTTGTTTTATTATTATTTTTTACTACACAATAATAATATTAATAATATTTCACACACTACACAACACATTAACCTAGTCCCACACTAAGATCCCTAAAGGTCTTGTGTCGTGGGTACTAAGTAACGGTATATAAATACACAGATAAGAATATAAACATCCATGACTCGGAAACAAACATCAATATTCATCATATCAATGTTTGCACCTACCGGGATTCGAACCCAGGACCTATGGCGTCGTAGGCAGGGTCACTACCTACTAGACCAATCGGCCGTCAACACAACACATTAACCTAGCCCCACATTAAGATCCCTAAGGTCTTGTGTCGTGGGTACTAAGCAACGGTATATAAATACATAGATAAGTATAGAAACATCCATGACTCGGAAACAAACATCGATATTCATTATATCAATGTTTGCACCTACCGGGATTCGAACCCAGGACCTATGGCGTCGCAGGCAGGGTCACTACCTACTAGACCAATCGGCCGTCTTTACTTTCGTGCATGTCGTAAGAGTCGACTAAGGAATTTAGGGGTGTTCTCTTAAGCGATGAGCTAGAAACCTGTGATTTAGATCTTACCCCGCTTTGCTACATGTGACGGCTACTATTTCGGGCATACAGCCGTGTGTGTGTGTATACATATACAGAATGTTTTTTTGTCGTCAACGTTCCCGAAAACTACGGAATCTCCTCATCACCACGATCATTTTTCTCCATGGAAGCATACCTGGGAAGTGTCTGGTCCGCAAGATATTAGGGTCCAAAGTTGAGTAAATAGACTGCGTTTTTCTGCATAAATGCACATTGACGTACGTAGCAAGATTTTTCCACGAGAAATAATTAATATCTGTCTATGAAAAAACAAGCATAAACACTGGACTCTATCAATTTCAGCCGATCAAGATTTTTTATTTTATTTTACATCGTTTCTCAGCATTTTTTTTTGGCAAAACTTACTTTCTTTGATGTATAGAGTACGTACCCTTCGTTTAGGGAGGCATAACATCCTATATATATGTATTTAATATGTTCCAATTACTTTAATGTCCAAAATTAAGCCAATCTAATTTCAAAAATACACCAGCATCAGCAATACTTAAAGCTAAAAAAAAACATCTCACTTTTCCGCAAGTACACACGAGCAGAAAACTTTTCCCAATTTGTTTTCTCATTTCAGTTTTGCATTGTTGCATTTCCACGGCAGGTTTAACAAACATTGCTTGTTAAATCTGAATGTATTTTGTATACTCCGGCAGTACGTAAATTCTACTTTTAGTCAACTGAAACTATTTGTAGATTAAGAGCTGGGAACTGGAACATAATATCGTTATGTCAACGTAAAGACATGTAGGTATAGGTTTTTATTATTGAAAACCCACAATTTTTGCCCGAGCTTACACACCAAAGTCCTTAATTTGTGGCTTCCAAATTCAATCAACTCTTTAAGTAAAGTTAATTATGTTTTTACTTCAAATTCAAATTTTAATCAAAGTACTATACAGGGTGATTTTTGGTCGTCAACGTTCCCGAAAACTACGGAATCTCCTCATCATCACGATCATTTTTCTCCATGGAAGCATACCTGGGAAGTGTCTGGTTTCCAAAATATTAGGGTCCAAAGTTGAGTAAATAGACTGCGTTTTTCTGCATAAATGCACATAGACGCGCGTAGCAGGATTTTTTCACGAAAAATAATTAATATCTGTCTATAAAAAAACTAACATAAACACTAGACACTATAAATTTCGCACGATCAAGGAATAAAAAAAAAAAATCAATTTTTTTTTTTCCCAGCATTTTTTTTGGCATAAACTTACTTTATTTCATGTATACAATACGTACCCTTCGTTAAAGGTGGCCACAAAAAAACACCCTGTATAGGTGTAAGTAATAAAATCAATTTCGTTTAATCGATTATTGAGTTAATTAACTTCGTCGCAAGGTCTAACTTTGGTGTGACGTTGTTCTTGTATGTCTTATACTGAGTTTCGATTATACTGTTATTTTTATACATGCAAATTGTTAGATTTGCATATATAAAATCCCTAGGAAATATCTATAAGTGATTCTAAAAATCAAGAAGTACAAAACACTTAGATAAAGCTGATACTAGCTTTTTGGCTACAAAGTGTTCCCAACTGAAAACTATCATACATTCATACCACGTTACTCTCTACAGGTGTTAGCGTAGACATAGAATACAAACTAGTACAAGGTTTAGATCAACGATCATAGATAATGATGGATAAGGTTTATCCATGCGCCAACTATAACTCCTATAAGCAAGCGTCAACAAAGGTGACCAGAAAATGAAAATAAATCATATAAAATGCCAGGGGACCTAACAAAAAGTATTAAAACTAATATAAATACAGAATGTGAAGTATGAAAATACGTACGCTTAATATTAAATTAAGCACTGATAGACAAAATAAATGCAAGTGGACAGATTTAGGACAGATTATAAGGCCCCGCAGACCAATATCACCCAGGAAGAGGCTGCTGCTTGATTTCTGATCTTTTAAATCTAACACCGCTAAGAGAAAGGTGGCTGTATCATCTCATTCTCGAATTTGCACTGCACTAGTATTGCTATAATGTCTACAAGGATATCTAGTATATTTTGTCACCAACGGTGCAGACTTTAGCTATTCAGACCTGAGACTAGACTATCTGACTTGGAGTTAGAAAGTTTGTCCTTTGTCCTGTCTTGCAGCGTTATGAATTTAAGTGTGTTACTGCCACAGTGTAAAATTATGCAACACGCAAATTTATGACCTCAACTCGTTATCTTCCCGTTCTTCTAAGTTGACACTCTGAAATGTTTTTTAAATTATTAAAGTAATTTTCGAAACGGATTTGCACTTAAATTCAAAATTTATGTGTAGGACATGCTTGTCAATTGCTCATAAATTAAAATCAAATTCAAGTGAATTTATAAAGTGCACATATCCAGGAATAGAACGACCATAAGGGCACACAACTGAAGCACTGGGATCCATGTTTTGTAGATTGCAAAGTCCAGTTTTCCGGTGAATAACATGTAGAAGCAGGTTTCTGATATGAACAAAATTATATATCACAGTATGTAACGGCGAAACTATAATTTGAACCGGCCAATTGTATCTTGAAATTGAAAATATCAGTACACAAGCGGCCAAGATGGGTTTCGAAGGGTATTACGAATTGTTGTAGGAAGAAAAGGTTACTGCTCTGGAAGTATAGGAAATCACCAAATGTGGAAAACAAATCAATATTTAAGAATTACCATAAAAAATTGCGTGTCATCATAAAATCAACGCCAATCAAAGTCCCAAAATGATTATTTTATAAAAAATAGTCCAGATAAAGCCAGAGCTACATGGAAGATTATCAACAGTTACAAGTATAATGTCCCCCAACAAAATATTGAAAAAAAAAATATCGTGAAAAACAAAATAATAGACGATCCTAGTGAAATAGCACAAACATTTAATATTTTCTTTATTGACCTGGTTAAACCACTTTCTAATTTAAAATATAAACCATTGATATTTAATATAACTAATTCCGTTTTTATTAGACCGACCACACCAATTGACATATTTAATATAATTAAGAATTTAAAAGATAGCAATAGTACGGGGTATGACGACATCTCCACAAAAGTAATCAAATACGTAGCAATTCAGATATCAGCCGTTCTTAGCCATATAATAATTATAGCTATTGAAAATGGAGTTTTTCCTGATAAACTTAAAGAGGCCATAATAAAACCTATTTTTTAAAAAAAAAACGATAAACCCGATTTAAATTGCTACAGACCAGTAGCACTAAATCCTGTCTTCTCAAAAATCTTTGAGAAGGTAATACACAACTCGCTATATGACTACTTTGAAAAGTATAGTATACTAGTGGCCCGCCCTCGCTTCGCTTCGGTACATATCAGTACATTAGCTACAACTTCATATGTAGGTACAGCGGTTTTCGTAAAAATTTGGTTCCCTTCCCGTGGGAATTTCGGGAAATCCGTTCTTAGTGCTCCCTCGCAGTCCCTAATGAACGTACAGGTCTGGTTTCAAATTCATATGTATCGCGGTTGTCGTAAAAAAATGAATTCCCGTTTGTCCCCTTCCCGTGGGAATTTCGGGAAATGCGTTCCTAGTGCTTCCTTGGAGTCCCTAATGAACATATATGTCCAATTTCAGATTCATATGTGTAACCGTTTTCGTAAAAAATAATTAATTCCCGTTGGTCCCCTTCCCGTGGGAATTTCGGGAAATCCGTTCTTAGTGCTTCCTCGCAGTCCCTAATGAACTTATATGCCCAATTTCAGCTTCATATGTATAGCGGTTTTCGTAAAAATTATGAATTCTCGTTTGTCCCCTTCCCGTGGGAATTTCGGGAAATCCGTTTTTAGTCCTCCCTCGCTGTCCCCAATGAACATATATGCCCGATTTCAGCTTCATATGTATAGCGGTTTTCGTAAAAAATATAGAATTCCCGTTGGTCGCCTTCCCGTGGGAATATCGGGAAATTCTTGTTGCCTATGTTCATCCAGGTCCAATAAGGATTCTAACGGTGAAAGAATTTTTTAAATCGGTCCAGAAGTTTTTGAGCCTATTCATTACAACCAAACAAACAAAGTTTTCCTCTTTATAATATTAGTGTAGATTGCAATAAACTGCCTGCAAAACTATGTAAGATTGATAATATATCTTTATTTAAGAATCAGCTTACAGAGTTATTACTTAACGATGTATATTACTCTGTTAATGGATTTCTTTCTTCGAAAAGAAAATTTATATGAAATTGTGGACATGCCTATTATGTATTGAATTATTTCTATTATTGATTGGTAAATTTACATTTTGATATTGACATTGAAATAGTAGTTATTGACATAGTGTATTGTCTGTTGTTATTTATTGTTAAATTGACATTTTTTATCGGAATTTATTACAACTAATTAATGCCTGCTTGATGTTGAATTGTATGGAATAAAAAATTGCATGTCAGATATGACGAAATATGTAGAACGCTTGCTGTAAATACAAATAATAACATGTATATATATACACATATTTGAGCAAATAAACATATTGATTGATTGATTGATTGATTGATTAGTATTTCGCAATTAAGTTGTAAGATCCAATACAACAGTCTGTTGTGATACTGAAATACACACACTATGTTTGCAATATATCGTTTTGGGAAGTCCTCGGAGTCATAGGCAAGGTTCTTTAGCGTTTCTTCACGTTTATATTTAAATTCATGTTGTACAATTTTGTTAGCATTTCTTAAATTAACAAGCTTAAGCTTTAGTATAAGGATTTTGATTTCAGCACTCACTGTCAATAGCTTACTCTCACTGACTGTGAGAGTAAGCTATTAAAGTTTGAGTGCTTGATTAATTCTATTTACCAGTCCGAAATAACTACTGATATTTTACACAAGCACAAATTATTAGTTAGGTACTAGTTGTTTGTGCACATTAGTTACCCTCTTACTTTGGTTCTGTTTTCGTCACTTTTAATTTGTTTGCTGAAAGAAATCTCTTAAAGAGATAAGCATGCCATTGTATATTTCTCCTGTATAATGAGATTAATCATAATATTTTAAATTTATGTATGTTTAATAAAGAATAAGTATACCTAAATTACGAATTGTACAATGTGAAACTAAAGTAAATTATTATTTTGTTCGAACAAGAACTTATCAAAAGGCATTATAAGTGGCGCCTTTACTACTTCAAACTTTATTGTACTGAGAAAAGTAGGAGCTAGCAAATACCCATTCATAGAGAAGTAAAGTATCTGAAATAAACCAAACTTTGTATAGGAATTAGTTGAATTTTACGTGAAATTTGAAGGCGAAATAACTAAATTTCGACAAGTTAAAAAAGAATAACTTTTTTGAATATCCGATATTATCCATAAACCAATTTCTGTAACTATGATTGTTTACCCATACACCTAGAGAATGAAAATCTCTAAAATATGTACCAATTTTTCTTCATTCTTCCACATCAGCCTAGTACTGACACTGGTGGACGTATGCTTTCCCCAGGACACGCTAAAAGGCTACTGCGATTGATAACTTTATCAACATGGCAGACGCTGCTGCCCACTTCCTGGAAACCATTAATCGCCTCTTATGATTACCCACGGGCAAACATACGGTAGTGTTATTCTACACTACCGACGACGCCAATCGTCAAAATTACCGTCGAATCGAAGTTTCTAATCAAACATCGAAGCACAACACAATTTTCATGATTAAAAAGTCAATTTGAAAGATTAAAGCAATGGCCCATTTCAATCATGGTAAAGTCACATCTGTAACGAAATCCCACGTCCCAAGGTAAACTACAATGAATTCTACCATCATATTTATCAGCTCGTTCCCGGGAGAAATCAAACTTGGCCGGAAAAAATATTGGTCTTGCTTTTTTGTTTCACTCCAACTTGATATTTTATGGGTAAATATTCGAAGGCGAGTTTGTTTTATTTTTGGACAGGTTCTTGCTTTATAAAAAAAAAATGGTGGAAATGTAGTCTCTATGTATGGGCCGCCATTTTCAATATACCTGCCATCGACATTTTTTTTGTTTATTTTCTTTCGACAAGTCTATTATAATTGTGTATTTATCCTTGAATTTTTTTATCTTTATCTATTCAATTTTAACCCAGATACTTCTTAAAGCCAATTAAAGCATATTGGTGCGAGATATCTCTTTTCTGTCTTTTCTAGATCTAAGTATATAATATCATTAAATTCATCGGATAGTTCAATTTTATTATAATAAAAAATAAATATCTTCTCAACGATAATATTAGTTCGAACTAGGAATCAAAAGATATCAATTTCTAAACAAAAAGGAGACTGATCGCCATCCATATCACCCACAACATGTCAAAACACATTTTATTTCAAAACTTTCGCTCTTGCAACAGTAATATTTGTTCCGATATTGGACATGACTGTTCCAAGCTCGAAGCCTCGCGGATTTTCGTGGAACTAAATAGAATGTATAAAACAGTTGTCCAGTTGGAAAAACACTAGCGCCTGTATCTGAAGAGTTGATGGATGAAGCGTGTAACTCTGCCACAGCCGGCAATGTTCGCGAACTAATATGATTAATGGTTAAAACTCCTCTCTACATAGCAATCAGAGCTTATAGTGTACGTTAATCTAGAGAGCAAAGTTATGTCATGGTAGGAAAGTAATATTAGGTCGACTGGCATAAATTATATTTTATAAAGATTATTAAGAACAATGAATAAATTCTTTACCCGAGTGAGATTTCAACTCACGACCTCTCGCATACCGTGCTTTTGCTCTAACCAACTGAGCTATCGGGTCAATTAGTATATTATATTATTTAAAAAAAAACGTTTTTATTAAAAAAAATACACATTTAACATTTTTTGGGAAAAAAGATAATACCGATTAACACTGTGCTGACGCGGGGCTTCACTAGAATACATCAGCTGCATCTCCTTCCGTGTATGTCTTTAGAGTCGGCAAAGGAACTCAGGTATTTTCTCAGGCGATGATCTAGAACCTTGTCATTGATCTTCAACGTCTAACCTCGTTATACTTATTATGGTTGTGAGACTTCTGGCTACTTCATTTCGGGAATACAGCTGTGTCTTCAATTAAAACTGATGGTAGCTTCACATCTCCAGACCCACGTCAAAATCTAAGTAAGTGTAAGCTGTTTGCGACAGATGTTAGCTCACATAATAAATAAAATGCTACATATGAGCCTAATGCAGTCAAGTGCTTGATGTAGACCTCCCCCATGGCACGCCACGGAGCTGGGACACAAGATTACTACGCTGGGCAGACGGGTTGGTGACCGCAGGGTGATTTTCTAATTATATTATCAACATAGGAGGCGCTGCTGCCCTCCTCCATGGAACCCTTAATCGCTTACTTCGATACCCACGGGCAGACTTTAGGTGCTATTCTATTCAGCCAACACCACGCGGCAAATAATAATACTAAGTAATACGTATTGACAAATAATTGCATCAGCGACATTCAGCTAAAAAGAGTTTTGCGTGAACAACAAAGTTTCCCCTACATCGTTCCATTTTATTTGCTGCGAGCGTATTTGTACGTTCTTTTACGAGTTCGGAGTCACATTAAATTTATTCTAGTCGGACATTTTTACGAAACTAAAATGTTACTTACATAGTAGCGTCTAAGTTTATTATAGGATACACTAGTACTCCAGTAGAGCTTACAATATTACACATAGGAGGTATTCATTGTTGAAAAGAAGCCAAATACGATGTGCTGTGAAAACAGATTATAACCGGTCTTTTTGATTACTTTTCTTTTCCTATACTATAAAGAACCTATTCACGAACAGACTTAAAATTACATTTTTTTTTTTCAGATACTATGGAGGAATGTGCATACAAACTGAAAAAATTTACATGGGATTTGTAGACTCAAATTTTGTGAATATCTTCTCTATACAAATAACACTACTAAGTCTGATAATATACTTTAACATTTTTCATTATAAGTGAATGCCGGTGTTCTTGGTATAAAGCTGAATCGCTTTTTAAATTAATTTCTAATCACCTTGTCATTGTTGCAACGTTTTTTTAGACTGGTTTGTAGCTTACTATTTAGATAAAGTTTTTCTCAAAATTATCACATTCAAAATTTAGATGCCTGCAACTATATACTCATTAGGACTAATTTGATAAACAAGTTTCTGAGTATGGCTAAGATATCTACACTAACTTTTCCTTATATAAGGCAGTCCGGTGCAATATAGTGACATACGATTGGTATTCTTTATAATAAGCGTCTTGCAGAAACATAACAAAGAAAGTACCTATCTCATATAATAAGTTATAAAAAAGTTTCATAATAACTTCCTCAAATCTTCTCCGTTCAAAGTGACAGTATTTTTTAAATAGGCCATTAAACAGGAAAATTGCAATTTTGAAGATCCAGCTATATTTTTAAGTAGCGAAGTTACGAAAAGGTGACAACTGCAGTAAAATCTTGAAAGACGCGAACATATAAAACGCAGCCTCACAATTTTCATTGTAACTCGACATATTCGCCACCCAGCATCTTCCAATGTAAGGGGCATTTCTTATTGGGACACCTATGGTGCTAAAAGTTACGCCGCCACTGACTTACTTTTACGAGTACCTATGTTATGTTCCTGCGTCTTCTAGATGGGCAGAGGGCCTGGCCTGCACAGTTCTCCGCAATTCCGCTCGCTTTTGAGCTTCACATCTTAATTCACTCCAGGTCTTTCCTACTTTCTTCACCTCTGCGATGATCGTCTGCCGCCAGCTCTGCTTATCGCCATTACTTCTCAGTAGGACACCAATGATGCTAGCGGTTACGCCGCCATAAAATATTGAGCTATAAAAGATATGGCGAAGAAATTCGTACTTCGAAATTTACAGCCGAACCCGTGGAAAACATGTAAGAAAGGCTGTGTTCTCGAAATGGGGTAGCTACAACTGAAGAATCAGATTCAATTAAACTTAAATATAGATGATATACCTAACTTAAATATACGTATAACTGTATCGTCATATTTTGTGTATTATTTTATTTACAGGAAAACCATATTGCGCCGACCCTTAATGGGATAAGGGCAGGAAAATTATGATTTTTACAATTTATTAATAACGGTGGTTGCGCAACTAGCCACGTCGCCACTTGGTGTCCTAATAGCGCAACTTCCATTACAGTGAAACTGTAAACTTTAGAAAAGTCACGTATCAGTACAGCGGAAGCAGACAAAGCATTTTTATTCGCCTAAAACCTAGAATAAAATTATAGCGAGTCACATATGAGTCGTGTTTTATTTTACACGAGACACAAAGTTGTACGAATCTCGTGTAATAGGTGTTTTATTTTTTTATTTTTTGTACAGCGAGCCGGTTTTGCATTTTGAAATTTTAATTCTGTTCTTTTTAAGTGACCTGTTATTTGCGCGGTTACCTTGGTTTTTAGTTTTTTGATATAATATGTAAAATTGATTAGCTAATTGTGTGTTAAATTAATATGTGAATCGTATTTTTCTTTATGTATAGACAGCTTCAAGTTTATCCTTCAGACACATTATCTGACCAATTAACAAAAATAACTTAGTTTAATACTTATTCATGCTAATTTAATGAACCTTTCAGAGAGCGGCCTTAGTCGTTTTAATTATTTTCAGGACATATATATTTAAGTAAATTTCCTATTTCTAAATAATTTCCTATAAGCACTTAACTGTCCTTAGCACACTCGCTTTGCTCTGCCATTTCGATTCGCTGATGCCATTGATTTGATATTTACTTTAACCTCGATCTAATTCAATTTACACAGTGTGCACTCAACCGATTGACGTCCCAAGCGCTACAACTATATATCTGTTATTCCCAAAACTATAATTATTATTGACCTCACCCGAAATCTGTGCTGTCTGCAATCACACCGTGCAGGCGTTCTTGTGTAAATCTTTATTCTAGTTCTGCAAATAATAATATAATCTTGTGGGTTATTTCAAATAATAATCCATCTCGATCGTATTTGGGTCACAACGGCCAATCTCAGTAGAGATAAACCACCTGCGCAAGATATTTTATAGTGTACAAGTGTGTGCGCAAACACAGGTGCACTATCTTTTCCCGGAAATTCTATCCGGAGAGAGATCAGACGCAGGATTATCTGTTTTCGAAGACATGAGAGAGTATCACTTAACAATTTAATTATTTATCAATATCATTATTATGCTTTATTGTACAAAGTAAAGTTTTCACAAATAAATTTTATGGCAAAGAAAATGTACAAAGGCGTGCTTATCTCTAAGAGAGATTTCCTCCAGCAAACCAATCGTGAAAAAGAAATAAACATAATTAGTGATTGACGAACTGCAATGTTAATAATACATGTACTTCCAAAAATCTTTTTACAAATAGAGTCTGTTTTATATAATTACACTCGTGCATGATTTCGAAATTAACACCTGTATTTATAGTATGCAGTTATACAGATAATGTAATCGTATATGGAGCATTAGCTCCATCGTTGAATATTTCACGAAATAGTTCCTTATTTCGTGAAATAGTAGAGAACAACTTGCGCCATCATTCAAAGGAACTATTTGTTAAAACTGGTTAAAACGCACTCTTAAGTGAAACGTTCAACACTTTTTCGCTGCGATTTCGCTAAACATGTCTACAGAGGTTCGCACGTGAAAGAAACATCTAGTACCTCTGAAATAATAATAAAACTGGTTAAAGGTACGAACACTCTCAGTAAGTGAAACGGGATTTTTGTGTTTAGCTCCACAACACTTTTTAACGCTGCGCATTGGTACCATTTGATGCTAAACATGTCATACTGGGCTAAGAGGCCTTCTTGTAAACCCTAATAAGTCTCAGGCTATAATAATTGGTAGCAAGACACAGCTCTCTTACTCGGCATGACGTTCCTGATCTTCTCTATAGTGGAACAGTGATACCATATTTAGATGAAATAGGAATAATACCGTTTTCTACCTAAGCTCCGAACGCTCAATCCCTTACCTAAACTACGTTTGTTAGATGGAGGAGGGTAAGGTACGGTGGAACTGACTTTTATTGCTCAGTTATCGCTTTATATAAAATTCTTTATAATCCATTTTGTGAAGCGATTTTCCACGTCCGGAGCATATCGGGATTTTTGTGGTCCGCACTCCATAGCTCCAGGCATTTTTAAAAATAGGTTAAGAAAAATAAACTGGCGTCACAATACTGGTTAAGGGTATTATAAATATATATTTTATTATATATATATATGTCCCTATTATGTATGTATCTAAGTAGATAATTAAGTATTGTTATTATTTAGTAAATATATTTATTTTGTGTTAAGTTTATTTATATTTTAATAAGTACGTGTGCACATATGACATTCCTTTTATCCCAACTAATATTATAAATGCGAAAGTAACTCTGTCTGTCTGTCTGTCTGTCTGTTACGCTTTCCCGCTTAAACCTCGCAACCGATTTTGATGAAATTTGGTACAGACAATCTTTAGACCCTGAGACAGAACATAGGCTAATTTCGAAAAAATATCATATAAATATTTTAATCGGGTTTATATCAACATTTTGTTTTTTTTTTGCAGTCCACGCGGACGGAGTCGCGGGCGTCCACTAGTATATTATAAAATTGTTCTTTGTACTTAATGGTTTGCTGGAAGAAATCTCTTTTAGAGATAAGCTCGCCTTTGTACTATTTCTTTTACAACTTACTGTCTATGATAAAAATTTATGTGTACAATAAAGAATACTAAGAATACTAAGAATACTAAGAAGAATTGACATCATATAATTGCGCATCTATACAGGGTGATTTTTGGTCGTCAACGTTCCCGAAAACTACGGAATCTCCTCATCATCACGATCATTTTTCTCCATGGAAGCATACCTGGGAAGTGTCTGGTTTCCAAAATATTAGGGTCCAAAGTTGAGTAAATAGACTGCGTTTTTCAGCATAAATGCACATAGACGCGCGTAGCAGGATTTATTCACGAAAAATAATTAATATCTGTCTATAAAAAAACTAACATAAACACTAGACACTATAAATTTCGCACGATCAAGGAATTCAAATTTAAAAAAAAAAAAAAAAAAAAAAATTTCCCAGCATTTTTTTGGCATAAACTTACTTTATTTAATGTATAGAGTACGTACCCTTCGTTAAAGGTGGCCACAAAAAAACATCCTGTATAATTAAAATGTATGGTTATACCAGCAATTATATTAAATTTAGTTAAAGAAAGATTTATTGTAAATAAACGAGATTGTTAATTAAGTTTAAATCTATTACCTATATGCTAAACGTGATTGTGTGCATGGAGAAGAAATAAAAGAGAAGTAGCGGCAAAGTATATTTTCATACAAAAATAGTGTGCCGCGGAGCGGGGGTGAAGTGCGAGGGGAGCATTGAACACTATAGCCCTGCCCATTTACATAGAAACCACCTTGTAGTGACTAGTCAAACTACTTGCTCATTATCAATATGGTTCAAGATTGTTTTACTGGTACAATTACTCATCGCTAGATGGCAATATTATACTACGTTTTAGTAAAAAAAGTACACTGATAAAAGCGCTATTGTATTGGTAATTTTAATACGGTTACATTTCGGAGCACAAGCGTGTGGTTATAGCTACTACGTTATACTGGCGCTGAAGCTCCACCCCTATCATGACGTCATGGCCTCACGATTGCCACACTACTCATTTCATAGTCCCACCTCCTCTTTTATACTTTCTCCATGGTTGTGGGTATTCCTTGATGCATGCTTCCATTTCGGGAATATAGCCGTATTTATATGTATATTGTATGTATGTATTTGAGTTATGTGATATACTCGCGCTTGCATCCTTCACATGTAAATTAAAAACATTTTTCTTCTCTCTATAATTATGTTAAAAAGTAAGATTGCAGCATACCCTCCGAAACACACCACAACAACCCCGTCTAATATAGCTTATGAATTCATAATTAGCTAATTTAAACACTACTGTGTAGCTTATTCCTCAGACAAAATCCCAAAGTGCCTTACTTTGTATTCAAGGATAAAAGAGAATTAAGAATTTACATTGAAGAAAACCTGCCTATTCCATATTCAATAGGAAAGGGACATAAAATCCGTAGCTCTGGAGTTGAAGAGAGAGTGCAATCTGTTAGTAACTAAAAAGTTTTTGTGAAGTCGATCGTGTGTACTTATGCTCCGAGACATACGGATCATACGGCTCTGTTGTGCTAATACTTACTGTTGTTACTAAATTGATTACACAGGTAAACACGATTTTTGAGTCTGAGTTCTGTAGTATCGATTTTGATTAATTATATCTAACTAAACAAAGAAGTTTGCTTTTGTAGTAACCAGATCGAAATTTTAAATTTTAATAAAATCTTAACTTTTTGTTTCAGTAGAATACAATACCAAGAAAAACAAATTAAATTTGTGTGTTAATCACTTTTATTTACAAATAACAATAAAGATACATCCTTAAATATATAACAAGAAGAATGAATATTTTTTTGTTTTTCTTCTGTATGAGTGCACTTTCTCGTATTAGACTATTCACCCATCATATTCTCATTATACTGTCCTTGATAACGCTGTTCAAAGTTCATAGGAAAGCGTTCTCCTTGCTCTTCTGAGTATGCAGCCAAGTTATCTTTAAATCTAAGTGAGCATGAAGCATGAAGCAAAGTACATATACTTTATTGCATCCGCTACTGCCATCAGCGGCTGTTCCTTCGTATTTGAACGAGAAGGTACAGGAAAATGTTCACCGTGGGGTACTGGAGCGCTCGTTGAGGGTAGATCTGGGTACAGAATCTTTTAGGCATTTTTCCCAGCCCGACGCTTGCAAGGATTTACTAAACAAAAGTAGCAATCATTGATGTGATTTGTGGGCTCCCTCCATATTCTTGGTAATGCAAACTTAATACTTTTTTTTCTCCTCGATCTAGAACAAAAACATATAAATAGATACACATGTCATTCATTACATATCTTACATTTGCAGTTACTCCTTAAAAGTTATGATGTACTCCCTTACCTTCTAATGTGTTTTTTCAGTTACTACATGTGAATTTTGGTGCCCATATTTTATCTTGACTTCGAATGGGAAGATTAAAATAATTTTCATATACTTCACAGAGTTTTATATTTGACGATAAACTGTTGCTCTCACTTTGATGAATTCGCTTCAAATGTAGCAAAAGGAATTATTTTACTTTTTAGGATATGGCGTCGTTTCTTGGCAATCATGAATACTACATAGGTAGTTATAAATCCTTTGCTCTTCCAAACTATATGCCAAAATCGTAAAATATTTAATTTTCATTGTAAAATGTACAAAAGCAAACTTTATTTACAATAAATGAAACCTCTGGTTACTATTAGCTGTAGACAATCAGAAAATACTAATTTAACAACAAACCCAAAAAAAAATTTTTTTTTGTTGACTTGTGTTATTAACATTAGTCTCTGGGGGTCTACTCTGAAATGCCGCTTTCGAATCTTTCGGTCCGACCGAAGCCCGACCGAATCGAAGCCTTTGACAGCCTTTGACCCTACTACGAAATTGCTTCGGATTTATTCATCTGAGTTCACAACTCATTCGGAACTATAGAAAATAATTCACATTGACTAATATTATAAGCTTTCTATTATCTAGCCTTATACCTATCAAATAGAGCTCGATCGGACCGAATGAAAAAACGGCGTGACTGATCCGATCGAAGGAAGTTCGTAGAAGGAAACACCTCGATATTCGGCCGATACTTCGTTTATCGTCACTTTAGAGTAGACTTCCTGTTTCTGGTTTTCGAATTTAGAGACAGTACAGTATTTTCGGTCTTAAATAAATCAAATGACAGCTCAGTTGGTTAGAGCAATGCACGGAATGCGAGAGTCGAGAGGAGAGGTCGTGAGTTCAAACATCACTCGGGTGATTTTTTTTTTTCATTTTCTTATTAATATTTTATAAATCAAATGAATAAAATATTTAAAACTATTATATTTATTAACAAATTTAAAAAAGTTTTTAACCTACTTTTGATCATTCAAAGTTAAACTGAGTAACAAGTCATGTTACATAAATAAGGAGATCGCATTCAATTACAGAATACTAATGGGGTAATTTAAAAATAGCTCTGACATAGTATTCAACTATATTTATTTTTATAACATATTATACACATATCTATGTTACTAAGTCATGTCTAAAGCTAAGCCTATGTAAGAAAGGAAACGGAGGTGATGTATTTTAATGAATCCCACCATCAGCACAGGTATATTTTCATTAATCATAATAAATATCGCTGAACTCTACGCCAGTATGTCTCATGTAAAGTCAGTCGCCACTGTTTGCGTGGGCCCTCCTAAAGCAAAGCTTTTACGGTGTCGAGCTCGAGGCCCTTCGTATCGAGTCGAGCTCGAGATATATGCCGTGTGTCTTCACCGTATTTCGAGTCGGCGAGTTTACTTCGGGTCAGATCTGATGATTGAGAATCAAGGGAAATAAATACAAATGAATTTAGTGTGGGGCTTTTCGAAGTTAAATTGACAATTTATAGTTAAGTTTGAAGCATTTTAAAGTCATGATGAGTTATATTATGTGATAGCGTCACAATTATCAGGTTTATAAGATGCAAGTAAAATAGAGGCGTAACTTTGTGTTACTGTTATTTTGTAAGGAAAATCTTGAGTTTATCCGGACGGAGAATGCTCAATTCAGGCCACATCTTTATGTATACGAGGTAAAACGTTCGTGAGTCTGTAATTGATCTCCTTCTAAACAGAAGGACCGAAGTAGATGAAATTTTTTGTGTGTGTTTAAGTGGCTTCGAGAATGGTTTAAATTTAAAATTCAGTCAACTAGATAATGTTTATATAACGGATTGTTAGAGATTGTTAGAGCTTATTTCAGAAAGTTTTTATTTAAGACGTGCGACAGGATAACGTATATCGGGTCTACCATTGTTTGTAAAACATGTCACTTGTTGAATTAATATAAGAATTTCTCTATTTTACGGTTCAGTGCATGATATTTTTTTTATTTTTCGAAACTAACAGTAAATGGAAAATTGCTCGAAACATTTGATAATCATCACCATTTTCTCGTACATTGAAAAATTATTAAATCTCGTAACCTAAAAACAGAATCTCTCTTCGTGGGAAGAATGATAAATTAAGGAATTTTCACGGAACTTAAATAAGACCTCGCCGCGAGACCTAGACTGACCTAAATTGAGATTAAAGGGTAAGCCGAGTAAGATCCTAAACCACAACGACGTCTTTTAGTTCATGTAATCATTTATATCCACAATGAAGTTATAGGGGGTCGAAAATGGCCTGGGGGTAATTCTCGAAAAGTCTCGAGTTGGAACGAAGTCGAAACGTTGTAGACGGCCAGAACAAAGCAATAATTGCTTTACGGTCACGTAATTAGACACATTTCAGCATGAGGCAGGTATTTGTTTTCATTCTGTCATACTTGCGACCGATGCATGCCAAAGTATACCTTAATACTCAAGCGGTGAGTAAATATTGCGTTAACGGTTCGTTAGTAGTTGCGTTTCGGTTCAAAACTTTTCAAGAATTGCCTGCTTTGAGAAAAGGATGGTACGGCTGTGCCTCTTTTTTGTTCGACTTGGCTCTGAGGTTGGCAAACGTGACCGTTGAAAAATGTTATTATTATATAGATAGATCACCATCAGCCTATTGCAGTCCACTACTGGACGTAGGCCTCCCCCCAGGGCATGCCGCAAGACTGCCATGGGGGTATTTACCCATAGTCACCACGCTTTGCAGGCGGGTTGGTGACCGCAGTTTGTATTTTGGACTATGTTGTCAACACGGGAGGCGCTGCTGCCCTCCTCCCGGAATAGGAACAGATTTACAGATAGATAGATAGATAGTTAGAGAATAATATAGAAATTATATATTTGTTTATCCGTAATAAAAATCTATAGAATCTTTGGACTAATAGTCCAAGCAAATGGAGTCACAGGAAACACCTAGTATGACCTAAGTAAGAAGCAACAGCAACAATGAAAGATAAATGAGGCCATCTTTAAAACATAGCGCCGTCGTCGCCTTAAAAATGTTTCGCGAGTCCACAACACAAAAGCTGCAGAAAGTAAACGGATTTACCGGAATATGAATAGTTTCTCCTCATTTTTGCAGCCAGATTATAAAATGGCTGACTCTTGGTGTATCTACGTAATTTGGTTGGTTAATATTCGTTTTTTCGCCGGATGTAATAATAAATGTGAATATCCGGGCTTTTAGGCCGGATTTGAGAGAAAATGGGGCATTAGTTTGAGCTATGTATCCAGTGTAATATGCGTTTACTAGTGGACGCCCGCGACTTCGTCCGCGTGGACTACAAAAAAAAACAAAATGTCGATATTATCCGGGGAAAAAATATTTTCCCGGGATAAAAAGTAGTCTATGTGTTAATTCAGGGTGTCAGCTAACTCTATAACCAAATTTTTATTTAAATCACTCCAGCCGTTTTTACGTGAAAGAGTAACAAACATCCATCCATCCATGCTCACAAACTTTCGAGTTTATAATACGAGTATTAGTAAGATTTGCTGTGAATCATGGCATAACCACTCAACGTAAATCTCGGTAAAGTTTGGTATGTCAGGATGTTCAGCAATCATCATCAAATCAGCTGTCATCATTTTATTGAAAACTTGCACGGAGTGTTAAAAGTAGATTTTTAAAACATCTCGTTATGAGATACTGGGTAACTATTCCGAGTAAAAGTAATTATGAGTGTTCAAAAAATCGACGACACTCTTCGAGAAAAGGTATGTAGTGCCCTTTTGCTTTATATTTGGCACGTCTTGGCAGGTCATCAGGCAGGTAGACTGTAGGTAGACTCCAGATTGGTTTCAATGTTTTGTCCCAAAAAGTAATTAGTAGGTATAAGGGTCCTCTTGAGGACAATATGCCTGCTAAATCAGATACTGGTGCACCATACTAAATTAGCCTTTTTTATTCTACCAATGGAGTAAACGGGTTCTCGAATGGAGACCGGGCCCCGAGAAGCATAGCGTTGGGCGCCCTCTGGCCAGATGGACCTATGACTTACAGAGGACGGCTGGTAGTGACTGGATGGCAAAAACGGGAGATCGAGCCATGTGGCGTACACTGGGGGAGGCCTACGTCCTGCAGTGGACTGCAATAGGCTGACGACGACGTCAATTTTACCTATAAACAAAACCATAAAGGACAAAACTTCAAAAAAATATAGAAATAACCCCTTGTAGTTATGATTTATTCAAACGAGCAGCTACTCCATTAAATATGCTGGAGTCCTAGAAGATTCCCGGTTATCCATTTAGTTAGTATTTGTCTTTGTCTTCAGCCTATTACAGTCCACTGCTTACTTACTTAGGTGACTTAGGCCTCCCCTAGGAGACACCACAAGGCTACTGCCACAGGGGGTTTTGCCCATAGTCACCACGCTGGGCAGGCGGGGTGGTTCCCGCAGTCTTATTTTTGGGCTATTTTGTCAGCACGGGAGACGCTGCTGAATAAGTATAATAGTATAATAATAGTAATGAATAGTAGGAATAAGTGCACTGCCATTAGTAATATTATAAAGGGGTAAAGTTTTTAAAATCTTTTTTTAAGTTAGTATGTAGGTATCACCAAATTGATTATGCACTAAAAGTGTGAAGAAAGGCTCTAATTATGTCCTACATAAACACGGTTTTAACCTAGGCATATATAATTCCAATTTGCTACATAACTCAAATAAATCGCACATTTCCCGTGAAATAACTTTCGTGTGTTACACACAAAAAACATCCTTAACTATTTTAATATTTATGTATGCAAAGCTGAGCTTGTACCGTGTATGGCAGTCAACTGCCACAACTCGCCGTTCCATTTGCATTTCCGTACAAAATCGGTGATGTTGGCATACTTATGCGTGTGACTGGTGCACATATCGACATAATACATGATTTTAATTTCAGATAAAGGCTATTCTCTTTGCAGACAAAATAAAAGGATCATTAAGAGTATTACGATGCTTCAGATTCGGTATTTGGTGTAGTTATTTAGTAGTGTATGGAATTTATCCGCGCAATAGGACGTTAGGGTCTATTGTGTATGATATTTTGGTTACATATTATTAAGATAAGGTTTGATATACAATTATGCAAATTCTTATTTCTGACTAGCATTTCGGCTGCAATTTTTATTATTGAGCTAGATATTGTGTAGGCTTGTTAACACAGTAAATAAATAGATAGGTGGTGGGCGATCCCTCAATACAGTAAATAGAGACTAAAAAAGGGGGTTTAACTTACAAACGGTCCGGTAGTTCTGGATTTTTGATATGTTGTCTAGGATGGTTAGTGAGTGTTTAAAATGCAAAATGCACATATGATACCAAATACAGTACACATAATTCAAGAACTCAATAAAGACAAAGTAGAATATAATTCAGTATCTATTATTTAGTTAGCAACAAACTCGAGTCCCTGCTTCAACATCGATCGTGTGACTCCTACAATCGGCGTTTCAAGGGCATTGATTTGTTTAATACAAAATGTAATATTTATAAAAGCATTGAGGCCCTTGATCAATGTTGATTGTGGAGGTTTCGCAACAAACTTTGCTGGTGAGTCTACCTGTTTGTGTCTCATGAAAATAATAAAAATAAAATAAAATAAAATCAACATAATTTCAGAAATTTCTTTCAAAAATTGTGTTGCCTTACTTAAACTCTTAGTAATCACTTAATCACGCAGTAACAGAAGTATTGAAAAGGGTAGAGGAGAAATATCTGTTTGGGAACCTAAAAAAAATCAGAATACCTAAGAAATCTAATGAAAAATTCGGATTTGATTTGGCCTTGACCCAGAAACCTGTATATGACTAAATTAAGGATACTAAAACGAAACAAATAGGTACTTTAGCCTACTTAGTTAAAGCCTTATTTTCAATATGGTAGAAACTAAATTTATTTGGCTGGCTTACAATGAGAGAATGTAGTATTTTACAAAGAATAAATATGGAACAGTATGTCAAGTCTGTCATGTTGGCTGGAGCCATCTATAGGACGCAGATAAAACCATTATTGAAATCCTAGGAAGCAATATCGAAGTTTTGAACATATGTATACATGGGCCGAAATAACAACTAGTGGTTTCTATTCTTTTGGCTAGTTTAGTTAAGATGATAGTGTGCCAGGCATTACTAATTTTCCACCTTTTTGAATAAATCTTACTTAAAACTTACTATTAGAGAACCCCACACTAGCGTCTTCTGAACGTCTCTTGAGCGTCGACGACATTCACTACCACCGGGCCCTACACCCTCCACTGACCCTCTTGGATCGATAACTCATAACTGGACATCAGGAGCTTCATGCTACATGCTAGGTGCTCGGGTCTGGTTTCTCGTGGCGAATGTAGTTAGTGCAAGTGCCTGTTGTCGCAGTTATGAGTTATCAGATCCGAGGGTCAGTGGAGGGTGTAGGGCCCGGTGGTGGGCGCACCCATAATGAATGTTTGAACTTCCGAATTGTAACGCCTAATACAATTTCATAAATAAACGTCAGACAGACTACTCGTATCAGAAGAATAAACGTCTTTCTCTAAAATTTAATCATGATAGAGACAGCATCAACTTTTTTCTTCAGATAGGCTATCTGACATTTGTAAAAATCAGCACTTAGTATCGTAGAGTTATCTTACTGCCTAATGTTTATCCTATGATATTTATGTAGAGCTACTTTGTCACAGGCCGATCGTAAATTCGTAGTTCCCGAGACAGTAAAGTATAGGTACTATGTGAAATAAAACTTGAAGTATACTAGGTATAAGTATTAGGTACCTTATTTTGAAATACTTTATTCAATAAGCAGATTACTTATAGCTAACATCTATATTTATAAGGAAGCAATTACTAATCGTTAAGACTGAAGTTAAGTTAATATTGAAATAACTTGATACTAGAATTCTTTGGAACTTCTTCGAACTTCTTCTAACCTCTTCGTCTATGTTAAAATGAAGTGCAACTAAACCATTTCTAGAGCAAAAGTATTTACTTTTTCTTTATAGATACGCGTTGTAGGAATAGTTGGTATTACCGGCAATGTTGCCATTATACAAAGAGCCATATGTCCAAGAAAACCCTTTTAGTAGCAGCCAAAACAAATTATTTCATTTCGCACCTTTCATAAATCATACATAAATTCATTACCTACCTAGTTAAGCAAACTAATAAAGTGTCTACTTAAATTTGAATTATTAAAATTTAATTTTCAGTTTGGCCCGCCTAAATAATTCGGCGTAGTGACCAAGTGCATAAACTAGCAGCGGTTCAGTGTTGCCAGTAATTTATGTAATTATACCGCTCCGTGGCCTCGTAATGGAAGCTGGTAAACGTAAGTGTGTATAATTTGTGTTGTGTATAAAATTGTTTTAAAAGAGCTTTTTATTTAGTGGCAACTCTAGAGAAGTATGTATCTAGTAAAACATTTCTACTAATTTCATTTCAGATGAAAGAGTGCTTTGTATAATTTTATTATAAAAGTGTTTTTTACTTATTTCTTATTCTTTATTGTACCCAAAACACACGGTAAATAATTTTAATTGTTTCGGCAGATAAAAGACAGACGTTTGCAAATTATGTACCTATATATACCCACTATTCATCTATTAGCCTATTGTAGTCCCACGTAGTTGCTGGACGATCAGGTTCACGGGTATCTGCTTGATACAGACCGCGTCCAATCGGTCGCACTTGAGGTTATTGGAGGTGGTCTTATATTCATCCGTGGACTAAATAGCTGTATCAATGATTAGTAAAGGCCGTAGTGAAATAATCAGGTACCCTATAATTCGATAGCCACAAGCAATAAAACTTAAACCAATAACCAATACTATCAATAAGTGGAAACGTTGTGAGCAAAATCGAAGTTTATCCATATAACATAGTTATTGGCCAATCTAGAAACGTATTCTAGAAAGTCCCCAATGCATCCAATATTAAAATGCCACGGTAGACTTTTATATGCCAATAATCGAGTTTTCGAACACTTGAATATAAAATTGCGTTATTGCAAGTTTTTTATTGTCCCGACGACACTATGAGAGTTTTGTCGTAAGGTTTTATTTTATCGCTTTTTGAATTTTACGGCTTTAAAAAATATGGTTTTCTTGATTCTGCTAATGTTACTATAAATATGTATATTTCTTTCATGTACAAAATATCGAACGGATTAAACTTGGTAGGTATTTTTATAGTTTAAACAGCAATTCTCACGATCTTTACTCACGATAGGATAATAACAGGACTAGGGTTGCCCGCGTCCATCTTTACTTCAAATTTTTAGAAAAATCTTGATATTTTCTCTCCAAATTTCGAAAGATCCTTTCTGAGAAAGAAGAAAGTCGAAATTTTTGCTGACTTAAATACGTGAGAATGTTACGCCTACTGACATCAATGTAAATCAATGTTACATTGTTTAAAAAAAATGTTCAAGCAAACAGAGCTGAGAAAACTCAGTGACTGATTAAATTAATGGTTCGCATCAATAAACTGTAAGATGGAATGGAAGAGCGATATTTTAGATTTTAATATTCCAGCACAATATACCTTAGTTTACGCACAATTTACACGTGACGAGTTGTGCACGAAGTAGATATACTACATCAGAAATTACCGCACGTTTGACGTACTGCTCCCGCGGGAAATTCATAGCCGAAACCAGAAAATTGAATTCTAAAGCAGCTGTTATCATTCACATATTAAATTGTTTTATGAAGTTGCCGAGATGGGATGTGGGCGCGTAAATTTTTTACGCTCTCCCAAATTTGAAACTGCGGGTTGTGCGGATTTAACGTTTTAACGCGAAAGCTGATTCGTGTTTTGTTTTTCTCCTACTGTACTAGAATATATGAACTGCATTTCCTTCCGTGCATGCTGTTACTAGAATATATGAACTGCATCATTTCTGTCCTGTGCATGGCGTGAACGAGTTCGAACTAAATGAAGCTCTTAGGCATATCTATGCAGGCGATAAGTGCTAAGCAGCTCGTTACTGATCATTACAACTGACCCCGCTATATGTAAGAGCGATGTTTGTTTCTGAGTCATGGATGTTTATATACTTATCTATGTATTTATATACCGTTGCTTAGTACCCACGATACAAGACTTTAGGGATCTTAGTGTGGGACTAGGTCAATGTGTTCTGAAGTGTGTAAAAAAAAAAAAAATAGTGGGGACAGATGTAAATGATTAGTGACAAACCCGAGTTCTTAAGTCGACTCATACGACATGCAAGGAAGTAGATGCAGCTGATGTATTCTGCTAATGCGCCGCATCAGTACAGTTTAAGACAATAATGTAGATGTAGGTTTTTAAGATAATTAAAAAATGATATAATATGTAATTTTATTTTAAATCTTTGTTTTCACAGACAAAAGCAACCAGACTTCCCTTCACGCTTTAAGAACCGAAATGCAAATAGATTTTCCGAATAAAAACTTAAATCCCCAATTTACTTTCGTAAACAGGTTTGTTCGCATTACGTTGTATAACGAAGGAAATGGAAATATTTGCAACTTGTTATCTGGTTTTTGGACAAGAACTGTGTATTCTGCAAATGTGATTTTTGTTACTTAGATACTTTTGGCTTTCGACGGCTGATTGGAGTGCTTGGTCGAGTCATAGGTTCTGAGTTCGAATCCCAGTAGATGCAAATATTAATATGATGAATATCGATGTTTTTCTATGCATTTATATACCTTAGTGTTGGACTAGGTTATCTTGTCAAGTGTTTGTACTGAATCTAACTTAACTTTTAACAAAAAAAAAACTCAACCTCTCTCTCAAGTGCCCCCAAGCTATCACTAAGAATACGACCGTTAGTCTACTAGCTTTCTATGCTTTTACATTCGCACGTATCGCTAAAGCGCCGAAGGCGTGACGCGTCGACGCGTACGTTACTAAGTTACATTTTAATCTGAGGGGAATTTCCCATCGTAGCTGGTTTCCGCCACTGAACAATTTTCATGCTTCGGCAGGTTTAATGGGAACGGTGTATTTTATTTTCTTATAAAACTATAGGAGATTGGTTTAAAATTGAATTTGTTGCATTTATTTGTTGGGAGATCATCGTGGCAGTCGATGAAAACTAGAATGGTGTGTCCGCGTCACTGTAGCGGAGGTCTACGATATTTATTTATCTATTACATCCACGTATACGAGTAGCATAGCGAGATCAGCTATACTAAACGTGGTTACAGCATCTTCTTCTTGATCTTGCAGTTCTGGCTACCCATTAGAAACAGAGCCACGTGTCAGGATGCCCGTGTTAATTGTAAACGATCAACGGAATAACGTAAAATATGTGATTTCCTACTTAGATAATTTTATAACTAGATTCTATGACAGCGCTCAAAAAATGACACTACAAATAGCTGCTCAAATGTATGGCTGTACGTCTATAGTCATAAATGGATACAAGCAAAGTCAAGTCTTATGGTAACTACATAAGATTCAAGTTTAAAAATCTGATCTAATGCAGTTTATACGTTTATATAGATTCACTCGTGCCACTTTTTATACATATTTTACTACTAGTGGACGCCCGCGACTCCGTCCGTGTGGACTACAGAAAAAACAAAATGTCGAAATTATCCGGGATAAAAATATTTTCCCGGGATAAAAAGTAGCCTCTATGTTAAGTGGGACCTGTCACAATATATTCCTTAAAACTGCATCGAAATCGGTTCAGCCGTTTCTGAGATTAGCGTGCACAAACGCACAGACAAACAGACAAACCGACAAACATTCCAAAAATCATCGTTTTGGGTCCTATTGCGTTGATAAAGGTCTCCTATAATATTTTTTCTCATATACGAGTATCTTCCATTAACAGACAGCGATCCGTTACATTTTTATTATATGTATAGATGAGACCCCGCGCCTACCTATAATCACGTCACTGGATTCCTATCCAGTATTGCGTATCGCCCAACTGATGGCCAATGGAGCCGGAAAGTTCTAGAGTGGATATCGCGTATCGGCAAATGCAGCGTGGGAAGGCCACCCGCGAGGTGGACGGACAACCTGGCCAAGATCGCGGGCGTCTGTTGGATGCAGGCTGCTTCCGACCGGTCGGAGTGGAGGTTGTTGGGGGAGGCCTATGTCCAACAGTGGACTTCTCAGGGCTGTAAATGATGAATGATGATGATGATCCAGTATGTGCGTTTATGGCATCTTAGCTCGAAACTACCATGGACATTGGATGCTGTTTTTGACCCAGCATTACCATTCCCTCCGTGGCTTATACGAACAAAGTTGCAGAAAACAGCTAGTTTAATGTTAATAGAGCAGTGCTGTAAAGAACTAAATTAACATGTATTAAAATGTAGTAGAATTGATAATTGTCAATTTAGATGTTCAACGGAAAGCGTTTAATGTTAATGAAATTGGTTCTCGACTGAATTTTCTAGTGATTAATAGATACAGTTTCGAGAGTAACGCTAAGACATTATATAATTAAAGTTACGCTAAGGTACTCGTATTAGCTCATAGCTACATCGATGAATGAAATGAAATTTAAGTTAAGGTATGAATTCATTACCTACCTACAATTACAATTTTATCATGTTGCTTCTACACATATTTATTCTTTTGTGAATAGCGATGTTGCAGTAAATCAGAGATTTTGCGTTTGGCCAAATCGATAACACATAAAATCGGCTAAGTATATCCGATGTGAGTGATTCGATGGCACATCGCCGGATGCCTGGGCACGCTCGCTCCGCTCGCTCGGCTCGTGCGTATTGTCATGTCTAACCTAACCTAACCTATCGTATCTAAGGTTTTTGTTTAACAATATTAATAAACCACCATTAAGTCTTATATACATTATACAATATAAAACTACTTCTTCTGCATTCAATTTAAGTATCTAAAAAGAAAAATGTAAAACGCGCGCAATGAAACTATTTGTGACCACTTCGTACCTGCTTAATCATCGATCTGCCCAAACCATATCATGATGTGGCCAATATGAACTTTTCATGAAATGCGGGTGAAAGTTCTTATGTATATATACATAGTTTTAACTAAAGAGCAATGACCGACATAATTTTTTCTAAATTTTTTTTTCACATTCGCCAAAGGGATAGTGTGGTTTTTATCTACTTATTATTATTAATTTGCAATTTTGAGGTGCTAAACAAACTTCTTCTGTTACACCATATATATCTCTGAATATCCTGTCCTACTGATATTATAAACGCGATAGTTTGTAAGTATGGATATGGATGGATGTTTGTTACTCTTTCACGTAAAAACGGCTGCATCCATTTTAATAAAATTTGGTATGGAGTTAGCGGACACCCTAGATTAACACATAGGCTACTTTTTATCCCGGGAAAATATTTTTATTCCGGATATTTTTTTTCTGTAGTCCACTTGGATGAAATGCGGTGATAATGGCAGAGTTTTAGGAAATGTCTCATATGATAAGAGCAAAATCAAATAATCTTATTTCTTGACTTGAATGCTTCTCATGTTTATCATGAAATCTTTAAACTCACTTACTAAAGGAATATTCTTCGAAAACCATACATCACTTTGCTTGAAACTGAGCCCGAATATTTGTAAGAATTATTCCGGGAGTAAAATGCTCAACGGAAATAATGGAACGAAAGGCTCTTGACAGTCTTACGTATTCAAAAGAATAGTTATGTGCCATTCGACGTGGAAAAATGGTATTATCTTAAAGAAATCTTACTGAAATTTCAGGTTTAAAACTCTGGTTTAAGAAACCGTTGTTGATAGTATACAGAATGATTTTTGGTCGTCAACGTTCCCGAAAACTACGGAATCTCCATCACCACGATCATTTTTCTCCATGGAAGCACACCTGGGAAGTGTCTGGTTTCCAAAATATTAGGGTCCAAAGTTGAGTAAATAGACTGCGTTTTTAATGCACATTGACGCGTGTAGCAAGATTTTTTCACAAGAAATAATTAATATCTGTCTATGAAAAAATTAGAGTAAACACTGGGCACTATAAATTTCGCCCTGATCATGTAATTTAAAAAAAAAAACGAAAAATTTTACATCGTTTCCCAACATTTTTTTGGCATAAACTTATTTTATTTCTTACATTAATCTCTCTGCGAAGCGGAGCGAATCTTAATTCTAAGCTTTATTTGATGTATATAGTACGTACCCTTCGTTAAGGGTGGCCACAAAAAAACATCCTGTATAGTTTATGCTAATACCGCCATAAAGGATTACTAAAATACTGTACATAAATACATAGGTATTCACGCCCATTAATATCCCCCAATTTTCATCACTGCTGATGCGAGGTTTTACTAGAATACATCAGCTGCATCTCCTTCCGTACATGTCATAAGAGTCGACTGAGAAAGTCGGGCATTCTCTCAGGCGATAAGCTACTTACTACTGATAATTTAATTATTGCAATCCAACTTAATGGACCATCTTACACTTGGAGGATATTTTCTTTGTATGATATAGGTATCCGATAAGGAAGGATATCCCAAAAATCCACCGAGAACGAGAAATATGGGAATATTGATGATGATGATCTCCGACCGTATTTCGGCCAAGGCGACCAATCTCTACGGAGATTGGCCAGGTACGCAGGAGATATTATAGTGCGCAAACACAGATGCACTCTCTATTCCCTCACTCTCATAGTCCGATGGGACGGAAAGCCGACACGACCGGAGAGAGTTCAGGCGCAGGACCAACGGTTTTACGTGCTTTCCGAGGCACGAGCTAAGTGACAATTTTGCAACATTAAAATCTGTACATTAAATACATTGGTACAGGCCCGTGACTGGGATCGAACTTACGCCTCCCGCTTGGAGGTGTACGTCTTAACCACTGAGCTATCACCGCTTCTATAATAGTTTACGTGGACAAAGTCATGGGCGTCCGCTAGTAGTTTTATATAATGTGAAACGAAGATAAGTGCAATATATAGATATTTTACTGACACTTTACATAAGTTTGCGGCAAATTACATCCCTCTCAAGACGCGCGAGCTTCTTAGTAAAGTAAAGTTTATCAAAGGTTGAGTGAGTTTAAAATGTAATTAACAAGTCTGGTATGATACGAGTAGAAACGGAACAAATGTAGTCTTGTTGCAGAAATATACTATAATTTAAACAAGCATAGCTTTTATAACAAACATCCATCCATCCATCCATACTCACAAACTTTCGCGTTTATAATATTGGTAATATGTATGATATTGACAAACTTTATAAAATTGCCATTATGTTTGGTATTGTGCAATGGATAAGGAACACCCATAAATTGGAAACAAATATCGATATTCATCATGTCAACATTTGCACCTACTTGGGATTCGAATCCACTCATTATTGTCACTAACAACAGTGCCAATTGGTCGTCACAATCAAATTGCTATTATGAGTATATATCCAATATGCGATAGCCTCTTCTTATGGAATATAGAAATAGCTTTTTAAATTCAAATTCTTTATTTCGGACAACCAAGATTCATGGGTTAGTTAAGTTACAGTAAAATAAAATGGTTAGTAGATTTGAATTACATTAAAATTACTATTAAATTAAATTAATTCAATAAATATTATTATTATACTAAATTCTTTAAATGATTAATAAATCATGAACCTGAGAGGCACCCCCTGCGGACGGCATCCAGGTGAACAATGCTCATCATCTACTCCAAACATCAACCGCACGAAGTGCCTCTTCAGAGGTCCACATGGCCGGCACCTTCAGGATGATGTTGTGACTTAAAGTAATTAGTGCCGTAGATAAATCGCGCACGTCTAAACAAACAAAATCTCTTCACTTCTAATATTAGCATAGATTGGTTTTTCACTCTTGCATTCTGGTCTTGTACAGAATGAAAAGTAGGATCGGGAGACAGTGAAGTTCCCTTTGGCAAAGGAGTGCAGATTATTATGTCTGTTGAGATGCCCGAGCCACAGTAGATATAGGCCGGGAGTTAGCGTAACATTATGCGATGATTTCGTCAACTTTTCTATGATAGGTATAGTGTAAATATATAATGTTATGTAAATGTATTTTCAGCAGAAGTAAAAATCAGTAAGCAAGTTTAAAATGTCATGTTTCGGACGTAGACAAACAATGTGTCTACGTCCGAATTTTCCTTTATGATATAGATATTGTTCGTAGTTCTGACGACCTCTTTGTATGTAATAGTAAATAGTTGAAGAAAGTAAGGAGCTGTAAGAAAAGATTTTCTTACTATTACAAACTTATTCATAAAAAAAAATTATACAATATTTACATACAGCGCCCTGACTAGTAATAAACGCAGTAAGCTTTCAGGGTTCAGTAGGTACTTACATAAAATTACGCGAAGTGCACCCACGCGGAATTAGAATGAAACCTAATGTTATGGAAATTGGGTCGAGAATACCACGGTCGTTCCAACCGGCGCGGCGAGCAAGGAAGCTATTATTGTAAAAAACTGCTTTTAAAATATGGCTTTTGCGTGAGAATGAGGGAGAGAAATGAATTTTATTGTTTTTTTTTAGTTCCGATAGTAAGTTGTGATAGTTTGTAGGCATCTTTCTTACCCTATATATCATTTCCGTATAATATCATCCGACGAAAAACATTTCCTTGTATCATTATCATTTATTTGTAGAAAAAAAACCGACCTTGTAAAAATTTTTACTCAGCGATACTTTCGAGACTAAGCCGCATCTTCTGATACCTCTAAAGCTCAAAAGCGACTAGCCATTTAGTTTTTAGAACGTGCTAAAAAATATACGTACACTCGCAAAACATAACCCTTCATCTGGCGAAGTAGTGTAAAAATATTGCCAATCCTCACACTGACAAAAGTTATTATCAGAGGTCGGAATTAGGTAGAGTCATTTATGTACTTGCACTGATTTCATACAGCGAAAGAATAAAGTGGATATGCCTCAAATTCCGGTATTAATTTTAAAGAGCAGAAATTTTATGTTAATTATCTTTGTTTTATTTGTCTATCTCTGAGGGTTTTATTATTATTTATTTGTAATATTGTTGGCCACACGGGATTGTCCATTAGAAATCCTGGGAAGGTCCACATTAATATCAACATTTCGATGCAAGTACATAAATGACTCTACCTAATTCCGACCTCTGGTTATTAAATCTCACGTAGAGTCAAGCTTCTAGTACACGTCCGAAAATCACAAGGCCTTCACACACTTGACATCTTAGTTAAAATATCGTGCCCCTAGATTCTACATCATAATTTCAGCTAATCATGATATGAGAACTGTAGACTGTAGACACAATTGAACGTAAGCCTCTCTCAATGACCTTCACTGCGACCAGTTGCAAGCGGCCTGCACCTAAGCACGTATCCCTATATACCTATATTACCCATGGCTTCGGTGTTCGACAAGCATCTTTCTTCTATATAAAATTGAATTACATGAGATTTACTCTTGATTTAGAGAGAGATGTATACTTTACCGCTCTGAAGGAAAACTAAAGTCGGCTACGTCGTAAACCCACGCAAAGCAACCCGTCAGGTTATAAGCTTCAGGAATGTTACAGTGTTGCAGGTAAAAAGGAAACATGTTTAAACTTAGGGGAGTATTTTGTTGAAATAAGTTCTCAAGTTAACACATTCCAGGTTTACATATAGGTAAGTAATACTTATATTATGTTAAAGCAAGAACTTTTAAAACTAGTAGGTTAAGTTAACTTTTAAAACTACTATAAGAATTTTATATAATATATAGATCATTAGTCTTAGCCTACCTCCATGAAAAAAAGCTGTTATGTATGCATAGAAAAATTTAAAAACAGCAACTAATACATAATCATTTTAATAAAATCATCAACCAACAAAACATAGCACAAACCACATCACCAACTATATGACAAGAGGTACTGTACATCGTAGGAAAGCGAGGCGGGTTGTAACTCACTTGTTTTGTCGGCCCGTACGCCTTGCTGACTTCATCCAAAAACTTTTTGTATTCCACCTTATCCAATGGCGTAGCTCTCCGAGGGCATTCGTGTTCTTCCCAAGCATGTTCTGCTATAGCTCTATTGTCCAACAGAGTGTGCAAACATGCCTTTTTACTCTTTGAACAAGATTCATAATCTTTGAGATATTCAGCTACCTTAGTTAGAAGCAGCTCGCATGTTATACTTGGTGTGGCTGCTTCATCATCTGATTCTGTGGCTATCGCTTGCATGAAATATAGTGTGAAAAGGGCCAGTATAAAATAGATTTTCATTGTTTTATTGTAGTTAAGATAAATGTAAAACACATAACCTCAAAAGCACAAAACACTATCTCAAAAGTGTCGCCTGATATTGATAGATGTCATAGAGAAATTTATGAGCACTACTTTTTAATGCACAGCAAAGACATAAACATTTAGACGATATCCCATTTCCAGCCACACGGACTTGGGATTAGTTACATGGGTAACAAGAACTGCAGGATCATAAGAGAGATCTCACAGCCACGTTTAGCATAGCGAGGATAGATGTTAATTGTCAATGACAAGTTGCTTGCTTATCGCTTGAAACAATGCCCGGGTCTTGCAAGATGCAAGATGAAAGGAGATGTAGCTGATGTACTTTACAGAAGCCAGACATTATTGTCTCTACCTGGGTCTAACTAACTTAACCACACTGGGTCAGTTCTTAACCACAGTGATAAACTCAAGTATGTTGAATAAGTATAATCACAAATCAATTCATTACAGTAGATAATAAAGTTATCATGGCATTAACCATATGAGACGGTCCCTGACGCATTGAAGCAGAACTGACCTTCCTAACCTTAATAGTTGGCCTAAAATCACTCATGTCATTCTTAACCTTGCTACGGCTATTTTCACTATGTGGATAATACTCGTTACTATACTCAGTGGTTTCTTCATTAACAAATTTGAATCTACTCTGAAGAGTTTGGTCATCATCTGCAACGCTTTGGAAGGTTGCTGTCGTAAGCTCGTCTTGTTCTTGAAAAGCAGCGGTTGGATGATATTCGTTATGATGTCTCATTTCAAAAGTTTTACCTTGTTCGTCTACATTAAGGTAGGTTGTGTAATATGCATCATCGTTGCTATGGGTTGGCGTCATAATATGTTTATTGATGAAGGTAGATGTTTCTTGACTTTCGTACTGTTTCCTGGCATCGCTAAGCTGTTTTAATCCAGGCTCATCATCGCCAAGTTTCATGAATTTTGTATATTGTTCCTTGTCCTTTTGCGGTATCCAGCGCTCGCATTCCTTAACTTTCCACTCATTTTTTATGTATTTCTTGTGCTCGTCTAGATCTTTATAGCATTTTAGTTTGTCTTCGCACGTTTGATATGCCAATTTGTACTGCATCACTTTTATTAATATTAGATCGCATATTATTTCGGGTGGCGTATCTCTAGCGATCAATGGTGTTATAAAATAAAATAATATACAGCAAATAAACATTAAATGCATAATTAATTTAGTGTAAATTCTAATTATACAAAAAAATTGTCAATTAAAATAACTAAATAAAAATAACCACAAAAATGACAGAGGAATATAAATTGTCAATTTTACTTGAACTAGTTGCGAAACGGCCTGGAATACTGTGATTTGAGCACCAATAGTCCTTCATTATAATCACTGCATATTCACAGTTAGCAAAACGCTCGATGTTTTCCTTTTTTTCTTCTAGGACCAATACTAAATTTCAAAATACTGTCGTGTAACACATGTAAAACAAGCCAGCTACTCGATATCACTGTACAAACAATGACAAAAGTTATACAATAGGCATGAAAACTATTATAGATTCAAATTCTGCTAAGTTCCAACATAGTGTAGATTATAAATCAGCTTATAAATAACAACTTAACGATGATGATGTCTTAGTTAGAAATGCTTCAAAATATGCGTCTATCCAACAAAAACGTTATAAAGCTGATAAGAATGTTTTGCATCTTAGAACAATAACCGCATTGTTCTGAACCTAAAATGAAGTAAAGGACACTATCATAACAAGTGATTAGCAATGATGAATAATTTTTGTCTCACCTATTTTCATGATAGAACTTACCGTTTAGCTGGAAAACTCAAAAAACCGATTTTTGCAACATTTGACCTTCAATAAAAATTTTTCCTTACACATTGGATTGATGTGGATAATTGACAAATTGTATGTAATGGTTTCCCAACCAGCAAATTTTTAGCAAGGTGCGAATTAATGTAACCTTGAATGTCTATTTTGACTGGACTATCAGTGGAATCACACACATATTTACACAGCATCGTTAGATATCCTCGCACAACACATTACTCTCGCTCATCTCTGGGGTAAACGCACCCTTATTCTAAAAAAAAAACATAATTTGAAAAATCCAAAAACCCGACTGCTTAAAAAACTGAAAAGAAAAAAAAAACAAGCACTTAGATGTCCGGTGGTCTAGAATTCTAATACATATTATTATGGAATGAATACTATTGAAGAACATAAAATATTTTCTAATGATCATAACATAACAACTGAACAGACAGGATCCATTGAAATATTAGCTTGGCTGTCGGATAATGGATCCCAACTGTTCAGTTGGGTAAGGTACAGAGAGCTGGTAACCAAATATTAGCCGACTCTATGTCCTCGTTCTTGTTTATGTTTCAAATAAATATTTCTCGTAATGATCAGACGCGTTAAGTCTTAATAATTTTTCTTTACTTGTAGTCAGTACTTCAACTCAACAAGGAAAAATGACGGACGTTACCAAATTTTAAAAGGTTTAACGCAAAATTTTGCCTTGGTCATTGGTAAATAAATGCTGGTACCCAGTTATATACATCTTCCCTAGGGATACGCCAAGAGTAAGAGGTTCTCTTAGAGGTAGGCTAAGACAGGAATGATGAAAAGATCTTTTAGTTTCTGCCAGGGTGGATGGATGTGTCCCAGGATCGAGAGTAGCTACAACATGTGGCCTTTTTTTCATCAGGAGGCCTTTGTCCAGCAGAAGTTATTCATATTTAGTTTGAAATAAATAAATAAATAAACTGTGGCAGTAGCCTTGTGGCATGGCCTGGAGGAGGCCTACGTCCAGCAGTGGACTGCAATGGGCTGAAGAAGAAGAAAATAAATAAATAAAAGAAGGACACCTGATGATGAGGTACATAAAAATATCTGTTAGATTTTACTGTACGATTTATTTAATGATTTAATATTTGGTATTAGGAAGACCAACAGCTGTATTCATATTTATAGTGAAAAACAGTATAGTGATATACAATAAATATACAAGTCATATATAATAAGAGTCGACAAAAGAATTTGGGGGCATTTTTTCATATTTTCTCGACTATACCCTCAAAATTGATCAGAAGTGGCACCATGTGGTCCTATCGGCCCTTGGTGCTCTGCCTACCCCGTAAGGATAAAGGCGTGATTATATGTCTGTATGTATATTCTCAGAGGGATGAGGTTTTTTGAACACAGCTGTGTTTATATGCAACAAAACATTACATAAGGCGCAACACACAATTACTTTATTCCAATAACACGCTCACTTAGGTACTAATTTAAGTGAAACCTCCTATGCATATCGCAATAAATAAAGAAATAAAAGAGATAGTAAATTAGAATCTATTTAACAATAAAACCGGTAAATAAAAATACATAACAGTACCACACACTGAGCAAGGCTCACCAGAATATGACGGCAGATCGGATAGCCTTTTCGTCTCCGTTGCACCGTCGACGGCTTCCAGAAAATTGGCATAACGTTGCTTGTCCTTATCCGATGCGGTACCGTCACATTTTTTATCCTCCCAAGATTGGACGGCTGCAGCTTTGTTCTTCAGTAGAGTGGGATAACATTCGATTTTGTCCGAACATGCGTGGTATGCTAGCAGGTATTCGCTCATCTGCATTGTTAGTTTCTCGCATATTGAGCCAGTTGTTTCCGCTATTATTAATGAGAATATGAATATAAATAATGGATAGCTAATCCTCATTGTGATGAAGATTTAAATTTTTCAAAATAACCTTAAAATCGTTGCTCGAAATTATTGTAAATATTGAATGACAGCAGAATTGTTTTTCTGTATTACGGATCGTAGTTTTATAGTAAACGGCCTAATGAAATAAATAATGAAATAATTGACCCGGTGGCTTAGTGGTTATAGCGGCTGGCACGGTTTGCAGTGGTCGTGGGTTCGATTCCCACTCGGGTGAAGAATTTTTTCCATTTTCTTTATTAATAATTCTATAAATGATAACGTTTATAATAAATCATCAAAATATTTTACAAATCGCTATACTCGTAGATTGGATATACTCAAGAATACTCGTATTTATGTTATGTTTTAGTCAGTAAGTTTGGTCAGAAATAACCGAAAGTCATCCAGACATATATATATATATACATCATGTGACTCTAATACCCAAACTACTGAACCGATTTAAATATTTGAAGGTAGTACATACCTAAGTAGGTATATGGTAATTTAGATCCTGTCAAAGGAGGTCATAGGCAAATTTCTATCTCGGAAAGATATATTTTACGTACTAGTGAACGTCCGCGACTCCGTCCGCGTGGACTACAGAAAAAATAAAATGTCGAAATTATCGGTACTATTGCGTTTATAAAGGTCTCGTTTATAAATATTATAATTTTTTCTCATATATCTTCCATGTACAAACAGCGATCCGTTACATTTTCATTATAATATAGTATAGAATAGATTTTACCGGGAAGCGACATTTTTTTTCTGCTGTTCTCGCGGATGGAGTCGAAGGCGTTCACTAGTTATATTTGCGTAATAAAATTCATCAATCATTGCTTACAGCGACTAAGGCGCAGCCATGCGCTATTATGTAATAAAGCAAGATATACATAAATATATTTGAAGCGAAGTATTTCTTAAAACCATCCCCGGGCCTCACATTACGCAAGTGATAGACACTGGAAGGGGTATGTAAATGTGTATATGAATAACACAGATGTATAGACTAAGGGACAAAGGGTCTGCTTTGGAATGGGATGAGCAAAGATTAAGAACTGATTATCTTTTATTTAACTGGGAACAATTTGGCTTAGGAACAATAAAATTGAATCTGTTTGAGTACTGATTATTTCTGACAGAAGAAAAGTACTATTTACAGCCTATTGCAGTCCACTGCTGGACTTGGCGTGAACATAGGCCTCTTCCAGTGCACGCTACAAGGCTACTGCCATAGGGGGATTTTTGCCCATAGTCACCATGCTAGACAGGCGGGTCGGTGACCGCAGTGTGATTTTCAGACTATGTTGTCAACACGGGTGGCGCTGTTCCCCATATGCCGGAAACCCTTAATGATTCTATCTACTCTGCTCATACCACACAGCATAACACATCTGCGTTATCCTATCTTTGTTAAAGAATTATTTTATTCGCATCGCTGGACACAAGAGAAAGGGCAATGGGAGATACATTTGTTACGTAATCGCGACGATCGCCGTTTAGTGGATCATTGCTTTTAAATCTTACTTTATTACGGCGACAAGAGGGTCAGCTTCGTTTTCGATAACAAAATTTTTGACGTTTTTATTTACGGGTCAATGGCCAAAACGCGAATGTGAACTATGAAGTAGTACAATGTATTTACACGGCCGATTGGTGTAGTTGGTAGTAGAGTGACTCTGCCTGCCACGTCATAGTTCCTGAGTTCGAATCCGGGTAGGTGTAAACATTGATATGATGAATATTGATGGTCTATATATTTATACGCCATTGCTTAGTACCTACGACACAGGACCTTAGAGTATGAACATTTATTATTAATTAGTATTGCTGGGGTTCCCAAACTTTTTTTCTCATAGACCCCTTTCAAGAGTGAAGTCGTTCTGGTGAACCCCCTATAGGCCTACACCACATACAAATTACTATGAAACCCCATTTTTAGACCAAGGTAGACCCCCATCGAGTCTCCTGTATATAAATATTAACTACTAGTGGCCGCCCGCAACTCCGTCCGCGTGGACTACAGTAAAACAAAATGTCGAAATTATCCGGGATGAAAACTTTTTCCCGGGATTAAAAGAAGCCTATATGTTTAGTGGGACCTGTCACAATATATTCCTGAAAACTGCATCGAAATCGGTTCAGCCGTTTCTGAGATTAGCGTGCACAAACGCACAGACAAACCGACAAAACAGACAAACAGACAAAAAATCCAAAAATCGTTCTTTTGGGTACTGTTGCGTTAATAAAGGTCTCCTATAATATTTTTTCTCATATATCTTCCATGTACAGACAGTGATCCGTTACATTTTTATTGTATGTATAGATTATGATTGCAGAACTGGAGCTGAGCCGATATTTAACTAATCTTTTACACCCTACTATACTAAACATGGCTTCAGGATCTCCTTCGAGATCCAGCAATTCTAACTTCCCAGTTTCGGGAAAGCATCCTTATTTACCTATATCTATCTAATGTACATTTGTATTAAACCTGCTTCCCCGGCTTCAAATCACGATTCCCTTGTCAGAAGACTGCATTATTGTGTCAGTTCCAACTCACTTCCCATCTTATGTGCTTGCAGTAACCTAATAACAGTTTGTCAGGTTCAGAAGACGTATCTAAAATTCACCTCACTTGCTAAACAGTGATGCTACTAACTACTTGTATTTTAGGCTGGTTTTGTACCGACGATTATATTTATTTTGTATGTACTCGTATGTATTTTAAAGAATAACTAACTGTCTACGCAAATGAATAACTTAAGGGCCATACTTCTTTGAATAAATAAGCATAGTTTATTCATTGCTTAATTAGACAGATAACTACAATTTATATTACTGTGAAATGTCGTGTTTAACAGTATAATTCTTACTGCGGTTACAAGTAGCACCGAAATGAAAGAGTGTAAGTTAGTAAGTCCTAAATGTCGCCTAAGTGACATCTTTTAAGTCCAGCCAAAAGCGACCGCAGGATCTTCGTCGTACTCACGAATAACATATCATATACATATACATATAATAAAAATGTAACGGATCGCTGTCTGTACATGGAAGATATATGAGAAAAAATATTTTAGGAGACCTTTATCAACGCATAATACCCAAAACAATGATTTTGTATGTCGGTTTGTCTATTTGTCTGTACGTTTGTGCACGTTAAGCTCAGAAACGGCTGAACCGATTTCGATGCAGTTTTCAGGAATATAATGTGACAGGTCCCACTTAACATTAATTTATCCTGGGAAAATGTTTTTATAATTTATAATTTCGACATTTTGTTTTTTCTGTTGTCCACGCGGACGGAGTCGGGGGCGTCCACTAGTAAATAAATACACTCTTATTATAAATATTATTAAGAAATGAAAAAAAAAATTCACCCGAGTGAGATTTAAACTCACGACCTCTCGCATACCGTGCTTTTGCTCTAACCAATAAACTCTTAGTTAGGAACAAAAAATACAATCGCAAATTTGTGGCCAGCTTTCTTTAATTTTACTTGAGTGTGCATCACACAATCTTCGCGGAAAGTCTCATATACGCGGGTGAGTTTTAACTCTGATACTACGGAATAAGACACATGTCGCACATGGTGTATTTTCCTTTGCCAAGTGACTTTGTGATGTGTAGTTTAGTTAACATCCTGGATGTTATCATGTAAGGAGAATATCTTAGGAGATATACGTTAATAAGTAAGTACGTAATTCTTATTTAGATCGTCCTTATATACATAGTGAGTGTAGTGAACCTATTACCGCCTTTAGTTTTTGTACCCAAATTCATAATATAGTAAACGATAATGAATCTAAAGTTGGCTTAGAGTTATTCAACCCTGGTATAAGCTGTTACCGCCATAGCTATTTAAAAGCCCTGTCTAACTTGACTTAAGGTCATAATGTGTCCCCTTGATAGGGCAAATGGCTTGTGCGCCGCCATTTTGTTCGATTTGAGGTGGTTCCTATGTTTTTTGCATTTGCGATTGTCGTTTATTTATAGCCAGGCGTTTCACAGCTGCGTAGTGAAGTGACATTCGACACAAGTTTGATACCAGAGACTTATGCCCCGTATTTCTGAATTAATTTATATATATGAAATCGTTATTCACGCTAGGTATATTAAAATTTAAGATTTATATCATTAGCAAACAAACAATTATAAAACGAACTTGAAAAATTCGTGTAAACATAAAAGAACTCGTAATTATTCCGCACAAAAAGCTGGGGACCATTAGCCGCAAACGTCATCAAGGTATATAGCAGCTCATTCTACATGCAGCGACAGGAAGCTCTCAGGGCCTCGCAGAAATAAAGTGCTACTCTTTGTGGCACCGGCCCGAGCAAACTTGATTTATGGTGCGACTGTCTTCTTGGATTTGTCAATGATTTGACTAGTTCAAGATAAGACACTCGGTATCTATATACCTATACATAAAGACACGGCTAGGTTCCCCGATGCAGCAGTGCAATATGTACAAATCCCGTATACAAGCGGGGTTACTTGACTAAGATATTTTCCTTCATTCTTTAGTTGAGGCAGAGGGCTTCCACAGTTTGTACTAGAGCTTGAACACATTCTAGATCTTTTTGACGTTTATGAAAGATACTATATATTTGCTTTGCTTGGGTTACTAACCTCGTTACGAGTAGGTATACCTAAATGGTTCTAAAAAGATAATTTTATTCAAATCTCTATACTGGATGTAAAAAGACAACATTGTAACATTTTTTTTTCTATGGAAACACTCCTGGGAAATCACGGGTTTCCAAGATATTGAGGTCCAATGTTACATTAATGTCGGCATTTTTTTATATAAATCCATCTGGAATCGGTTTACAGACATTTCATTTGAAAGATACCATGTGAAAATGTTAAAATATTAGTTTTGTAGGTACATTTGTACTTTGCGCATCAAACGAATACATTATTGCTTGCAATAAAATGACATGTTTTTTTCATATTTTTTTGTTATTTCCCATTTTAAAAAAAATGATCATAACCTTACAAACAATACAAGGAATAAAAAAAACAAAGATGTCTTTTTACACCCTGTGTAATGGTAGGTAACACACACATGGATTTAAATAAGTGTACTCTCTGTTACATGACTAGTTTATGGCAATTTGTCACCGTCTAAAGAAAGGTAGTAGAGACACGCGGCGAAGGTAACAGTAATATGTCTGTAAATGTATTTCAGGGAAATAGTCTCTGAGGAAATATTCACGAGACATGTAATAGTATGGAGATTATTTATATTATACTATGGTTGAGGATTGAATTCATATTTTATACTCTGCAAAAATGTTACATACGCGAAGGTAAAAGTTAGAAAATATTAATGTTTCTTTGTATACAATATAAGGTAAAATTTGAAAAAAAAATCTACCTCGCAAATATATTTAAATAGGAAACTATACTTATTCTTCTCGGTATGTCTTGCTATTAGAATAGTTAATTTAATCAAGGTCGTTTCAACAGTTTTTTTCGTTAATAGAATAAAATGTTAAACACTATCGAAAAATGACGTTTAACAGCAAAATACAAGAAAAGTTTGTCAAAAGTAGACAATGTTTAGCTTTACAATGTACTCGTATAATTTATAAATAATATTAAGATATTATGAAGAAAATTTTCACCCGAGTGAGACTTGAACTCAGGACCTATCGCATACCGTGCTGTGCTCTAACCAACTGAGCTACCGGGTCATTTAACTCGTATGACGATTTTTTTCTATAATTTATTACAATAGATCTAGTAGACCCGACGAAGACGAGCTTAAAAACAAAGCGCAAGGGCACTAAATACTTTATAGCGAAGCGTTTCGGTGGTTTTTACACCCATAAATTGTTATAAAATTCATTATACCATTTGGCGCATAAAGGCACATAAGTCAAGGTGTATTTGCCACAAATTCTGCCAACCAATTTTAAGCTGTGGCGTGTATCGTAAATTACAGTTTAGCTTTAGCGATAGGTACGGACAGTACCACAGGTAAATAATTTATTTAGGCATTTATATCATGCATACCCATGTAACTAATGTACTATTTCGGAGATTTCGTTTTCCAACCGACGCCCGTGGCCAGGACATCCGTCCACCTCGCGGGTGGCCTTCCCACGCTGCGCGCTGCCGATACGTGGTTCCACTCAGAGATTCGTTTTTTTTTTCTTCTTGAGATCTGATTCGACCCGGCCAAAATGGGTCGAATAGGGGTTATAAGTTAGAAAGTGAAAAAAAAAATGTATTTTTCAAATTATTGCGGTATGGCTAGTAAGAGGGACAACAAAGTTTTCGCTAGTGTGATAATAATAATACAAGTACACAATTTATTGTGAAAAGCGGAAATAAATATATGTTTGTTTTTTTTTTTGTATTTTAGGGGAATGCTAGAATTTTATACAAACCCATTTTCTACATATAAAACCCTTTATTTTCCCTAGCAAAAACTACATTCCCACTGTAACAGATAGTAGGGGTAGTAACATTCAATTTGTGTGGTCAGTTTGTGTCTATTAGGGTGGTAATTTGCCTATAAATATTTCGGTGGTATGCCGTGGTAGTGCCATTACAACGACGCTAATTCTGGGCATAAATAGAAAGGCATTTCGTATAGATACTTTAAAGCTTAATGTTTATTTAGGCTATTCGATTAGTTACCGGACTGCGCCAGAAGAAGGGTTATGTTTGTATATTTCTTTGGCATGCTCTAGCTAGAGCCTAAGCGGTTCGTCGCATTTTAATTTGAGAGGTATCATTAGATTCGTCTTACGGCCAATTTCTATACGAGAAATCAAAAAGAATCTCGGATTCTTTTATTTCTAATTTGAAATTTTGTAAGAAAACAAAATTGAAGATTAAATCTGAGATATGCAAAAAATCTCTCAAGATCAGTTATAGAAATTGGCGGTTTAGTCGAGAAAGTGACATTGGATTAAATATTTAACCGAGTGCGCTCCTTAAGTAAATCAGATTATTCTATATCAATCCTATTGATATCAACTTTCCTGTGCTGATTCGGGGCTCCAGTCGAATACATCGGCTGCATCTCCTTCCGTGTATGTCGTAAGAGTCGACTAAGGAACTCGGGTATTCTCTCAGGCGATGAGCTAGCAACCTGTCACTGATCATCAGAGGTCGGAATTAGGTAGAGTCATTTATGTACTTGCACTGATTTCATACAGCGAAAGAATAAAGTGGATATGCCTCAAATTCCGGTATTAATTTTAAAGAGCAGAAATTTTATGTTAATTATCTTTGTTTTATTTGTCTATCTCTGAGGGTTTTATTATTAATTATTTGTAATATTGTTGGCCACACGGGATTGTCCATTAGAAATCCGGGAAAGGTCCACATTAATATCAACATTTCGATGCAAGTACATAAATGACTCTACCTAATTCCGACCTCTGCTGATAATTTATGATCTTGCAGTTCTAGCTACCCCATTTTGGGAACATAGCCATGTATATATGTATGTATGTATGTACACGTATATATTATAATAATAAAATAAATATTCACACACTTCACAACACATTGACCTAGTCCCACACTAAGATCCATAAGGTCTTGTATTGTGGGTATATAAATACATAGATAAGTATAGAAACATTAATGACTCGGTAACAAACATCGATACTCATTACATCGATGTTTGCACCTACCGGGATTCGAACCCAGGACCTGTGGCGCCGTAAGCAGGATGACTGCCTACTACACCAATCGGCCGTCAAAATATAAAGCCGGAATACGATGCATAAAATTTTATACAATCCCTGTAAGCAAGTCCATACTCTAAAATCCCGCTCAATGCAGTCACAGAACACCGATAAATATTCAAAAGGTATGTACGCGAAATCAATATTCCCATTTTCGCATAAAAAACTAGGCATCTATCATCTTTCCACATCGGCGATCTAAAATATACCTACTGTCAGTCGGTGCGTATTTTACTGCCAAATACATTCGCCCTGATTTATGGTGGGATGGGGACATGCATATCTGATGGTTTGTCTGGAAACTGTACTATTTTCTCGTATGAACGTAGAGATCTATGTTCGTTAGTATTGGTTAACCAAACGGTATTTATTTATTCATAGATACATCGAAAGTACCAGATACAGTACTGTTTTATAGATATATGGGGTAGTATTTGAACAGTGGTTATGGGTTTCCGTGAGGTGGGCAGCAGCGCCTCCTGTGTTGACAACATAGTCCAAAATATTAACTGCAGTTACCTACCCGCCTGCCCAGCGTGGTGACTATGGGCAAATTGGCAGTCTTGTGGCGTGCGCTGGGGGAGGCCTACGTCCAGCAGTGGACTGCAGTAGGCTGATGATGATTTGAACAGATAAATGTTTTCATCTGTACAGTAGCCTATATATAGGCTACAGTATAATTTTTTATTTTAAATAATTTATATCGGACACAATGTCTCATTCTGCAATAGAAAGACTATAATAGAAATCAGGATAGATAAATTCGCGGATAAAATGAAAACTTGCATTATGCATTTAGAAAATGTGAGACTAGAACAGCTATATAGACAGGACGCGTCTATAATATTTTTTTTATATATCTGAATTACCGGATGTACCAGAAGGTAGGAAGTTAATACTAAATCAGCCTTCCTATGCTATTCTAGCATGATAGAATCGAAAAATATAATATATTAATTATTACATGGGAAGCACAATTTAGACTTAAGCACAGAAAGCGTCACCACTGTCTACGTAAAATAAACAAAATTGACTTTACTAATTATGTAGTGAAGTAAGTTTAAGATAAAATCCGCTCATTTCCACTGGGTCAGATAACTGTGCGGCATTATAGCTGAAGCATTGGATATATATCATCCCAAAGAGGCTTGGCAAAGGCCCCGGGGTAGGAATGTTGCTAATTTAACATACGTATATACTTCCTCGACGTTGGCCATACTTAGACAAAAACTGGCATCCATTTGAAGCTATATATTTTTTTTATAGAGTTGCTGAAAACTGCTGACGTTTGAGAATAGGAAATACATATCGAACTTCGCCGCAGAAAATATAAAAATCTAAGAAAAACTTTCAGGTTAATTCCAATGTTTTACCCGAATACGCTTGATGGAGGGTTTGAATGTTATGTATATTTATTTCGCACACTTTAAAGTCTATACGGATTATCACATTTGAGCCTAGTCATTAAGAGTGACAATGTGTAGGATAGGTATATCAAACCTTTTATGCAGTCAGTTCATGTAATTATAAAATTTAGGTATGGTTACCACAAATTACCACAGATTATCTACCTAACTGTAGTCACAAAGGTTAGTAGGTACTTACACAAGAAAGATAGAAACATTTCTATGTTGAAAAAAAAGATCTCACTCGTATGAATAACATCTACATTTGCACGTACAAATTTATATACATTCATGGAGAGAATTCTCAAAACTATTCGAGAATAACTTGCTTCTTCCTACTTCTTCAGTGGAGTCATTACCCAAGCCGTAATGTATAGTCTCGTGAACTCGTGACGCACTGCGGTTTCGGAGTTGAGCATTGTTTCCGATTCTGTAGGTGTGAGATTATGGTCTGTTCCCACTACGATGTCCCACGATGTTTTGTAGAACTAAATAAATAAAATGGTTAGTTGTGAGAGTTATAAAGCAACTAGCGCCTATATTATTGGCCTTCTATTATGAAGTAGGAATAAGGAATTTCAATTGAAGATTCTAAATTTATCTCAAGTCTTGTCATTTATTCATTACGAATGGATGTATTGGGTTTCATGATCTATTTTTTTTTTTTTTTAGGGTGCGTCTTATAAATATGTGATAGCTTTGAACTTAGGGCCGATTTTACCAAACGTCAGCTAGCCTATCTGAAAAATGAGATTGATGCTGACTTTCTTGTGAATCCCGTGACAAATCTGGAATAATGTGTCATATACTGTCAATCTTCTTTCATATGCACACGACCTTGTTCCTAGGTACATGACCTAGAACTGGAACATACATAAGATCCCAGAGTCACGTTTACCATAACGGGGACAGCTGATGTTAGTCTCCATTACTTTGGGAATTTGATACTATACTCATTAAAATTAAAGTAGTTAATGCGCGTGGGTCTTATTCTATCTTCAACGAAATATTATTTCACCGGCTCGTAAATATATTTCTTGTTTAACTAGCGAAAAGCTCACTAACCCGAATACTGTAAATAACATTCGGAGCATATTTCTCGGCAACATTAGCAGTTATCTGGACAACTAATCTAACTATCGCATGCCCCATATCCGTTTGGTCAGAGGTACCAAACTTTTTCAATTAACCAAACTACTGTTTGGAAGGAAAACAAGCGACTATTTTTGTCCCCGATCGCTGGGACTAAAATAGTTATGTAGACGAGTATGTTAAGTTTGTATCCTACAGCTTTAGTTGCACTTGTATCACCTGATATGAAGTAACTCTAAACGTGGCTGTTTGTTGATTATCCTACATTTTTGACACCTAATTTACCTTATGTAACATAGACGTGTGTATGTTTGCAAATTAATATACATAGAAATACATTCATTAAACATAATGTAATATTTTATTATTCTTTAAAATAAGACGTACAATTTCTCGTCTTTTGCGTCTGTCCGTATGGTCGTCTATATTTTTATTTTGGTCAATACCAAATAGCCAATAAAGAGGAAGGGTTACGTCTTTTAGTCTCTCTTTAGATAAGCAAAAAAGTTTTTATTTGAGTTTTTTGCTGACCCTTCTATTCTTTTGCAAAGCCTTTGCTTCGTTATGGAATTGTTGTAGACTTAGTAAGTTGTATGTGTGCACAATGGACCTTGAAGATATAAATGTATGTATTTTTATGCTTACTTTCTCTAGTTTAATATGTGAAAAGCAATATTAGATATACAGAGTGTTTTTTTGTGGCCACCTATAACGAAGGGTACATATTCTATACATGAAATAAAGTAAGTTTATGCCAAAAAAAATGCTGGGAAAAAAAAAAAAAAAAATTTGTAAAAAAATTTTAAATTCCTTGATCGTGCGAAATTTATAGTGTCTAGTGTTTATGTTAGTTTTTTTTATAGACAGATATTAATTATTTTTCGTGAAAAAATCCTGCTACGCGCGTCTATGTGCATTTATGCAGAAAAACGCAGTCTATTTACTCAACTTTGGACCCTAATATTTTGGAAACCAGACACTTCCCAGGTATGCTTCCATGGAGAAAAATGATCGTGATGATGAGTAGATTCCGTAGTTTTCGGGAACGTTGATGACCAAAAATCATTCTGTAGTTTAATTTTATAAATTATCAGCAATGACTTCTGGAATGTAAAACTAATCGATAACATGGCATGGAAGTAATTTCTTTACCATTTGTATTTATTATTATTTTATTTATTTATGTATTTTAGGGCCGATTTTTCCAATAGTTAATAGCCTATCTAAAGGATAATTGATGCTGTCACTATTTTGATCAAGTTCTGGAGAAAGGCAACATCAACTTTTTCAGTCTATATACATACATATAATCACGCCTTTATCCCTTACGGGGTAGGCAGAGCACCAAGGGTCACAAGACTGCCATGGGGGGTATTTGCTCATAGTCACCACGCTGGGCAGGCGGGTTAATGACCGCAGTTTGTATTTTGGACTACGTTGTCAACACGGGAGGCGCGGCTGCCCATCTCCCGGAAACCCTTAATCGCCTCGTACGATATCCACGGGCAGACATGGGGTGGTACGAATTCTACTCTGTCGGCACCACGCGGCCAATGCAATCATATATATGTCGTGGCCAAATCACTTTAATAGTAATTTCATGAAATGGTCGGTTAGGTTAGGTTAGTATCATGAAATGATCAATTCATTATCATCATATGGTCAAGGGCATTTTGACCATTTCATGATATTAATAATTCAACGATATGGCCACGACATATATATATATATATATATATATATATATATATATATATATATATATATATATATATATATATATATATATCATGCCTTTATCCCTTACGTGGTAGGTAGAGCACCAAGGACCGATAGGGCCACATGGTGCCACTTTATCAGACCATTGAAAAAAAAGTTTTTTAACATAACCTATATATAATTCTAAAAGATAATTGGCTGAATATTTTACCGCTTATGACAATGAGTTGCTTTTAAAAATTACACAAGAATTTTCAACATAACCTTTGTATCAGGAGCTCTACTTTAAGTAACTAGACCACCTTATACACATTAAAGTGTATGACACAAGACGGGGGCGGAAGGTCTCATTATGCTGGTCTCACGAATAATGAAGTCTATGAACGAACAAAGCTACCGTGATGTCATATAGTGATTTATGCGGGGAAGAACCGCTTTTGTGTGCTGTCACTTTGGAAAAACTGCTTCAGAAACGCTTGAGCTTCATTTTAACTTAGGTTTTTACTTTGCAGATGAAAAATATAGGTACATACATACATATAATCACGCCTTTATCCCTTACGGGGTAGGTAGAGCACCAAGGCCGATAGGACCATATGGTGCCACTTCTGGAAAAATATGTATGGCGAAAAGCCATATGTCGCGGATCATTAAAATATGTAGGAATTAATTTACAAAAAGCTAGCAAATTGTCACTGATCAGTGAGGTAAGCACGAACCTTTTTACGCGGCGTAACGCTAGCGACTCGCTAGCAAAATTTACGTGATTTGACAGTTGGACGATAGCGTTACGGACTATCGAGAGGTTCGTGCTTACGCCTCTGATCATTACCATGTACCTACCCGCTATGCTTAAGGTAGCTGAAGGACCCATATCGAAAATATCAGTTATTTCAGATATAAAACCAGTTTTACAACATTTTGTATTTATTTTTTTATAGTCCATTCGAATGTTTTGTTAGAAAAACTATCGGTAGCTTGTTTACGTATAATGCAAAAGCAAAGCAGATGCAAAGCGGGGCAAGTGCGAGGCGTCCTTCCACTTACAATTTTCGCTGTCGCATTGCTATCGCTTTCCTTTTACATGTTAAGTAATCAGCAGGTTATTGTAATCTAAATCCAATTCCTCCGTTATTGAGGGGACGACCGACAGACAATACATATAAAAAGTAAATGAGCATGTAAAACTAGGATGGGGACCAGAAAGATGGAGTTTCCAGATATTCCCATTAAAACAGGAAATACCGGGAACTCAAAATTTTACGCGAAAAAGGGATTTATTTAAAAAAATCTAAGTATCTCGCACCTCTCTATAACTTAAATGAGTATGCTTAATTAAGAAACCAAATCAAATAGATGAAACATTTGAAACCATATTTTAGAGTTTGGTAGAAAGGAACTTTGCCAAAACTCGTCGAGATCATGTTACGTTACAATACGTGTGCAGGTGGGCTTGGCGGGAGACCAGTTTACATACATACATATATATATATATATATATATATATATATGATATAGTTAAGCCTATTATCCCCCGAAGATTGGGCAGAAATATGCAAATAGTCTCTTAAGTTTCACATGGTAAGGGGTGAGCCTACTGCCGCTTTTCGGGTACAAATACAACAATCTAGCGACCTGTAACGAATGCAGTAGGAAATGTTTCCATGCTAGAATTAGCGTCAGAACGTCGTCCGTTAAATAGCAGGGTGCGCCACGGATCCACTTATACCCTGGGAAGCCAGTTCGACAGTTACTATTACCACAGTTAACTCTCGTATTCATAGTACTAGGTAAATACTTAAGGGCAATCGAGTAAGTGATAGCTTTGGTCTCTGACATACGACGTCATTTATGAACCGATTTCAATTTTTTTTATAGTTTGTCATGGTATGCTTCCAAGTTGGTCCCATATTCACCATGTCAGAATCTGATGTTGGGATCTTGGAGAAATCGAGGGCAATCCTCAAATATTGTAGGCACATGTAGTCTGTTTTTATACTTTTACTGAGCGTTTTGATTACCTACATATAAAACATAACATGTGATGACGGAATCTCTAAGGAATCTAGGGATATCCTCAAATATAAAAGGCACGAGTAGTCCGTTTTTAGATTTTTATAGAGAATTTTGGTCAGCTACACATAACGAGGGTCTGATGATGGAGCCGTCGAAAAACAGATAGTGGAACTTTTTAGTAACAAAATCCCCCTATGGCAGGGGGAGGCCTACGACAGATGAAGATAATTGTGTTAAGTGGTGAAATTATATGTATCAGGAGCTATATATATATATATATTAGATTCATTTATTGCATGTCACAGGTTATATAGATGTTATATAAAATTAAATATAGTAGGTACATGTGACGCCCTGTAACGACACGGAAGAGGTAGACATGAGACTAACGAGATGGCGGATAATAGGGATGAATGAAAGAAGAATATCTACATGTTGCACCAACCCCAAATGATTGGGAACAGGACACGAAGAAGGAGTGTAATTATATGTTGCTTATATTGACAGACGTAAAGTTTCGAAGCCTACTCATTTCTCTCTTTTGTCATGTGGCCTATTTAATCATTTGCTGACATATAAATCTCTCCAGCCGTTTTTACGTGAAAGAGTAACAAACATCCATCCATCCATCTATGCTTGCAATCTTTCGCGTTTACAACATACATACATATAATCACGCCTTTATCCCTTACGGCGTAGGCAGACCTTCAAGGGCCGATAGAACAACATGGTGCCATATAATATTACGCGTTTATAATATTAGTAAGATATTTTAATGGCACATTTCTATAACCGTAAATTGCTAGTAAATGGACAGTGAGTGGTTATTTCGACCCTTGTAAGCTGCTTTGTGTCACACCTTGAGGGTACAAACGCCACCTAAAGGGTTTCAGTGCTCAGCAAGTTACTATGACTTACGAAGGAATCGACGTAGTTTAAAGGGATTTTCAATAACTTTATTATAGTAGGTACTACACTGTATACATATTACAATTTAAGCTCCCAAAGTGGTCCAGGTGGACCCCCAGGGTCCACAGGAGACTCGATGGGGGTCTACGTTGACGTAAAAAAATGTTAATTTACAATGAATTCATACGTGGTGTAGGCCTGTAGGGGGTCCACCAGAACCACTTAACTTTTGAAAGGGGTCTATGAGAAAAAAGTTTGGGAACCCCTGCTATACATAAATATCGACAGACGTGACAAGTTGCCAGCTTATCGCCTGAAAGATACCCGAGTTCTTGATAGTACACCACGTATAGTTCGACTTCGACTCGATGTTATAAGAAATAACATCATTTATCCCGACTGCATGTGCATAAAAAATATACATACATATATACAAAGATACACTCGAAAAACATAACCGCCCTTCTGGCGTAGTCGGGTAAAAAAATGTGGTTAATCAAATTTATTTCATCCCCTTGACTTAAATATACAGGGATGTGTTTTTTTGTGGCCACCTTTAACGAAGGGTACGTATTCTATACATGAAATAAAGTAAGTTTATGCCAAAAAAAATGCTGGGAATTTTTTTTTAATTTAAATTCCTTGATCGTGCGAAATTTATAGTGTCTAGTGTTTATGTTAGTTTTTTTATAGACAGATATTAATTATTTTCCGTGAAAAAATCCTGCTACGCGCGTCTATGTGCATTTATGCAGAAAAACGCAGTCTATTTACTCAACTTTGGACCCTAATATTTTGGAAACCAGACACTTCCCAGGTATGCTTCCATGGAGAAAAATGATCGTGATGATGAGGAGATTCCGTAGTTTTCGGGAACGTTGACGACCAAAAATCATCCTGTATGCATACAATTATGATAAGGTGGTAATCATTTTCTGTCTGCGACTATAGTTACAAAGCAACATCCTAAACCAGTGTTATTTATTTCGCCTGCGTATTTCAAAATATATTTTAATTTTTTTTTAATACATCAGTGTACTTAATATAATACAAATACAAGAAATAAATAACACGATGTTAGATATTTTTCCATGTTAAACATTATAGATTTTGTAATTGAGTATGTAATTAGAAAATTATTAATAAAGAAAATGGAAAAAATTCTTCACCCGAGTGGGAATCGAACCCACGACCGCTGCAAACCGTGCCAGCCGCTATAACCACTAAGCCACCGGGTCAATTACTCGGATGACGAATTTTACCATCTCCTTTCTAAATTACATATTGGCAACGTTATTCTTCATCCCGATAGCTGTACATTGTAATTAGAGTTTCTTTTATTATCAAGAGCCCTTACATTCATTAAAAACAATACTTATATTTTAAATTTAATTTTTATTTATTTTTAATTTAAAGAACTGGGAATACATAATTAATTTTACACTTAACATCTCACTCATACGTGCTTGTTTCCGTTCTATTGTGTTAAAAACAATAAAATATGGAGTAAATGTCATACTTTTGTGAGTATTGAAAAAAAAAACGGCTGTTTACATGTTTGCATCTTTGTCACTTTTGTTCGTTATACATACATATAATCACGCCTTTATCCCTTACGGGGTAGGCAGAGCACCAAGGGCCGATATAACCACATGGTGCCACTTCTCGACCAATTTTGAGGGTATAGTTGAGATGTACAAGTTCGTTATATAGATAAAATAACATAGTTTTGTATCAGAATTCGTCATTTTAAATATTTATTCAAAGTTACAGAACATCCACAGATTTGAAAGCTCATCGGATAACAGGCATTCGTCGTCGTCAGCCTATTGCAGTCCACTGCTGGACGTAGGCCTCCCCCTGTGTACGCCACATCTCTCGATCTCCCGTTTTTGCCATCCAGTCACTACCAGCCGACCTCTTTAAGTCATGGGTCTGGCCGATGGCTAGTCATGTTCACCATTTGGAAAAAATAAATATTGAGTAAATATAAAGTGGCTGAGTACCGGGAGGGGTGCTCAGAATGCTGGCATCATTGCCATAATATTATCAAAGATCCAATATTTTTGTTCATTACATGGACAAGGTCCACACAAATCCACGTATTCGGTAACAAAATGGCAACGTGTTCGTCTGGTTTGCGAATTGCGATATCCGCAAAGCATTTATAATGCACGTGTCTTCTGGGGAATCTCGTGTTAGGTAGAGACTATAGTATACGGTTTAGCGGAAGCAAAGGGCTATTTAATTCAATAACAATACATTCAAAACCCTAGTTACCTATTTTGTAAAGCAACGTATGAGGATCAAACCGCACAGTAAATAATTAGGTTAAAAATTCTGGTAACTTAAGTTATAAGTGGTTAAGCGCTTCAGGTATTTTTTTGAACTGTATTTTCTATATACCACCGACCTTTCAGAAAAGTTTAGAAGAAATCTATTATCCCTTTTATTCCCATGTTATTTTTAATATCACCATTCCTGCCCAAATCAATTAAATTGATATTAAAATAGGCTACTTACACAAAGTTATTATATATAGTAAGTCTCCCTTTGAATACTAAAATTAATTATTGAATTGTATCAGGCGTCACTATTCGGAAGTTCAAATCTCTATTGAGGGATCGCCCATCACCGGGCCCTATACCCTCCGCTGACCCTCGGATCTGCCGACTCATGATCACGAACACAAGACACTACAGTCGCAACGAGAAGCCAGATCCAAGCACCTAGCATGCAACCATAAATACATAGCTGCTAATCCGAAAACCAATTAAAATTTTAATCGACATATGTTTCGCCAACACCCGTGGCATCATCAGGATTAGTTTTCCATGTTAGTTCTATCTAGAGTTAGTTGGTGGGCGATCCCTCAATAGAGATTTAAATTAATTACTGCAAGGGGATAGAATGCGAAGAAATAATTATTCTGGATTTAAACATAAAATCTGTAAAAATATATCCGCTGTCTCATGTAACATGTCCTCACCCTAGTATATCACACGGCAGCATGTAACGGCAATTTCTTTTCACTGGATATCTATACCAGTAATATTTTACGCCGCGTCAGCATAAATTGTAGGAAAACGATAAATTCCAAAATATTTGCAGAATATATCATTCCAGTCCTAAATTCCACTATTCCTAACTGTTTTATAAACGTAAAAGGTGTTTATCTCGTTGTGTATTTTCTTATATAATACTACAGCTGCTTCTCTTCCCGGGCATACTGTACAAGTCAGTAGAGGGACAAGAGGGTTTTGGTGTTTTGTAGGCAATGGGCTGACCACCTGTCACTACTAACCGAACTTGTACATCTCAACTATACCCTCAAAATTGGTCAGAAGTGGCACCATGTGGTTCTATCGGCCCTTGATGCTCTGCCTACCCCGTAAGGGATAAAGGCGTGATTATATGTATGTATGTATGTATTTTCTTACCTGTGTTTTTGCGGGGCTTCACTAGACAATACTCAATAATTTAATTGCATTTATATGTAGTTAAGGATCTTAATTAATAATTTACAGATAACATATGACCCTGTTGGGCACAGCAACATGTTTTTAGTGTGGTAGGCAGACTGAAGCATTTTATAGTAAGTTTGGGTTCGTTTAAGGTTAAATTTTAATTGTACAATTCGTCATGTTAATTATATATTTTTTTTATTTATTACATATTATTATCATGTACTTCTTGTAGTAGGTAGTATATTTATTATATTTTATTCATTTTCGCAACATCAGCTGCATCTCCTTACGTGCATGTCGTAAGAGTCGACTAAGGATCTCACAGGGCATTCTCTCTACATGATTCCTCATTATGCCAAATGTAGCTGCAGAATCTTCTTTAAGATCTTGCTGTTCTGGCAACTTCATATCGGGAACACAGATATGTGTATACATACATACATATAATCAAGCCTTTATCCCTTACGGGGTAGGCAGAGTACCAAGGGCCGATAGAACTACATGGTGCCACTTCTGACTAATTTTGAGGGTATTAGTATAGTTGAGATGTGTGTATAATCCATTTGTATATGTATTTTCTCGCGAAATATTATCAGATTGCATGTCCTACGCACTATGCTACAAGTACAACGTAAATAGTCTAAAAAAAAACAAAATACAAACGTTTCCTTACTCGCCAGCCAAGATAATGAGGTTGCATAGACGTACACGTCTGCATGATGTGACCAAATATCCTGCGGGGCTTGGCTTGTCTACCGCAGACGCCTTTAGAAAACCTTTTATAGTAGTCACGTATATAATACTTGAGGTGTGTGTCATAGACTTAAAGCTGCGAGCGAGAAAGCATTATACGCAGTTTAGAGCGACATCTCGCTTCCACGATAGAAATAATCCCATAAACAATAAACAATTTTAGAAAATCAGTTAAAAAGGCAGTTTGTAAAAATTTTATAGTTACTTAGTAGTAAACAGATACACACAAATAAAGACAAAAATAATGAACACATGTCTTCTGCCCTGCCTTACCTACGGATGTCAATCTTGGATCTTCAACAAGCATAACAGAGACAAAATCGAGAAGTGCCAGAGAGCGATGGAGAGGAGTATACTAAACCTCAAACTTACAGACAGAATCAGATGTAGTTTGATCAGATCGGAAACAGGGGCGATTGATGCATTGCAACACGCGCTAAAGTTAAAGTGGAAATGGGCTGGTCACACAGCACGCACCTCAGACCAAAGATGGACAAAGGTCGTGACCGAATGGCAGGGACCGAAAGGCACCCGGGCCAGAGGACGGCCACTAGAACGCTGGACCGACGAAGTGATAAAAACAGCAGGTAGAGACTGGATGCAAAAAGCCCAAGATAGGAGTACTTGGAAAGCTCTGGAGGAGGTCACCCGAAGAGGGATCCAAAACTATACCTAGGAATGCAGTTCAATCTATTTTAAATGTATATGTAACAATTTTGCATGGGAAAATAAAAAGGCTATTTATTTATTTAAACAGATACACGTAAAAGGTGCCAGTTCCAATGAATGGATTTACCTATTTACGCGCAAGCAGTTTTGTGAAAGTTTTAGTTTTAAGATCTTTGAGATGCATATTTTTTTTCTTCACTATTCTGGCTCACGTATCTAGCCTACTTTTTATCTAGTATTTCTACTCCATGTAAAGTGGACCGCGGACCAGAGGCCAGTTGCCTCCTAAGCCCTATTACCTATACCCACGACCTACATGTACCTATATACAAAGCAAAACTAATTGACAAATAAATCTGGCCCGGAAGGAAGCCAAACTACTTCTGTTGCCAGCCAATGGAGCAAAAAAACAGGTTTACAACGACACTGTCTGGAGTGATGCCAGATAAGAAAAAGTGGTCAAGCGAGGGTCGGTGTTTGCAGTTTGGCAAATTACATACTTAGACCGAGCGTACCACATAATTTTTTAACGTTTCTGACTGTCACACCTTAACGTAAACTTAGAATTAGACAGGGGCCCAATTCTCGAAAAGTCTCGAGTTGTATCGAAGCCAAAACGGAACCGCTGTAGACGCTTAGAACAAAGCAACAATTACTTTACGGTGACGCAATTAGACACATTTCAGCATGAGACAAATATTTGTTTTTAATCTGTCATACTCGCGAACGATGCATGCTAATATACCTTATTACTTAAGCGGTAAGTATATATCGCTTCGCACCTCGTTTCGTTAACGGTTCGTTAGAGGTTGCGTTTCGGCTCAAAAAATTTCAGGAATTGGCCCCCAGGTCTGACCATCTCTTAAATTCTTAACATAAATGGCTGCGATAGAAAGGGACAGGTAGGACTATATTATTTTCAAAAGATTTTTATTTGCAAAATGTGATGTCACATTGTGTTTACCTACTTCAATCACAATACTAAATGCTATTATTAAAGTTTGTAAGAATAGAGTTTTAAGGTAGTGGTATTTTTATTACGTAAAAATTACTTAACGGAGCTATAACTGTGGGGTGAGCACGAAACTTTTTACGTGGCGTAACGCTAGCGACTCTATGTCTAGCAAAATCTATGTGATTTGACAGTTGGACGATAGCGTTACGGACTATCGAGAGGTTCGTGCTTACCCCTATCAGCGCTCAGTGAGCAATTGTATAGTCTATTAAATTCACGTGGACTTATTCGTATACTCACATAAAATTTTCTTACGTTTTCACTGAAAATATTTGTTTTTATGTTACTACGAAAATTATTGTACGTGTGAGATTCGTGATGATATTCGTTATTCCTCTAAAAACCAAAGGCCCTTTTTTTTAATTTAAAAAAAATTAAAAAACCCTCATCAATTAAAATTACGAAAGCTCAGGAGAGGCATTCGTAAAAAATCCTCACATTGAGGTTATGAATTTAACAAATGAGAATACTTTTAATAATTTCGTTACCCGAGGCTATTGTAGAACTGGGGGCAATGCCCCAATAATTTTTGAGCTGAAACACAACCACTAACGAACTGCTAACGAAACGCGGTGCGAAGCAAGATACTTACCGCTTGAGTAATAAGGTATATTTTGGCACCCACCGGTCGAGAGTATGACAGAATAAAATCAAATATCTGTCTCGTGCTGAAATGTGTCTAATTACGTTGCCGTAAATTAATTATTGCTTTGTTCTGAGCGTCTACAACGGTTCCGTTTCGGCTTCATTCCAACTCGAGACTTTTCGAGAATTGGCCCTCTGTACATAATTAACAACAGGTTTTATTGGCTTAAGATTCTCATTATTTATGCCAAAAGTGAAAAAAAAATGAAGTTAGCATACTACAACGTTTTACGATATTGATCTAGCTCGAGTATACATATGAAGCTTATATATAGGTACATACATATATACTTGTCTAAGATATCGTCTTCAGCCTATTGCAGTCCACTGCTGGACGTAGGCCTCCCCCAGGGCACGCCACAAGACTGCCACAGGGGGGTTTTGCCCATAGTCACCACGCTAGGCAGGCGGATTGGTGACCGCAGTCTGATTTTCGGACTATGTTGTCAGCATGGGAGGCGCTTCATACGATACCCACGGGCAGGCATGGGGTGGTACAAACTCTACTCTGCTGGCACCATGCGGCTAAGATATCTCTAACATATATGAGAGAAAATCTTGATGTAGTAGGTAGTAAAGGTGTAAAATAAACTCAACTGACAAGGTTTGTATGAAAAGATTTATATTTAAAAGTACCTTTATGCTTAAAGTATGGGGTGCCCAGAACTGCTGGATAGAGATTTGTGATCCCGCAGTCCCGTTCAGCATAGCAGATGATTTGATGACTGTAAGAGATCAGAGACATGTTGCTAGCGTACTGCTTGAGAGAATCTAATTCCTTTGTCGACTCCAACGGCATGCACGGAAGCAAATTATCATCATCAGCCTATTGCAGTCCACTGCTGGACATAGGCCTCCCCCAGGGCACGCCACAAGATTGCCCCTGGGGGATTTGCCCATAGTCACCACGCTGGGCAGGCGGATTGGTGACCGCAGTTTGTATTTTGGACTATGTTGTCAACACGGGAGGCGCCGCTGCCCACCTCCCGGTAACCCTTAGTCGCCTCGTACGATACCCACGGGCAAACATGGGGTGGTACGAATTCTACTCTGCCGGCACCATGCAGCCAGCAAATACATGCACGGAAGCAAATACAGCTGATGTATTTTAGAGAAATTCCGTGTCAAAACATTGTATGATATTAATTTTATAGGGTAATATTATACAAAAGGCCATTGTATAGGTATACCTTTACTTTGAGTATCGTGAAAATATATATTTGCACAAAAGCTTTTGTTTTTTTTTCGACGTACCCGCGGGCGACGCTAGTATATTTATAAAACCGTCAGCGTAGGCCTCGCCGGCTGTATTTGTTCATGAAAATCGCACCTAATCCGCGTTGACTCAGCCGCGGATGAGGCAAATACCTGCCGAATATGAATATGTATAGCCTTAGTTTTCAGATTCCTTGTTTTGGCGCCGCAATCACGGAATGTGGAGTTCTAAAAACTACTGCGGACTTAAGCCTTTTAATACCATTAAATCTGATTTGTGTATATGAAAATAAAATGTTATTGTCTACATTGTTTTACCTTCTATGCTGCTCTGGGAGTGAAAAAAAAAAACTTATAATACTACAGCTGCTTCTCTTCCCGGGCCATGTTGGTCAGAAGTGGCACCATGTGGTTCTATCGGTCCTTGGTGCTCTGCCGACCCCGTTAGGGTAAAAGACGTGATTATATGTTTATATGTTTTATGGAGAATAATGAAAAAACTTGCTATGGCATTAAAATAATAAATTCTCACGAAAAATCGTAATTAGACCGCTCGGCTGTCCACTGTTATACGAGTATCTACCAAAGGTATACCAATTCATTAATGTGCTTGTGGTGAAAAGGGAAGCGCTTCCGGCCCCACCGGGCCTCTAGTCGTTGTTTTGGCCCATGTATATATTCCAATCATTGTGAGAAACTTTGATATCGCGTTCTAGGATTCCGCATTCGATTGTGGTTCTCTCCTGCATCCGATAGATGGCTCCGCTACATGCTGATGTTGGAATTTACTTAAACACAGCAGCTGCATCTCCATCCATGCATGTCGTAAGAGTCGACTAAAGTGCTCGGGCATTTCTACAAGTAATAAGCTAGTATGTCACTGATTTATTTAGGTTAATACCACAGAATACTATATACCTAGGTCAATATCCGCTTTGCTAAACGTAGCTGTAGAATCTTCTGTAGAATCTATACAGGGTGATTTGTGGTCGTCAACGTTCCCAAAAACTACGCAATCTCCTCATCATCACGATCAATTTTCTCCACGGAAGCATACCTAGGAAGTGTCTGGTTCCCAAGATATTAGGGTCCAAATTTGAGGAAATAGACTGCGATTTTCTGCAAAGGCTCGAGCACACCGGATGCGTATGCGTGCACGTAAGCGTAGACGTACACGTACCTCTGAGTTGTAATGTATGGAACTGTATAGACACGGGCTGACCGGATGCGTATGCGTAGACGTAAGCATAGACGTCAAGCGGAGACAGACGGTGCTCGAGGCTTTAGCACATAGAAGCGCGTTGCAAAATTTTTTCACGAGAAATAATTAATATCTCTCAGTGAAAAAACTAGCATAAACACTGGATACTATTAATTTCGCCCGATCAAGAAATTAAAAAAAAAAACTAAAAAAATTACATCGTTTCCCAGCATTTTTTTTGGCATAAACTTATTTATTTGATGTATAGAGTACGTACCCTTCGTTAAGGGTGGCAACGAAAAAACACCTTATATAATCTTGCAGTTTAGGTTACCCCATTTCAGAAAAATAGCCATAACTATAATAGTTATTCATGTTAAATGTATTATATCAAATTACATAAATATTCACATTATTATACAGGTACTCGTATATATAGGTAGATGGATTAAATCGTGAACTACAATACACCTAAAAATTGTATCATGACGCACAATCTTAGAAAGTGTACTTTCCATGGGGAAGAGACTATGGGTGCGCCCACCACCGGACCCTACACCCTCCACTGACCCTCGGATCTGATAACTCATAACTGCGAAAACAGGCACTTGCACTACCTACAATCGTCACGAGAAACCAGACCCGAGCACCTAGCATGCAAGATAATACATCGCACTATTTCCGAAATCAAAAACTAGATTAATAAAATCCACATTTGTTTTGCCAACAATCGTGTATTAGTACTATTTAACACTTATAATAACAAAAAAATAAAAATTAATACATGTCATATTATATCACTACACACAAGGCTCTTAAGACTAATTTGACAATTTTTGTCGACTTGTATTATTTCGCACAAAAATATCTTATAGACGAGCTATAGTTACGCGGATTACATAGAAAGATAGAGCATTTCACACAGTTTCTATATGTATAAAAATCTTAAAAGTGCTATAACTGGACTTATATCAGTTTTCACCAGAATAGTAAGAGTATGTATCTTTATTTTTAAAAAAACGTTGAGAGAACGATATAATGTTATTAAAAAAATGTTAGATAAAAGGGCTTATGTTGCGTTAGCTTACATTTGTAAATTACAAAAATACCCACTGATAATTTATAGCTGAATTTTATTCAACAGTACAATCAAAATTTTCATAAGCCAACACCACAACTCTCTACCCTTTAAATAAAACAAGATTGCCTTTTTTATTTTGAAAATCCATTTTAATCTTTATTAAAGCAAAGTTGTTTATACAGGGTGAAACGTAAAGGGTATGTTAAGCGAAAAGCCCACTATAAAGATCTTTTTTCCGAAATGTAAACAGCCCACTTAAAGGAACATACCTACAAAAATTCAGACTCGAAATCACATGTTTATTTTTATAAGATTGTACGAACATTCCTAAGTTGTTTAGGAATTGTCCATACTATCTAGAAAAATAAATATGTGATTTCGAGTCTGAATTTTTGTAGGTAGGTTCCTTTAAGTGGGCTGTTAATATAGATTTGCGCTTAACATACCCTTTTTGTTACACCCTGTATAGTATTAAATTTAACTTTTATTTCGATTCAAATAGTAAAAGGATATTTTTAATCTCGCAGTTATTTGCAGTTTAATGTTTAAAAGCACAACCGCTCTTTACAGACCACGCCATTCTATTGTGCTATGTAATAATGATAGATACATAGATAGATAGATAGATAGATATAAAGATCGTTTTATCGTTTTGGCTTTTGGCATGTACACCTACACAGACAACACAGATCAAGAAAAAAAATCCTGTGCTGATGCAGGGCTCCGCTAGAATACATCAGCTGCATCTTCTCCCGTGTATGTCGACTGAGGAACTAAGGTTTTTTCGCAGGCAATAGTCTAGCAACTTGTTACTGATTACTTACATATGCTCCGCTATGGCAAACGTGCCTGTGGGATCTTATATGTGATCCTGTTGTTCTACGTACTCAATTTCGGAAATAGCCATGTGTTTTTGTAATAATTAACAAAAAAAAAATAATCTTCTTCTTCTATATCTATCTATCTATCTATTCTATCTATACATATAATAAAAATGTAACGGATCGCTGGCTGTACATGGAAGATATACGAGAAAAAATATTATAGGAGACCTTTATCAACGCAATATTACGAATGATTTTTTGATTTTTTTTCTGTTTGTCGGTTTGTCTGTGCGTTTGTGTACGCTAATCTCAGAAACGGTTGCACCGATTTCGATAAAATTTTTCAGGAATATATTGTGACAGGTACCACTTAACATGAAGGCTAGTTTTTATCCCGGGGAAATGTTTATATCCCGGATAATTTCAACATTTTGTTTTTTCTGTAGTCCACGCGGATGGAGTCGCGGGCGTCCACTAGTCGTACATATAAATAAGCTGTAACCAATATAAAAACACTATGTTCTTTACCTACTACGATTCGTAGTAAACTACGATTGCTACGAACGACTACGGACTACGAGATTTCAACATCGACGTTCGGCGTTATCTATTGGAGCGTTAAAAGGCTCGGGATTGGAGATTGATGGGTTGTCTCTCACAATCTCAAGTGATGGCTGGTTTGTTGAGTTGTTCCTATACAGGGTGTTAGTGACAACCAGGGAAATATTTATCTGACTTCAGACCATGATTGCAAATTTTCGCAGATAAATTCAATTTCTTTTATTTAATTCTATTTTTTCAGGATAAAATAGTGTAGTAGTAGTACTCGTTTAATTAGGTCTTAGATAATTGCTTGAATACAAAATTTAGACCACTAGATTATTTTCAAAAATAAAGTTGCGCGAAATTAGTACAAAATTGTAACTTCTGATCAATAATATTATATTTGACGGCCGATTGGTGTAGTTGGTAGTGGCCCTTCCTGCCACGCCATAGGACCTGGGTTCGAATCCCGGTAGGTGCAAACATTGATGTGATGAATATCGATGTTTGTTTCCGAGTCATGGATGTTTATATACTTATCTATGTATTTATATACCGTTGCCTAGTACCCACGACACAAGACCTTAGGGATCTTAGTGTGGGATTAGGTCAATGTGTTGTGAAGTGTGTGAATGTGTGTGTGTGAATATGTTGCTTATATGTTACTTACTTACTTATATAATCATGAGTCATCAGAGTCAAAGTTCGGTGAGGGGTTGATGGACGAACGTTTTCTATTTAACATTACATAATGATATTATATTTTGAGCAATATTTTTGATCCAACAAAAGAACGAGTAAAAAAGCAATATAACCAGTTTGAATAAAAATTCTTCCTTCTTTTGACATATAATTAAAATATTACTATATCCCCAGTATATGATGAGATAAAGCTTTTTACCCGACTGCGCGACGCAAAGGAGTGGTAATGTGTTTAACAGCCTATGTATGTATGTATGTTTGTTCTTTTGAAGCACTATACAGACCAAACGCCTGGGCCGAATTTAAGATTCATACGTCAATCGTGTCCTCTTAGTACGGTGAGTATCACTAAAGACATGACGTTAATTAAAATCTAATATGGCGACTACTGGACGCCATATTGTGAAAATAAAAAAAATTTAAGTCGACAAACTATATCGAGTGGGGTATAGTTGAATAGGTATTTAAAAATCATTATCAGTTTTTTCTCAACATTTTTTGATCTGACTGATCGTTTATGATCTATATCGATTTAAAGTTGTGTAACAACCTTTCCCACATATAAGTTTTTAGACAGCAGCAAGACGAAAACTTCTTGCTGCCGAGCATGTCGAGCATGTTTCTTGAAGGTTACTATTAGTAGCTATATTCGTATTAACTTAAAAGTATAAAATAAAAACATAATTTAAAAATTAAAAATACCCGACTTCGTAAAAAGGAACCAATTGGTTCCAGTCGGGATCCATTATCCGATAGCCAAGCTAATATTTCAATGGATCCTGGCTGTACAGTTGTTATGTTATATTATAAGAAAATTGTTTATTTTCTTCAATAGTATTCATTCCATAATAATATTATAGAATTAGTATTATAGAATAGACCACTGGACATCTAAGTGTTTGTTTTCATCTTTTCAGTTTTATCTTTATTATTACATAGTTTGGTTATTTTTTACGGAATCGGGTTTTTTGATTTTTTAAATTATTGGAACGAAGTTCCTTACGGCAGGCTTGGAGGAGATAGGGATTTTGCTGCGCGACCGAACTGAAAAAATTGTGATAGTAAAACCGTAAGAAAAAGTGCGTAGATTAAAACCGTTAATTGAGACGTGCGCAGGCGCGACAGTCGTATACACAAGCGAGTAGTGTATAATACCTTTCTCTTTCTCCCTCTTTCTTTTCGTTCTCTCATCCCTTCTCTCTCTAATACTACTCCACTCCGCCAATGCATAGTATATACTCATGAATTCATGGATAAACACGTGGCGAATACTCACATTATAGATACATTTTAAACCTAAATAAAATTGAGCACGATTTTTCTTTTACAAATTGTGTCGATTCTACATTAGCCAAAGGAACTTCGTTCCTACCTGGTGTCCCACGACACCACATTTAATTTTCATATTTTATTTTGTCCTGTAAAGTTGGATTTTTCTGATTGCGGCAGTGTTCTATGTAGACATCGTTATATACTTATTTTGAGTATTTTAAAGTGTACTTTCTGTACTTATAATCATTGCAACAGTTACTATAATAGGTTATGCAGACTTTGCGTCAGAACACTTCAAATAAAGCAATCAACTTAATATAAATAGCCACATTTTTTGCAAGCTGGCTATTTCAAAACAAGACATAAAACCTCAATGCAATTAAATTTCAAACGACTTTATAGCGTGTCAAGGAGTTATGTAGGTCTGTCTAAAAAGTCTTATCAGTGGAAGCGCCACTTTTGTTATGTGAACGTAAAAGAAAGTCAGTTTGCAATGAGATTTTTTTAAGTTCCACCATGGAACTTTTTGGACAAACTTTTCCATCGCAAACTTATATGGACTTGTCTTTATGTCACTAGAGTATATGCAGTAGCAGTAATAGCCCAGTGGTTAAGACATGCACCTTCCAAGCGGGAGGCGTAAGTTCGATCTCAGTCACGGGCCTGTACCATGAATTTATTTCATGTACAGATTTTAATGTTCCAAAATTATCACTTAGTTCGTGCCTCGGAAAGTACGTAAAACCGTTGGCCCTGCGCCTGATTTCTCTCCGGTCGTGTCGGCTTTCCGTCCCTTGTGCACTATACTACTACCACTACGAAAGACACTTGTGCACTATAATATCTCCTGCGTACCTGACCAATCTCCGTAGAGATTGGTCGCCTTGGCCGAAATACGGTCGGAAATCATCATATCTACATAATAATAATAAGATAAAAACACTTCTCCATAATATAATCCGTTAGGATATGGTTGATCGTTTCATCATTAAAACATTGTGCTGAGGGATTCAGCTTTGTTTGCCGAGATTTGGCTTATGTATAGCTATCGGGATGAAAAAATAACGTTTCCAATAATGTAATTTCAAAGAGAGATGGTATAATTCGTCATCCGAGTAATTGACCCGGTGGCTTAGTGGTGAGAGCGCTGACACGCGGAATGCAGAGGTCTTGGGTTCGATTCCCACCCGGGTGAGGAATTTTTTCCATTTCTTTATTAATAATTTTATAATATCTACATATGATGATGAAGCAAAGGATTAGCTTGGAGTTTTACTTCTACGAGTATCTACCGGCATGTATAAACGTGATAATATAACTTTACTGGTAAATAATATTTAATTTAGATTGAATAGCTATTATAGCATGTTGTCTTTTTTAATTCGTGTAGGAAATGCTATATCACTGTAAATTTTATTAATCTGATCAATTTATAAGATTTCATAAAAAATCATATCATTTTGGGATGAAATTTTAATTAAAATATGTTGCTTTCAAAGTTGTAAGTTATCATATTAAAATATACGTGTTTCTATAACAGTGCCATCTAGTTAAGAAAAGTTTGTTCAGCTCAAACATCCAATTCTTGTCAATTCTGGGTTTTGCCGTAATCTGAGAATCTCAATTTTATCCAGACACGTGTATAAGTGCCCGTAATTTGATCACCAATTACGCTAACTGAACGTTTGGTTCAACTGATAACGCCTTTTTACAAGCCTTCATTTTTTCTGTAACAAGAGAGTTACATACATAAAATGCATTTTATGTTGTAAAATTAGACCGAGATCAACATACTTTCATTAGCAAAAATAGCTAGTACCTAAATAAGAACCAAAACATAAAAATTCGTCAAAATTATTAAAATCATTTCGGTGAACTCGTTTCAAGTTTAGGAAAATTTATATATATAAATATTTATATTTTCGAATATAAGATAAAATATCCATAGAAACTCCATTAAAAACATAGAAATCCTTGCATACCCAAAACAATTACAATATCCAACCTTACAGAATCCGAAGAATTTTAATGTAAACCGCTCAAGAATTATGCAGTCGTTTCTTGAACCCACTACGAGCTACTATATCTCAGTCGAAATCCGGGAACAGGTCGATTAATCCCGGTGTCCGGGACTTTTCCGGGACATCCCGGACTTGGACAAATGAATCCCGCGGCCACTGGGGCAAGGCCGCTTTTTTGCTTACACCCTCGCATTTTAAGTGTAATGGTTTTACAGATAACGCGGTAAAAACAATCGGGGTGAAGGCACGAGTGTTTCTGTTATGCTAACTTTGGTATTAAATATTATTAAGTCTTTTTTTTATATCTTTTTAGGGTTCCGTACGTCTGAATACAAAAACGGAACCCTTATAGGATCACTCGTGTGTCTGTCCGTCCGTCGCTTACAGTCAATTATCTCCGAATCTATTAGACCGATTAAGTTGAAATTTGGTACACATATCAATTCCTGTGACCCAAACACAGAGGTGTGACGTGAGCAGATGAAATCTGTATATGGGGGGTCATTTTTGGGGGGGGGAAAGGAAAATTAAAAAAAAAAATTCTGAAAACTGCATCGTGTAGCATATCAAATGAAAGGTCTTGTTGAGAAGATCTTAAATGTATTTTTTTGTAATTTTAAAATAAATAGTTTCCTCAAGAAAATAGACGAAAAAAATAATTGACCATTCCCCCCCCCCTTATCTCCGAAACTACTGAACCTAAAATTTTGAAAAAAATACAGATATTAGTTTTCTCCTTATAGATTATAGGAAAACCTATAAGAAGTCCATGATATTAAAATAACATGGTAAATCACTCAATATTGTGCGTACCAACTTTTTGTCAGATTTAAAAAAACATGATAGGTAACATCGTACGGAACCCTCTTCACGCGAGTTCAACTCGCACTTGTCGGCTTTTTTTAAATAGTATTCGTTATTATGGCTAATTTAAAGGAAGAGGTAGACCACAGAAATGTTGGATGGACTGTGTGAGAGAGGATATGCGTGTACTGGGACTGAGCAATGAGATGACGGATAATAGGGATGAATGGAAGAAAAGAACATATTGCGCCGACCTCAAATAAATGGGAACAAGGCAGGAAGATGATGATGACTATGGTAAATACTCGTACAACAATTTTGGAGCATTTCTCAAATACCACATAATTTATAAATATGTTTTAAGAAATGAAAAAAATTCTTCACCCAAGTTGGAATCGAATCCACGACCTCTCGCTTTCCGTGCATAGCTCTCACCAACTGAGCTACCGGGTCAATTACTCGGATGACGAATTTGACCATCTCTTTTAAACATTTAATTCTTACGTTACGTTTTTGGCAACGTTATTTTTTCATCCCGATAGCTATATTTATTTATATATATTTAAATAATGTATTATATTCAGTTTCTACAATAAATATTGGTTGTAGGATCTGGGGGACAATTCTTGAAAATTTTTGAGCCGAAACGCAACCACTAACGAACAGTTAACGAAACGCGGTGCTAAGCAATATATACTTACCGCTTGAGTAATAAGGTATATTTTAGCTCGCATCGGTCGCGAGTATGACAGAATAAAAACAAATATCTGTCTCGTGCTCTAATGTGCCGAATTACGTCACTGTAAAGTAATTATTGCTTTGTTCCGAGCGTCTACAACGGCTCCGTTTCGGCTTCGTTCCAACTCGGGACTTTTCGAGAATTGCCCCCTGGCCACCCCACTTTTGGGAATACCGTCGTTTGCATGATGTATGTAGGTAGGGCCGAAGTCATGCAGTACCTATATCAAAAAGAGCATAGGTAGGTACTAAGGGTGTTTAGAGGCGTTTTTGACCGACTCCAAAAAAAGGAGGCGGTTTCTCAATTCGACCGTATATATACTTTTGTGTAGGTACTGTGTATACTTTTTAAAGGTATTTAAACAATTACAGGACTATTATCGTAGTCACCTTATTTATATGAAAAGTTAGAAATAAATAAACATTATTGCGATATGAGAATAAGTACCCAAAAGAAAGTTAGCAGTTAAATACGCACAGGAAATAAACGAGTGCCAAAAAAAAGGCAACTGACCTTAGCTAATAATAATAATAATAAGCCCGCAGGGCAGCTTGTGGCGAGCTGTTGGGAGGTAGCGTTCCCACGGACCTGAAGTGCTCCCGGGGGAAGACCCTGTTCCTCATCTCCGGCGCCGGAGTGAGATCTGACGAGGAACAGTTCCCCCACCTCTGCCTTGCCTTTGCCGGCCGGGCAGAGTGGAGTCGCGAGAGCTATGACAGCTCGAGGGTGGACGTGCCCGTCAGTAAGTGGCGAGTTGGCTTCGGTTTAAAGTCCAGGGGCACCCCTCCACCCTAGCCTCTCACCAAATGTTGCCCCCTTTGTCGCTCCGTGCGTGCGGCCGTTTCAGGGGGCCCATGAAATGAGTCGGCGAGTCACCGCCTGCCACCAAACAATTATGAGACTTAGTTGTAATGGCAGGCGTCCGTTAGTCTCCTTCAATAGCCCAGTTACTCAACCCCACCCAACATTCAGCCCCATAGCCCATGACCTTTGTTTCCATCGCATGACATAGATCTGCACTCCAATAGTCTTGCACATGGCGGGGACCATCGTCGGGTGTATCATATTGTGCGGTCAGCGATGGTATCCGCCATGCGTATCCCACACCATATTAAAGTTCTCTAAAAAGGGCCTCTACATCTTGGCCACGGCCCGATGCACGCCTCTCAAAGGACCGGGACTCTGTAGTCCCGAGAATTTAAACAGAGATACAAATAATAATAATAATAATCGTTTATTGCTTCCAAAACAAAGATAAATTGTACAAAAAATAAGAAAAAAAAATCTAAGTTAGGTACATCCATTTGCACTAAGGATCCTTTGTCCCCTGCACTAGGTAAAACCTGTTACTGCAGGGTTACAATGACTTTCCAAAGCGAAATAAAATATTACCAATTTATAAATAATGAAAAAGGTCTACCTTGAATATATTGTACCAAGTTGGTTGCAGACACGATTAGGTGAGCATATTAAAACTACCCTAAAACTAATAATAACAAAATAACATGAAAAACTATAGGTAACTATAAATTATTGTTTGCCATTCATAAATGAAACTTTAGCGCTCAAGTGTGACGTGTAGCTGTAACTTAACCAGTTTGTATGTAACATTGCAAGTGCATAAAGGTACCTATGTGATTAATTGTGGAATGATATAACACAATATATCGTACCTGAATCATAATATTATGTAGTGTTAATGTATAAAATGTGTGTGTGTTGTGTGTATGTGTTAGTGTATAAAATGTGATGTATAAGTGTAACTTCTATCGCATCTACAAAAAGCAACCAAATAGAGCTTCAGATTGTAAATAATCAAGCCCTCGTAAATATTCATTAACCATTTTCTTACATGAGTAACGAGTCAAGGCTATAATATTAATACTACGACTAATTCTATTATAGACGGCTGGTCCAGCCACCGACGCACTTCTGCGAGCGAATTTCGTCTGGGTAATAGGAATGTTGAAAATTATGTCCTTCCTACGCTTTTCCTTAATTCTACGAAGAAGATTCACATCAACCTTGCAGTGCTGGTAAAGGACCACAGCTAAAAATATATATTTGCCCGGACTGTTAAAATGCCACAGTCTATATAAAGCTGCTTGGTAGAATACAACCTATTCTTGAACGTGGCAGTTTTGATTAGGGCACGCTGGGCCCTTTCCAGCACCAGCAGGTGAGTTTCGCAAGATGATCCCCAGACAATAACGCAGTATGAAAGAACAGACTGAACCAGAGAGCAATATACCATCTTTACCAGGTCCCTACTACTGCCAATGTGTCTTAACTGTTTAAATATCCATATTAATTTTCGAACACGAGCAACGAGCGTTTCAATGTGGGCGGTCCATCTGAGATACCGGTCTAGGACCACGCCAAGATATTTTATGGTCTTAACTGACTCCAGAGGTGGACAAGTGCAATTGGCCATAACAACGCAGGTGCCCCTATGCATAACAAGAGGCAAAGGAGCAGGAGGCTGAGTAGAGGAGTTAATAGTAAAAGTAATGTACTTAGTCTTTAAAGTATTAATTGTGAGCAAATTTCTCCTCAACCAACTGAATGACACCGCTCTAAGTCCACAGTTTGCAGACAACACAACACTGTCCCAGGTGTTTGCCATGAAAGAGCAGGACTGTATCATCAGCATACGTTATGATCCTCCCGTTCTGAATAGTCATCCCACACAGGTCGTTGATGTAAATAAGAAAGAGAGTGGGGCCCAGAATACTTCCCTGTGGGACACCAATTTTATACAATTGTAGCCGCTTATTTGGTCACCAACTCTCACCCTCTGCACTCTATCGTTAGGTAGCTTTTGAACCATTTCTGAGCCACGTCCCGAACTCCCAGTTTCTCTCCAGTTTGGCCAAAAGGATGGAAAAGAAACAGTGTCAAAAAGCCTTGGCCATATCCAGAAATATACCTTGCAACTTTGGTTCCATCATCTAATTTGGAGATTAATGTGCTCAGTTTACCCAGTCACAGCATCCTCAGTGGATCTTTTACTTCTAACCCAATTGGTTGTTAGAGAGTAAATTTTATAGACAACTGGGCTGACATGTTCCTAGATCGCGCCTTATTATTTTCTTGAGCTGCGTTATTGGCGTTTATAAGACACCATCATCCTCTTTACCTCCCTTATAAATTGGACAAATAACCGAGCTTTTGAGAGCACGAGGAACGACTCCGGTTTCAAGACTGGCATTACATATCATAGTAATAGGGATACTTATGTGGGGCAACGACATCCTGAGTAGTTTTGCGGTAATACCATCAAAACCGGGTGCAGAATTTATCCTCAGTGAGTTAATAGTAGCTGTCACCTCAGTTACGTCTGTCGGGACTATACCAAAGGATTCGAGTCTCGAGTGATTCAAAGAGTAATCATTAGCCAAATTTATCTCTGTTACACTACTGGCATCCAGAATACAGTTAGCCAATCTAGAACCAATATCTGCAAAGTAATCATTAACGGTTTTTAAAGAAGCTTCTGCATCAGAATATAACGTGAGTAGCTTCTCAGTACCAGAAGAATTGCGGGAGATGTTACAAGACTCTTTGATAGTATGCCAAAGTTCCTTGTTACTATTGCACCTCTTCAATCTTTCTCTTTCGTATGTTCGTTTTAAATTTTTAAGTATTCTATTGCATATGTTTCTATAACTTCTATAAAACAGTTTCCATTCTAAATTATCCGGATTTTGTTTTGACCTCTGGTGCAGTCTGTCACGCCTACGCAAACACTTGATCAAGCCAGGAGTGATCCAAGGCTTAATATTTCTTTTAGATCTAGGTATGAATATTTTACAAGTATTTTTAGCAATAAGATCAGACATAATATTCAGAAAAGTGTTAGTTGCGAGATCAACATCATCGAGGTCAAGGCATTCGGTCCAATTTATCGTAGAAAGCTCTTTGGATACAGAGTCATAATTAGTCTTAAAATAGAATTTCTCTTTTCTTTTTGTATTTATCGCCTTTTTATTTAATCTAATCACGACTGGAGAGTGGTCAGTTATAGTAGCAGGTAAGACCAGAATAATTGAACCACTTTTTGACTTTAGCATGCAGTGATCTAGACATGTCAACTCTCTGGTCGGAAATACATGTCCAGGTACAAAATCTATGGATGCCAAGGCAGATAAATAGTACGAAGAGTTCTGATCTATGTTATCAATAACCTTTATGTCAATGTTAATATCACCGATAATAGCCAGGTTAGAGATGCTTTTCAGGGACTGAACCAAGGAGACTAAAGAATCCGTAAAGCCAGTAGCATTAACGAAACAAGGCGGTCTATAAATACACACTAATGCATGCTCATCAGCAATTTGAATAACTAGGCAGTCAGCATCCTGCAGATCTGGCTCATATACAGTAACATCGGAGAGCGAGTCCCTGATGTAGACAACAACACCATTATTTTGATTTATATATTTTTTGGTATAAAACATTTTATAACCATTTAAGCTAGGTGGGACATAACCGTCACTCAGACGACATTCAGAAAACATCAGTGCGTCAATACCAAAACCAAATCGACTCATAAATACCTCAAACTCAGTAAGATTCTTATTGATACTTCTTATATTAAAGGCTACTGTTGAAAAATGGACAGAAGGGTTATACTCCATAAACAGGGCACAGTCCTCGGGTTCTTCTACTAGGTGAGATTTAGAGACATTGAATTCGTCAATGTCTTCAATAATATCATTTAGTTGATTCATTATAATTGAGTTTATTATTTCTGGAAAAGTAGAAGACCCTTGGACCATCCCATAAACATAGTGTAAATCGGGATTGTGCATTGGAGTGAGAGTGTTGGTGCGAGTTTATATGTGATAGGTAGTATGAATAGTGTGAATGTGAAAGATTGTGTGTGAGTAAATAATAATGTAGAATTGGATGGGAGTGTGAGTGAATATAAGTGATAATTAGCGCGTTTATGTGAATGTACGAATGGCAATAAATAATAAAGAAATAAAAACATAATAAAACAACATGCAAAGAAAGAGTAAAATACTTAAATGTGGGCATAACATAAACAGAGTTATGGTACAAGTTTTGGCAGAAGGAAACAGAAGTAGGAAAAGATAGTCATTCAGGTTTATCTAGGTTCAACGTCTTAATTTGCTCTTCAGATGTAACTTCAATTGCCGACGATTCCTCATTCTTTCTTATAAAAATTCTTCCATTAGATATCCAGCAATAACGATATTCACTGTTTCTAATTAACTCTCTAGACTTAAAATGTAAATGCTTTCCTTTTCTCGTTAAGAGTTCGCTGATATATATTTGCTTCTTCTCTCCCAGGAATCCAAGGGAAACAGTATTAAGTTTTTCTTCTCTGTTAGTATTATTGTATTCCTTGATAGTTTTCAGTAGGTCAATTTTTTTTTGCATGTAAGAAAATTCAACCACAATTGGGCGAGGACCTTTAGCTTTGGTACTCAGTCTAAAGATGTTTCTTATATCATGTTTTTCAAGTGGAATTTTAAGAAACTTATGTATGCTCTTCACAATATCAGATGCTTGTGTGTTGTTTTCAGACGGAACATTCCTTATTTCTATGCTTGTCTCACAAAGTTTACGATTTGCCGCCTCCAATTCCCGGTTTAAGCTGAGCACAGTTTGAGCAGAGCACTGTTCCTTCCTCTCTAGGTTTTCAACGCGTGTCTTCAGTATGATTTGTTGAGTCGATACTTCGGCTAGTGATTTTTTTATTTCCTCATTAGAGGCAATAATATCGCAATTTTGCTTTCGTAGTTCTCCTATTTCTTTCGAAATTTGTTCAAACTTAACATCTTGCCCCGTTTTCAGGTCTTGAAACAAAGTTTTCATGTCCATAAACATACTACTCATAGACTTAGTAAGGGATTCTATTGAGTCGTCTGTGTACTTGCGCTTTCTCAATAATGAAGATAACTCACATACATTACCTAAAATTACAACTAGATGGCGCCACTAAAATAAATCAAGCCACACTTGTCATAGACGCCCTCTATAACTCATGTATGCAAACGCGGCGGCAGAAATTGGAACTACAAAACTTTTCATACAAATTCGGATTTAGATCTGTAATTGCAATGGTAAGTGGCGCTATGTGGAGTGACGGCTAGTTAATTTGTCATATTATAAGTTATGCGCATATAGCGTGCGTTTGAAATGGCAGATTTATAGGAAAGGCCATGGGATAACCACAGCTTCATTGAGGTGGTTTGTCGTTAAATATTGCCTTTATTGCGGATAAATGTCATACCAATATTATAAATGTAAAAGTTTGTGAGAATTGATGTTTGGGTGTTTCTTAGTGTTTTACGCAAAAACTGCCGAAAGGATTTTGATGAAACTTGGCAGTTATGTACTTTATACATCAGATAATTTTATGACACGCCACCGGTCTACTTTCAGTTAAACAAACATTTGTGGCACTTCAGCAGTTTTACATGATTTAACTTAATCGGATCTCTTCCTACCGGGTCTAAGAATTTAAATCTACTGAGAAAAAAATTAAATTATAATTAGAATTAAATTTTGATATAAGGCGTTTATAATTTTTACCTTTTTACATCTATTAAGTGTTATAAAATTATTAATAAAGAAAATGGAAAAAATCTTCACCCTAGTGGAAATCGAACCCACGACCACTGAAATCCGTGCCAGCCGCTATAACCACTAAGCCACCGGGTCATTACTCGGATGACGAATTTTACCATCTCTTTTCTAAATTACATATTGGCAACGTTATTCTTCATCCCTCTTCATTCATCTATTAAGTGACCTAGGCCCATTGAGTAGACATAAGTTATAACATGATTTCTAGGTATAGGAAACATATGGCCGTATGTATCACTGGCAATCACTAGAGAACAAGAAAATTTTGCTCACGCCGGGCACAATAGAACGAAGCGATACTCACGCACTATAGCTTATGTCGCCTCTTTGCAAAAACAACATGAAATCTCACAAACTAGTGATTTATGAAATATCAAGTTGATTTTGCAAAGAAGCGATGTACTCTATGCCTAGGTCTCACAATGTATGGGCCACACCCATAGCCTATACTCTTGCACGACTCAGGTAAACAATGCATCGCATTTCCCCGCAAATGGGAGCCGCCGATAGACCGTCTGCGATTTCAGTCACGCAATACAATAATAATGCAGGTTTTTCTACGATTGTGTATGGTTACATGGAGGGGTTTTTATCAAACTATTGTACAATTTAACTAAAGAAATACCCACTCTTTCTGATAGTACTTTATTTAAACTTTACGAAGTTTTTTTTTTTGCGCAGACTGCTTGGAACTTACCTTTTTTAATCTAATAGGCAGTTTACAAAACTTTTTTGCTCACATAGTAGGCTTGCTTATGCGTAGTTCACCTATTGCGTATTTCAAAGTAATCCAAATCTATTATTGACGATCAGCATGAGGTTAAGCTGATGCGAAATTGTCCTCATTTTATTAACTTTTAGATAAGACTTAGTCTATTTTTACAAAAAAAAAAAACTTATACGTTACAAATATTTTGAGGAAAAGACTATGTGTTATAGAAATAAACTCAAAACGAAAAAAACGTGTACTAAAAATTTCGAGATTTTCATTAGTAAAAAACCATCCTGTGTGTTGCAACACCAAATACAATACGTTTATATAAGAAACTAGGACTATGCCTAGAATACTTATTATGACTTTATTTTGAAGCGATTATTTTCCATGTAGTAATCTACCTATTTTATTATACCGAGGTATAGTAAAATAATAAAAGAAACAAATAAACAATCCTCCCGAGTATTGTTTTAACTAGCTTCAGAATTTCCCAAGAAACAGTGGTATTTCTTTAAACATTACAGTCTGCCTTCCTGATTATGCTGTAAAAATAAAAGCAATATGTTTCCAAAAGATAGGCGGAAATTAAAAATATACTGGAGACTGGACGGCAGCGTCGCAGTTCAGAATAATACACTAGGAGACGCTGTAAAGGAGGAGAAAATATCTTAAAAATAGTACAGTCTGGAGAAAGGTTTGTTCAAAATGTATCCTATAACAAGAATTTTTACACTGGATGCCATGATCTTAAGATGTGACTCTGCCTAGGAAGCCAATTTATAACGTAAATATTAGGCGCAAAATCTGATGATTTTTTTTTTTTCGATTTAGGGTTTCTGGGAAGCGGGCAGCAATGCCTCCCGTCTTGACAACATAGTTCGAAAATCACAATGCGGTCACCAACCCACCTGCCCAGCATGGTAAACGTCCAACAGTGGACTGTAAATAGTGATGTATGTGATGTGTATGCTTAGTACCTACGACACAATATCTATAATCTTATAATCGGATTAAATCAATGTATTGTGAAGTGTATAAATATTTAATACATCCCCAAAGAGGTTGGGCAGTTTGCAAAAATTATACCCTCCAAATAATGCTTTACTTACGATATGTACTAAAAGTGCTGCTATCTCTTAGCCTACGTTCTACAGAATAATAGGACGTGAAAAATGGAATATTCGCAAACACGTTGAATTTCAAAATCAGGTATTTCTGTATTCTTCATAGAATTTATTTTATAATTTTATTGCAATGAAATTCTTGAAGGATGCACGAGGAGCAAACTGAAACTAACGGAAGAGGAAGAACCAGACATCCGTTTTAGGAAAACTGGCCGACGAAACACAAAAGACATTCACTTGCGTTTTTTCTGCTTTTCCTATCACACAAATGTTATAAACTAGTGACTATCTGTAACTTTGTTTATAGCAGAGATTAGTACAATGTGAATGTTTTTGTTGAGATCAGAGGGGTTACTATGAACGCTTAAGAGAGGATTTGTTTTCATTTTGCAAGGAAAATGCCGTGATAGTAGTCACTACTCAAAACAAAATATGTATCTTCATCAAATCAACCGGAATTGTAAAGAGATGTACTGAAAATAAGTATTTACATACATACATACATATAATCACGCCTTCATCCCTTGCGGTATTTATCTGAATTAATATTAATTATATTTGATTCAAAAAGTTATATAATGTTACATAAATACTCTTTACAGTTTCGGTTGATTTAATGAAGATACATATTTTGTTTACAACTAGTTAAAATATTCTGGTCTGTGTAGGTTGAAGTAGATTTACAACAGAATGGTTGAATAAAATGCAAATATTAATTAAACCCCTATTAATTAATGAAAACATGAAGAAACTTCAGGTAAAATAATAAATACCCCTTAAGTATAATATATTCATAAATGTAGATGAGTTTTCGCATGTATTTGAAAGGCCGCCGCCTGTATAAATAGGAACAAAACTATTAACTGAGCCATTGCAGATATAAGCTAGGCTACGTATGATATATTCGCAATTATTCAAAAGAATCAGATGTAATTTGAAAAAAAAATCATTTCTTGAAACATATTTATAATATACCTATAATATCTAATTTTAGATAAATTTAAAAGTTACTTCTTCATATGGGATATGGTTGATCGTTTCGTCATTAAACATTGTGTTGAGGGATTCAGCTTTCTTTACCGAAATTTGGCTAGTGTATAGCTATCGGGATGAAAAAAATAACGTTACCAAAAACGTAATGTAAGAATAAAAGTTTAAAATACGAGTAGATGGTCAAATTCGTCATCCGAGTTAATTGACCCGGTAGCTCAGTTGCCGAAAGTCACTATTTCACGCGGACGAAGTCGCGGGCACAGCTATAATATTATACATATCAAAATCAAATCAATCAAATATCGTTTATTTGAACAAAAAATCAGCACGGCAACTAGCACGGAATGAGAGATCGTGGGTTCGTAGTCCCACTCGGGTGAAAAATTTTTTCCATTTTTTTTATTAATAATTTTATAAAAAATCATACATTTGGTGTAGTAAACTCGCTGCCTTCCATACTAGGATACCCTGTGCTGTGGAATTCAGCGTCTTCCTCTCATGCTAATAACAGTTTGTTACATTCATTTGTATACCAAACAAACAAGTAAAATTACATATCTATAACAAACACATCAAAGAGGTATAAGTAGTTAAATTGTTGTACTAAATTGTGCAATAGATTAAATTTAATGGGGAAAATAACACATATTGTCAACCCGTTTTATGGTACACATTACATGTATCTAGAGGCAAAAATATCTAATAATAACTCAGCAGTCATAAATTTCTAGTCAAACGTGTACCACCTTAGGCCGCATCAGGCACGATGGCGGTCAAATGTTTGCCTAGCTAACTGTAAAAAAAACTTAACTTTTTATCAGCGTGTCCAAAAAGCTAGCTGCAAGCTCATAAGTAAATCTAGATTTCAAATTAAACTTTAACCATTTGAGTGGAAATCCGCAAACAGTATTAAAAAAACAAGAAAAAATTAAAATGAAGCCGATAAAATGAAGCTCCATACGATCTCACTTCATCTCGTGATACCGCATTGCTCTCGTTAATGTTTTGCACTGGAATTGAGATCCTATTGTGAGGAGAATTCAGTTCAATCTGGAAAAACATGTCTATTGTGCATTATCTTTGGATAACAGGCACGCTGTTATTATGAGTGACGAGAATAAAATTCATTTTGTTCGTATTTTAGCCAGTGATGGGATGATTTTATCTAAGATTAAGAAATGACAACACAAAAACCAATTATGGCTATGTTTTCAAAATGGGGTAGATAGAACTTCAAGATCATGAAAGAAATCATGCAGACATATCATGGCCAGATGTAAAAGAACGGCGACAGCTCATCGCTTGTGGAAACGCTTCTGAGTTCCTCAGTCGATTCTCACGATATTGACGGAGGTAAATGCATTGGATGTATTAATGTAACGCAGTTATCAGCACTGGAAATAACAGAGGCAGACGAAAATGGTCAGTGCCAAATTGCCAGCTTATCGCCAGTGAAATTTTTTGAGTTTATTCGTTGACCCTTACGACATGTATGGAAGGAGATGAAGTTTATGTAATATAGTGTAGGCCCGCATCAGCACAGGCATTCTATATACTACTCTTTATAATCCACGCGGACAGAGCATAGGTTATATGTTAAGTACAGTCTATGATTTTGCCACTGATCCTCAGGGGTATCTTTATATCACCATTGCTTCTCTACTTTTCATCTAAACATCCTTCCTCTTCCTTTACAAACTGGCTAGCGGCCAGCGGTGATTATGGCCGGACGCACCCTGATAACACCAGGAGTCGACTATCCCGGCCATCTTCCTCCCGGCCAGGTAAATCTTTCTCTCACTCCAAATGGGACAGCCTCTCTGACTCATATGATCCTCTTTAACGGCCACAAATTAGTTAAGGACAATTTTGGCCGCGCACGTGAGTGACCAAAGCCCGCAACCTGCCACGCTTAGTACGTCCCTCGATCGATCCTCAGAATAGCCCCACACGTTCGATCTACCCCCCGGTTGAAGGAGCAAGCTGCTATTGCCTGAGCCTATTGCAGATCACTTATATTGTTCTTTTACAACGCACAATTCATTGCAACAATGGTACCTATTGTTTTGTTATTGGAGCGTTTTTGTTCTGATACAAGTGGTTTTGTTTGGAAAAGTGTGTTGTTTTTCAATTAAAGAGATCTGGCACTGGTAACATATTTATTTAAAATTTTTAATTATATAATGCGGACATACTGGAGAGGATTAGTTTAAATGTACCGGACAGGTACGTGTGGCGGCGGAGACGGCCGCCACTGCTGGCGGTGCCGAAGGGCCGAACTCACCTGTGGAATAAGGGGCCGCTCACTCGCGCACTCAATACACTCAATGTCATAGCAGAAAGTGTGGACCTATGTTGTTGTACTCTGAGAGAATTCACAGTAAGGGCAATGTTTGTTGCATGTTATGTTCATGATTAAAAATCTATCAAACTTATAATTAACAATAAGTGTTAAGATAAAAACTAATTTATCGCATTAGGGGAACCTGTAATGATAAACATTAGTTATATGTGTGTGTGTAAATAAATAAATAAATAAAAAAAAAAGAAAGAGAGAAACTCGGGCACACAGCCCCCTCTATGCTAAACGTGGCTATTACATCTTCATTATGATCCTGCAGTTCTGGCTACCCCATTTCAGGAAGACAGCCGTGTGTTTTATATATATGTATGTGTATATTTACGAACTCACCTCAGATGGTATTTCTCCAAGATATTTCTAGCTAACGCCGTAAAGTAACAAAAGACTTAGCGATTTAATCTTATCCAAACGGCTTCATAAACCGGTGAATTCCAGTTAAGCAGAAATGGATGCAGTTTTAGAGCATTCAGTTATGATCTTTGTTATCGCTCGTCTTTACTGAGACCGTAAACTTGGACTGCCTAAATTAAATGTTTATTAGTATTGCTGTTGAACAGTTAAATTCTATACTAAACATAAGCTTAGTATATAAAGCTGGGAGGTATAACGGACCTGTTTCATTACAATAAAACATATATACATATATATGCTGTATTACTAATATGGGGTAGCCAGAACTGCAAGATCATTAAGGAGACCCTACAGACACCTTCGTCAAAAAAACCATAACTTATATTATTAATATTTTTAAGAAATGAAAAAGTTTTTCAACGACCTCACGCATTCCATGCTGTGCTCTTAACTTATATTAGATACTTACGTTACGTCAAGGTAGTATGTCCAAGCCTTCAGAAATGTAACAGCTGTAAACAGAAAAACTCGTATAATACTCGAGAAGTAATATTTACAATAAATAGTACGTGTCGCCTCGCTGACGACTGCGTAGTGTCCACGTAGAGTCTTGCTAGTGTCGCAGCGACGGCTCGCTCGCCGCTCGCTGCTGATGGTCTCGCCTTCCTCTTCGTCCCGCACCCGGCTGCCGTCCACCTCTTCATCTTCGGCGTGAACATAGTATGAAGGTATTTTGCCAGTTGTAATAATTAGTGTGATTAGTATACGATAAGATTTCGTAAACGAAAAAATCTTAAAATATAAATATGTTAAATTTTGAGTATCAAATGTTCTCTACAGGGTGTAACAGAAAGGGTATGTTAAGCGAAAAGCTATGTTATTAGCCCACTATAGAGAACTTATTTCTAAAATTTGAGAATCAAAATCACATATTTATTTTTCAAGTTTGTATGAACATTCCTGAGTTGTTTAGGAATTCTCCATACTATCTGGAAAAATAAACATGTGATTTCGAGTCTGAAATTTTGTGGATAGGTTCCTTTTAGCGGGCTATATACATAGCTTTTCGCTTAACATACCCTTTCTGTTACACCCTGTATAGTGGAATAATTTTAAAGTATTTTCCTTCTATTAACACCCTATATGAAATAAAGAATCATAGATTTAAGTTTAAATTGTAAGGTATTAATACATAAATTTTCTATAATTTAATTTTCTATGGGATTAGTCAGTTAAGATAGTTTAGTTATACTCGAACAGAATCCTTGCTAGATATTTTTCTTTTTCTAAGTACACCAACTCCTATAATCTTCCGGCTTCCGTTTCAGATATAGTGATAGTGTCAAATAATAATATGCCATGTCAATATGTCTAGTCACTAGGTACTGCATAAAGATTAAATTTTATATAGGTATCTTACGTTTACTTGCTTCTGCTTGTTGGTAAGTTGTCATGATTTTATATATTTATTTTATATTATATTATCATATTATGCTAGATGTTTGCTGAAAATCCGACAGGCAGAAGAATGTAATGAATATAAACGAGGCGAAAAAAAATATTGACTCTCATAGTCTGATGGGATAAAAAGCCGACTTAACCGGAGGGAGATCAGGCGCAGGACCACAAATTTACGTACTTTCCGAGACACGTGCTAAGTGACAATATTACTACAGTAAAATCCGTATCATCGTCTTCGGCACGCCACAAGGCTACTGCCACGGGGGTTTTGCCTATAGTCACCACGCTGGGTAGGCGGGTTGGTAACCGCAGTGTGATTTTCGGACTATGTTGTCAGCACGGGAGGCGCTGCTGCCCGCCTCCCGGATACTTAATTCAAATTCAATTAATCTTAATTCAAATTAACAGTAAAATCCGTATATGAATTATAAATTTTGTGTTACAGGCCTGCGACCGGGATCGAACCTACGCCCCCCGATTGGAAGGCGTCTTTACCATTGGGCTATCACTATTAAGTGTAGAGGTTTCCTAACTGAAAGGTCAGTCAAAGTGAGTTACACAAGACTGTCCCAGCCATAAGGATGCTTTTGGTCTGCTGTAATTGAATTTCCTTCTAATAGGCGAGCAATTTGATTTGTACCAGCGTAAGGTCGACCTTATTGGGTAATTCAGTTATGTGATTATTTGGTGCGGTTGTAATGGGCAAAGAGGAAAAGTTGCTGATAATTAATGTTAATATAATTTACTAATAACACAGAATACATCTGAAGAATGTGTTATTTTATAAAACAATAAATAAAAACATAATTTAAAAAATCCAAAAACCCGACTGCGTAAAAAAGAACCAAACTATGTATATAATAATAATAAAAAAACTGAAAAGATGAAAACAAGCACTTAGATGTCCAGTGGTCTAGAATTCTATAATATTATTATGGAATTAATAATAATTGAAGAAAATAAAATATTTTCTAATGATGTAATATAACAACTGAACAGCCAGGATCCATTGAAATATTAATAGCTTGGCTGTCGGTTACTGGATCCCGACTGTTCAGTTGTTATATTACATCATTAGAAAATATTTTATTTTCTTCAATTATTATTAATTCCATAATAATATTATAGAATTCTAGACCACTGGACATCTAAGTGCTTGTTTTCATCTTTTCAGTTTTTTTATTATTATTATATACATAGTTTGGTTCTTTTTTACGCAGTCGGGTTTTTGGATTTTTTAAATTATGTTTTTATTTATTTTATACTTTTTAGTTAATATAGCTACTAATAGGCATCCTTCAAGAAACACGCTCGACATGCTCGGCAGCAAAAAGGTTTCGTCATGCTGCTGTCTAAAAACTTATATACGAGAATGGTTTTCAATCGATATAGATCCTAATGGTTAGTCGAATCGAAAAATGTTGAGAGAAACCTATAAATTATTTTTAAATACCTATTCAACGATACCCCAGTCGATATAGTTTGTCGACTTTATTTTTTTAATTTTTACAAAATGGCGTCCAGTAGTCGCCATATTGCATTTTCACTAACGTCATGTCTTCAGTGACACTCGCCGGACTAAGAGGAATCGATTGACGTATGAGTCATAAAAATCGGCCGAGGCGTTTGGTTCGTGTAGTGCTTCAAAGGAACATACAAACATACATACATACATAGGCTGTTAAAGACAATACCACTCCTTTGCGGCGCGCAGTCGGGTAAAAAAGAACGAGTTATTTATACTTTATAAGTTTCGCGTCAGACGACGAAGTATCGAAAAAATCGCTATTTAGAGACGACCGTCAACGACGTGTGCCCTTATGCGTGTGCCCGCATTCGGGCTGTATACTCGAGCATATCCCCCTCCGCACCGCGCCGCGCGCCGCATGCCAGGCCACGCCCTATCTTTTTGCTTGCTAACGCATGAGTTGCTTTGCGTTGACGCAGAATTAACATGTTCCCGTGGGAATTTTGAGAAAAAACGTATCCTATATTAATTACTCCCGTGATTGAAATGAATCTAATGATACCGCATACATATTTTTGTTGTTTAAAGGGAAATTTAGAAAAAATATTATTATGTCTTTATCCCGTGGGACTTTTATGATAAAATGTATCCTATGACACTCCCGTAATCAAGACAAATCTAACGATACCTCATACATCAAAATCCATCAAGCCGTTTAGGCTACAGGAGGTCACAAAGGAACAGACATACATACATACATACATATGTGTTAAACACAATACCACTCCTTTGCGTCGCGCAGTCGGGTAAAAATAAAATGATCCTATTCTGATGCGGGATTTCACTAGAATACATCAGCTGCATCTCCGTCCGTGCATGTCATAGACTCTTGACTAAGGAACTCGGGTATTCTCTCAGGCTAAACTAGCAACTTATCACTGATGAATGATACCTGTCCTGACTATGCTACCTTTACGTATCAGTCTAATCATATTAAATTATGGAACCTAAAAAAGTATTTATATGCAAAGAAAGCACAGATAATAACCGCGAATCGACAAATCATTACCACCGCCAAACATGGGTACAAACCCGTAAACCTTTAAAAGCCTGTAAATTCAAACGTCCAAATTTACAATCCACTACCTCTTCGGCGATAAACATCGGCAACCGGTATCGCTGTCTACCGGTATTTATCGTCTTAGGTCCGCTGCGCACTGCACCCGAATCTAAATTCTTTCCATTAAACCGGCGTTAAATAGTTCAAATTTTTCGGCAAAACATGTCTCTAATCTAATATCTATACATATAATAAAAATGTAACGGATCGCTGTCTGTACATGGAAGATATATAAGAAAAAATATTATAGAATACCTTTATCAACGCAATAGTACCCAAAACAATGATTTTTGGAATTTTTGTCTGTTTGTCTGTTTGTGCGTTTGTGCACGCTAATCTCAGAAATGGCTGAACCGATTTCGATGCAGTTTTCAGGAATATATTGTGACAGGTCCCACTTAACATATAGGCTACTTTTTATCCCGGGTAAATGTTTTTATCCCGGATTATTTCGACATTTTGTTTTTTCTGTAGTCCACGCGGACGGAGTCGCTGGCGTCCACTAGTGTAATAATAATTTTATTGTACATTGTTGTTAGCAAATAAATAATCTTTTCATTTCATTATATTAGTAACGTTATCTATTATGCGCTAAGAATACGAAAAAATGTGGTGTCGTGGGACACCAGGTAGGAACGAAGTTCCTTCGGCTAATGTAGAATCGACACAATTTGCAAAATAAAAATCGTGCTCAATTTTATTTAGGTTTAAAATGTATCTATAATGTGAGTATTCGCCACGTGCTTGTCCATGAATTCATGAGTATATACTATGCATTGGCGGAGTGGAGTAGTAATAGAGAGAGAAGGGATGAGAGAACGAAAAGAAAGAGGGAGAAAGAGAAAGGTATTATACACTACTCGCTTGTGTATACGACTGTCGCGCCTGCGCACGTCTCATTTAACGGTTTTATTCCACGCACTTTTTCTTACGGTTATACTATTAAATTTTTTTCAGTTCGGTCGCGCAGCAAAATCCCTATCTCCTCCAAGCCTGCCGTAAGGAACCTCGTTCCAAAAACTATTGATAGCTGGGGTGTTTCAATATTTACAATAGGTTGCAAGGAGTACCTTCTTCGGAAATTATTTGTTTGATTAAAGTCGTAGTGCAACTTGCCTCATGAACCTGTTTAGAGGAATAGTGATAAGGAGATGTAAACTGGCCAGGGACACCGAAACTTGCACAGAATTGTAACAGTTAATACATTTTGACGGCCGATTGGTGCAGTTGGAAGTGGCTTGGGTTCGAATCCCGGTAGGTGCAAATGATGAATATCGATGTTTGTTTCCAAGTCATGGATGTTTCTATACTTATCTATGTATTTATATACCGTTGCTTAGTACCCACCATACAAGACCTTAGGCATCTTAGTGTGGGACAAGATCAATGTATTGTGAAGTGTGTGAACATTTATTTATTATTATGTTACAAATGAGCTATGTTGGTAATTACGCACAAGGCTTGGTTGCTAATATGAGCCGGATTACGTAATTTTTCAATACATAATTCTTGCGAATAATAGATAAATGTAGAATGTGGTAAAAAGTTACATAACGTATCGAAAATCGGTGCGGTTAAGTGCCAGTTTATGTGCTAGAATATTGAAAATAATTTTATGTCATTGCAATGAAACGAAAACTTTGCACGTCTTGCACGAAATCGCGCGAATGGATGAACATAAAATAGTATAAGTCAATATGTAATAGAAGGGCAAAAGCTACGTATATACAAAATGCATTAGAGATACATAAGATATCAAAAATATCCTCATAAATGATAAAATATTAATAAGAAAATGAAAAAATTCCTCACCTATGTGAGATTATAGTTATAAATGATTCAATGTGAAACAAAAGTACCAGGGCTCCAGATTTAAGTAGATACATTCCGATATCCGTGATAACACCGGTATTATAGAAGCGGTATTTACTACCGCAAATATAGCTACGGAAGTGGGAAGCGATAAATTCAGCGGAAAGTAAAATAAAACCTTCGGCAGTGCCGTTACGCTGTCTGCGGTTATGATGTATGTTTGTGTGGGTGCGTTTTAATTTTTTTGCTTTGTCTTCTCTTGAGACGCTTGAGTGGATGTTGGAACGGTTGTTGCGTTTTGTTTGCAGTATTTACGTTTTATACTTTGCAATTGCATATAGTGTACTCGAGATTTCGTATATTTATGTTTTCGATTTATTGCAGTTTTTAAGCCAAAGTTAACAAAAGGCTTAATGTTTGCTTAAATATCCGTAGTTTTCGCATAAACCTCTTATATGACTGTGTGTACACTGAAAAAGACAATTAAAATTTTATTAATTTATTTATTATTTGGATCAAATCTTGTATTAATTTAGCTTTAAAGGTATTTATAATACCTACTAATATTTGAACTCAGAACCCACGGCTCAGTAGTCACTCGAATAACATGATAAAAAATAAGTGAATCGATGGACAACTGTTTCGCTAAATCTTAATCAGCTGCATCTTCTTCTGTGCATGTCGTAAGAGTCGACGGGTGAACTCGGGTATTCTCTCAAGCGATAAGCTTCAATTTGCCACTGACCATTTACCTCTGCTATGCTTAACATAGCTCTAGGATCTCCTCTATGATCCTGGAGTTCCGGCTGCCCTTTTTGGATAAATAGCCGTTTGTATGTCTATATATATGCTAAGTCTTGCAACATAAAAGATTTTAATTTCGGACATCATCTCATTACAGTGAAAAATGGGAATCTCTGCAAGTCAAATTAGAGTAGCTGAACTTCTAGCATTAAATAATTTTGAAGGGCCCCAACGTCGAGCTTAGGCAACAATGAAAGAAGATGTGGAACTAGCATTATCAACTCTAATGCCACTAGAAGAGAAGCTAGACGTGAATTTGGTAACGGAAAAGATAAAGTTGCCAGTATATTCAACTATAAAATTAAAAGGTAACGAAATCACACGGCACGTAGTCCTGCGATTTAAGTACCCGATTGATGTTACGTAAAGTTACTTTATATTTTGGACCCGGATTCCGGCAACACTTGACGTAATCTTAACTCTTCTAATGAGGCTCACTTGTAGTAAATGCTGAATGGAGATTTAATTTTACACTGCATATTGTCGTCTTGGTTTTATTGACAACAAAAAGAGCTATTATGTGTTTAAATTTCTTAATTTACTTCGCATTTACCACTAAAATTTAACCCTTACTTATCAATACTATTCGACTCAAGAATTTTGAGTTTCAATACTTACGCTTAACTAATTTACTTTTAAGGCAAATTCAAAATGGAATAGCTTACTAATTGCTGAATATTTAACCAGAGCGGTATCATAATTTTGGTCATCATGATACGCAAGGGTCTATCATCAACGTAACTTCAATTACCTACTTTTCAAGTAAATACGGACATTTAAAATATTTTAAATACCTTTAGGTTACATTTAACATGACAAAATAATCCAAATACTGTTAGAAAGTTGTTAGATGTCATGTAGAGCCTAGTTTCTTACTCTGCACGCTATAGGGCCTACCAAAAATATCTATAGGTACCATTTAACGTGTAAAAATTATTTAAAGGCCCACTACAAGTATAAATCAAGTCGCAGTATCTAGTATACTATAAGCATTTATAACCACAGTATACCGAAGAGCCCTAATCAAAGACCCAAAGATACCGCTTAAGCCGGCTTTAACTTAAACTTAACTGTACCAAGACACTCAATACAACCGTTATATTGACGATTATGCCCATCCACCGACTTCTAACTACACTACAAGTAACCCTAATGCCGAAAAACATAAAGTTGGAACTGCTGTAACTGCTGTAACCGAAGTGGAAGTACACAATGGATTGCCTAAACTAGTGTTAGGAGACACAACAGGCTTGCGGCGGATTTTAGGATTACCTTAAAAGTTATCTTCGGACGTTTGGATCGATCAATCTGACCTATAAGCCAGCTTTTGTCAGACGTATCGTGAACTCAAAGGCATTTGACAGTTGGGTAAAGGTTCGTTTATGTACGATCACATTTTTGGAGCTGAGTTAAGCTTAGGTACATCAGTTGTTGAAATATCCTCACTACTAATATTGTAAATGTGAAAGTTTGTGAGGATAGATGTAACTGTGTATGTTTATTAATCTTTTACGCAAAAACTACTAAACGGATTTTGATGAAACTTGCCAGGTATAAAGCTTATTATACATAGTTAGTATAGTAGTGGCGTAAGTATACAAGCAAGGGACGCGAACGCGTTGTGCTCCTAAGCCGTCGCACACTTACACTATCTATGAATACACACACAATTGCAAAGCTTAGGTTTGATCTCATAATTATAATAGACAATCTGACCTTTGGAAATAATGGACCTGGTGTATTTATTGAATTAATCATGTTCATTGATCCATGATGATGGTTAATGCCTTTAATCGGTGAATATCAAACGTTTTCATAGCAACGTAGAACAGCACGTCCCTGGTTGAAACAGCGCAATAGAGTATAACAGACTGTAACATCATATCGTCGGTTTAATTATCAAAATGCATAACTCCAAAAAAATAGAAATTTGTAAGTATTATTCTAACAGGAAGGTAACACGATCCTACGCCAGATAATATTAAAAGTAATTTTATAATTTCTACGATCTTTACCCATATTTCACACCAAACCGAGCTTCCAAAAGTATTCAGGGCCTATAAAATTAAAAATATTTTCTACGTTTCTATGATTATTTACCCATTTTTCAAGCGAGGTCAAAAACCAGGGTTTGTTTTTAAAATCGAAATCTGTAAAATAGTGATGTGCATTCAGCCTAAAGATCTTATTCGGTTTCAAATTAATTTGTAATGAACGTCTTCGTCTGTCAGTTAACCTGCCAATACTAACAAATTTGGGTATCTTTGAGATGATTGGAATATGTGGTTCTGAAATATTAAAGGTCCAACTTGATCTAGTGACTCAGTGGTTAGAGCACGCAGAATGCAGAGGTCGTGGGTTCGATTCCCACCCGGGTGAGGAATTTTTTCCATTTCTTTATTAATAATTTTATACTATTGACCTTATAAACTGTTATTTTAGCTCTTGGCGGGAGGTAGCATTACCGTGCTCCCATTTTTATCTCTCATTACTATCATTCTCTTTGTATCATCTAGTAGTCAGTATTAATGGGGGACTTCGGGTGAAAATATACATACATACATATAAACGCAGCAGCCAAGACAGCAGGATAATGAAGGAAAACCTACAGCCACGTCTAGCACAGAACGCCAGATTTATGCATCTGATCATTGATATGTTGCTAGCTTACTAACTAGGCGAACACCCATGAGTTTTTTATTCAACTCTTATGACACGCATGGAGCCGCATCAGCACAGAGTACTCCAATTATCATGGCTATTCAGGTTGTTACATTTTAAGTTCTACAAAATACTTCACAAATTATATTAAATTCATTCTTACCTACTTATTCAGTAGCTATAATATGCAATTACGTATTTTAATTCCGGGGCGTCTCAAAGCGGTTGTCAAAAGAGTTGTCGCGTGCACGTTCTATGTTGTTTCCGCTGAGATTCCGTCACAGAGCACATAATTACAGTGTCTAAGAATAAATAATAGGTGGGCATATAAGCTGTATTCCTATAATTTTAAGATAGATATACATATCTGGATGTCGAAAATCAATTTTGAAACTACAATCTAAGCCATTAAAATATGAATAAAACTTGAAACCATAATGAATATACCTAAGTAATATTTAAATAAAACTTGGCTATGAATGAAAATAGAATTATGAAATAATACAGACAGATTCAATTTAACAGTTTCTACTTACTTAGCTGGTATTATAATAACTCTGTTTGTTATCGGGCGCACGTTCCGTGTTGTCTCCGTTGAGATTTCTGCATAGAGTAGAGATTTACAATAGCCTAACTCTGAAAAAGATCGAAATAACAACACATTTAACAAGTGTGTTAATTTCGGTCTATATGCTAATCAAGATAAATATTGCATTTTTTTACGAGTACACATTACCGAATCACGTCTGCAAAGCGTCATGGCTAGAAAATGAATGTTTACGCTCCTATTTATAATAAATTGAATAGTCCAGTCATAGAAGAGTAAGATTTTAATTAGAGTGCTCTTTTATTTTAAATCAAGCAAAGGAGAAAAGTTACAAGTAAGCAAGTAAGTTGATTGAAATTTCGTTCAGTTTTATTTATTTGATACTAGTGGACGCCCCGTGACTTCGTCCGCGTGGACTGCTGAAAAAGAAAATGTCGAAATTATCCGGGATACAAATATTTCCCGCAATAAAAAGTAGCATATGTGTTAATCCAGGATGTCAGCTAACTCCATACCAAATTTTAATAAAATCGCTCCCGCCGTTTTTACGTGAAAGAGTAACAAACATCCATCCATACTCACAAACTTTCGCCTTTATAATATTATAGTAGGATATTAATATTATTTCTTTGTAGTCCAGGTTGAATACTGTAACAACATAACTAAGCTGTGGCTTTGTGTTATGCCACAGATATTCTGAACAGGCAACTAAAGCAGAGCTTTGTAAAGCATTTTAAACGTCGGCACCAATTTCAAACTATAACATTACATGGTGACAAAAATAAATTTAGCTTCCTCAATGTTATGCTTCAGCTTAAGGCTCTTTTTAATAAAAAAAAAAGAAGATTTAATCTATACATATAATAAAAATGTAATGGATCGCTGTCTGTACATGGAAGATATATGAGAAAAAAATATTATAGGAGACCTTTATCAACGCAATAGGACCCAAAACGATGATTTTTGGAATTTTTGTCTGTTTGTCGATTTGTCTGTTTGTCTGTGCGTTTTTGCACGCTAATCTCAGAAACGGCTGAACCGATTTCGATGCAGTTTTCAGGAATATATTGTGACAGGTCCCACTTAACATATAGGCTTTTAATTTTTATCCCGGGAAAATATTTTTATCCCGGATAATTTAGAAATTTTGTTTTTTCTGTAGTCCACGCGGACGGAGTCCAAATAGTAGCAAATAATTTCATTCATTTCATCATATTAATTATTTATTCATTGAAAAATAACAATATACAATAATGTTACATACAGCATAGGGTACACCAAACCACTGTAAAGTCCAAAAAACCTCATACATATAATCACGCCTTTATCCCTTACGGGGTAGGCAGAACACCAAGGGCCGATAGAACCACATGGTGCCACTTCTGACCAATTTTGAGGGTATAGTTGAGATGTACAAGTTCGGTTAGTAGTGACGGGTGGTCAGCCCATCGCCTACAAAACACCAAGACTCTCTTGTCCCTCTACTGACTTGTACAGTATGCCCGGGAAGACAAGCAGCTGTAGTATTATACTACCTATAATATTAGAAAAGTGAAGCCCTTTGTAATTTTGTTGTACTTAAATAAATATTTCTAAATTTTAAAAAGTATACAACTGTAGAGTAATATCAGTTTTTTCATTATACAAATCCGAGTTTAACTAATTTTGTAAGCGAATAAACAAATAGAATTAGCTAACTTTGTCCGTTGAGCTAAGAAACTGCAACAACCCAGTCTCAGTGCAAATAGTTAGTTTAACTTTAGCGTTACTAAATGGTAAGTGTAAGTCCACACTAGGAAGGTTCGAGAACATAGGAAAAGAGCATTAAACTTTTTTAAAGAAGAATAAAAGGATTGTTAAGTGAAATTCTATGAATTTTGGCCTAATATATAAGGTCTATCCAAAATTAGTGATTATCTTTTGACACGAAATTAGGTAGGTAAAAAGAAACAACTTTCACTCTAGGACCAACTCCGAAATATTGAAAAATAAAATGTAACTCATAGTTCAGTTTTAAACTTTTTTATTAACGCAATTCGCAAAGAACTGACAAAAGTGAATTATTCCTTCATCATCATCAGCCATAAGAACATAGGCCTCCACCAACAGCCTCGAAACGGCCTGGTTCCTGCTTCCAGCTGATATCGTGACCTTAGCTAGGTTGCCTAATGAAGATCAAGACTCAAATTTTGTAAATAGGTTTTTTATTGTAGGCTACTTTTAAAGTTTGAAATATCAAATTTCTAAATCTTGCCAAGTTAAGGGTTAACATAAGCCCTTTTGTCACAGCCTGTATAATACAGCTGGTATCCGTGTTTAACTTAGATCCGTATGTTTGAGCAGATAGTCTCAAAACAAACAGACCAAGTTGTTTGGCAAACAGTATAACTGTTTATTATCCAATATACATATTATGTAAGAGAACATAGTCGGTGTTATTACAAAAGAGCGCCTAAAGTTAGACTCGATTTAAATATGACATTTGACAGCAAAATGTATGGCATAGTTGTCAATATTAGTGCATGTTTAGCTTAAAAATTATTTAAATTCTTTTGTAATAACGCAGCATGTGTCCTAACAAGTAGAGTGGCGCGGTTATAGTAATTCGTGGTCCCAAAGGATCCCGGAGACAATGTAAAAAAAAATAGTCGACTTTGATGAAAGTTTGGTATATAGGTAATGTAGATTTTGATTTCCTTATTTAATTGTATAAAGGCGTAAGCATCACAAATGACTATATACAGGGTGTAACAGAAAGGGTATGTTAAGCGAAAAGCTATCTAAATAGCCCACTATAGGGAATCTATCCACGAAATTTGAGACTCTATATCACAAGTTTATTTTTCAATATTGTATGAAAAATCCTGTGATGTTTAAGAATTCTCTTAGTATTCTTTATTGTACACATAAATTTTTATCATAGACAGTAAGTTGTAAAAGAAATAGTACAAAGACGAGCTTATCTCTAAAAGAGATTTCTTCCAGCAAACCATTAAGTACAAAGAAAATTTTATAATATATAAAAGGAATACCATATGTGCACACGTATTAAAATATAAATAAATTTAACACAAAATAAATATATTTACTAAATAATAACAATACTTAATTATCTACTTAGATACATACATAATAGGGACATACATATATATAATAAAATATATATCTATAATACTACTACATACTAATTTATCCATACAATACATACAAACATTATATTGTGACCTATTCAAACTATATCAGATAATAACACAGTGAAAGAATTAAGGAAGAGACAGGTAATTCTCCATACTACCTAGAAAAGTAAACATGTGATTTCGAGTCTCAAACTTTATGAGTAGATTCTCTACTCTTTTTGTTACATCCTGTATAATTGTACCTACATGTGTAAGTAGTATATGAATAATATAAAATCCTGTATTGAGTAAAAACGGAACAGTATCAAATTATTGTGTTACACTGATAACAACCAGCATAATTCAATGAATGCGATATCGTGTGTTATTGTATTATTAACAGGAGATAATTTAACTGAGCATTTAATAATGACCAAAGATTTATTAAATAATATGGATTATGATTTTATTTTACTTAATATGGAAAACAAAAAGTGTTTAATCGTATCAGGCGTTACTGTTCGGAAATTCAAATTAACTATAAACCACCGGGCCCTACACCCTCCGCTGACCCTCGGATCTGCCGACTCATGGTCACGAACATAAGACAAGTACTACAGTCGCAAGGAGAAGCCAGATCCAAGTACCTTGCATGCAACCATAAGTACATAGCTGCTAATCCGAAAATCAATTATAAATGTTGATCGACATATGTTTCGCCGACACCCTTGGCATCTTCAGGATTAGGTTTTCAGGTTAGTTCTAACTACTAAACTACCTAACCCTCTACTAACTAGCCCCCTAACTAGCGAGCCCTCAATGGAAACAAAAAGTGATATTAATCGCCTCTATCGTTCGTCAAATGGGACGAAATTTCAAAGTAAGTCCTATCCAGGACTGGAACTCCCGACAAAATACAGCCTACGATAATCTGGATCTTTAAAATGGATTGTATCATTATAGTCATATAATGTACTTACTGATACTAAACTTCTCTATATAAAGTAACTGTTAATAATTTTCCTTACTATACGCAAAAACATTGACAATCCATAAATAAAAGACTATTTTGATAACGCAACACGTCTTAACGTCATTGTCTAAAAATAGCACGAAAAAAAAAACAAATTCAACAGGTATTCCAAATTTGAACTGGTAGCTAACAGCCCTCAGGTAAGGGCGAAATTGTGAAAACTGTGTTTGCATCCGGAAAATGATTTGGGCCGGAAGCGAGCGTTCTTGCTCGCGCTCGCTCATTTCCGTTTTTGTTGTCAACTGCCGCCAGAGGGCGTTGTGCTAAATTTTTAAGCGTTCCCAGAGAGTGACGGCTTTATGAAAATTCATTTTTATTCCGATCTCTGTACAGCTATTTATCATTTCATTCTAAGTGATGTAACAAAACACATTGGCTGTATTGTTTTTACGTGTATAATAAGTATACTCAACTGGTATTTATATTGTAGAGAAAGGTAGGCAAGAAAATATCACTTGCATCTTTTCGAACAGTTTAGAATCAGATCTACACTGGTAGGCTGTATGTTTATGAGTAAATAGGTGCTTAAACTTTTCATATAGCTGAATTTTAAAAAATATATAAATTATTTATGCCTTTAACACAATCTATAAATGACGATAACTTTGTAATGCAGTTTTCACTTACGAAGTTTTCTATTTTAAAATTCTTGTCTTACCCAAATTTACTAGACCTTATATTGTACAAGGTTATATCAGCAAATTTAAATTTGTAGGTTATTATTATTATAAGAATACTTTATCGCCGAGAGTGGCACCACACACTCTTCTGTCAGAAACAATATACATACATGCATGAAGAGACAAAAGGACGAAATAAAACACGTATCATCATCATCATCATCATCAGCCTATTGCAGTCCACTGCTGGACGTAGGCCTCCCCCAGGGCACGCCACAAGACTGCGATGGGGGGTTTTTGCCCATAGTCACCACGCTGGGCAAGCGGGTTGGTGACCGCAGTTTGTATTTTGGACTATGTTGTCAACACGGGAGGCGCTGCTGCCCACCTCCTGGGAACCCTTAATCGCCTCGTACGATACCCACGGGCAGTGGTGGTGTATACAAGAGTTTAATTATATTTTTATAAGTCCCTATTTATATTTATTTGCTCAAGGTTATTTTGATAACTAAATATAGCCTTATATTATTCTGTTGTATTAGCTATATCATTTATACGTAAGACATGGAGACATATATACCTAAGACATGTAGAAATTTATTCCAATAATCCAGCCGGTGTTGATAGAGTGCTTCACTAGAATACATCAGCTGCACCTTCCTCCGTACATATTCTTCCTTTGCCCGCATGTGCACGGCACACTACAGCCTCTTCTCTCGCTGATCGTTGATGAGAATAGACGTGCAAAGATATTCTGCACTCGCCGCAAATTGAACTTTTAGAGACTATTTTGTGTGGTGTATTATCTACGAACTATTTACCGCCTACTGAGTGAGACGAGCGATCCTGGTAGAACCCTGCAGGGAAGGAGACTGGACTCGGGAGAGAATCAGGTCAGTGCACGTGCTTTTCCTTCTAAGTCCTCTTTCTTCGTCCTCTATTACTGTAGAGAATTGCAAGTGTGTCGTACGTTTTTGTTCGGTAGAAACAATAGTAGCAACTCGCAAAATACAGTCCACTAATATCACCAGCGCAATCTGGCCTAACAGAACCCGCTATTCTTTTCCCGCAACTCTATGGAGGTTTAGGATCCTCCATTTGTTTAGTATGAGGTCGTGGGTTCGATCCCCACCCGGGTGAGCAATTTTTTCTATTTCTTTATAAATAATTTTATAATATATAAAATCCTAAGCGTCGACTGTGTTACCTAGCAACATGTCACGGATCTTTAACATCTGGCACTTTTATGCTTGTATATCTGTTATGCTTGACGTCATCTCCTTCACGATTCTACGTATTGTAGTACATATTGCACTGACCCCATGTAGAATAGAAACAGGGCAGGAAGAAGGAGCTCATATATATAATAACCATATGATCAACCTGATTATGTAAGATTGCATATGCAATTATTTGTTACTGAAACCTATGAGGCTGCAAATTTAACTTTGACCGAAGTTGTACAACTAATTAAATTTGAATCCGCAAACGTCTAGTATTAGGCGAGCGTTGAGTTGTACTTGATGGTACAGGCTTGCAGCTTTGTTGCTTATGAAGCTTTCTGTTCTACTAGCGGATGCCCACGACTTCACTCGCCAAACTCATTTTGTCATGGCAATTTATACAATACAATTACAATTTTATACGTCATCTTCAGTGGCACATGCATTTTTTGATTATGAACAGGGGGGCAATTCTTCAAACATTTTGAGCCGAAACGCAAACACTAACGAAACGTTAACGAATGGCGGTGCGAAGAAATATCTATTTACCCCTTGAGTTATAAGGTATATTTTAGCATGCAGCGGTGACAAGTATGACAGATTAAAATCAAATATCTGTCTCGTGCTGAAATGTGTCTAATGACGTCACCGTAAAGTAATTATTGCTTTGTTCTGAGCGTCTGCAACGGTTTCCGTTTCGGCTTCGTTCCAACTCGAGACTTTTCGAGAATTGACCCCCTGTCTGTTGTCAATAACTTGTCGACGACTACTTTATTCGCGTAAACTTTAGGATTCACGTTTTAATTATCTTGGAAATTTTTAAACATCCTTTCGTACTTATCAAATACCTATTTTATACAAAAAATCACATTAACCAAGGTAAGGGTCTCTAAGGTCAGTGGTTTAGGCAGTTCCTAGATCCATCAGTTAGTTTCGATAAACTTTCGTGGTGATATTACAAAAGAACTCCTAAAGTTAGACTCGATTTAAATATGACATTTGACAGCAAAATGTATGGCATATCTGCCAAATTTAGAGCATACTAGTGGACGCCCGCGACTCCGTCCGCGTGGACTACAGAAAAAACAAATTGTCGAAATTATCCGGGATAAAAACATTTTCCCGGGATAAAATGTAGCCTATATGTTAAGTGGGACCTGTCACAATATATTCCTGAAAACTGCATCGAAATCGGTTCAGCCGTTTCTGAGATTAGCGTACTAAAACGCACAGACAAACCGACAAACAGACAAAAATTCCTAAAATCATCGTTTTGGGTACTATTACGTTGATAAAGGTTTCCTATAATATTTTTTCTCATATATCTTCTATGTACAGACAGCGATCCGTTACATTTTTATTATATGTATAGATTAGTTTCTTTTGTAATAACACGGTTTATGTTAATTAAGTGAGATTAAAAGTTATGGCAACATCTTTTAACATACAAACTACCGATACACTTAGCTTACGTTTACGGGTTTTCAATTCTGCTGACTTTCACTTACGACACACATTTCAATAGCATCCGCTAAAGGTAGAGCTGTCAAGCAAAAAGTGCCACCTTTCTGAATGAAGACATAGACAAATTACGTGATGATTCACTGCCAAACACGTTGCAAATTGAACCTTATACCATTACAATAAAGACTGAGCTTTTAACTGGAAAACTAAAGTATCGTTGTTGAAAACCCAACCATATAGTTCAGGAATAAAGTATGGATTAGATCGTGGTTTGCAAGTGGTTGTGGTTTGGGTATTCTCAATTTTCTTCTAATTTGCAATATGTCAGCCAGTTTTGCGTATTTAAGTAAAGTGCTTGTCTATTATTCTCTTTAAGATGAATGTAATTAAACGTCCTTGTTCTATACGTGTGTAATGTAAGATGTTTTGTGGAATCGTTTCCAAAGGTTTATGTAGTCACCAGCAAAGACTGCAGCTTGGAATAAAAGTATCCTCCAATGTTGGATCCAAATTGCAAACTTACATAGTATACCAAGTTATCAAATAATTATTACTCCATCTTGTTTTTGTGACATTAACAGAAAAGAGACCATTTAAAATCGATAAAAATACAGGATGTTTTTTGGTTGCCACCCTTAACGATGGGTATGTATTCTATACATTAAGTAAAGTAAGTTTATGCCAAAAAAAATGGTGGGAAAAGATAGCGTTACGCCGCATAAAAATGTTCGTGCTTACCCCACAGATCCCCGCTTCTCCAATTAATTGTAACAGCAGTAACTCAATATCCGACGCCGCGAACACTTCGAGAAAGTTCCCGCGAAGAACAATCCATGTTATTCTTTATCAGATCATTAGTCATTCGCGTTTGAATTACAGAGGGAAAAATAACGCTATTCCGGAAAGTGTACACGGATTTAGCTAAAGGGGCCTTCGATAATATAACATTATACTGCATCAAAGTTGGTAAAGTTACTTTCCATGAGGGTTGGACGGTTGTCGTGGTTATCTGCATACATCGATGTAGATAAAAAAAAGTGTGTGTTTGTCATCACCGCTTTTTACCAAATGCATATGAATGTATAAACAATACTTGTGCCAAAATATCAATTTTCATTGTTCATGGCTGTGTGTCTGTCGGTTTTTTTTTCCGGATTATTTTAAAAATCTCAGAACCGGCTGAATCAATTCTGAGGTGACTTTCACTGGCAGATAGCTACTGTAATAAATAAATAAGTTATCCCCGAAATTGATATGGTAACGGGAAATAACGGGATTTTTTTTTAAATCACGCAAACTTGTATGATTTTAGTAATAACTAGTGGACGCCCGCGACTCCGTCCGCGTGGACTACAGAAAAAACAAAATGTCAAAATTATCCGGGATAAAAACATTTTCCTAGGATAAATATAGCCCATATGTTAGGTGGGACCGGTCACAATATATTCCTGAAAACTGCAACGAAATCGGTTCAGCCGTTTCTGAGATTAGCGTGCACAAACGCACAGACAAACAGACAAACCGACAACCAGGCAAAAATACCAAAAATCATCGTTCTGGGTCCTATTGCGTTGATAAAGGTCTCCTATAAAATTATAGAAGATAGAAGAAGAATAGTTAATATTTTTTTAAAACGAAAAACTGACTTCCTCCCAAAACTCGAGCTTACTAAAGTAAACTTTTACTAAAGGGAAAATATATATTGCGTTAAGCCGTGTACGACGTTTAGAAGGCATAATATTGTCAGATTTATATGCCAGCAAATGATTAAATAGGCCACATAACAAAAGAGAGAAATGACTAGGCTTAGAAATTTTACGTCTGACAATATATAAGCAACATATAATTACACTCCTTCTTCCCGCCCTGTTCCCAATAATTTGGGGTCGGTGCAATATGTAGGTACTCTTCTTTCATTCATCCCTATTATGCGTCATCTCGTTATTCTCATGTCTACCTCTTCCTCTATAACCATCTTACTTCGGACACGGCTTAACGCAACATATAATTACACGACTTAACACAATTATCTTCATCTTCATAAGCCAATTGCAGTCCACTACTGGACGTAAGCTTCCCCTGCCATAGGGGGATTTTGTTACTAAAAAGTTTCACTATCTGTTTTTCGACGGCTCCATCATCGTTTCCTTTATATTATGTGTAGCTGACCAAAATTCTCTATGAAAATCTAAAAACGGACTACTCGTGCCTATTATATTTGAGGATATCTCTAGATTCCTTAGAGATTCCATCATCAAATGTTATGTTTTATATGAAGATGACTAAAACGCTCAGTAAAAGTGTAAAAACAGACTACATGTGCCTACAATATTCGAGGATTGCCCTCGATTTCTCCAAGATCCCATCAAAATGATAACCTCTCTTTTTGAAGTCGGTTAAAAAAAAACATACAGACGAATTGATAACCTCTCTTTTATAAGTCGGTTAAAAAAAACATACAGACGAATTGATAACCTTTCGTTTTGAAGTCGGTTAAAAAAATGACCTAGTGTCACTTTCACGACTAAGACGAGTCTAATAATTCTTCTCAAGCTCAATTGCGACAATACATACACTCGAAAAACATAACCCTCCTTCTGACGCTGGCGGGTAAATATTAGAACGTAATGCGACCCGTTAGCCGGCACCCTTACACCCTCAGACTAGTATGTAAATGACGCATCAGACCCGCGGGCGAATGTCATAAATCACCCAGTTTTGTATAACAATATATTTTATTTAACGTAATACGCTCGCGGGACGTGTTGCCGTGTTACCGTAGCAGTCGTTAGTGCACGCAAACTGACAAATGTTTGTGATTTAATGGAAATTTATTGCTTTAAAGTTGGATTCTTAATCCTTACTTATATTATAAATGCGAAAGTCTGTCTGTGAAACTTTGCAGGGTTATTAAGTGAAGTAAATAGATGACAAAGAATTGACCAAGAATCCAGGATTTTTTCGCTTTGGAAATTTTCCGCAGCGATCTACGTGCGATTTAAGTTCTAATTCCCAAAAAATCCTGGATCCTTGGATCCTGCAAAATTTAAGGAACGGAGGAATTTTGTTGGGATTAAACCCCCTATCGATTGGACTGTAATATACTTTTGAACGGTTGAGTTATTCGATAAATGATAAACATACATTATACACACGGAACTGCAGGATCATGAAAAGTATGTCCATTAATAATTCAACCCAAATAAAATCAAGATTGTATATTCTCTCTTTGTATTTTTCTATTAACAAAGGATACAGCTTACACCCGAAATCGTCAAAGAAATGCATTTATTTCCGCGTCTACCATTCCAATAACAGCACAGGGGCTATATCCTAACGAACGACTCGGGGAACCCCCTCGAGGGAAAAGTGAGTATACGGAATGCTGGTTTAAATCTAGAAAACTTTTAAAAAGGTTTTTTTCTAAGATTTGGCTTGAAATATTTTTATAAATAGCTTACGACGTGGTTCAGTCTCTATGGAGTTTGGAACGTGGCAGAATTTTTGTTTTTTTTTTAATTCAAAAAATATACGATCAAAAAGTTTAATAGATAATATTTTCATTGCGATGCTACTTACACCTTTTAAATTTTATAGCTGTTGTCATATTAGAATCTATTTTATTCATTATTAGTATGTATTAGCTGCGAGATGCCGGCAGAGTTTGTACGACCCCTGCCCGCCCGTGGGTATCGTAAGAGGCGATTAAGGGTTTCAGAAAGTTGGCCTCCCGTGCTGACAACATAGTCCAAAAATCACACTGCGGCCACCAACCCGCCTGCTCAGCGTGGTGACTGTGGGCAAAAACCCCATGGCAGTAGCCTTGTGGCGTGCCCTGGGTAGGCCTACGTCCATCAGTGGACTGTAATAGGTCGAAGACAAATGTACCTCTGAATAGTGCGAGTAGTCTGAGTATGTCCATCCGAAAGAGAATATAAATAAAAATTGGCTAACTTTATTCCACACTTATTACCAGACTAACGAAATGAACACATACAGCAATATTTACTCCTATCTTAGTTTTCACATGAGCCTGAGTATATCTGTACATACATACAATGTATACTGCGGTAACCTTTCACAATGGACTGAAAGCCGAGATGACTGCCGTAGGCAGTCCGTCTGAGCCTACACTGCGGTGATATGTTAAGACACGCTCACATAGGGTTATTTGATCAATAGTATATCAGCTTACTCATATTATTAGTCAAGAATGTCACTATAGGTATTTATATAGTATTTTCGACGTATTTTAGTTTTAAAGCATGCTTAAAAACTGAAAAAAAAAGCTATTTGTAACACTATGACATATACATACCTTCCTTTATATTATACAGGGTGTATTAGAAGGGGTAAGCAAATCCTACTATAAAACAACCTGTCTACAAAAGAGACTCAACATCATATTTTAACGACCCATGTTGGCGGCCAATTGGCGCAGTTGGGAGACCTTGCAACAAATATTTGATTGTAACAGGCGTCACTATTCGGAAGTTCAAATTTCCATCCAGATCCAAGGGTCAGCGGAGGGTGTAGGGCTCATTGGTGGGCGAACCCTCGATAGAGACCTTGCTATATTATAGGTACTGGGTTCTAATTCAGGTAGATGCGAGCATTGATATGATGAAAACGAGAATCGATGTTTCTGTTCAAGTTAAAAGAAATGCATATTTGGATGTAAACGTTGCTTTACATACGTCTGCATATTCAGTTTCAAGCAAGGATCCGTTTGGACAACTCGATTGAAGTTCTCGTTTGCAAAGAGAATGGAAGGTAAGATTTCAAGATATCTTAGTTATTTAGGTACAACTGATGTACCCCCACCCGTGGTGTTATGGGGTTTTACTAGAATACATCAGCTGCATCTCCTTCCGTGTATGTCGTAAGAGTCGAATATGGAACTCGGGTATTCCCGTAGGCAATAAGCTAGGAACTTGCCGCTGATTATTCATATCACAACTCTGACTACCCCATTTCGGGTAACAATCCTATGTTATGAGGATTATGTGTGTATTGTATGTGCATACGCCCACTACTGGATCTTACAGTCTTTGCGCTGACCCTCGAATTGACCCAGAAGACTCAATTGTAATTATTATGAGAGGATATGAGAAACCAGATCCTTGTTTCTAGTATTTACTACTACTTAGGCAATTGCCAGAATAAAATGAAGTACTTATGGATGAATTACGACATAAAAATAACATTGCAAAACAAACAGTCTCTTAAAAATATAAAAACTGACAAAAATATCTATACTTCGTAATGAAGTAAACTGCAAAGGGGGTTATTCTGAAAGTATCATAACGAAGGAGAAATTGAAGACAATAAAATAGCGACAGAGAAACTGCGCCGCCAGCGTTTCGCGGCCACTTGGGAATCGGATAGAAAATCGAGACTTATTCTGGAGAATATCCATTACATAGTTTAATAGGACTAGCTGTACATTAATTTTCTTTTAGTTACCGTCCTGTGATAGATGTGACTTGTACAAGAGCTTCTCAGGGTTACCCTATGTTATGTCACTGTATATTACCAAATTAAAATGAAACATTTCCAATTGGATTCGTTACCGGTAGCTAGATTGTTGTATTTGTGCCCGAAAAGCGGCGGTAGGCTCACCTCTTACCATGTGGGACTTAATAGGCTAATTGGTGAAAAGTGGGTGTATAATTTGCACACTTCTGCCCAACCTTTTGGGGGATAATGGGCGTGACTATATGTATGTAAAACGAAATAATCATTCAACCGACCGAGTTTGAATTACAGAGGGAAAAATAACGCTATTCCGGAAAGTGTACACGGATTTAGTTAAAGGGGCCTTCGATAATGTAACATTATACTGCATCAAAGTTGGTAAAGTTACATTCCATGAGGGTTGGACGGTTGTCGTGGTTATCTGCATACATCGATGTTACATCGATGTAGATAAAAAAAAGTGTGTGTTTGTCATTACCGCTTTTTACCAAATGCATATGGATGTATAAACAATACTTGTGCCAAAATAACAATTTTCATTGTTCATGGCTGTGTGTCTGTCGGTTTTTTTGGGGTTGTTTTAAAAATCTCAGAACCGGCTGAATCAATTCTGAGGTGACTTTCACTGGCAGATAGCTACTGTAATAAATAAATAAGTTATCCCCGAAATTGATATGGTAACGGGAAATAACGGGAATTTTAAAAATCACGCAAACTTGTATGATTTTAGTAATAACTAGTGGACGCCCGCGACTCCGTCCGCGTGGACTACAGAAAAAACAAAATGTCGAAATTATCCGGGATAAAAACATTTTCCCGGGATAAATGTAGCCCATGTGTTAGGTGGGACCTGTCACAATATATTCCTGAAAACTGCAATGAAATCGGTTTAGCCGTTTCTGAGATTAGCGTGCACAAACGCACAGACAAACAGACAAACCGACAACCAGGCAAAAATACCAAAAATCATCGTTCTGGGTCCTATTGCGTTGATAAAGGTCTCCTATAAAATTATAGAAGATAGAAGAAGAATAGTTAATATTTTTTTTAAACGAAAAACTGACTTCCTCCCAAAACTCGAGCTTACTAAAGTAAAATTTTACTAAAGGGAAAATATATATTGCGTTAAGCCGTGTACGACGTTTAGAAGGCATAATATTGTCAGATTTATATGCCAGCAAATGATTAAATAGGCCACATAACAAAAGAGAGAAATGACTAGGCTTAGAAATTTTACGTCTGACAATATATAAGCAACATATAATTACACTCCTTCTTCCCGCCCTGTTCCCAATAATTTGGGGTCGGTGCAATATGTAGGTACTCTTCTTTCATTCATCCCTATTATGCGTCATCTCGTTATTCTCATGTCTACCTCTTCCTCTATAACCATCTTACTTCGGACACGGCTTAACGCAACATATAATTACACGACTTAACACAATTATCTTCATCTTCATAAGCCTATTGCAGTCCACTACTGGACGTAAGCTTCCTCTGCCATAGGGGGATTTTGTTACTAAAAAGTTTCACTATCTGTTTTTCGACGGCTCCATCATCGTTTCCTTTATATTATGTGTAGCTGACCAAAATTCTCTATGAAAATCTAAAAACAGACTACTCGTGCCTATTATATTTGAGGATATCTCTAGATTCCTTAGAGATTCCATCATCAAATGTTATGTTTCATATGTAGATGACTAAAACGCTCAGTAAAAGTGTAAAAACAGACTACATGTGCCTACAATATTCGAGGATTGCCCTCGATTTCTCCAAGATCCCATCATCAGATCCTGATGTGGTTAATATGGGGCTAACCTGGAAGTATACCATGACCAACTATAAAAAAAATTGAAATCAGTTCATAAATGACGGAGTTCTGAGGTAACACACACATAAAAAAAAACATACAGAAGAATTAATAACCTCTCTTTTATAAGTCGGTTAAAAAAAAACATACAGACGAATTGATAACCTCTCGTTTTGAAGTCGGTTAAAAAAAATGACCTAGTGTCACTTTCACGACTAAGACGAGTCTAATAATTCTTCTCAAGCTCAATTGCGACAATACATACACTCGAAAAACATAACCCTCCTTCTGACGCTGGCGGGTAAATATTAGAACGTAATGCGACCCGTTAGCCGGCACCCTTACACCCTCAGACTAGTATGTAAATGACGCATCAGACCCGCGGGCGAATGTCATAAATCACCCAGTTTTGTATAACAATATATTTTATTTAACGTAATACGCTCGCGGGACGTGTTGCCGTGTTACCGTAGCAGTCATTAGTGCACGCAAACTGACAAATGTTTGTGATTTAATGGAAATTTATTGCTTTAAAGTTGGATTCTTAATCCTTACTTATATTATAAATGCGAAAATCTGTCTGTGATAAAGGTGATAGCCCAGTGGTTAAGACGTGCACCTTCCAAGCGGGAGGCGTAAGTTCGATCCCAGTCACGGGCCTGTACCAATGAATTTATTTCATGTATAGATTTTAATGTTGCAAAATTGTCACTTAACTCGTGCCTCGGAAAGCACGTAAAACCGTTAGTCCTGCGCCTGATCTCTCTCCGGTCGTGTCGGCTTTCCGTCCTATCGGACTATGAGAGTAACGGAATAGAGAGTGCATCTGTGGTTGCGCACACACTTGTGCACTATAATATTTTCTGCGTATATGGCCAATCTCCGTAAAGACCTTGGCCGAAATACGGTCGGAGATCATCGATCATGATAGGTAGAGCCAGACAAAGAATATAGGCTACTTTTTATCTCGAGATTTTTTTTCTCGGGATAGATGACAAAGAATTGACCAAGAATCCAGGATTTTTTCGCTTTGGAAATTTTCCGCAGCGATCTACATGCGATTTAAGTTCTAAATCCCAAAAAATCCTGGATTATTTATTAATCGTAATATAATAACGTTACTTTATCATGCTGCAATATTTAAGGAACGGAGGAATTTTTTTGTGATCAAACCCCCTATTGATTGGACTGTAATATACTTTTGAACGGTTGAGTTATTCTATAAATGATAAACATACATTATACACACGGAACTGCAGGATTATTAATGGACATACTTTTGTCCATTAATAATTCAACCCAAATAAAATAAAGATTGTATATTCTCTCTTTGTATTTTTCTATTAACAAAGGATACAGCTTACACCCGAAATCGTCAAAGAAATGCATTTATTTCCGCGTCTACCATTCCAATAACAGCACAGGGGGTATATCCTAACGAACGACTCGGGGAACCCCCTCGAGGGAAAAGTGAGTATACGGAATGCTGGTTTAAATCTAGAAAACTTTTAAAAAGGTTTTTTTCTAAGATTTGGCTTGAAATATTTTTATAAATAGCTTACGACGTGGTTCAGTCTCTATGGAGTTTGGAACGTGGCAGAATTATAATTTTTTTTTAATTCTAAAAATATACGATCAAAAAGTTTAATAGATAATATTTTCATTGCGATGCTACTTACACCTTTTAAATTTTATAGCTGTTGTCATATTAGAATCTATTTTATTCATTATTAGTATGTATTAGCCGCGAGATGCCGGCAGAGTTTGTAGGACCCCTGCCCGCCCGTGGGTATCGTAAGAGGCGATTAAGGGTTTCAGAAAGTTGGGCAGCAGCGCCTCCCGTGCTGACAACATAGTCCAAAAATCACACTGCGGCCACCAACCCGCCTGCTCAGCGTGGTGACTGTGGGCAAAACCCCCCATGGCAGTAGCCTTGTGGCGTGCCCTGGGTAGGCCTACGTCCATCAGTGGACTGTAATAGGTTGAAGACGAATGTACCTCTGAATAGTGCGAATGTCTATCCGAAAGAGAATATAAATAAAAATTGGCTAACTTTTTTCCACACTTATTACCAGACTAACGAAATGAACACATACAGCAATATTTACTCCTATCTTAGTTTTCACATGAGCCTGAGTATATCTGTACATACATACAATGTATATTGCGGTAACCTTTCACAATGGACTGAAAGCCGAGATGACTGCCGTAGGCAGTCCGTCTGAGCCTACACTGCGGTGATATGTTAAGACACGCTCACATAGGGTTATTTGATCAATAGTATATCAGCTTACTCGTATTATAATAATTATTAGTCAAGAATGTCACTATAGGTACTTATATAGTATTTTCGACGTATTTTAGTTTTAAAGCATGCTTAAAAACTGAAAAAAAAGCCCTTTGTAACACTATGACATATACATACCTTCCTTTATATTATACAGGGTGTATTAGAAGGGGTAAGCAAATCCTACTATAAAAGATCCTGTCTACAAAAGAGACTCAACATCATATTTTAACGACCCAGGTTGGCGGCCAATTGGCGCAGTTGGGAGACCTTGCAACAAATATTTAATTGTATCAGGCGTCACTATTCGGAAGTTCAAATTTCCATCCAGATCCAAGGGTCAGCGGAGGGTATAGGGCTCGGTGGTGGGCGAACCCTCGATAGAGACCTTGCTATATTATAGGTACTGGGTTCTAATTCAGGTAGATGCGAGCATTGATATGATGAAAACGAGAATCGACGTTTCAAGTTAAAAGAAATGCATATTTGGATGTAAACGTTGCTTTACATACGTCTGCATATTCAGTTTCAAGCAAGGATCCGTTTAGACAACTCGATTGAACTTCTCGTTTGCAAAGAGAATGAAAGGTAAGATTTCAAGATATCTTAGTTATTTAGGTACAACTGGTATACCCCCACCCGTGGTGTTATGGGGTTTTACTAGAATACATCAGCTGCATCTCCTTCCGTGTATGTCGTAAGAGTCGAATAAGGAACTCGGGTATTATCGTAGGCTAGGAACTTGCCGCTGATTATTCGGGTAACAATCCTATGTTATGAGGATTATGTGTGTATTGTATGTGCATACGCCCACTACTGGACCTTACAGTCTTTGCGCTGACCCTCGAATTGACCCAGAAGACTCAATTGTAACTATTATGAGAAGATATGAGAAACCAGATCCTTGTTTCTACTATTTCAGGGCAATAACGAAGTAGTCACTTCTACTTAAGCAATTGCCAGAATAAAATGAAGTACTTATGGATGAATTACGACATAAAAATAACATTGCGAAACAAAAAGTCTCTTAAAAATATAAAAACTGACAAAAATATCTATACTTCGTAATGAAGTAAACTGCAAAGGGGGTTATTCTGAAAGTATCATAACGAAGGAGAAATTGAAGGCAATAAAATAGCGACAGAGAAACTGCGCCGCCAGCGTTTCGCGGCCACTTGGGAATCGGATAGAAAATCGAGACTTATTCTCGAGAATATCCATTACGTAGTTTAATAGGACTAGCTGTACATTAATTTTCTTTTAGTTACCGTCCTGTGATAGATGTGACTTGTACAAGAGCTTCTCAGGGTTACCCTATGTTATGTCACTGTATATTACCAAATTAAAATGAAACATTTCCAATTGGATTCGTTACCGGTAGCTAGATTGTTGTATTTGTGCCCGAAAAGCGGCGGTAGGCTCACCCCTTACCATGTGGGACTTAACTGGCTAACTGGTGAAAAGTGGGTGTGTAATTTGCACACCTCTGCCCAACCTTTTGGGGGATAATGGGCGTGACTATATGTATGTAAAACGAAATAATCATTCAACCGACTTACTTTATCAAATTCTCCAGTTCACAGCCCACATGTGCGAATATGAACCCTGACTGTTTAAAAAATTACCCAGTGTTTCTCTTACGACTAAGATGAATCTATTGACACCCTCTCAAGCTCATATGCGGTAAGCTCTAGGACATGCCAAAAAATCACACTATACAGGGTGATTTTTGGTCGTCAACGTTCCCGAAAACTACGGAGTTTCCTCATCATCACGATCATTTTTCTCCATGGAAGCATACCTGGGAAGTGTTTGGTTCCCAATATATTAGGGTCCAAAGTTGAGTAAATAGACTGCGTTTTTCTGCATAAATGCACATAGTCGCGCGTAGCAAGATTTTTTCACGAGAAACAATTGATCTGTCTATGAAAAAACTAGCAAGAACACTGGATACTATAAATTTCGCCCGATCAAGTATTATTATTTTTTTTTTTTTTTCAAAAAAAATTACATCGTTTCCCAGCATTTGTTTAGGCATTAACTTACTTTATTTGATCTATAGAGTACGTACCCTTCGTTAAGGGTGGCAACGAAAAAACATGCTGTATGTGTGAATATACTCGAAAAACAAAACCCTCCGAATGACGAAGTCGAGTAACTAATTCTAAGCAAGACCCTAAATATCAGTCCTCGTAGACGTAGTCAGACATAATCTGTTATTAATCATGTCTGCTTTCAGAATAGCGCCCCTTGTGTTTTTGATTCGGCGTCACGACGTCTTGGCTATCTTAGTTAGCTAAACTCCTGTTTACGTGACATTTCCCGCGATTATCTACACAAGAACGATGTAGGAGTGGCCGAAAATATTTGTTTTATTCTCTGTTGCAGTATTTGGAAAGAACGTGAGAAGACACTTGAATTAATTATGTTATTTAAATCTTTATGAAAAATAATGATTATATTACTTATGGCTTATGCAGGGTGTACAAAATTACATTTAGCCTGTGAAATTACGATAAATATCGCCGCAATGTTGAATTTTGTATAGAGACGATACGATATCGTATGATACGATATCCACTATGCGTGGTCATGCTAGCGGGGCGAGTAGTTTAGGAGGAAATAGTGTGATATCGTGGGTGATATTATGGGAATATGTTTTCTATTTCAATATTATTTCTATACTTAATACATCTTAATTAATCAATTTTAACATAAACCATACGTTATATATTTATTCCTTATTTCATACATAATCCTGACCACGTGAAAGGAATTAGACATGAATGATTTATATTGTATGTCACTTAACAGAATTAGCCTTTTCGTTTGCAAAGCTTTGATGTTAAATGCGGTATATAAATTAGATTTATTATTAGGTATTAAATTGGAATGAAGTCAAACGTTATTCTGTAATAAATTCATAATTTTATTCTTTGTAGCTCGCAATCCAAAAAAATATATAAACACATAAGTAATAATTGATGCCTAAGGTTCTATACAGGGTGTAACAAAAAGGGTATGTTAAGCGAAAAGCTATGCAAACAGCCCACTATAGAGAACCTCTCTACAAAATTTGAGACTCAAAATCACATGTTTATTTTTCAAGATTGTACGAAAATTCCTGAGACATTTAAGAATTCTCCATACTATCTGGAAAAATAAACATGTGATTTCAAGTCGCAAATTTTATGGATAGGTTCTCTATAGTGAGCTATTTACATAGCTTTTCGCTTAACATACCCTTTTTGTTACACCCTGTATAGTGGATAATTTTCAAGGTAGGTTTTCGGTTTTAACATACCCCTAGTGTTTCTATCTATAGGCAAGCCTAAAATGAATAAAAAATAAAACTATGAATAAAAATCATACGAATAATAGATAAATTTATGCGATTCATATCCAATATGTAGTTTCCTAAAGAACATTTTGGATATCCATCAATCACAGGCCGTTATAATTATATTTATGCTCAGCCCTTCGGGTTCAATAACCTTTTAAATATGGCATGACAATCCGTTCTGTGTGTGGTAAGTTGATTGGAAACATAAGGTGAATGAGTAGCTGCTACGTATATCTACAAGTAGAGGTAATAAATATAGGTATAATGACATGTTGACAATACCTAATAGCTATAACGCACCTTTATAATGAAACTGTTACAAAAACAATCAATTTCATGTAAAATACATCAGCTGCATCTCCTTACATTAGGGTTGCCAACCGTCCTGTTTTCCCAGGACATGTCCTGCTTTTTGGGCTCCTGGTGTCCTGGGCTGTCCTGGTTAGTTTTTAAGCATCGTCCTGAGCTTTAGAGTCCTGACACATTCGCTATCGGCAGATTTTCTAAGGGTACCGACATCAAGTCAACGCCTAGTGCGACGACGCAAATAAGCGTCAGCACCTCTAGAACGCCTAAAAGAAGCAAATACGTAGTCGCCGGCTCTAAATGTATTAAAGACCTATGTTTTCGCACGCCACTGACTCTCTCCAATCGTATTGTCACTGGGCTCGCACATGGTTCTCTATTTTGTCTCATAAATTTTCTTATCTAACGTGTTATAATGTTTTGTGACATAATCATCATATGTCCGAATGATAAGTATCCCTAACTTAATTTGCCCGAAAACCGAAATACCTAAATATAATATGACCAAATTTTTTTTGCTATAAATATCACAATCTATAATATTCATAAGACATTAAATGCTTTTCTATAATAGTTGTAAGTCCTAACGGACCTAACCTTCCAATAACAACTTTCTTGTTTTAATTAACTATGCAACATGCACGCAAGCATGTAGTATGCAAGCAAGCATGCAGGATGCAAGCAAGCATACAAGCAAACATGCAGCATGCATTGTTTCTGTCACGGCTCCGGCGCTGCGGGACTCCAGCGGTCCCACGCGAGTTTAAATTGCACTCTAGGGGTAGGGCAGACAAGACTGCGTGTGTTTTTTTTGTGCGACTGTTTTTTTTATTCATCCTAATTTTTGTTTTAAATAATGCTCTAGAAAGATTCCTATTAATATTATTATTATAAACCACTATTCGGTCTTACATACATTATACAATATAACACTTAGGACATTTGACTTTATAGCAAGAAAAATTTGAACATCTAATCATTATAGCACCCGATTTTATGGCACCAAAGTATTAGAATTAAAGACGACTAGGTAATATACAATTTCGTATACGCGAACATTATGGAAAGTGATGATTATAGCAAACTTGTTAGGGATTATGATTTTCGGACGATCGATATTCGGAGAAGAAAGGGACTACCCTCGCACATGTATAGTCCTTATTCCTTTAATCAAAATTGGTACTTTTACAAACTGGTATTTCTTCTTCAAATCGTGGTTTTCAAAGTTTTAAGATGGCAACCCTACCGCTACCTTACATGCATAAGAATGAGAGTCGTTTATATTTTACATCTGACACCATATTGCTATGCGTGGCTGTAGTATGTTATACACCCGTTGTATATGTGGTTATTCATGTATATATTTTCACAATTCACACACACATCAGCCTTTGCTGCCCACTGCTGGACGCTGGCTTCCCCCAGGGCATGCCACAAGGATTTTTACCCATAGTCACCACGCTGGATAGGCCGGTTAGTGACAACAGTGTGATTATATTGACGTAGTAGTAGTGACGTTGGCGCTGCTGCCCACCCTATACCGCCTCTTACGATACCCATCATGAGTATGCATGGGGTGACGCTATTTTACTCTGCCGACACCACACGGCATGTGGTGGTAAAGTTACAGTTCATAGTAGTAATAAAAACAGAAGGCCAAATAAATAAGGCGATAATTCGCACAGCCTGTATAAATACCTACCGTAATCTACAGAAAACAAACATGGTTAACACAAGAAAAAACTCTAAGAACCGTAAATGGCTTTGGATAAGCACAAATAAGTTCCTAATGACTTTCCCTGGTTTAATCTACCTGTTTACCGGAGTGTTTTCTGAGTTTTTAGCAGCGAAATTTCATTTTAAAAATTTATACGATACGACGACACTAATGGACGCCCGTGACTTTGTCTAATTGAGCATGGCCTTTGTGTTATTCTGATCTATAATCTTTTTACCTAACTGCGTAGTGCGATCAAAAAAGTAGTTTTTAAGTGAAAGAGAGACTAATTAATATTCAAATTGATTGTTTGATCAGTTGTAAAACTTAATATTAGTTAAAATACTATAGATAAGATGACATTATGACTCATAGTAAGCTTTGATCAATCGACAGGCCTTTAGTTGCATGTTGATCTGAAGGTTCTGGGTCGAATCTTATGTTAGGGCCAAAATTACTCATGCATTATTTTTTTTACCTACTTATAAAGACATACAAATATATAAAATTAATTCGAATCTGTAAGTTTTTACTCGGTTTGTTATTTAAGTATCGGGAAAACGTAACTTTTCAGAGAATTTAATATTGCGTAAAAAGAAAACATACTCTTTTTATTTATAACTAAGTGCCTAATGAGTTTCGTTACTGCACCTAAGGGCCGTTTTTTGCTGAAGTTCAAAAAGCCAATCCTCTCTTTCTGTAAAATATCAAAATAGAGACATATTCTAGTTTATACTTTATTGAAAATATCGGCCCAGGTATCTAATAAAAGGAGTAAAAATACATACAATTACATTTAACTGTCCAAACCGAGTACCGTCAGAATATCTGGTAAATTAAACAAATTCCTTCCACTTGAACAATACGAGCTCCTAAATTAAGTGGTGTACATGAAGAAGAAACAACGGGAGCTAGGATAGCAATGTAGTCTGTTATTTATCAAATTTTTGCTCAGTTGCGTTTTCGTTGCACTTTGGTAATATTTTATGAGACTTCTCCTTCAGCCTATTGCAGTCCACTGCTGGACGTAGGCCTCCCCCAGGGCACGCCACAAGGCTACTGTCACAGGTTTTGCCCATAGACTCCACGCTGGGCAGGCGGGTTGGTGACCACAGTGTGATTTTCGGACTATGTTGTCAGCACAGGAGGCGCTGCTGCCCACCTCCCGGAAACTCTTAATCGCCTCGTATGATACCCACGGGCAGTCAGGGGTGGTACAAACTCTACTTTGTCGGCACCACGCGGCATCTTACGGTCCGTATCTCGAAAGGTAAAAACGGAACCCTTATAGGATCACTTTGTTGTCCGTCCGTCTGTCCGTCAGTCCATCAGCCCGTCCCTATTTTTCTCAGGAACTCGTTGAGATATTGAGCTGAAATTTATATCAAATACTCAGGTCTACTGTTCCTAGAAGCTGTGAAAAAATTAAACTTTTAAGTGAACGCAATCAAAAGATACAGTCGTTTATGTCGCAAATTTCCGCAAATAGTCGACACTCACAAGGGAAGCAAAACCTACAGGGTACTTCCCGTAAACTCAGAATCTTGAAATTTGGTACGAAGCAACAACATACATTTTTAGTCACTTTAGCATAGCGAGGCCAGATTAAAAAAAAAACTGATCTTTTGCTAGTTCACCGCCTGAGACAATGCCCCATGAGTTCCTCAGTCGAGTCTTACGACATGCACAGAGGTATACCGCTGATGTTATTCTAGTAAATCCCCAAATCAGGATGTATATACAGGACTATACAGGACTTCTACCATGGCACATCATCATCTTATCCCACTATTTATGGTATCGGCACAATATACATACATATATAAAAATCACGCCTCTTTCCCGGAGGGGTAGGCAGAGATCACGGATCTCCATTTGCTACGATCCTGACACACCTCTTTCGCTTCATCTACTTTCATGATATTCTCTATTATTGTTTCTACAATATAGTTTAGCTCAAAACTCTATTGCCAAGGATTCTGTGTTTATATTACAGCCTGCCTTCCACTATGGCAGTTGACTGCTAAATTATACAACTACAGATTCAGCTTTAGTCCAACATCTCTTCTTTGCAACTGCTCTATGGCGGTGTCCAAAAATTAAGGCTTCTCCGCTATATAAGTGGGGCGTAATGCGAGAGGGGCGGGGCGCGTCGCGTCCAGAAGTTTTATTACCGAAGTGGGCAGAAATAGCCGATTTTTTCCCGTAATAATCTCTTACTCTCCCTACTTTTTGTGACTAATTATACCGGAATAAGAACGGGGATTTGGACGTTGGGTTTAGAATGGGGATTTCTTAAGGGAAAAGGGACATTGTATGGTAATAATACGGTAGCTGCGTGGTGCCGGCAGAGTAGAATTCGTACCACCCCATATCTGCTCGTGGGTATCGTACGAGGCGATTAACGGTTTCCATAGAGGTGGGCAGCAGCGCCTCCCGTGTTGACAACATAGTCCAAAATACAAACTGCGGTCACCAACCCGCCTGCCTAGCGTGGTGACTACGGGCAAAACCCCCCCGTGGCAGTAGCCTTATGGCGTGCCCTGGGGGAGGCCTACGTCTAGCAGTGGACTGTAATAGGCTGATGATGATGATGATGATGGTAATAATAGAAAAACTATTCAACTTGATACTACTTGATCCTTTATAACTGGCCCAGTTATGCTTAACGCGACTATAGGATCTCTTTCGTAACCCTGCAGTTCTGTCTGCCCCATTTAGGGAACAAATTCGTATGTATACAGTGTCTTTTTTTATTGCCACCCTTAACAAAGGGTACGTACTCTATGCATTAAATAAAGTAAGTTTATGCCAAAAAATTTTTTTTTTACCTTATCGGCCGAAATTTATAGTGTCCTGTGTTTATGCTAGTTTTTTCATAGACAGATATTAATTATTTCCCTTTAAAAAATCTTGCTACGTGCGACTATGTGCTTTTATGCAGAAAAACGCTATTTACTCGACTTTGGACCCTAATATTATCTTGGGAATCAGACACATCCTAGGTATGCTTCCATGGAGAAAAATGATCGTGATGGTGAGGAGATTCCGTAGTTTTCGGGAACGTTGACGACCAAAAATCAACCGTATAGTTTGCCCACTGAAAAACTAACAAATTAATAAGTTAAGAACGGGAATTGTTAACAACAAACAGTACCTAGATAATCCATTGAATTAAAACAGAATATATTTCAATGTAAAACCTTATCTTCTATGCTGCTCTGGGAGTGAAAAAAAAACGTATAATACGACAGCTGCTTCTCTTCCCGGGCATACTGTACAAGTCAGTAGAAGGACAAGAGGGTCGTTGTAGGCGATGGGCTGACCACTTGTCACTACTAACCGAACTTGTACATCTCAACTATACCCTCAAAATTGGTCAGAAGTGGCACCATGCGGTTCTATCGTCCCTTGGTGCTCTGCCTACCCCGTAAAGGATAAAGGCGTGATTATATGTATGTATGTAAAACCTAAAAGTTCTCAGAAAATATTAAAACACGATAAACTAAAAAATCTGTACACTGTTAGGAAAGCTGAATTTCATTGCATTACCAGTTACTAAACTAATACTTTTCCACTACGTAAAAATCATCATCATCAGCCTATTGCAGTCCACTGCTGGACGTAGGCTTCCCCCGGAGCACGCCACAAGACTGCCATGGAGGGTATATGCTCATAGTCACCACGCTGGGCAGGCGGGTTGGTGACCGACGTAAACGTAAAAGTAAATGCATATGAAATAGTTAATAGTTTTAGAAAAATGCACAACAGTTGCAATTCATTACACAGCTCTCTGGCGCTAGTATCAAATAAATTGTAATACTATTATAACCCTTATGTATTAGTTCCGTAAAAATCCGTGGGACTTAATTATTGAAACCTACTAAACAGCACTTTGAAAATAACAAAGAAAGAGCGATATAAGCTACGGCAAATGGAATAGTCTTGTTTACTTTAGTCTCGAGTATTTCTGCTAAATACCTCGGGAGAATCACTTTAGTAGAGACATGCTTGCGTTTCATTCAATTCACCCAAGACGGGATTGGCGGAGAGCCTGTCACTTGGAATGTCGGTTTAAATTGGTTTGATTTTGTTTTAGCGCTGCGTATGATAATGGTCTACTTGTATAGATACTATGAAAACTCTTATATGGATAAATACTTTTAACATTATCTATAAGTGATATTATATTACACTAGCGGTCCGGTACGTGCTTCACTATGTATAAAGTGAAATAATAAATAAAAAAAAATCAGATTCCCCATCTGAAAAAAGTTTCAATTTGACAGCAAAATTCTCATTAACATATATAAAAAATGTGATAATGAAGAACCGCTCGACCGATTTTGTGCAAACTTCACATAAACAATCTACTAAATAGTCCGAACAAGGCCTAAACATTGGTTTGGATAGGTGAGCCCGTTCTTGAGGTATAAAATTACATCGAAAAGTGGCATTGATTTTTATATATATATATCATATTATGTAACAAATATATTTATGTGGCTTATCCAGATAATTGTCCGGTTACTTTCGCATAACATGTACCTAACACTAATAACAATTGGTTGACTATAGAGAAATCTCTCTGAGAGTTAAGCTCGCCGATGTATATTAACATAGTTTTTTTTTGCAACTAAAACATCTTATTAATTTATATAGGCTAAAACTTTAAGCAAAATTTATTAAAGCTAAGCACATAGCTCAATCTAACCATTCTAACAAGTCTGCGTTTGAAATAAAAACTAAAACATGGAAGTAAAGCAAGGTCAAATAAAAAATAAATTATTTTTACACCATTTTTTAAATAGTGTCATTTCCATTTATCCATTATCAAATTCAAATTCCAATTCAAAATCATTTATTCGACATGAAAGCATTAACACTTGTTTGTCGATTGTCTAATTATATGTTACTTTCTATGTTCGCACCCCAAAAATGAAACCGCTACCAAACAAAAAAGGAGGTGAATTTAAACACCCCAAAAATAAATAAATCGCAAAGCTTTTGCTTTGGCAACGGTCACCACCCCAAGATGCGATTTGTTACGGCCTGTCAGGCATAAGTTAGCGATTCGGGGCTTAATAGCCACCAACGTGGAGAATAAGAGTTAAGGTCGCCTAAAGACGAAATCCAGAAGAGCTGCTACATAGTCAAAACTAAGTAACATATTAACAAAAGAATCTTACATTGGATAAGATATCAGATAGTAACACTTAACTCATTTAGTGTGTATAAATTCAATTATCATAACATAATTAATTTAAATTCATATAAATTACATACCCACTTACACAAAGTAAATACAGGTCCATGTCAAATTTAAACTGTATAAATAAAAATAAAAATGTGTACACAGAGTACAAGTCAATGTCAAATAAGTATCTACTAAACTAAACTATAAAATATAAAAAAAAAATATATTTGTGTACAATAGTACAAGTCGACGGTAAAATGTGAATAGAAGAGCTAACGTGTCATTCAGAACTTAAATATATAATACCTATAGTTGGTAATAACATTAGAATGAAGAAGTCACGCATGATACACTATAGCGCTTCTTGTCACATTCACCAACACATATTAACTATACCTACTAAGCTAAATATAAAGTAAAACATAGATTGCGTAACTTGGGGATGCTAGAACAATTCACTTCCATGGCTCACTATCATTCAAATATTCTATTACTGTATAATATTCTTTCATGCAAAGTTTTTTCTTCACAATGTTTTTAAATTTACAAATAGGTAGCCCTTTGAGTGTATCTGGAAGCTTGTTGTAGAAAAGTATACATTGACCCATGAATGATTTACTGACTTTGCGGAGACGGGACACATGAGCAACAAGTCTGTTCTTACCTCTTGTATTTATTTTGTGCACATCAGACATTTTATTAAATTTATCTAAATTCTTATGAACATATAATAAATTTTCATAAATATAATTCGAAGCTAAAGTCATTATATTCAGTTCTTTAAATTTCTCGCGTAATGTGACCCTGGACCCTAAGTTTAGAATTGCACGGACAGCTCTTTTTGAATCCTGGGTTAACCTCATCCACTGGAGCTCAGCAGTCTACTTGATATCATCTAACCAACGATCTGATGACCGATAACTTCGTACTTTTACATATTTCCTTCTTTGTTAAAAAGATAACATCTGTCTCTATAATGATACTACAGTTCTGGCCACCCCATTTTGGGACGCAGCCGTGTCTTTATGTATTTATATAAAAAGATAAGCTTTACTTCTATCTATTAACACTACGGTACATAACTTACAAAAACGTTGTGCAGTCATTAGAACGTTTTTCTGCTCGACAAAGACGGATCGCCCGCGATGGCAACACCGAATCGTTTTTATTGAAAAGAGTAATTTACTGCTGGAAAGTTTTTTTTTTAACTTCAGTGTTTAATATTGCTTACATTATTACTGGTCTAGTAGGTAGTGACCCTGCCTGCGACGCCATAGGTCCTGGGTTCGAATCCCGGTAGGTGCAAACATTGATATGATGAATATCAATGTTTGTTTCCGAGTCATGGATGTTTCTATACTTATCTATGTATTTATATACCGTTGCTTAGTACCCACGACACAAGACCTTAGGGATCTTAGTGTGGGACTAGGTTAATGTGTTGTGTAGTGTGTGAATATTTATTATTATTATTGTATCTGTTTAAATTCTCGGGACTACAGAGTCCCGGTCCTTTGAGAGACGTGCATCGGGCCGTGGCCAAGATGTAGAGGCCCTTTTTAGAGAACTTTAATATGGTGTGGGATACACATGGTGGTACCATCACCGACCGCACAATATGATACACCCGGCGATGGTCCCCGCCTTGTGCAAGACTATTAGAGTGCAGATCTATGTCATGCGATGGAAACAGAGGTCATAGGTTATGGGGCTAAATGTTGGGTGGGGTTGGGTAACTGGGCTATTGAAAGAGACTAATGGACGCCTGCTATTATAACCAAGTCTCATAATTGTTTGGTAGCAGGCGGTGACTCGCCGACTCATGTCATGGGCCCGCTGAAATGGCCGCAAGCACGGAGCGAAAAAGTGGGCAACATTTGGTGAGCGGCTAGGGTAGAGGGGTGCTCCTGGACTTTAAACCGAAGCCAACTCGCCACTTACGGACGGGCACGTCCACCCTCGAGCTGTCATAGCTCTCGCGACTCCACTCTGCCCGGCCGGCGAAAGCAAGGCAGAGGTGGGGGAACTGTTCCTCGTCAGACCTCACTCCGGCGCCGGAGATGAGGAACAGTGTCTTCCCCCGGGAGTACTTCAGGTCCTTGGGAACGCTACCTCCCAACAGCTCGCCACAAGCTGCCCTGCGGGCTTATTATTATTATTATTAGTCCAATGGATACACCTGTGATCTGATATTTTTGTTTGCAGAAATCGCTTTATGAAATAAGCTTGCCTTTGTACTTTATATATGATATAGACTTGAATATATATTAAAAATATAAATATAAAGATTATTATCGTTTATAATGGAATTTAAAACCCAGTAAATTGGTGCTATTTTTACCTGACTGCGCAACGCAAAGGAGCCATTTTGTGAAAATGAAAAAAATTAAAGTCGACAAACTATATCGAAATATATATTTGAAATATATATATATTTGAAAATTATTTTTAGGTTTCTCTCAACATTTTTGGTTCGACTAACCGTTTAGGATCTATATCGATTGAAAGTTGCGTAACAACCATTCTCACATATCAGTCATAAAAAAAGTATAAAATAAAAAAACATAATTTAAAAAATCCAAAAACCCGACTGCTTAAAAAACTAAAAAGAAAAAAAAACAACCATTTAGATGTCCGGTGGTCTAGAATTCTATAATATTATTATGGAATGAATACTATTGAAGAACATAAAATATTTTCTAATGATCGAAACATAACAACTGAACAGTCGGGATCCATTATCCGACAGCCAAGCTAATATTTCAATGGGTCCTGGCTGTTCAGTTGTTATGTTACGATCATTAAAAAATAATTTATATTCTTCAACAGTATTCATTCCATAATAATATTATAGAATTCTAGACCACCGGACATCTAAATGCTTTTATTTTCTTTTCAGTTTTTAAGCAGTCGGGTTTTTGGATGTTTAAATTATGTTTTTTTATTGTTAAACTATTTCAAATAAGAAAGTAAGTAATTGCGCGAACATTGAAAATAAGCAATTCAGTTCAAAACTTGAAAGATATTGAGTTTTTCAATATTGTCTTAAAGACTTGTTAAAAAGTATCTAACAATAAATTGGCGTCAAACAGAAGCGATAAAATACATGTATATTGTATTGCAAAAAACGCTTAAGTGTCATTCGTTATTTTCGAGGGGTTTACATGTAATGTTACCATGCTGTTTGACCTCTTTTTATTTTGAAGCTTTAAGTTAGAGGCACGTTAAACATAATAATAATAATAATAATAATAATTTATTTTCGGAAAGAATATTACAATCCATTTGTTAGTAAGTACATAAAAACACCACTTAAAATCTATGTTAGTAAGACACAATTTAAAATCGTTGTTTTCGACATGCTCTTACCCGAACAACATTAATTTTTCCAGACATGTACTTTTGCAATATTATTCAGATAAGAACAGTCCACCCTATTTGCTATCATGTTTAGAATGCTGTTGGTGCTGCCACGCACTCTGCTGACCATTGCTGCTAGGCGCTTCCGTATCAAGGCCGTATTATCCGTATTATGCTCTGCTGATACTCAGCACTATGATTTTATAAAATGGCTCTATGTATTGCACCATTAGGTTCGAATCCCGGTAGGTACATACATACATACATACTTATAATCACGCCTTTATCCCTTACGGGGTAGGTAGAGTACCAAGTGCCGATAGAACCACATGGTGCCACTTCTGACCAATTTTGAGAGTATAATTGAGATGTACAAGTTCGGTTAGCAGTGACAGGTGGTCAGCCCATCGCCTACAAAACACCAAGACCCTCTTGTCTCTCTACTGACTTGTACAGTATGCCCGGGAAGAGAAGCAGCTGTAGTATTATACGTTCGTTCATACAACTAATGTAAATAAATAATAGTATTCAATAAAATACACAATTCCCATAGGCCCATAGAAAAGGAAAAAATGCTAAATAAATGATGAGGTAAACAGAAAAATACAAGCTTCGGCAAATAATATCGAATATATAAACAAAAACCTCAAAACGTATTTCCCGTTCTGTTAGAAAAGCGTCTAATAAAAATAGTTTCTGTTTTGAATTACCACCGCTAAAGGGAAAAAACACATTATAAAATCCGTGTCAGCTTCGATACCAGAGTTTTCCGTAAATAAGTTGCAAGTTACAGCTTGACTTGAAACACTACGTTTTATATAACCAACTCTACCTTATCACGATGTAAGAAATACGATAAACGTAAACCAGTTTGTGTTCAACGAATTAAAAACGCCGATATGTTCCGTAAGTATTATGACGGGCTTTGTCGCGTGACTTCGGAATGACGAAGGGAAGTATACTATTACTTAATAGTAATACTATAGTTATAGAATCGGAAAGTTGCATGAGCAATGCTAAATGCTTGGCAAATAGGTTGACGCCTGCTGACATAAGTTTATGGAAGTAGATCACGTTGGCATAGTAAGCGGTAAGCATGAACATTTTTACGCGCCGTAACGCTATTGACTCGCAAGCAAAATCTTTGAGATATGACAGTGTCATTATAGCCTTAGGGACTAACAAGAAGTTCATGCTTGCCCCACTGTTTAGGTGTAGTGAATATCGATTGTGCTGGCTAAGCTATCTTTGCAGTGTCGAAGAACCAGATGAGTGACCATTTGGTTGCTTTTCTAGAAGTGTATGGGTCATGCATATATGCAAGATTTACGCATCGAGCACACCGGATGCGTATGCGTATACGTAAGCGTAGACGTTCACGTACCTCTGAGTTGTAATGTATGGAACTGTATAGGCACGGGCAGACCGGATGCGTATGCGTAGTCGTAAGCATCGACGTCAAGCGGTGACAGTTCCATACATTAAACTCAGAGGTACGTGTACGTCTACGCTTACGTGCACACATACGCATCCAGTGTGCTCGAGCACACTGCGTTGAAGTGCACGTATCATTAGTTGTAATGTATCAAAACCTTATAGGCTCGGGCAGACCGGATGCATATGCGTAGACGAAAGCGTAGACGTCAAGCGCATACGCATCTGGTATGCTCGAGGTCTTACAGCTGTTAGATCATGGTAAATAATCGGTTTTAGATGATAACCGTAAGTCTAATCCTAGGCACCTTGGAAAAAAATATAATCCCTGGTTTCATTTTGTCTATTATTAAAATACTAAAACAAAATTTTATTTCGTATTCTCAAAGAGATAACATTAAAGATACACTAATTAACATGAATAAACAAAAATATTTACTCATAAACAAACCAAATTAAACCACATTAATTAAAACCATTAGGTAAGATCTAACAAAGATTTAAACAATGTAAACATTGAATAGGCATGCTATTTTATGCTTATAATTTTTTATCAAACATTACTCACGCTAGTTATTCATTTCAAAGTAAACAAATGCACGAGTATTGAAAAGTATACATATAAAAACCCCGGAAATCTATAGCTTGACTGTAGTATTACATCAATAACGGTGATAGCCCAGTGGTTAAGACGTGCACCTTCCAAGCGGGAGGCGTAAGTTCTATCCCAGTCACGGGCCTGGAAACCGTTGGTCCTGCGCCTGATCTCTCTGGTCGTGTGAGCTTTCCGTCCCATCGGACTGTGAGTGGAACGGAATAGAGAGTGCATCTGTGTTTGCGCACACACTTGTGCACTATAATATCTCCTGCGTACCTGGCCAATCTCCGTAGAGATTGGTCGCCTTGGCCGTAATACGGTCGGAGATCATCATCATCACATCAATAGCGTCTCCTACCGTGCATCTCGTAAGAGTTGACTGTGGAATTTAGGGGCATTCTCTCAGACAATGAGCTATATGTATAGCTACTTATTGCTAATCTTTTACGTCTGGCCCCGTTATAATAATCTTTGCTGTGAGATCTCCTTCGTGAATCTGTAACTTACTCATGTTCACTATGGGTGCGCCCACCACCGGGCTCTACACCCTCCACTGACCCTCGGATCTGATAACTCATAACTGCGAAAACAAGCACTTGCACTACCTACAATCGCCACGTGAGCGCACCCATAGTTGAATGTTTGAACTTCCGAATTGTAACGCCTAATACAATTTCATTAACTTACTCATGTGCTGATTCAGAGCTGTACTTACTTCTTTTGGAGTAATAGAAATAGATAGAAGATAAAATTTATCTCATTAATATCCTATCGCTAGTTTAATACAATGGCTGATATACTTTATTAAAAGCGATGACGTTTCACATAATAATAAGGAAAAATACGACAAGGAAAAGGCTTTCTTGAGAAAAATTAGATTATAATATCGAAGCAAACAAAAACGATTGAAAGGAAGCAATTATTGGCTATAAACCCAGACTATTTTCCGGTTAGATCCTGGAGGCACGCGATAGGGTCTCAGTGTCGCTAGTATCTACGTGGCGTTTTTGTAACTGTATTGAAGTAGCTCTTTTACAATGTAAAAAATACATTCCTTTGACTATAACGTAACTATTATTGGTACAAATAAAGTTAGCTATAACATGAGTTAATGTAAATTCAATCATTCCTCATGGAAAGCTGTTCAATAAAAAAACTTCGCTTTAATATAGTTTCGTTTATTTTTAAAGTTTATTTTTACATTTAATATAAATAAATAATATAAAATTAACATTTAACTAAACGGCTGATCTTAAAGACTTAAAACTTGGAGGGTATATTTATTATACGACGTAAGAGATCCGATAAGAAAACTTTACCTGTGGGTTAAGCACGAACCTCTCGATAGTCAGTAGCGCTATCGTCCAACTGTAATATCTCATAGATTTTGCTTGCGAGTCGCTAGCGTTACGACACGTAAAAAGGTTCATGCTTACATTACCGATCCACTGTACCGGGAAAAATGGGATTATGAAGCTTACTTAGAAATACGCGAGTGTTTGCTAGTAGTTGTATAAGTGGTTACGAGTACATAGTAGCAACTCCTTAGTTTCTTATCGCGTCTGTAGCCTTTGATCGCAATCACGACTCCTCAGATTCGAAGGTCAGATATAAGGCTGTAGGTATTTTTTTTAAATAGTGCAAATGACCACCAAAATTGTCACCAACCCGCCTGCCCAGCGTAGTGACTATGGGCAAATACCCCCCATGGCAATAGCCTTGTGGCGTGAACTGGGGGAGGCCTACGTCCAGCAGTGAAACGCAATAGGCTGAAGACGAAGCGTAAATGACTTTTTTTTACTCCAAGCGGATACAACACACAAAATGTGTCCAGACAAGAGGACTCGTGTGTAGTAGCTAATGCCGGCAGCCATTTTGCGGCGGCACGCGCGCCTTCTGCTTGCAGTGGAATTATTAAGCGAATATAAATTTATAATGTCATGTTGTATGGTCTGCGCACATGGGAGATAAAAACGTATTTTTAAGAATCTGAGAAAAGTATTTTGCTACTAACGCATAGACACATAGATAGATAGTGGTACACTTACTCACACTGATAAAATCAATTATTGAATTTTTGTTTTCTTACTATTATTTTTTCAGTTGTAGAACATTTTGTTTGATCTTAGCATTAGGTTAGATTTGTTAAATATCGCTTATGTATGTTCTCCAAATAAATAATAATATGTAATGTCGTTCAGACCATTTTATTTTTCACTCATGGCGGTAAATCTTAAGTACATGAAATTAGAGCACAAGGTGTGTACGCAAATACAGGCGTACCGTCTGTTCCGTCACATTCATAGTCAGATTATACGGAAATCCAACAGGACCGGAAAGAGATCATATTTTATGTTATGTAGGTATTTTGCAATTAAATCCAAACATGAAATAAATTCAGTGGGTAAGGCCCGTGACTGGGATCGAACTTACTTCTTCAGATAGGTAGAATTGTGGTTTAAGCGGTGGATTTTCTATTAATTTCTAGTTTTTCCACAGTTTGTGATCTACACCTGTATAATTATTATGTGTTGCGAATCTTTGGGCATGGATTTTATTCACTAACCCGTGCAGCGAGTCCTTTAGTGAGAGGGGAAATTTTTGATAGCCCACATATAGCAGGTTAATGTATGTATGCTCACACTAGCACGTATTAACATAAGTTATAATGAAATCCGCCTAATGTTATAAATGATAGGAAAAGTTTTGATTGTTTTGCAAGGAGTCGAGTCACTGCGGCGTGGCGTGACTCCATTTTTATAGTAATTAGGTATAATGATTTCCGGATATTCGGTTACGGAAAAACGGATGTCCTTTTTTCGAGCAGCTATCTTACGTCGTGACACTAAAATCTAACGATTTTTTACAAATATTTCTTTTACTCTCAGTCGAGAGATTGTTTATTTTTTGACGTCCTATTGGTGTAGTTGGTAGTGCCTAATACTTGTCTATATATTTATATACCGTTGCTTAGTATCTACGATATATTAAGACCCTAGAAATATTAATGTGGCACTAGATTAATGTACTGTAATGAATGTGAGTATTTATTTTATTATTTACAAATGTTTTACTAAACTTAAATAATACGGATTTATTTACTATAAATTGTTATAGCAATAATAAAATTGTGCTAACAAATACAAGATAGTACTAATAAATATGTCTGGAAATAGATAATTTAGGATCGTAATACAATATTGACTTTATAAGATTGTAATACTTCTCGTCTTACTCGTTTCTGGGAAGGACGCAGTTTCCAGACAATCCATGAAAACGATTTTAATTGGTACCATAAATACATACACATACGGCTTTATTTCCAAGGGGTAGCTAGATATACAGTATAGCAAAGGGACTGCTATATCTATATTTACCATAGTAGAAGTAGGTGTAAATGATATATGACAATTTGCTAGCTACTTACCTGAGAGAAGGCCCCTGAGTATTTTAGTCGACTCTTACGACATGCACGGAAGGAGAACTAACCGGTCGTGGAGACATCTGCTGTAGAATGTATTCAACTACCAAACTATATACCAAACCTTCTAAAACACCAATATAAAAAAGCTTCAGTTAAAAAAAACCTTTTTTTAAAACAAGCTTTTATCATTTGTTAATAAAATGAACTGATCGAATCAAACGAGCCCAAACTTGATGGTTTTGCGGCTTTTAATTACAGAGTTCCTATGGCTACCTTCTAGCTCCATCATCAGATCAGCTCAATGTCATAATAATATTGCATTGTCATCCGATTTATATAAGCATGCAAAATTTCGGCTCAATCGGAAACCGGGAGGTGGATCAAATTTAACTTGCAAGATGTGGTTACAGACAACGGGATAGGTGAAACTAAAAAAAAGCTTATAATAATAACTAAACAATTTTTTATTTTTCCCGCAAATTTGTTATATCAAAATTCTATGTCCGCTGTCCTAAGCATACAATGTACTACAAATAAGGACTTAGTACTCGCGCTGTTGACTACAGATAGCAGGATAGACAAAGTTAGTTTAGGGTGGTTCCTTTTCAGGATTCAGGTGTACTTACAGAATATTCAGTGGAACTGCTTGTTGTCTCATTGTGTGATTTCCTGCTTTTTTAGAGTGATAGATGTAACTGTGATGCAAATATAAGATAAGGCAGTTGTTTAAAATTTTAAAATATAGGTATATGATGATCATTTAATTTTTTAAATTACACATTAACCTAGTCCCCAAGATACTAAGATAAGATACAAGATACCAAGTGCTGAAAACTCGTACTAAGCGTTTTGATCATAAAGCCACGGTAAAAAAAAACTTTACATACGAAAAACTTTTACAAATAAAATTACGGTTGTAAAAATTAAACCACAATGGCTGATAGAAAATAAGCCGTTACAAGCTCTGATACTATAACACAAACTAAAATTAGAAATCCACGTCCCTATCGGAAATAACCGGTTTGGAATCACTAATACTAGCGTCGGTTACACGCGATGAAAACCCACTTAGGGTTTATTTGAGGGTTCTTTTTCAATGCATGAAAATTTTTTGTAAAGTCACGGCGCGACGCTTTGGTCGCATTAAAAAATAACAAATACACATGGCTGGGTCCCCAAAATGGGGTAGCTAAAACTGCAGGAGTATAAAAGAGATCCATATAGCTACATTTAGCATAGCACAGCGACAAATGTCTTGGATAGTATGAGGAGGCACTAAAAATCACAAACAAGACCTCGGGCATTCTCTCAGCAAATAAATAAAATTAAATTCACTAAATGATGCAATGTTTCAATGACGATCTTCTATAGATTCGATCCTGAAATATTGTTACTTGAACTAAGCCAACAGCTTTATATTATACTAGCGACCCGCCCCGGCTTCGCACGGGTGCAGTGCTGATACTATACATATAAACCTTCCTCGTGAATCACTTTCTCTATTAAAAAGAAACCGCATCAAAATCCGTTCCCTAGTTTGAAAAATCTAAGCATACATAGGGACGGACAGACAGCGGCAAGTGACTTTGTTTTATAATATGTAGTGATTGTCTTAACGTTAATGTACGCAAGTTGCCAATTCTGATAATGGGCACGGGCATTGAAACAAACTCTTACTATCTAAGGGGCACGAAACTTCTTCTAGTTATTCAGTGATGAATTGGCATAGCTTTATATATCGACATTGTCATTAATTTCGATATATTTTTAAAAACTATTAAAAAATAGGGGTTGGTGATAGAAGGGTGAAAATTTAGGGTTGTATGTATTTTTTAATGCCACGTAAAAAACGAGTAAAAATATAAAAAATATATAAAAAAATGGTTTGGACACCCCTTATCACTTCATCATCATCAGCCTATTGCAGTCAACTGCTGGACGTAGACCTCCCCCGGGGCACGCCACAAGACTGCCATGAGGGGGTGTTTACCATAGTCACCACGCTGGGCAGGCGGTTGGTGACCGCAGTTTGTAATTTGTCAACACGCCAATATGTGGGCAGCAGCGCCTCCCACCTCCCCGGAAACCCTTAATCGCCTCGTACGATACCCACGGGCAGACATGGGGTGCTACGAATTCTACTTTGCCGGCACTACGCGGCCATGCATATAAAATTTCATAAGAATCAATCAAGCCGTTTCGGAGTAGTATGGTAACTAACACTGCGACACGAAAATTTTATATAATTATTAGGTAATGAAAACCGCGTCGTGAGTTTCCATCCTCAAGAGTCAAAGTACTTTTGTAACCTCTTTCTTACAATGTCACCTTTTGCAAGTTCATTCCAGAAATCTGCTTAATCCGTATTTTAAGCGTTAAATAAATTGATTAATCTGCTTTTGTTGTATGATTAAATTATTGAAAGTAAAACGTATTGGAATTCGATTAAAATATAAAAGCATTATCTGACCTTATCCAAATCTCAAAGTCAAACGAAAATCATTCACACAACGCTATTTTTACATTTAAAATGAGCTATTGAATATACATTGTGTATTATACAGGATGTAACAAAAGGAGTTAAGTGAAAATATCTACTATAAAGAACGCTTCCATAAGCATCCAAACCGTGTTTCCCAGTTTAAATATTTCGACCATATAGTTACTGAAGATCTGTGTGATAATGCAGATATTGAAAGGGAATGCAGAGCATTGTCGGTATGTAGCAATATGTTGGCGCGCAGGTATGCTCGTTGCTCAGCAGAGGTAAAAATAACACTATTTAAGGCATATTGCCAGTCCCTCTATACGGGCAGCCTGTGGGCCAATTTTACACTTAAGGCTTATAGTGCCCTACGTATCCAATACGATAATATATTTAGGGTTTTGTTCGGGCTCCCTTGATATTGCTGTGCCTCCGGCATGTTTGCCGATGCTGGAGTAGATGACTTCTATGCGGTAGTCTGCAAGAAGGTTGGCTCACTCATGTACAGAGTGCGAGGGAGCGCGAACAGCGTCCTGAGGATGGTAGGGGAGCGGTTAGACTCCCCGCTACTGGGCCGGTTCACAGAGCTACACGTGCTTCGCCCGAGCACTCGGTGAGCCTACTCATATTAATATGCCGCCCTTAGCCATATTAATATTATTAAGTACCTTACCTATTGCTCACTTACTAACATAGTTTATAAGTCAATCATCATACTAATATAACTATGGACTTGGTCTAAAAATAAATGATTTTTATTATTTTATTTATTTTATAAGATTTAAGAATCGAAAATACATATATATATTTATTTTTTTCAAATTGTATTGATAGTTTTTAACAATTTAGGAATTATTCACTCTTGAATAACTGATCTCCTTTAACATGTCGGCGTAATCCTACTAATATTATAAACGCGAAAGTTTGTAAGTATGGATGGATGGATGTCTGTTACTCTTTCGCGTAAAAAAAACTAGAGCGATTTTAATAAAATTTGGTATGGAGTTAGCTGACACCCTAGAATAACGCATAAGCTACTTTTTATCCCGGGAAAATATTTTTATCCTATCCGGGATTTCGACATTTTGTTTTTTTCTACAGTCCACGCGGACGAAGACGCGGGCGTCCACTATTATTATGTAGTTTTCTTCCATTCATTGAAGCATAAATAATCTCTTATTCCTAGTAAATATAAAGACAAATCCATATGAAAATGATGTTGTCTTATCACAGAAGTTTGAGACATATCTACGCTCACTTACACACTCTAGTTCATTTTATTTACGTCGTTTTACAAGTAGGTAGGATTACTCGCGGTACTTTACACCGTTGAATAAGGATACGTGAGCCGCTTATCAAAATCATGCGGCTTGATATGACACAGGCGGGTGTTACAGTACATCAACTTACAAAAAAATATATTTATTCAGTGGGCGCATTTGCTGGTATTTTTCATTTAATATTTTAATTAGAAATAGAAAATAAAGTAGTTTCAATAAATATTTCTAGGATTCAGTCAAAATCGAAAATATAACTAATATTTTTAGTGATGAGAAATCAACATAATTAAACTCTAATGTTGAAATTACGCTAGATGAAAGATTGTAGTAATAATATTTAAATGGGCTTTGAACCTTATATTGTCCTTTAAAATATAAATAATAATAAGTAGGCAAGAACTAAGTGCTGTTAAATTATAATGTTCAAATCAGCACGTGAATGTTTATTGCACAATATTTATTTTATTGACAAGCACAACAGGTACATAATCAAAGTACTTTTTTTTGAGACATCATCATACTATACTCACCTTATATCTTGGTCCTTACCCTAAGTGTGTCTACATGATATTGCAAACGTGACAGCAACTAGTATCAGTATGTTCATATTATGCAGATGCTTAAAACTTCTGAAATTCACTTCCTTCCTTGAAGACAGTTTTCTGCTACTGATCATGCACATTTAAACTTTATGAATACTTGAGTGCAACTTTTAGTGGTAGCAATAATTGAGTTCATAGACGAGTGCACCCTCAACTCGAATAGCTCGAATCCTCTTGAGCATCTTCGCTCAAACACTTGAGTCTAAAGTAAAGTTTTATAAATACTAATTTGTTCTATATCTCTTGCATTGACGCTTACATTTTATGCTTAAAAACATTTTAATTCTCGTATTTTGGTAAATGATTTGGATTTTATACTGGCTATCTCTTCGGCGTTAGTCTCATCAAAAATTGGTTTAATTTCTTTTCAAGGATAACTAGGCCGTTATTATGTATTTGTGTATGCGTTTTTCATCGGAAAATAATTATAAGTTTTCGTATAAGGTGACATTTCGATCTTGCCATCTTAAGCTATCTTCTCTTGTATTATTACTGTAGATTAAGTTAGAAATGCAAGAAAAATGTATACAACAACATTTACCTACAAATTCTAACACAGTCTTACCGTCGTAGTAGTACCGTAGTAGACTACGGCATCGTAGGTCGTAGCACATGCTACGCCGATGACCCGCCTCCTTATTACCTAACTAGCAAAAGCAAAGCGATAGCGAAAATTGTACAAAAATCGCTGATTGCTTGTCAAATTCGTATTACGTAAACCGAATTTCAAAGGAACTTTGACATTTCAAGGCGAATATTGTACAATTTTCGCTATCGCTTTGCTTCGGCTTTGCTATTGCAAATTAGGTGATCAGGGGGCCGCTTCGTAGCTAAGCATACCATGAATGACATATTACTTAAACTTCTACCCTAATGTTGATAAACATAGAGATGGAATAACTTAACTCTAAGTTGTAAATGACATTTGGTATGGTCTCAGTTTAAAATCGTAATAAATTAGGAACAGAATGATTGAAAATTTAACATCATAGTTTGGTTACTGCATTTCATTATACTGTGAAACAACTAGATATCGCCACAGAATAGGTATAACTCTTAGTATAGGTAGCGCTTCAGTCTCATGTTCCGTGTTTTGGGAAACGATATCTCTGAAACTGTACTAGGCACTGGACTAAATGTCGAGAATATTTCAATGGCAATATAACGTTAGGTGATCTATGCGCTTGAGGTAATAATAGACTATGACGATTATTTGACGGCCGATTGGTGTAGTAGATAGTGACCCTGCCTGCGACGCCATAGGTCCTGGGTTCGAATCCCGGTAGGTGCAAACATTCATAGGAAGAATATTAATGTTAGTTTCTGGGTCATGGATGTTTCTATACTTGTCTATGTATTTATATATACCATTGCTTAGTACCCACGACACAAGACCTTATGGATCTTAATGTGGGACTAAGTAACAGTTAATGTGTTGTGCAGTGTGCGAATATTTATTTATTTATACAGGATGTTTTTTTGTGGCCACCTTTAACGAAGGGTACGTACTCTATACATCAAATAAAGTAAGTTTATGCCAAAAAAAATGCTGGGAAAATTTTTTTTTTTTTTTTTTTTTTAAATTTTAATTACTTGATCTGGCGAAATTTATAGTGGTCTAGTGTTTATGTTAGTTTTTTTATAGACAGATATTAATTGTTTTTCGTGAAAAAATCTTGCTACGCGCGTCTATGTGCATTTATGCAGAAAAACGCAGTCTATTTACTCAACTTTGGACCCTAATATTTTGGAAACCAGACACTTCCCAGGTATGCTTCCATGGAGAAAAATGATCGTGATGATGAGGAGATTCCGTAGTTTTCGGGAACGTTGACGACCAAAAATTATCATGTATATATTTATTACATTACAAGCCAGAAGTGGATCATAAAAAAGATCTCACAGCCACGCTTCAGCATAGCAAGGATAGGTGATAACGGTCAGTACTAACTTGCTAGCTTATCGCCCGAGATAATGCACGAGTTCCTTAGTCAACGAAGTAACAAAACCTTAGAGCTCACATTAAACTGAACATTAGATTTCCACATTAAAAACTTGCAAAAATGGCTTGTGATACGTTTTGCTTGTCCTTCTATAGTTGTCATTACTCAGAAAATATCTGAAGCCTTGTTAACCTAAAGCCTTACTTACACATTGAGATTCAGGTATCATTTCTCAGTCTCAGTTTTACCGAAACTATTCGCTTGGAAACAAGCCCAGACATACCCTTTATCAAATCAAATAGAAAAAGGGACCTTTACAAAATGTAAGGAACCCAGTGGGACTGCCACCATTACGGCGGGTTCAAACTTTATTGCCTGCTATAGAGACAAGCGTGGGGTGTGGTGTAAGTGAAAAGCGATTGGTTTGAAAATAATTGTGTAATATTTCTATACCACTAGGATTTTACATACCGTCGTAAGCTCTAAAACTTTGTGAATGTATAAAAATAATATAAAAAGGGTTGTAATACTTTACTTTTTTAAATTCTGGTTAGAAGGAATTGACAGAGCACCATCAAGAACTTTAGCAACTATTGTAGAAATTTTAAACTCTTCCGTTGCTAAGGCAATGCACGCCGAGGTAATTAGGTTCAGAAAAATGAAAATTAGCAAGTATGTTGGATTCAAATGACAATTCTCCGAAGTTCCCATGGAAATGAGACTTATTGATTTTTTATTAATTTACCCGAACTTCCAATGTGCTAACGAAATGCCATATCTAGAATCTATACCGATGAGCTTATGTAACTTATATAGTGTAGTATATTACTAGGCTGAATGTGGACGATGTAGACGAAAGAGATACATATACAGTGTATATGTATATATTATACATACACGGCTGTGTTCCCAAAATAGGATAGCCAGAACTGGAGGATCATGAAGAAAATCCCAAATTCACGTTCTTCAGCATAGCGGAGACATATTGCTGATAGTGCGAACAGTGATATATTTCTGAGCATTAAAGAGCATGCTCGAAAGAGATAAAGAAAAATAATATTTTTCTATACTATAGTTAAATAACAGTCCCTTCCTACCTTAATAGGATAAAGGCGGAAACTAATGCATTAATATATGTATGATAAGACAATCCATAACCTTTCTCTACCAATGAACATGCTTAGCAAAAGCTTACACTTATTTTTATAGAATTCGCTATCGCTTGTATCCCAGACCACATCTTAAAACGTCTTAAGACTGTCACATCCAGTCGTTTAAACAATTGCGTGTGTTGTCCTAATGTTAGAACGTTCCAAATGATTATGGGCGAAAGAGATAGCTGTACTCTTTTATACTTCACTCGCTTTGAAATGTGGAGTATATTTTAAAGGTTTTTCATACATTAAAATAGCCTTTAATACTTATTTAGAAGTGCACCGGTCGCTAGTTTGTTGTGTTCGTGCCCAAAAAGCGGAAGTAGGCTTACTTCTTACCACGTGGGACTTAATATAGGTAACTGGTAGAAAGTGGGTGTGTAATTTGCACATAGGTCCTGGGTTCGAATCCCGGTAGGTGCAAACATTGATATGATGAATATCGATGTTTGTTTCCGAGTCATGGATGTTTTTATACTTATCTATGTATTTATATACCGTTGCTTAGTACCCACGACACAAGACCTTAGGGATCTTAATGTGGGACAAAGTTAATGTGTTGTAAAGTGTGAATATTATTATTATTATTATTAATTCTGCCCAACCTCTTCGAGGGATAGTGGGCGTGATATGTATGTACTTCTGTCTGTCTTCCCCACTAGGGAGCACAACCGTATGTATATGTACCTATGTGTATGTAACTACAAACCTTAGTACACCCTAATTAAATCTAAAATCTTCAAAAACCTTTTATAACTTGCACACAATAAGTACCGAAACATTAATTTGGTTCGTCAACTAAAACAAAACAATGCTGAATTCTAGAATAAAACGGCACAGAAAACACAAGCGTAAAATAATAGGCAAAAGGTTGTATTTACTTTGTAAATCATGGGGCTGAGGATGCGTGAAAGTCTGACCTTTTAAAGGGATACTCTAGTTTTTAGGTCATGAAGATTAATCTGTGAATTAAACTGTATTCATTAGTGGTTTAGGTAAATAAATTCGTAGGACGTAGGCATCTGGGAAGAAAAGATTTTCCATAATTTCCACGGGAACGAAAAAACCGGATATCTTGATTACGCGGGCGAAGTCGTACGCGTAAGCTGGTCATATAAGCATGTTGGCTACGTTTCCGCTAAAAAAAATTTTTTTTTAACTAGAATCAATTCATTGCTGATTGCATAAAGCCTCGAGCACACCGGATGCGTATGCGTACACGTAAGCGTAGACGTACACGTACCACTGAGTTGTAATGTATGGAACTGTATAAGAAAGGACACACCGCTTGACGTCTATGCTTACGTTTACGCATACGCATCCGGTCTGTCCGTGCCTATACAGTTCCATACATTACAACTCAGAGGTACGTATACGTCTACGCTTACGTGTACGCATACGCATCCGGTGTGCTCGAGGCTTTACTCTTTTTAAAAGTTCTTCCTATTTATTTCACTATGTCACTACCAAAAATACATATACGGCCACCTTGTACGTATTCTATACGTTTATGCCAAAAAAAATGCTGGGAAAAAAAAATTTTTTGAAAAAAAAATTTAAATTCCTTGATCGTGCGAAATTTATAGTGTCTTTATAGACAGATAAATTATTCTGCTACGCGCGTCTATGTGCATTTATGCAGAAAAATGCAGTCTATTTACTCAATGGACCCTAATATTTTGGAAACCAGACACTTCCCAGGTATGCTTCCATGGAGAAAAATGATAGTGATGATGAGGAGATTCCGTAGTTTTCGGGAACGTTGACGACCAAAAATCACCCTGTATTGAAGTACATTAATTACTAGCGATTTTGCCTGCTAGAAAGGCTATTACACCCATGCGAAGCCAGGGTGGGTCATATGTTTATAGCCTATAGCCTTTTTTGAGAAATGGGCTATCTAATACTGATTTAATTTATATAATTAATTTTCAAATCGGATTAGTAGTTCCTGATATTACCGCGTTCAAACAAACAAACTATTCAGCTTTATAATATTAGTATAGATTAACGAAGAAATCACGCAACGAAAGACATTACGGAAAAAAATACAAAGAAACATACCAAGGGTCGTCGATACAAAAGAACTCGTGTTCAATCTTATTTTATAGTGCGGAATAAATACGAGTAGCCCTTCGAAAATAGGTCACGTATTCCGAGGGGATTACCGGTTTGCTTATGACACCGTTTAATATTTACATTTATTTGGATCATCATCAGCCTATTGCAGTCCACTGCTGGACGTAGGCCTCTCCCAGGGTACGCCACAAGACTGCCATGAGGGGTATTTGCCCATAGTCACCACGCTGGGCAGACGGGTTGGTGACCGCAGTTTGTATCAAACACGGGGGCGCTGCTTCCGGGACTTAATACCTGTATTGTAGCAAACACTAATATAAGGGAGGCGCTGCTGCCCACCTCCCGGGAACCCTTATGATCACCTCGTATGATACCCACGGGCAGACATCGGCCGGGGTGGTACTAAATGTATAGGTCAATGTACATAAAGTATACCTTATAGGTGTTCCATAAATTATGCTGTCAAATATAATTTTAAAACAGTGTTCAACTTTTGACGCGTTTATGTCATTTGGTTATATTCTCTTAGTAACAAAATATAACAAAAGCATTAGCTACAGATCCCATATTTTATTTTGGCACATTGACAATTTCCAATGCATTTTACAAATATTCGAGTCAGCTTCATGCTTGCCAATTTACACTCTTGTTTTGAACATAAAATAAGAGCGATTATTGAAAATCAATACTTACTCTGGTATATAACTTTTGTGCGACTGCAACATACTGCTAAGGAAATCTTTGATTAAAAATGCATTAGTAAACACCAGCAAATGCATGTGACGGCTTCTCGTAAACTATACCTATACACCTTATGTGATAATTAACTATGAAATGCTTCAGTCTGCTTACCACACTAAAAACATGTTGCTGTGCCCGACAGGGTCATATGTTATCTGTCAATTATTAATTAAGATCTTTAACTACATATTGAATGCAATAAATTATTGAGTATTGAAAATATAATTTGATGTATAAGGAGATGTATCAAAATATATGTTTTATTCATATAGTCACGCCCATTATCCCCCAAGAAGGTTGGGCAGAAAAGTACAAATTACACACCCAGTTTTCATCAGTCAGCCCATTAAATCCCTCGTCATAAGCGGCGAGCCTACTACCGCTTTTCGGGCACAAATACAACCATCTAGCGACCGGTAACGTATCTAATAGGAAACGTTTCTATGCCGTTCTAAATAGGTATTATAAGCTGTTAAGTAGAATAGAATAGAATAGAATAGATTTTTATTTGAAAATTACACATACACGGGCAGAAGTAACATAGAAAAGGACAATAGAAATAGGGAAGAAATACAGATCGAAAGAAGTAAGTAGACAGGTAGAAGTAACATGAAACGAAGAACAGTAAGTAGAACTGTGTGCCCATATTTGGAGCCCGTCAGTCCCGTGTACGTGCAACCGCCAAACGGGTCCCTTTTCAGCTGGATGCTGCTAAGACAAGATAGGCGTGCCTACCTTGCAAGCAGCGCTGGTTTTCAAAAGGGACCAATTAGGAGCTGACGTTATGGAAGGTACCTATAGAATATACATACATACATGAGTTACAGATTATAATATATAAATATATGTACATAATAAATATGTAATTAATAACATGCAAAATATATAAATAAAACAGTGCAATAAAATATGTACTTAAAAACTTTTGAAAATCAAAATTTATTTGTGAATGTGTCCATAAAGTTGATGTTACTAAAGATAATGGCTGTATGGGCATAGTTCCCCTTGCCTTCCTTCGGGATAAACTTAACAAAAAAAGGAATAAAAAATAAACAAAATGAAATCGAGAAAAAAATAAATGTTGTGCATACATACGACGACTAAAATTGATTTGAATAATAAAAATAAAAGTATACATATCAAACGATAAATAATGCCTAAACTGAGGCAAGACCAGGCAGGCAAGCAGGCCCACGTGCATCAGCCATAGAGGTGGATCAATGCCAGGGTAAAAGGAACGACTCCCTTTTAGCCAATCGTGTATAAAACAGTAGTAAGTAAACTAGGTACCTATCTAAAACTAATTTGGGAAGATAAGAGTGGTTTCCTAAGATGACTTTTAAATGTACCGACTGTTTTTAGGGCACGAATTGGAGGGGGCAGATCATTCCAGCATTTGGAGGCAGCAAACCTAAAAGAACCCCTGAAGGCCATCGATCTGTGTCTAGGCGTAGTGAACACGTGAGTGCAGCTCCTTCTTTCATAGCGAAAGTAATGGTCTTTCGCCCACCTAAGCTTGGTAAAGAGATACTCAGGTATCTTTCTGTTCAGGACTCCAAACAGAAGAGTGGCAAGGTGGTCTCCTGCGAGCCTTCATTTTAAGCAAGCTAGAATTATTCAAATATGGGGTCACATGGGTCCGAGGAGGGATGTGAAAGCAGAAACGCGCACAGTGTCAGAGCCTCGTCCGTTAAAAAGCAGGGTGCACCACGGGCAGGTGAGGTTAAATTTGGGTCTTAAGTTATTAGTCGAACTAGTAAATCTTCATTACCATCTGGAAAAAATATGTCATTTCAAGTCTCGAACTTTATTCTCTACTAGTGGACGCCCGCGACTTCGTCCGGGTAGACTGCATAAAAAACAAAATGTCAAAATTATCCGGGATAGAATATTTTCCCGGGATAAAAAGTAGCCTATACAGGGTGATTTTTGGTCGTCAACGTTCCCGAAAACTACGGAATCTCCTCATCATCACGATCATTTTTCTCCATGGAAGCATACCTGGGAAGTGTCTGGTTTCCGAAATATTAGGGTCCAAAGTTGAGTAAATAGACTGCGTTTTTCTGCATAAATGCACATAGACGCGCGTAGCAGGATTTTTTCACGAAAAATAATTAATATCTGTCTATAAAAAAAACTAACATAAACACTAGACACTATAAATTTCGCACAATCAAGGAATTTAAAAAAATTTTTCAAAAAAAAAATAAAAAATTCCCAGCATTTTTTTTGGCATAAACTTACTTTATTTCATGTATAGAATTCGTTAAAGGTGGCCACAAAAAAACACCCTGTATGTTAAACCAGGGTGTCAACTAACTCCATGCCAAATTTTATTAAAATCGCTCCAGCCTTTATTACGCGAAAGAGTAACAAACATCCATCCATATTCACAAATTTCGGGTTTATAATACATATTTTAATAGGATACTGTGGAATTTTTATAGCATTTTTTTATTCCCTCACCCTATATATATAAGGTTAGATATGCTAAATAGCACAATATGTTTATACAATGGACATTCTTATTCTTTATTGTACACAAAATATTATAATAAATAAAGAGTTTACAAAACAAATGAATATTTCGAAAAAAATGTCAACGTAGCAAAAATCAGCCATAAAGATAATAAGTGGGTATTCGAAAAAGAAATATAAAAGGCAATTACCGAAATCCTCATCAAATTCCTTCGATTTAATTTCGCATATATAATTCTATTGTATGAATGCAACACTGATGCAGGAAGTAAAGTGGAACTGCCAGTATCATATAGTTAACTTTAAGTTATTTTAAATTTCGTAAATTGGCAGTATTAAAAACACACATAATATTTCTACTTATAATACGTATTTTAAGACCTGAAATAATAATTATAAAATAATATAATAATATGAAATTTCACGTTTGCTTTTCATAGAATATGAATTTTCTTTAATCTTGCCAGAAAATAATACTTCATAGTGTTAAAAAAACCTATCTAAAAGAACCTAATATTTTCGAAAAGTTTACAAACTAATTTAGGCCTTTGCTGATGCATGACTTCATTAGAATACATTAACTGCATTGTCTTTAGTGCATGTCGTAAGAGTCCACTGAGAAACTCAATGGCGTTCTCTCACGCAAGCAGCAAGCAACATAATGTACTATTTTATAAATGAAATTGTATTAGGCGTTACAATTCGGAAGTTCAAACATTCACTATGGGTGCGCCCACCACCGGGCCCTACACCCTCCACTGACCCTCGGATCTGATAACTCATAATTGCGACAACAGGCACTTGCACTAACTACAATCGCCATGAGAAACCAGACCCGAGCACCTAGCATGCAAGACGATACATTGCACCATTCCGAAATCAAAAACTAGATAAATAATCTACATATGTTTCGCCAACAACCGTGGCATCCTCAGGATTATAGAAATTAGTAAATTAGTAAACTACTAATTATTATGAACCTCTAAAGTCCAACACATTACTTACACAGAATTAACTACCCTCTACTAAGTATTCAAAAAATATATAAATAATTACCCACCATTATTTATATTTCAAATAAATATATACTATTTGTGCACACAAACCAAATAGTATTGGGTGAATTAATTAAATTTAAATGAAAAAATTCAAAAATTCACCAAAATATTGATAAATTAGTAAAGAAAAACAAGAGGGTCAGTGGAGGGTGTAGGGCCCGGTGGTGGGCGCACCCATAGTGAATAATGTACTATTCTAAACGTGACCATAGTAGGATGTCATTCGCGATCCAGCCCTTCTGGGTATCCCATATCGGGAACGCAATTGTGTATATCAGGGGTTCCCTTTTTTTCTCATAGACCCCTTATAAAAGTTAACTGGTTCTGGTGGACCCCCTACACGCCTACACCACATACGAATTCATTGTAAACCAACATTTTTTTTCACGTCAACGTAGACCCCCATCAAGTCTCCTGTGAACCCCTGGGGGTCCACCTGGACCACTTTGGGAACCACTGGTGTATATAGTAGGTACGCAGTTCTTGAAATGAGATTACCAGCTACGAGAAACTTAATTATGTAAGTTAATGAAATGAGCATTACGAGTACACTAATATCTCCGTAACACATCTTCCATTCGTGTTATTTCCCGTATTACATAAATTATACCCAGATCTCTCTTAAGGATCCTTTTATAGATTTCGGCCACAATGGAATACAATTCAATATCGGCCACGGAAGGTTCGCTACGTTTATCATTATACAAATGGTGTAATAAATGAATATCGAAATCAATATCGAATTTAGGGATTAAATAAATCTTGTTTTAAATGTCTTTTATGTCCTGTGGTGATGCGATGATTCACTAAAATATATTAGCTGCGTCTCCTTTCATGTCATAAGAGTCGACTAAGAGACTCGGGCATTATCAGGTGATGAACTAGTAACTTGTTAGTGATCATTTTCATTTTTTTTTTATAAGTGACTAGTTATAAATAAATATAAATAAATAAATATTTACACACTTCACAACACATTGACCTAGTCCCATATTAAGATCCCTAAGGTCTTGTGTCGTGGGTACTAAGCAACTGTATATAAATACATAGATAAGTATAGAAACATCCATGACTCGGAAACAAACATCAACATTCATCATTCAATGTTTGCACCTACCGGGATTCGAACCCAGGACCTATGGCGTCGCAGGCAGGGCCACTACCAACTACACCAATCGGCCGTCAAAGTTAAACATTTGACCGCCATCGTGCCTGATGTTAACATCTGTCCCCGCTATGCTAAACGTGTCTCCAGGATCTGCTTTATGATCCTGTAGTTATGGCTACCCCATTTCGGCAGCACAGCTGTATATACCTATACAGAGTGATTTTTGGTCGTCAACGTTCCCGACAACTGCGGAATCTCCTCATCATCACGATCATTTTTCTCCATGGAAGCATACCTGGGAAGTGTCTGGTTCCCAAGATATTAGGGTCCAAAGTTGAGTAAATAGACCGCGTTTTTCTGCGCACATAGATGCGCGTAGCAAGATTTTTCATGAGAAATAATTAATATCTGTCTTTGATAAAACTAGCATAAACACTGGACACTACATATTTCGCCCAATCAAGTAATTTTAAAAAAATCTAAAAAATTCACATCGTTTCCCAGCATTTGTTTTTGGCATAAACTTACTTTATTTGATGTATAGAGATAGAGTACGTACCCTTCGTTAGGGGTGGCAATGAAAAAACACTCTATATACATATAATAAAAATGTAATGGGTTGCTATCTGTACATGGAAGATATATGAGTAAAATATTATAGGAGGCCTTTATCAACGTAATAGTACCCAAAAGAATAATTATTGGATTTTTTTTTCTGTTTGTCTGTGCGTTTGTGCACGCTAATCTCAGAAACGGCTAAACCGATTTCGATGCAGTTTTCAGTAATATTTGTGACAGGTCCCATTTAACATACATACATACATACATATAATCACGCCTTTATCCCTTACGGGGTAGGCAAAGCACTAAGGGCCGATAGAACCACATGGTGCCACTTCTGACCAATTTTCAGGGTATAGTTGAGATGTACAAGTTTGGTTAGTAGTGACAGGCGGTCAGCCCATCGCCTACAAAACACCAAGACCCTTTTTTTTCACTCCCAGAGCAGCATAGAAGTCATTTAACATGTAGGCTATATTTTATCCCAGGAAAATGTTTATATCCCGGATAAATTAAAGATTTTGTTTTTTCTGTAGTCCACGCGGACGGAGTCGCGGGCGTCCACTATTGACTAATATATTTGTGCCCACTACTCGTACTAGTCACAATACCTTTAGTTACCATTATTAAAGACCCGGAAAAAGTGTATCATTTCTTTTAAAAAAATCGCTCACTTGGATTATAGGAAATAGTTTTTTTTCCCAAGAATTATGTTCCTTAAATATACAGGGTGCAACAAAAGGGTTATATTAAGCGAAAAGCTATGTAAATAGTCCACCAAACGGAACCGATCCACGAAATTTCAGACTCAAAATCACATGTTTATTTTTCTAGATAGAGTTTAAAATTTTGGAAATAGGTTCGTATATAGTGAGTGAACTATTTACTTACTTTGCTTAATATACTATATTAAGCAATGGTATAACAGTTATACCCTGTGTAGTAGCCTAACATAGTAACATATATTCATAAGCTCATTTTAATAACATTTCCCATATATAATTTTGCGTCTAATATTAGGAGGATAACATTACAATTTCGTTTAATATACGCCCCGAACATTATCTAAATCACGAAATTTCCGTCGAATTTTCCTGTAATTAATTACTTGAATTACATCAGTATTAATTTTTAATCAATTCATGCCTAACGTTTAATACTATGGAAATTATTTAATACATTCTTCGTGCCAAGTTGTATAATAATTGTAAGTAAGTAAGTAAAGGTAAGTGACCCGATAGCTCAGTCGGTAGAGCGATGCACGGAATGCGAGAGGTCATGAGTTCAAATCTCACTCGGGCGATTTTTTTATTTTCTCATTAATACTTTATTATATAATAAAATAAAGGCTAAATACATATATATACATACGTATGGATGGATAGATGGACGTTTGTTACGCTTTCACGTAAAAACGGCAGGAGCGATTTTAATATAATTTACTATTGAGTTAACTGACACCCTGGATTAACACGCTACTTATCATACCGGGAAAATATTTTTATACCGGATAATTTCGACATTTTGTTTTTTCTGCAGTCCACGCGGACGAAGTCGCGGGCGTCCACTAGTAATTCATAGCTTACTCTTTCATAATAAAAATAAAATAAAATACATTTACTTCAGACAACGATGATCCATATAATGTTAGTAATACACAAATGACTTACATGACTATGTTAGTACAAACACTAAGATGCATCCTGGTCCAGTGCTGAGTATAGCGACTGTCCAGTCTGCCTGCTATCATCGCGAGGATGGTGTTGGAACTGGCGCGCAGCCGGCAGAGCGCCGCGGCGGCGCGCTTGCGTAGTGTGGCTGCGAAGCCATGCACGTGCGCGTCCGCAAACATACCTGACGCGCTACAGACCCGCGGCAGTCCCAACAGCATCCTGAAAACGAGTTATTATATTGGACGCATGTAAGGCGCCATACATTTCTGCGTACACGTAGCCCACAGGTTAAGGCGTACATTGATGTACAGTACGCTCTAAACAAAGTAACTTTTACTTGTGCAGTGCACAGTTTGAACCTGTGAGCTATCATGTTTGCTCTAATCGCTAGCGCCCTACGCTACCTTTCAACATCTGCATCATCACGAAGGTCATCCGTGACCAGGTGTCCTAGGTATTTAAAAGTCGTCACCCTTTTAAGGAGCGTTCCATTTAAAGTAACTGGGGGAACATATGAAGGACACTTGGTACCCGCTTTGAAAACCATCATTTCACTTTTCACCGCATTATATATAAGGCCATGACGTGCCGCATATTGCTCACACACATCTAGTAGCCTCTTAAGGCCCGTCACCGACGGGCTCAGCAGCACCATGTCGTCCGCGTAGCATAATGGTCTTATTCCATTTTCAAGGTAATCTCAGTTAGTAGTAATTGACGTCAAACTTTATCTCTTACATAGAAGTACATTTATGTAAAAAACCATAAGTGACATCAGTTTAAATGATACGTGAATTGAGTATCTGAAATAAATTTTTTATGAGTACGAAATTACAAGGAAAACTTCATACTTGCCAAAAAATGCACCAATATTTTTTAGGGCCAAACTGTATACACATGTTTATCCTCTCACTCAAAGAAAGATAGCAGGAAAAAATGCCAAAAGGCTATCACGGTCCGATTCTCCGTACACTTACAAACATAACCTACAAACTGACACGTTGGAAACTCCACCTTACAATCTATACTATAAAATTGAAGCGGCAGGAAAGCTTTCTCTGTGCAAGCATGTAACTGCGAGAGTCGTAAAAATGCCTCCCGTTTACATCGACACGATGATGACCGAAGATCTCCGAGCTAAGCCGAAACGATTAACCTTTTTATATTAATTTTCGGCAGTTTTAACTGAAAAAAAAATAAACCAGAAAAATTCATGACAATATTATCTCATGGGTGGTCCGTAAATACTATCACTATAATTTTTCTTGTATTACGTATATTTTTGTTTTATTATAACAACTTTAAGCTACGTTAAACATTTAAAAACGTTCATCAGAAACAATTTACCACCACCGCATCCGTTCATAAATAAAAACGCGCCGCGATGATGATTTAAATAAGCCAGCATTCACATAAATCCGCTCACAATAACAGAATTAACAACAATTTATCGTCACAGCATTCGTGTAACAGCTGAGAATTCGTCACGATTCGTCACTGTTCGGCGTCGCTCGGGTTCGCGGCGCTTTTCATCTCGTCACGAGGCTGCGCGGTCGGGCATGCGCAGAAATCGTCCCCCGTCAAACGCGGTCTGAAGAGCGGCCAGCGTTGCCGCCCCAACCGCGCCCCGAAATCGAAATTTCCTAAAAAAATCCTATTTCAAATTCCTTGGATTGCTTCATCGACGCGACTGTACGAATCTAGTGCATTTGTGTGTGTAGTGCAATTGAGTTTGTTTGTGTGTGTGAAGTACTGTTGTGTCGTACACGGACCTAGTTTCTATGATGGTAAGTGCCTAATTAGCAATAATTAGTGTGTGCATATTTAAACAGTGCTGTTTATTGAATACACGCTTTCAGTTGTGTTCTGAATTTATATGGTTCATCTAGAGTGGGTGGAACCATGTGACTCTACTTTCACTGAAATATATTATGATTTAACGTACCTAGCAATATAGTTTAAAAAGTTATAAAAAATCTCGATATTTTAATGCAGACTTCAAACCAAAGAACTAAAAACTTTTTTAAAATTAATTAGATATGAGATGTATTTGAAATATTATTATATCGTAGATATCTTATGTATATCGTGTGTTAATAGAAGCGTATATTTTTAAAAGCACCTAAGCTTCCTTACAGGTATATTTACAGACATAGTGTAGATTATACATTAAAGGCTTTACTACCGATACATACATACATATAATCACGCCTTTATCCCTTACGGGGTAGGCAGAGCACCAAGGCCCGATAGGACCACATGGTGCCACTTCTGACCAATTTTGAGAGTATAGTTGAGATGTACAAGTTCGGTTAGTAGTGACAGGTGGTCAGCCCATCGCCTACAAAACACCAAGACCGATATTACAAATTGTGTTAAACACAGCTTTAGCTTAGCCCATAATAATACACTATTATACTATGCGAGTATGTACTTAACTAGTCTATACGCATATCTCATACTTATGATTGTTATATGAGAGTAATTTTTACTCTCATTGTAATTGTAATTTCACATTTATAACACATGGTTGTATTCCCATTGAAAGCGATAACTGCCGGATCTTGAAAGAGATCGTACAGCCGCGTTTAGTATAGTGGGGCTAGACGTAAAACATTACTGACAAGTTGCTAGTTCATCATCTGACGAAACGCCCGTGAGCTGATTAGTCGATTCTAAAGACATTCACGGCATGAAATGCAGCTGATGTCTAGTGGGTCAGCATAGGATATAAATGAAATTGTATTAGGCGTTACAATTCGGAAGTTCAAACATTCACTATGGGTGCACCCACCACCGAGCCCTACACCCTCCGTTGACCCTCGGATCTGATAACTCATAACATATGTAGATTATTAATCTAGTTTTTGATTTCGGAAATAGTGCGATGTATTATCTTGCATGCTAGGTGCTCGGGTCTGGTTTCTCGTGGCGATTGTAGTTAGTGCAAGTGCCTATTTTCGCAGTTATGAATTAAATAGTTAAATTACATTTATCATTTTTAAAGAGCATAAAAATTTGGACAAATAGAATGGTTTACAAACTAGTAAAGACACATAAAAATACAAACCCTTACTTCACCGGTTTATTAGTACTTAGTATTTACGAACGCGATTCGCATTTGAACCCATTTCACGGTTCAGTAGGGTAATTGCAGGTTCACTTGGCATGTAACACAAACGTTAACGTTAACTTTAACGTAACGCAATTTATATGTTTCACTTGTACTGAGAATTTGTGATTCGAACGTTTCGACTATGATTGTAGCTTTGGAGTTTGGGGTTGCCTAATTTTGCTGACGTATTTCTGTGTGAAGATGAGCTTATTCATTTGTAATATGTACTAACTGCCACCTTCATTAGCTAGGTAGAAAAGAATAAAGGCTTACATCTCAGAGTCAGTAATTAGTCAATATACGTTTATTAAAAAGCACATTTCTATGCTGCTCTGGGAGTGAAAAAAAAACGTATAATACTACAGCTGCTTCTCTTCCCGGGCATACTGTACAAGTCAGTAGAGGGACAAGAGGGTCTTGGTGTTTTGTAGGCGATGGGCTGACCACCTGTCACTACCAACCGAACTTGTACATCTCAACTATATCCTCAAAATTGGTCAGAAGTGGCACCATGTGGTTCTATCGGCCCTTGGTGCTCTGCCTACCCCGTAAGGAATAAAGGCGTGATTATATGTATGTATGTATGTAAAAAGCACATTGATAAATTTGTTTGTCTGTTTTTACTCATACATCAACTGCATCTTTTTGCATGCATGACGCAAGGGTTGAGTAAGGAATTTGAACATTTTCTCAGACGATAAACGAGATAAGAAATGTAGAACTTTCGTTTCTACGATTGAAATAATCCTGCTGTAAGTATTTATGTCTCAACCGCAATAATAAGTAATATTGCCATTTGCCATTTTCATTAATAAACACATCATTTTTGTATACTACTTAGGAAAAAAAGGACTCCCGTATATGGTTGTGAAGAGACTCTAGAATACTGTATTATAAACTTTACGTCCAATATATGGGAAATAAACTTTTTACATGAACCGTAAATTTTCATCCCGTTTCAAATGAGAAGAGGGGAATGAGCTCGAAATCATTGCCTGAGTAAAATATATTCAAGAATTTTACTTTTGTTTAAGAATCCTATATACTATTATTAATGGTATATGTGTACAAAATAGCTTATATCATTAAGGCACTTTTTAAAACTAGCATTGATTTTTAATGTTTATCGTTTCCAACAGTTAAAACTATAATTATTTCTACCTTTTTAACCGACTTCAAAAAAAGGAGGAGGTTCTCAATTCGTCTGTATGTATAATATTTTTTTAATCGTTTTTCTCTTTCCTTGCTGCGAGCGCCATCTCCGCTAAGTTTTTTACCTGACGTCAGTTGCCCATCGAACGCGTTCTTAACCTACCGTGTTGCCCACGAGTTACCAAACAACCGCGACGCCTGTTGCTCGACAAGTTAATTGTCGTGTGTGACATACTGAATCTACCCAAACGGAGTGCCTCTAAACCTGAAAGTGGAAAGTGAAGTGAAAAACCCCAGAAACCTACGAGAGATTCCGCGCGGAAGAAGAAAGAAGAGAAAACAACAAAGTTTGACATTACCTATTTCACTTTGACGCGACGCGACCCCCTAAATCCCTTAACTTTTAATTTCTTAGCCCAGCCCCCTTCCTAAACACCAACTAACATCATCATCATTCATGAAGGTATTTTAAAATAGATACTGTATGCAAGAATTGCACTTGACGAGATTGTAAACTGATATCTTTTTGTTATCGATAACACATAGGGTGTGTGAATAGTAGTTGCCTTTTAGCTATACGAACCCAAAAATACCAAAATTTCAATAAAGATACCGTTTTGCCAAATCACTTTAAACTTATTCAAAATAAATGTCCAAACATAAATGTCGCTGGTAAGCTAAAAGCGGCGCATCATCCATTAGCAGACGAAAGCGTCTCGTCGAGAAACATTCAGCTTAACCTTAACCCAATTTTTAGGTGGAAATTTGAATATTTTCTTCGTTTTTTTTAGGACAGTTATCATGGTATATTTCTGTTCAGTTCTGTGTTAAATGAAGCTAAATTCTCACATAGTGTTCTTATTGAAAAGACAATCTAGTCATCAAGTCTAATAATTGTCATGATAGCACGTCTGATTGCCAATATATGCATCTAATTTCTAAAGCTTTTAAGTGATATAAATACTAGTATATTGTGTGAAATATAAATATATAATATAAGAATATGGAAGCCCTATTATAACCTGCCTGTACATATCTGCTATCCAAACGGCAAACGTGTTTTACTAAAAGCACATAAAATATTCAATACAACAAAATGGTAAGGAGTAACAGATACCCAGAACGAGGTATAAGATATCAAAATACGATATCATAGTGCGCTGTAGTCTTATATCTTTTCTGAAGCACAAAGGTCTGCACGTTATCTGCTTTGTAGTTTCAAGTCACTGAATAGGAAATCACAAACGTCGGACTGCAGTCGCCTTTTTGCCAGTTCAGACGTAAAGTTGGAAACGTAGTGCTAAAAACAGTTGAAGTCAGAAAGGGAAACTTATTTTAACGCGTTTCGCTGAGATAGAGGTGTGTGAACCATAACAATTGGATTCTAATATGTACCAAATGAAACGATTGGTTTAATTTTAATCGCCACTTAGCACATATTAAACCCCAAAACCCCCAAAACCACAGTAGCTACAGTGGTGACCCCGACGTGATCTCAAGAATTTTGGGGTACTCGAAGTCTCCTGGACGAGGAATGTAAATGGACGAAGATGAGAGGTCTAATGAGAATCCTTTATTAAATGCTACGAGTATACATCGATATTTATACTAAATCACTGCGCTGAGTCAACACATATGTAGGTAGCTAAGTCGCTAGATATGCTTCTATATTAATAGTGATACCATCAAGTCTCACCCGAGTGCCAGGGAATATAAAAATTAGTAAGTTAAAGTAGTACGCGTTCTGATTTAGATTTTTTGACGTCATGTGTTAGATACTCGTATATTTTAAATTAAATTATTAATATTATTACAAGGGTATAAAGTGTATCTTTGTCAAGGGTAGGTAATTTTTTTAAATATCATTTATTATGATTAAAAATTTCTTAAACTGAAACAACTTCATCTGCCATTGCATGCAATAGACATAAAACTCTTGTCGTTTTTAAAATCAAAGACGTAATTTTTTAGTTCCCAATAAAATGTACGAAAATTTCATTAACCAAAAGACTTTTTAAAAATAAGTACTTTACATAATAGCATAGTTATTTTATCTGTCCGCTCCATTGCCCAAAGTTGGACAGAAAGTTGTGCCGCAAAAGTGTGTAGTTGACACGCGTCACATTCAGGCCTTGTTATTAATGAGACAGTGACTAAGGCATTTGTATTTACAGTTTAAAGGCTTTTTTATTCAGCGCAAGTGACTGGCACGGTTGAATGTTTGAATACTACTTTATTGCATGTATATTAGATCATTTCTACTATTTATAAACGTAAAAGTTTGAGACTATGTAAAGATTTTTGGAGGTTTTATTACTTCTTCTTTCATGTTACTCTAAAACCGATTATGAAAAAACTTGACAGTTAATATAATTATAAATATTCACACACTACACAACACATTAACCTAGTCCCACAATAAGATCCCTAAGGTCTTGTGTCGTGGGTACTAAGCAACGGTAATAAATACATAGGTAAGTATAGAAACATCCATGACTCGGAAACAAACATTGATATTCATCATATCAATGTTTGCACCTACCGGGATTCGAACCCAAGACCTATGGCGTCACAGGCAGGGTCACTACCTACTAGACCAGTCGGCCGTCAAGTTAAGCAGTTTATATGTTACGAGTAATGCTAGAAAATCGAGTAAACTTAGTTTTACTTAAGTAGTAGTAACGGTTACCCAATAATTTTTGGATTCACTAGAATACATCAGCTGCATCTCATTCCGTGCATGTCATAAGAGTTGGCTAAGTAAAAGGGCGTTCCCCCAGGCTAGCTGAGTGAATTAAGCTAGTAATTCATTACTTATCTTTTACATCAAGCCCTGCAATGCAAGACGAGGCTGTAAGGTTTCGTAATCCGGCAGTTTTGGCTACTAAGGAACTCAGCTGTGTATATACCTATGTACATTAAAATAAATGAGGAAGGGAAACGAATGAATATTATATGCGACCGATGATATTTAGAGTATGCAAACTAACCAGTGCATGAAAACCAAAGTACGAAAATAAAATTATATTTATATACTACATACGTTAAATATGCTGAACGTGACTGAAAGATCTCCTTTGAGGTTATGCAGTTTTGGCAACCCCCTTTTTGGGACCACAACCGTCATTTTTGCAATTCGGAAATTATTCAAAAAATATCGACGAAGCCACAGAAACTTGCACATGGTGTTTGTCGACCTCGAGAAGGCATATGATCGTGTTCTCCGTGAGGTTATGTAGTGGGCCCTGAAAGAGAAAGGTGTGCCAGAATTGTATGTAAGAATAATTCAAGCTATGTACAAGGGATCTCGTACTAGCGTTAGATCGGTTGCTGGTATCACCAACAGTTTCAGTGTCACGGTAGGCTTGCATCCGCGCTAAGCCCTTACCTCTTCCTTCTTGTGATGGGTGCGCTTTTATCAGATATCCAGGAAGGATATTGTCCTTGTTGGTGAGGATGGGCCTGAGGTACAGAACAGACTAGTGAAATGGCAGCAAAAGCTGTTGTCCTGAAAATCAGCAAATCAAAAACTGAGCAAATATTTTGTGATTTCGGCGGCCTCTCCAGCTCTATGGCAATATTATTTGATGGTGTGGTATTGCCAGTCTGTTCAAACATGAAGAACCTGGGCTCTGTCTTACAAGGGGATGGAGAAATAGACCGAGATGGAGAAAGCACCGTATTAGTTCAGGATGGATGAAATGGTGACAGATCACGGGAGTTACGTGCGATGCCCGGATGCCAAAACCGTAATACGATCTGTCTACTTGTGCTCCTATAGATCTGAATGCTGGGGCGTAAAGAAGAAGGATGAAAATCAACTGCATGTAAGCAAGGTGAAAATGTTGAGATGGATGTGTGGAGTTACAAGAATAGATAAAATAAGAAAGACAACCGTATGTACTCGTATTATATATATATATGTAAACGAGTATGTTAAATACGCATGCCGATATTAATAGCGCACACACATAACGTTAAGTGATGAGATAGCAGTAACAGGTATAATCTCTAAATTGAAGCTTCATATCCCGTAATTACTATTTCAATAGGAATATCAATTATAACACATTAATAGTTAATTTGCCGCGAATATACCGAACTCGTGTTGTCTAGTTTGACATGTTTAATGGAATTTGAACATGCGTGACAATTGATGCCTTAATTACAGGTACCGTACGTTGTTAATAATTTTATTATTGTGAAGTATTATTGTTAAATAATAGCGGCCGCGTGGTGCCGGCAGAGTAGAATTCGTATCACCCCATGTCTGCTCGTGGGTATCGTACGAGGCGATTAAGGGTTTCCGAGAGGTGGGCAGCAGCGCCTCCCGTGTTGACAATATAGTCCAAAAATACAAACTGCGGTCACCAACCCGCCTGCCCAGCGTGGTGACTAACTGGTGGCAAATACCCCCCAAGGCAGTCTTGTGGCGTGCCCTGGGGGAGGCCTACGTCCAGCAGTGGACTGCAATAAGATGATAATGATGAATTATTAAAGTGGGTGTGTAATTTGCTTCTGTCTAACCTTCTTGGAGGATAATGGGCATGTCTGTATGTATGTATGTCATTATTCACTATACAGGGGAAAAAAGGGTATAGGGTTAAGAGGAATATTGTGAATATAGCCCATTATTGAGAACCTATCTATACAGGGTGTAACAAAAAGGGTACGTTAAGCGAAAAGCTATGTAAATAGCCCACTATAGAGAATCTATCCACAAAATTTTAGATCCGAAATCACATGTTTATTTTTCCGGATAGTATGGAGAATTTTTAAATATCTCAGGAATTTTCATACAAACTTGAAAAATAAAAATGTGATTTCGAGTCTCAAATTTTGGAAATAGGTTCTCTATAATGGGCTATTTATACAGCTTTACGCTTAAAATATCCTTTCTGTTACACCCTGTATAAGACGCAAATTCGTTTGATTATTTTTCAAGATTGTATAAAGATTCACCAGGTGTTTAGGAATTCTACGTACTAACTGTAAAAATAAACATGTGATTTTGGGCCTCAAATTTTATAGAAGATCTATCTCTCTATATTGGGTTATTTTCATAGCATTTCGCTTATCATACACCTTTTATTACACCTTACATATCTATGAACTAGGTATTGAAATAGATAGGTTAAAAAAAAACATACATTAACCTCAAAATCTAGGTCATAGGCATAGACTACAGGATTTTCATTGAGAACGTTCCAAACATAGGTACTCACTATTTCACCTCTTCCACATTCATGATATTCTTTAAAATAAACCGAAGTACCGATATTTATTTTGGACATTATCAGTGTTTGCAGTCAAACTGCAGAAAATTATATTGATACATACCTTAATACTATAAAACCAATTTAAGAATGAAATAGATTTAAAATCAAATCAACGGCCGATTGACGGCCGATTGGTCTAGTAGGTAGTGACCCTGCCTGCGACGCCATAGGTCCTGGGTTCGAATCCCGGTAGGTGCAAACATTGATATGATGAATATCGATGTTTGTTTCCGAGTCATGGATGTTTCTATACTTATCTATGTATTTATATACCGTTGCTTAGTACCTACGACACAAGACCTTAGGGATCTTAATGTGGGACTAGGTTAATGTGTTGTGTAGTGTGTGAATATTTATCATTATTTTGTATCTCTTTAGAAATTCTCGGGACTACAGAGTCCCGGTCCTTTGGGAGGCGTGCATCGGGCAGTAGCCAAGATGTAGAGGCCCTTTTTAGAGAGCTTTAATATGGTGTGGGATACACATGGCGTATATCATCACCGAGCGCACAATATGATACACCCGGCGATTGTCCCCGCCATGTCCAAGACTATTGGAGTGCAGAGCTATGTCATGCGATGGGAAACAAGGTCATGGGCTATGGGGCTGAATTTTGGGTGGGCTTGGATAATCGGACTATTGAAGGAGACTAACGGACGCCTGCCATTACAACCAAGTCTCATAATTGTTTGATGGCAGGCGGTGACTCGCCGACTCATTTCATGGGCCCCCTGAAACGGCCGCACGCATGGAGCGACAAAGGGGGCAACATTTGGTGAGCGGCTAGGGTGGAGGGGTGCCCCTGGACTTTAAACCGAAGCCAACTTGCCACTTACTGACGGGCACGTCCACCCTCGAGCTGTCATAGCTCTCGCGACTCCACTCTGCCTGGCCGGCGAAGGCAAGGCAGAGGCGGGGGAACTGTTCCTCGTCAGACCTCACTCCGGCGCCGGAGATGAGGAACAGAGTCTTCCCCCGGGAGCACTTCAGGTCCGTGGGAACGCTACCTCCCAATTATTATTATTATTATTAATAAGTTCAATTTCATTAGATTTTTTTGGTCTGTTACATACAGTTAACCGAAGTTAGAGTTTGTTACCTTAAATTTTCTGATAGGCAAGACACAAATTCATCCTGTCCTCAATTTATATTTCCTGCTATACTTTTGCAAGCTCCAGGAACAAGTAAGTAAATAAAAGGATGACAAGTATTATACTAGTTTACTTTATTAAGCAATTTTAAAAGCCCCGAGGGATCTTTCTTGTAAATAATTAAGTATTCTAAAAAGATTGGGATACTCTCGTTATATGTTCTTCTAATAAGAAGATTCAGCCAAAGAATTTTGAAAATTAGGGTAATTATATGTCGGAACTTTATTATATGCCGACAGATAAAAATACTACCTAAAGTTTGCACCTGTCCGCCCGTGTGGACAAAAAGGCAAATATTTTATATCGATAAAAGCTACAAAATTATCGAATACCAAAATAGCTTGCGACGTACCTGAATAAAATTCTTTTCATAATTTCTTGTTTCGCGTTACAGGAAGCTCGTAATAATCCCCCGAATATGATTGATGCTTGAGCTCTGAAAACTGACTTGCTCGAGCCGACTTCGTCTTTTCCCGTTTTGTATGGCATCGAAAACAATTTATCATTTTTAATAATATGTTATGAGGCCTTGATAATTTTGCTTTGGGTGCTAAAAATGGAAGCGAATGCTTTAATGAAAAGTCTGTGATGACATTTATTCAAATAAATAATTTTAGCAACTACTGATGATGGCGGCTGGCTGGTAGTGCCACCTTTTTGATACCGTTTTATAATATTTTTTGATGCTGTCTTTTTGGCACTGACTTTTCAAGTGAGTTGCCTTTGTCGATTGATCTGGTCTGTGCATATTATACTTTGTAAGACTATAATTATTATTCTATTCTTTATTGTACACAGACATTTTATATGGAAAAACATTTTACATTGACAATGTACAAAGGCGTGCTTATCCCTATAAGAGATTTCTTCCATATTATCTTAGATAATACATTTTGCTACTACTATTTCTATCGTCTTATTCATATATATAGTCCACACTCTCCATTAGTTATCAACTGAGGTCTAGGTAAGAATTATTTTTGCTGAAAATACTTTTTCCATATAAAGGGTTCTAAACCATAACTGTGTCATATATGCACATTGTACAATACCTAACACATAATGTAATTAAATAATAAGTTGGTATTACCATTGAACACGTAAACATACGTACTATAACATCGATTTTCAATAAAATTATTCATAAGACAATTATGACTTGTGAATAGTCAAGGTTATTGGAGCTTATTATAATTACAATTATAATGTTATAATTATATAATATTTGCCGAGATTTAGCTAGTGTATAGCTATCGGGATGAAGAATAACGTTGCCAATATGTAATTTAGAAAAGAGATGGTAAAATTCGTCATCCGAGTAATTGACCCGGTGGCTTAGTGGTTATAGCGGCTGGCACGGTTTGCAGTGGTCGTGGGTTCGATTCTCACTCGCGTGAAGAATTATTTCCATTTTCTTTATTAATAATTTTATAATTACAATTAGATATATCTTTACCCCTAAATAACTATAAAAAAGTGAAAAATAAACAATACATCTCAGCCCAGAACTGAAAGGGCGACCGCTACCTTAAGTCCATCATCAACTTTAATCAACCACTAAACTAGATACTTATAACATAAATAGGAGCAAGTAACCGTCCAAATTATGATGAGAAATTGAGGGACCCGCGGCACTTATACAAGACGGTCAAAGCCCTTAGGCGGAGGATGTTAATTTTCTTGGCCCCGGCGTGAATTGAAATAGTCGCTTTTATTATATAGGTATATCAAAATGCTATAATTGAGGGATTTTTCTGGTAACTATTAAAAGTAAAAAAATAGTACCTACAAATCGCCTGGATAGATGGCGTGAGCGAATCTCCTACCCGAAATTCTGTATGGAGAAGTGTAGAGAGGAGCTAGGCAGAGGATGTAGGTAGGCAGAGGATCATCTGTTTCTTGGCAGAATATAAAGTTATCTTATTATTTATTGTGTATGGTGGACGCACAGAGTCTGTCTGACAGTCATAACGGAGCTTTAAAGATTCCAATTATGAATGTCTAGTAGTCGTGAATAACACGGCACTTATAAAAATATAAATATTGGTATGTGTAAAAGAAAATAAATATACTAGTTCGTGCAATAATTTCCTCTGCCTTGTGTTTTATCTTAAAGCTTTATATTTTCCTCCATTATTTTCCTTATTATCTTTTAGAATCTATTATTTGAAAGTAAGGTTTCAACAACCCTCTTATCTTTTATTAATTATCTTAAATTATGTGAAAACTCAGATAACCGACTCTAAGAAAATGCAAAACAATAATATACTAAACCGAACATAATCCGACCTTAAACTCAGAGTTTTCTGTACAAAATATCACTTTACATTACTTACATGTAACGTAAGCATCCGATAAGTAGGGATTTCCCAAAATTCCCACAGAAACGTGATGTCTAAAGTTTACGTGAGCATATAAAAAGTTTTCATATCTATTAATATTGATACCAATAGCCCTTAAGGCAAAACACCAATATACCTCACCTACGGGAATATACATCTACCTTTTCCCTTTGCTATCTCTTACATTCATTAATATCACTATAAGCTCAATAAGTGTTCTGATTTCTAGTTAAGTTGCACAAAGCATTTTCGTATCACGATTTTCCCTCTTTTACCTTATTGTGTAGGAAAATATTTTCACCGAATTCCTTATATGCATTCATATAATCTTATAATGACGAAAAAGGACGAACTATCGTTTATTTCTCTCCGAATCTATACAAATATGCTATAAGACCATGTCGAAGAGGTTATAAGACGGTAGGGTTCCTTGCAAAATCTTAAGGCCCAGCCAATCTGCGCGGTGGACACATGGTCCAGTTCCCCCTAAGTCTAAGAAGATGGCTATGTCCAGCATTTGCAAGCACTGTTCTTGAGATAGTCAGTTTCAAATCACAACTATCCTAACTAATGTTATAAATGCGAAAATAAGTTTGTTTGTTACTAATTAATGCTAACAAAGACATAGGCTACATTCTCTACTCCCAAATAATATGTGACTATTGGTTAGGTAAATGAAGCGTGAAGAGGTAACAAACAAACCAATAAATAAACCTACTTATAATATTAGTTGAGACTCTATTTATTGGCTGAGTTCTGGTTCAGACATACATGAGGAACAGACTTTATAAAGTATCCAATTTCAGATATTTGATGGCACTTCCTCTTAACAGAAACATTGGGAGAAAAACATAAGATTTTGTACATAAAAGTTGATTGTCCCAAAGCTGTATATATTCATACAAAGTAATTTCATGGTAGTGGTGTCCCGTAAACTATTCGCAGTGACACAACAGGAAAATGACCCTCTATACTGGATCCCAGGAGTAAAGATGTGAAAGTTTAATAAGGATACCCTGTTTTTGCTGTGGCCCACGAAAATGCTATTTCCTAATTCTGTTTTGACATTTTGGTTATAGTAGGCAGTTGATGGACAGTGGTTTTATAGTTTATATGGATAGAAAAATTCAGTTCATAGAACTGTTGATCGTATGTACGAGTGATTAACTAGAATCTCATGAGTTTTGACACGTAAACTTAAGAATGCATTTTTCCCGGTCCTATTTTCCGCTGCTGTGCGTTGTCTGTCAATATCATTAACCGATCTTCAGATATATTTTTTACATTTCTTACATAAAAATTTGATCTTCATTTGTTTTTTTTTTACAAAATTTCTTATTTTGAATAAAAAATCCTAGATTCTTTTTGCTATCTATCTCCTATATTAGAAATAGGCGTTAGTTACGGTAAAGTTTAATCCAACTTATTTTGTGATTTTATTTAAGTGATGACTTTGTTAACTACGACCTCGCTGTATTGCGATTGGTAAAAGTCTTCTATTCTGTATTCTTAGAAAGAAGCTAGAACTTTATTAAGCTTCATTTATCTATTGCATAGGGCTCCATAATCCTCGAATAATTAGTATGTGGTGCCTCCGTCTTCTTCTGTTTGTGTCCTTAAAAGCGAAACGGAAAGTGCCAATACATTGATAAAAATAAATCTAAAAATTATATATAAAGTACGCCTAAAACTCACAACGCCATTTCTAGTTTTACCAGAGAACTAAAATAAAGGTAGTTATACATTTATTGAACTGTGCAGTTCGCTCGAAGCATAACTCTCTATAAATCACCAACTCCATGGCTCGTTACTCCCACATTTCCTACGAATCGATATTTACGATTCCACTGGCTTCCTCTTGCGTTTAGACGCTTCCGTAGTTAGATACGAGTATAGTGAGCATTCTGCCTAACAATGCCGAACCTAACCTACCTATATTTAATAGGATTAGTATACGGTATATGCTGTAAAAATGTTTTTGTTAACGTATTTTCTTAATCAATATATATTTTTATGTATATTATAAAAATTATTAATAAAGAAATGTTTTTTTTTTTAATACAAGTGAGATTTGAACTCACGTCCTCTCGCAAACCGTGCTTTCGCTCTAACCAACCGAGCTATCGGGTCAATTAACTCGGATGACGAATTTTACCATCTCTTTTTATATACGTTCGTTCTTACATATTATGCTGCTGGTAACAATAAAAGCTATAATATAGAAAACATTTGCATAAGCTGTTTTATAAGGGTTAAAATACGCTAGATTGTTATATTTGTGCCCAGTGCGGTAGTATGGAACTAAATTACACTTATACCCTTCCTCTTTGAAGAGAATGGGTATTACTACTTGTATACTGTACTCGTGTATAGCCTATAGCATACATCTTTCATTAAGTTACCTACTTAGATAAGATAAGATAAGATAAGATAATTCTTTATTTGCTCATAAACATAGTAGTTACAGATGTTATATTTATAATTTGTCCTTATGTTTAGCCAGTCAGACTTAGCATGCAAAATATCTACACACAGTAATCTATTAGGTATTTACATTTCTATAATTGTACACAGCATAATATATAGTAACTCATAGGTAACATATAGAGCTTACAACTTATGATTGTGAAATCATCTGTCTCCGCTATGCATAACAAAGCTGTGGGATTTCCTTTATTATCATGCAGTTCTGGCTACCCTGTGTCGAGAACGCAGCGTTTTCGTTATATATGTTTGTATTGTAAAAACAGTCCAAATAATATCCAGAATTCTGAGGTAAAAGTAAGATACTCTTACGTCATCATCATTATCATCATCAGCCTATTACAGTCCACTGTTGGACGTAGGCCTCCCCCAGGGCACGCCACAAGACTGCCATGGGGGGTATTTGCCACCAGTTAGTCACCACGCTGGGCAGGCGGGTTGGTGACCGCAGTTTGTATTTTTGGACTATATTGTCAACACGGGAGGCGCTGCTGCCCACCTCTCGGAAACCCTTAATCGCCTCGTACGGTACCCACGGGCAGACATGGGGTGGTGCGAATTCTACTCTGCCGGCATCACGCGACTATAACTCTTCGTATAACATCTAATGCTAAGCTTCACCTTCAATCTTAAGGGCAACTAGTCTTCAACAAGATATCCGGCTCACTGAAGGTTTCAAAAGGACTTGATTCATGCAATTTGGATTAGAAACGGATTGAGGCTGACAGACGTTTCTCCAACCTTTTCTATTTATAGCCTTGAGGTTTTATATAGGTACATGTAGCTATATAAGAGGGATGGAACTTTCGGGCACAATACATGACAAATTAAGTAATTTACAAAGGAATCAAAAACGAAGATGGTAGATTTATTAAATTTCCGATCAAATTGTTGCAGATGATATTTTGCAGCTGCTTGCCTAGTCCTGTATATTTTGGCATATATACTTATCTATATATTTACATACCCACGACATAAGACCTATAGACTATATGAGCGTTAGTCTATCCAATCAATGTTAAAGCTTTCCCTATATCAGTGGCTACAGTATGTGCTATTTCTCTCGACTTTAATTTGTGCCCAGGCTTAACCTTTCTCACCTTAATCTAATCAAACAAATTTTCTCGCACTAGTCGAATACAATTACTAGAACCTGCTCAACATCTCTCGGATACCCTTTTCAGAAATTAATCCACCCCATGCGGGTCGGGCATAAAATATTTCTTCGTGCAAGGGAATGATCGTTGAAGTAAGGAGCAAGAAGAGATGTTCCAGCTTCGATAGCTTTTAGGCTACATATCTATAGGTAGATGCTGGGCGGTGAGGACTGGCCCCTGTGTCTCCTAATTTGCAAAAGCAACGCGAAAGCGAAAATTGCAAAAAATTCGCTGGTTTCTAGTAAAATTTGTATTGCGTGCGTAATTAATATCGTAAAAATGACGAAATTTTCCGGGAAAAAATGCATATAATTATTTATTTATTAGGCTCTAGAGTACCTATGTGCCGTATAATACGGCCCGTATTACATTTAAATCAACTCAGTAAATTACCATAAAGAGGTGATAAGCAAACAAACTTACTTTCGGATTTATATAATATTATTTGTAAGTATGTATCTACCGCTGACACAGACAACAAAGCGCACAATAAACTAATTCTAACTAACATTACATAGTCTATTTACTTTTCGCGTAACCCCTAAACTACAGTCCAGAATCAAACGTAGTTATGCCAACTCTTCTTCGTACCGCCTTCAAAGGATGGACCCGTAGAATATTGTGCTCGATGAATCAGAGTTTAGGGTTGTGGGATGAAGATATTAAATATTGATGTCTATTCGCCAAGTTTATAAGGGTTTCTGACTTATTGTACCACCGGTGGTTGCGCTACCATAACTAAAAGTCTAAGCCATATGGGAAAAGACCATTGGTTTATGAAAGCAGGATTGTTTTGTGAATGTGAGATGCCACTTTTCACTGAATGTAGCGCATTCTCGCTTTTATTATAATAGCGGATATTTTTTGCAAACACTTGTCATCAAAATGGAGACTTTTACACCACACAGTACTTGTATCCGAATTTTCTTGCTCATAGGTTGTTTTACATAGAGAAAAAACTACATTTAGTATGGATGCAAGTTGCTGAGTGTTTGCTGCTACATACAGTTTTCTTTTCAAAGAATAACTCGTAAAAAGAATTCATTCGATGCAATCCGTAACGTTCATATATGTTTTCATTTCGGTATAGAAAGGTGTGTTCTAAAGGAGTTCCGGCCTTTATGGGCTCATTATTGATGCCACGAAAGTACGCTAGTGAGATAGACAAAGCTATAATTTGTGTGGGAAAAATTGATTTAAGGCTCGAGCACACCGGATGCATATGCGTACACGTAAGCATAGATGTCAAGCGGTGACAGTTCCATACATTAAACTCAGAGGTACGTGTACGTGTACGTCTACGCTTAAGTCCACGCATACGCACCCGGTGTGCTTGAGGCTTTATCCTTTGTGTGTGAATTTTAAGTATGTGTTTATAACGGGCCTTTGTTGACAGCTGATGTCATAAAAGTTGTAATATAGATTTTGAGGTCGTAAAATACGTAAGCTGATAAGGATGAAGCATAAATGGTTTTTTTATCATGACGTTTCAATCGCCGTGCTCATTAGCTCCAGAGGTTAAGCAGAACTTTAACATATAGTAATGATCAACCTACATATATGTACACATATAGCTAAGATCGAAAAAGAGATAATCACGTTTAGGGTCGGTTCATATCTGACGGAAGATGCGTCGAGCGTATCTCTAGGTACAGGCAAACGCACTAACGCATCGTCGGTTGAGTGTGAAAGAATGTTTTGTCATATATTTGTCTTCTGACGTTACGCGACCGAGGGTCGATAGAATGAACCGCCTAAATAGTTTTATGATACATCAAGATTCAGAAATGCCTAACTAGATCGTGTTTGCATAGAACATTGTATACATTGTGTATAAACTTCCTACACAAAAGATTTGTTTTTCATACATAATACGAGTCATGTTTTGCAAAATCATGATTACCTATATATTCTGTCAATTATTGCCACGGTTATAAAACCCAATTTACTATAGCGAAACCGGTAAATCAATAGATTTTAGGGAAATATTTTCTTCAAAAGAGATTCTGGGAGCAAACTGCTTGAAAATGGTTAAAGCCATTAGTAGGCAATTTACCGCCGGCGAAGCTGCTCTCTATTCTATAAACGAATAGTTATCTACCTATACAAATAGTTAAGGCCACATTGATAGAATTTATTTGTTGTACTTAGTATATTTTGTATACATGGCCATAGAGGAATAAGTGACATAGTTATATCTGTACTAAAAATGCGCTTCACTGAATGACGCTTAAATGGCTGTTCGTGGGGACCTGATAATTAGAAGCTATGTTCTTTGTATGACGTAGGAGTTTCGATTTGTAAAGTTTAAGCGGATGAAGAAGTTAATTATATATGTAACAGTAAGTCTTATAGTGGCAAAACTATCAGGAACTCTGGAAAGAATAGCCAATAGTATGTCATTACTAAATATTTTACTCTGAAGGTATATCAATGTAGCTTTATAAATAGTTTATAGCATTTAACATAGCAGTTCTTTTCTGGTATAAAATCCCCAAGTATCATGTATGTATGCACTTATGTAATATTAAATCAAAACCAGTACTAAAAAGTTAACTCGCCAATTTTCCCAACTCTCCACACAGCTCCCAGTCGTAAATCAAAAATGGCCGCCAAAATCTAATTTACAATTTAGCCGATCGCCCCAACAAATCATTTGGTGAAACGATAAAATCGAAACTGAGCCTTCTGCCGAGCATAGATAAACTTATTAACATAGAACTGAATTCACGAGATCAAATTGTTTTGAAATCTGTTATTTTAGGTTCGGTATGAATAATGGGCTACTATTTTAGTATTATTCGGAATATTAATTATAAGTATACAATAACCAAGATATAATCTCAAAAGGTAGGAAACGTTTTAATGGGAAAGGATCATTTGGGGTTTAATGTGCATACTCATTATACTATTGTTTTCGTAGGTTTAGACCAGAGGTCCCCAAACTTTCAAAAGTTTACTAGTTCTGGTGGACGCCATACAGGCCTACATCACATAATTAATTGTGAACCTCAATTTTTTCACGCCAACGTAGACACCCGTCGAGTCTCCTGTAGACCCTTGGGGGTCCACCTGGACCACTTTGGGAACCACTGGTTTAGACGAAATAAAGCTGTAATCATTTCACAATCATAATTTTGCAGTTTCATTTAGTTACAGTTATATTTGACTGATTGGTGTAGTAGTTAGTGGCCCTGCCTGCGACGCCATTGGTCATGGGTTCGAATTCCGGTAGGTGCAAATATTGATATGATGAATATCGATGTTCGTTTCCGAGTCATGGATGTTTCTATAATTGTCTATGTATTTATATACCGTTGCTTAGTACCCATGACCTTAGGGATCTTAGTGTGGGACTAGGTCAATGTGTTGTGAAGTGTGTGAATATTATTTAGATCTCATGCTACATGCAGATGAAGTTAGACTACTTTTGAAAGATACAGGTAACGAAAGAACTATATTATGTGAATTTATGTTTTAATCAATAAACAATAATAATAATAAATTTTATTTGAATTCAACAAGTATTTACAATTCATCCTTATCTAACATATAACAGAGTAGATATTTGTAGAAAAAAAATACTTTGACATAATACAAGGAGAGCTGAGTTTATAGCGGTCCCCACACTAGGTTAAGCCTGTATCGTGGGAGCCAGAAAAGAATTACAATAATAATTATCAGTGTGAATATATATATAAATGAAAAAACAAACAATGAAGAGTTAAAATGTTAGGAGTACTCTGAGAAGTTACCGTTGCATAATAATATATGTAAGTACGTACATAATATATAGAATTTAACATAAAAAAGTGAAGAAATCAAAGATATTGAATTGTATCAGGCGTCACTATTCGGAAGTTCAAATCTCTATTGAGGGATCGGTAGATAGAACTAACATGGAAAACTAATCCTGATGATGCCACGGGTGTTGGCGAAACATATGTCGATTAAAATTTTAATTGGTTTTCGGATTAGCAGCTATGTATTTATGGTTGCATGCTAGGTGCTTGGATCTGGCTTCTCGTTGCGACTGTAGTGTCTTGTGTTCGTGATCATGAGTAGGCAGATCCGAGGGTCAGCGGAGGGTATAGGGCCCGGTGGTGGGCGATCCCTCAATAGAAATCAAAGATAGGAGAAAAATCGAAGGAAACATGTCAAAAATCGATATGCAGCTGGAGTTTCGAGAGTACCAACATTTACTAGATGAATAGATGTATTGTTATTATTGTTTACTTTGTTATATAAACTTGCATCAGAATAACCAACTAGTAGTAAAACCTAATATTAAAGTGACATTTGAAAAGGCAACTCGACTGGCCTGAGGCCAAAAATGCGAAGCGGCCAGCCAAGTACTAACGTTTAGTGACGTCATCAGACACTACCTACACCAATACAGGCATTTTCTAGTTCATGTCTCAATTAACAAATGTACTTTAATATATTTGGAGGGATACTCGTAGATGAAATTTTAACTAATGGCAGTGCCTGCTGCGCCATAAGTTTTTTTTTTTTTCTCTCACACTTCACAACACATTAACTTAGTCCCACAGTAAGATCCAAAAGGTCTTGTGTCATGGGTACTAAGCAACGGTATATACCTATATATAAATACATAGATAAGTATGGAAACATCCATGACTCGGAAACAAACATCAATATTCATCATATCAATGTTTGCACCTACCGGGATTCGAACCCAGGACCTATGGCGCTGCAGGTAGGGCCACTACCTACTACACCAATCGGCCGTCAATAAGTCCTTGGTTCGACTCCTGGTAGGTACAAATATTTAGGTATGTAGTTGGTTATATAGTTTTTTAAACTTATTAGAGCGCGAGCTTTTTCTGTAAATGATATATAGTTTAAAATATTGTTTTATTGTTTTCTAGGCCTCATCATCATCATCATTATCATCAGCCTATTACAGTCCACTGCTGGACGTAGGCCTCCCCCGGGGCACGCCACAAGACTGCCATGGGGGGTATTTGCCCATAGTCACCACGCTGGGCAGATGGGTTGGTGACCGCAGTTTGTATTTTGGACTATGTTGTCAAGATGGGAGGCGCTGCTGCCCACCTCCCGGAAACCCTTAATCGCCTTGTACGATACCCACGGGCAGACATGGGGTGGTACGAATTCTACTCTGCCGGCACCACGCGGCATATTGAAAGAAATTAACTATTTTTTCCCCGACAAATAAAGTCGGAAAGATTCACTATTTTTCTGTAAATCAATTCAGAGGTTATCACTTCAGAATCATTGTCTGGGGGCCAATTCTCGAAAAGTCTTGAGTTGGAACGAAGCCGAAACGGAACCGTTGTAGACGCTCAGAACAAAGAGATTACTTTATGGTGACGTAATTAGACACATTTCAGTACGAGACAGATAATATTTGTTTTTATTCTGTCCTATTCGCGATCGATGCGTACTAAAATATACCTTATTACTAAAGTGGTAAGTATATATTGCTTCGCACCGCGATTCGTCAACGGTTCGTTATTGGTTGCGTTTTGGCTCAAAATTTTTCAAGAATTGCCCTCTGATGTCAGCATATCAATATTTGCCTGGCTGTCACTCACACTTTGTACCTATACATTTTATTTGCGTAATTAATGATTTTCCACTTTGTAATAAGAACAATAAAATATTTCTTAGTACAGATAAAATGTTATTCAAAGCAAAAACAGCTTGTTAATTGGCAAGAAGAAGTTAATTAGCCAACAGTACCTAATGTTTTTCAGAGTAAACAATATAATTAACGTGGCTGCTAACGTAAATATTATATTTATCTGTTTGTAATAACATATATAAAATAAATGTAACATCTGTGATATATTTTACTTCATTATAAAATAACTGGCTGATGCCCGCGGCTCCACTCGCGTGGATGTTGTTTATCGCGTTGGAGGGGTATAAAACATAGATAGTAGCCGATTCTCAGACCTACTGAATATAAAATTTTATGAAAATAGGTGAGGCCGTTTCGGAGGACGATGGTAACTAACATTGTGACACGAGAATTTTATACATAAGATGACAAAGAACTTATACAGGGTGTAATAAAAGAAGGGTATGTTAAGCGAAAAGCTATGTAAATAGCCCACTAAAAAGAACCTATCCACAAAATTTGAGACTCTAAATCACATGTTTATTTTTCAAGATTGCATGAACATTCCTGAGTTGTTTAGGAATTCTTCATACTATGTAGAAAATTAAACATGTGATTTCGAGTCTGAAATTTTGTTGAACATAATTGATCCAAAAAACAGAAATGGGTTACACAATAACTAATAAGCCCATTTAATTAGCCAGAGGATCGTCCGTTACAATTAGCGCGGAGAGCAAAGATTACTGAAAATCATATCAAAAATACATTTATTGCGAGTAATAATACTGTCGTATAACTCAATAGAACGGTACTTGTTCAGCATTTGAGTATTTGCCTGACTGTCACCTACACCATGTATATTATTATGTATGTATGTACGTAGATACACTCGGATATGAAAATTCCCAAAATAGCTGTAATACAGATTTAAACAGACAAAAAGTGAAAATAATAAAGTTGTAGGAACATTGGAGCCATTACACTTACAAATATCAGCCAGCGATTATTTATCAAAAGGTAATAATGACGGCCGATGCTATCGGAAGTGCGACGTGATTTACGACCTGCAAGTTAATCCGAGAGCCGGATTAATCGATATCACTCGATACTGAGTAATGACTCGATTGTAACTAGCGCGGCTTGCGGTTTTGTTCTCGAGTCGGGAGTATGTGTGTCGTTGAATCGATAAATACTTATCGATTTGTTTACGGTTCTTAAGTTAAGTACCTAGAGTAATTATTTTTCTACTCATGATTGCTACACGTACCATCAGGATATGCGACCAGAGACATGGAGGTTGTGTAGGTAATAGGTAATAGACATCACATCTTGGTGAATAGAAGTAACAATTTAGATCGATTCTAATCGAATAGAACACCTTAATAACATTGTATCGTGATCTAGTCTAGAAGTGAGCAAGGCTGAGGGGTAACTAGGAACATACTCGTAAGTAACATAGTTGTTATTGTGCAAGCGAGAGGATGCAATAGCCAGTATAGAGCGACACCTTTCTATCACAACGAAAGAAGTTTTTTTTTTTTTTTTTTTCACACTACACAACGCATTAACATAGTTCCCTAAGGTCTTGTGTCGTGGGTACTAAGCAACGGTATATAAATACATAGATAAGTATAGAAACATCCATGACTCGGAAACAAACATCAATATTCATCATATCAATGTTTGCACCTACCGGGATTCGAACCCAGGACCTATGGCGTCGCAGGCAGGGACACTACCCACTAGACCAAGCGGCCGTCAATCTTCAATTAGTTAATCTTCAAAAGTTCATAGTTACCCATAGGCCAAACAACCATCATAATTTTTATAATTATATTATTCCGATACTGATGCGCGGCTTCACTAGAATATATCAACTCCATATCATAGGAGTCGACTGAGGAACTCACGTATTCACTGAGGTGTTAATCTAGCAAATATTAATGATCATTTACCCCTATTTCGGCTATGCTGCGCGTGGGAGTCGAATCTCCTATGATCTAGCAGTTCCGCCTACACAATTTTGGGAACGAGTGTATATTATATTTATATCCAAAATCGATTACTATTATTGTCCCCTATTACGGAACCCGTAGTGTAATTTTCAAAATTACCAGTTTCTGCTACGTATCTAATTACCCCTTATCAGTTAAATCAATTTCACAACGTATGTTTAACTTTTGGAGTAAAAGGGTACCTATTAAAGCCTCGGGCACACCGGATGCGTATGCGTGCACGTAAGCGTAGACGTACACATACCTCTGAACTTAATGTATAGAACTGTCACCGCTTGACATCTATGCTTACGTCTGCGACGCATACGCATCCGGTCTGCCCGTGCCTATACAGTTCCATATATTACATACTACTATTATCCCCTATTACGGAACCCGTAGTGTAATTTTCAAAATTACCAGTTTCTGCTACGTATTTAATTACCCCTTATCAGTTAAATCAATTACACAACGTATGTTTAACTTTAGGAGTGAAAGGGTAGGTACCTATTATTGTTGATGATTGATGTTTATTTACATATATACATATATACACGGCCTGCAGAATCGAAAAGAAGATCCTTCAGCTACGTTCGTCATATCGAGGACATATGTATATGTTCGATGATAAGTTTTTAGCCTATCTCCTAAAAGGACGTCTCTGTGTTCCTCAGTCGACTCTTAATAAGCATAGACAAAATATTACTCGAAGATGGCTCTATTGATTTTGATGAAATTTTCTATGGTTGGTCTAGGTAGGGTTGCCACCCGTACAATCTTAATATATAAAAAATCCGTGTCACTGTGTATGTTCCGAATAAACTCAAAAACGAGTCAACTGATATTCATGAAAATTGACATATATATGTAATTTGGTCCAACTTAGATGATAGGATAGTTATTATTTAAATTAATGGTCTTAATAACTAATAATTAATAAAAACTGATCATCAACGTTGGTTGTTGTTATTAATCGTACGTTCCATAAGTCTGCAACAGATGGCGCCTTCTGAATTCTTCTGTCTTTTCTGCAGTCCACGCGGACGGAGTCGCGGGCATCCGCTAGTATTATATAATATAGTGCTATATTTCAGTCCATTGTACTATATGTTATAGAAAAATAATACTATATATTCATTGGTAATTCATTCTTCGCGCTTTATTAATCAACTGTGACTGAAGCGAACCCACAACGTAGCGTTGCGAATTTCCTAATGAAACGCATTCACGTTATTCCTTGTAATGTAAATATAAATAAATAAATGTGTAATATTTTTCTTCTTGGATTTCCCAATAGCACTATATTTTTTGCAATGTTTCGAATAAAATACTATTTACCTTTAAAAAAAGGTGGCAACCCTAGGTCTGGGGACAGTTTTAATGCATGATTTTATCTTATTATTCAGTAGATAACACGATGATTGGGTCTAGTAAAATAGAGGCGTCACTTGTATAAAATAATTCAATAGCAAATATCGCAATTCACTACCCATAGCCTAGCAATCTTTAGTAGGTACTACAGTTGCAAACTAGTTAAAGTTTGCGGTTTCGTTCATGATCAAACGATTTTACTTCATATTCCGTTCACAGTATAGACATAATTGTGCGTGTAAAGTACTTTGCCTTGTGGTAAAGTTCGCTTTAATGCTGTCATGAAATTTCGCTTTGAGAAGTGAAACCATGGGTTATATTCAGGATTTTAGTATGCGCAATCTCAGTTTTTATAGCTCCTTTTCTGTTAAAAACGGTGTTCTATGTCTTGTTAAAATTCATTGACGATATTATGCTTCTGCATAACATAAACTCCTGTACTAACGCTGCATCTCGTTCCGTGCATGTCGTAAGAGTCGACTAACGAGCTCGAGTATTTTATTTATTTATTCAAATAATCTACAACTTCTCTTAGATATATTACATTTGAAGATATTGTACTATGATAAATCATTTACATATTATCCTATAGTAAGCAATTAGTTACTTTAATACTCGTAAGTTATTTATAAGTAAATTAACAAATAGGGGTTCTCGGGCGATAAGCTTAGCAACTTAATATATATCATTTACATCTATCCTTGAACCGCTAAGCGTGGTTGCGAGATCTTCTTGAAGATCCTGGAGATCTGGCTACGCCATTTTAGGAAAACAACTATATTCATATGTATGTATCTGAGTTGCATTTACTGGACACTATGATGATCTCCGACCGTATTTAGGTCAAGGCGACCAATCTCTACGGGGATTGGTCAGGTACGCAGGAGATTTTGTAGCGCACAAGTGTGTGCGCAAATACAGATGCACTCTCTATTCCGTCACTCTCATAGTCCGATGGGACGAAAAGCCGACACGACCGGAGAGAGATCAGGCGCAGGACCAACGGTTTTATGTGCTATCCGAGGCACGAGCTAAGTGACAATTTTACAACATTAAAATCCGTACATGAAATAAATTCATTGGTACAGGCCCGTGACTGGGATCGAACTTATGCCTCACGCTTGGAAGGTGCACGTCTTAACAACTGGACACTATATACTATCTGTTGATTATTGACATGTAATTTTCTAACTCCAATTTTGTGGATAGGTTCTCTAGTATAGTATTTTCATACCAATAACCCTTGCAAGTTTGACGGGATCAAGTTCAATCGCTCCTAGAACATATACAAAACGATGTAACATTGTCTACGGGCTCTACGATCCCCCTCTATAGAAACGTCATGCAATTGAGAACACATCAGCATTACATAAACTCGTATGAGAGGTCAGGCCCACCGCAATTTCCTGACGCCTCGACTCGGTTTCCTGTCACCCACAATGGCTGACGTTTTAAACCGTACTACTATTATGGGTGACATTACAGACTATCTGCTTAACCTGCTTTTGGTATTGTAGTTTAGGGTGATGGGAAATATGGCTGTTACTAGCAGACAGCTACGACTTTGTCCACGTAAGGTTTAGAAGTCATTTTCTTTTCTCGAGGGAATTTCGAAAAATCCTTTCTTATCGAATGCTCATGCCATACAAAGAACACGCATTCGAAGATTTTGCCATGAGTTGTCAGATATGGGAGTATGCGGAGCGCTGTGACGAGACGTGATTAACAGCTAATTTCAATAACCGATCTCAAGAGATTTTTTGGATATTTGAGATTAAATGTTCAATTTATTTAGTACAAAATTTGGAATAAAAAAATCCTAGTTTCTATTCTATTATATTCTTTATTGTACACAAACATTATATACAGAAAAATAATTTACATTGACAATGTATAAAGGCGTGCACATAACTATAAGAGATTTCTTTCAGCAAACCAAAAAGTTTCTTTATGATCTCTAGTATTGAAATTACCCGTAAATAGATAATTATGTTTTAGTGATGGAATAAGTCAGTAAATTTGATACACCTTTGTCGTTATCTATCGACAAAGTGAGTACAAAAGCGTTTATGTGTAAAATTCGATATTTTAAACACGGGATCTAAGAACTTTTATTCCTTCATCATCATCCTTGGGCAAGGTTAATGGCGAACACCACTGTTTTGTCTGGACTTAGACTATTGTAGAATTTAAAACCTTCTTTTTCATGTAAAACAATAGATAAGTATGTAAAGCTTTATTAAATAAAGCTAAGAATAAGAGGATTAGTTCAAAAAAATACCTATCCCTGACATACGAGAGCGTTTGACTATAATTCGCTTATTTTAAATCCAGCTTATTTATCCGTATATATTACAAAAGCACGATAGATTGACCGTTATTTACCGAGACCCTTGTGCCAATCTGTGTTCAGAGCCGCAATGTACATTGACTTAATTCCGGTCACTTCGTGTCGGCTCTGTTGACACTGACGGAGTGCAGGCCATTGGGCGTATTTCCACTTGACGACACGACAACGACAATTCGTCATTTTCTATGGCAGGTCGTATCGTGGTCGTGTCGTCTAGTGGAAAAACGCACTATTTAGGGATTTAGGTGCTGGGCCGACGGAAAATTTAAGAAGTAATGCCAATGAGTTACCTGTGTGTTTTCTCCTCTTTCTTCTTACGCGCAGTATTTATCGTAGGGTTTAGGTTCACAGTTCACTATAGTCCACTTTTAGGGTAAGGACACTCTTATTGGGTAGGTCAGTTTGTCACACATAAAAATTCACTTGCCGAGACGCGAGGTCGGCGCCCGCGTCCGGCGACGAAGAAAAGAGCGGGCTATTCAAATAGGGAGATACAAAATTATAGTTTTCATACGCACAATGTCGTGGTCTTGTCGTTGTCGTGTCGTCTAGTAGTTATTAAATAGATATTCAATTATAAATAGTTGGCTATGTAAAGTAAAATGTAGCTTTGTATTCGTAACAATAAGGTTATTATTTTTAATATTTATTGTAACAAAAACCTTGTTGTAATAATAAATAGACCGAATTATGGTGTGTTAATAAAAAAATGTTTTTAATTAGGATTCTGTAACCCGTTTCAAATTGCTATGGAATCCTTCGTCCGCAAGTACGACTTGCATTTGGCCGTTGTTTTATACAATATCGCGTATACAAAAAAAAACGTACACAAAACAAATGCAAATAACTCAAACACCCACTTAAGAAATCCGATAAAATTCCGGCAAAACAGAAAGAGCTTCTAATTCTCTTAATCACTCGCAATTCTTCAGCGAAACAAGATATTTTAGAGGAATCGGAAATATCGATTGCTGAAAACAAAAGGTGCGAGATAAGCTTTATAAAATCCCTTTCTTCGAGGGTAGTCGAGTGCAAAATTACTTGCTCATGCGCTAAACTTCGTAACGGGGATCGGTTTAAGTAAGTCTATTACTTGTTCCAGGTAATGCAAATTGGGTTTGACGAGTAGGCACAATGTCACCGTAATGCTATTGTGGAAATAGCTTGGGCCTTATATATAAACCGTGTGTTAAGTTAAGCAACCGTTAAGCACGACATTTGACAGCAAAATATATCGAATATTTGTCAAATTAAGCGTTAAAATTTGCCTTATGATTGCTTTTTTTTTGTAAGGCCGCTATGTTTTTGTGTAATGTTATAATAAATAAATAAATAAATAAATATTCACACACTACACAACACATTAACCTAGACCCACATTAAGATCCCTAAGGTCTTGTGTCGTGGGTACTCTATACATATAATAAAAATGTAACGGATCGCTGTCTGTACATGGCAGATATATGAGAAAAATATTATAGGAGACCTTTATCAACGCAATAGGACCCAAAACGATGATTTTTGGAATTTTTGTCTGTTAGTCGGTTTGTTTGTGCGTTTGTGCACGCTAATCTCAGAAACGGCTGAACTGATTTCGATGCCGTTTTCATAAATATATTGTGACAGGTCCCACTTAACATACAGGGTAATTTTTGGTCGTCAACGTTCCCGAAAACTACGGAATCTCCTCATCATCACGGTCATTTTTCTCCATGGAAGCATACCTGGGAAGTGTCTAGTTCCCAAGATATTAGGGTCCAAAGTTGAGTAAATAGACTGCGATTTTCTGTATAATTGCACATTGACGCGTGTAGCAAGATTGTTTCACGAGAAATTATTAATATCTGTCTATAAAAAAACTAGCATAAACACTGGACACTATAAATTTCGTCCGAACAAGTAATATAAAAATTCAAAAAAAATTTGGTACGTCGTTTCCCAGCATTTTTTGTGGCATAAACTTACTTTATTTGATGTATAGAGTACGTACCCTTCGTTAAGAGTGGTAACGAAAAAACACCCTGTATAGGCTACTTTTTATCCCGGGAAAATATTTTTATCCCGGATAATTTCGACATTTTATTTTTCTGTAGTCCACGCGGACGGAGTCGCGGGCGTCCACTAGTCTAAACTATGTACGTACGTGTTGTATGCTAAGTGCTCGGCCCCGCGGTATACATATGTATGGCAAAAGCATTATACATATACATGTATAGGCAGTATACAGTATACAGTGTATAAGTATATACAGTATACACATATTGCAAAATATTCGCTCCTTAGTTATCCTTTTAGTAAAACGAAAATAATGAATTTTTACATACATATAATCACGCCTTTTTCCCTTTTGGGGTAGACAGAGCACCAAGGGCCGATAGAACCACATGGTGCCACTTTTGACCAATTTTGAGGGTATAGTTGAGATGTACAAGTTCTGTTAGTAGTGACAGGTGGTCAGCCCATCGCCTACAAAACACCAATACCCTCTTATCCCTCTACTGACTTGTGCAGTATGCCCGGGAAGAGAAGCAGCTGTAGTATTATACGTTTTTTTTTCACTCCCAGCAGCATAGAAGAAGAATTTTTACTTATCTTAAAAATATACATATTTCCATTAGACATACACGGAAACAATAAGAATAATAATAGTATAATTAAAAACGACGATTGAAAAAAAAACGTATCGAGTATTATTTGATATCATGAATTGAGAGATCTGTCCGGTGCGTTGGCATACAGCCAATCAAGTGCGAACCAATTAAAAAAGTAATTAATAACTCAATTTGTATACATAACCGATGAAAGTAAATTGATTTTGTGTAATAAATAACAAATCTTGTTATTTTATATATCAAAAATACACCTTGTTTAATTTAGGCTAAATTGTATCAAATAAAAGGTCAACATAAATAAAATTTTAATAAATTAGTAAAAATTAATATTGTGTAGAATGACAACATCTGATGAATGATAACATTTGATTCTACAATAATAAACTTTTACAATATTAACAAGTTATGAAAATAAGATAAAAAGAAAGTGTATGTGTATGTATTCTGTTCTGTTCTGTTCTATTCTATTCTATTCTATTATATTCTATTCTATTTAACATAAGTTGCGGTATCTAATAAATAAAAATAATAATTTAATCATAGTATTATTTATTTATCCGATTCTTTTTTATTTTATATGCCAATGAGATAAACTTATTATATCGCCCACATGACATTAATGAAAATATTACAACTAAAAATACAAAGCTTATCTACACTAATTAAATGACGTAATACGCAAACCCTATAAATTCACAATTAACTATTCCAACCCATACTTGTAACCGAGCAAGAAACCTGATATCTGAGGATATCCCGAATCGGTAGATATTTCTGTCCCAAACGGGACCCAATTCTAACGGTCCTCGACATAATGTCTACCTACACTCAAGTTTTCTGTCCATGCAAATATCTGATAATAAAATGGCAGATTTGTGATCAGTTGATATTATTATACTCCCTAGAATGAAGGTATAATATTATACCACCAGTACTCGACATTCAACTCTAATCCTACCAACTATTCGATACACTTAACAGTGCTTTTTTATTTGATTTATACCAAAGAAAAGCTGAAGCGGTGATATATCAAGTATTCTCCGGATCGGGGGCGTAAGTTTGATTAATATATTTATTTTATATTAGTATTTTATTTTTTTATTGTTAAATTGTATGTAAGTATATTTTAATGTCCATCAGACTTTGAGAGTGAAGAAATAAAGAGTGCACCTATGTTTGCACATACACTAATTGCGCTCCATAACAACAGAAATTCGGTGTGGATAAGATCATCATCGTCACCTAAGCAAAAGTCAGCTGTTCATCCATCCGCCATTTCGTTTTTCAAATATTTGTATGACCATTAATCTCGAACTTCGACATCAAGTCGAGGGGCCTTAGAATTGGGACCCTCATCCGCCGCACTAGCAAAACCTCACATAATTCTGAATAGACATCGTAATTACCATAGACATAGAGATAGTACTGTACACTCTACGTGCTCAATTTCCATAAAGATATAATGCAAATGGCGTCGATAAATAAAGCATGAGCCGAAATTGCGGCTGATTAGAAACATAATTAGGTCGCAAATGTCGGTCGCTATACAATGCCTATTGAAGTTAGTTTCATTGAATCGCTGGAGAGCGAATTTAGAACTGCCGATAATCGTGCCGAGCAAACGTAGCGGCTCATTAATTTTGCAAATCCGAACTCGGTTGTTGTGAATTTTGAAATTTTGTGCGCGCGGTTTTGGTGCCGGATAAGCATTAAATATAAATAGCAATATACTTACTTAGCAATTTAAACATAGTATTACAGTTGGTTTTGTAACCAGAATAAGGTAGATAGAAGTGGAGGATCGTGAAACGTGTTTTAAGGCGATAATTATACCAAGGGCCGAGTTTCCAATGTTCTGATAGCCTATCGAAAGCATAAAGTTGATGCTGTTTATATAGATCCGTGTCGTAGAACCGATGGACGGTGGAGTAAACGGATTCTCGAATGGAGACCGCGCCTCGGCAAGCGTAGCGTTGGGCGCCCTCCGGACAGATGGACCGATGACTTAAAGAGGACGGCTGGTAGTGACTGGATGGCAAAAACGGGAAATCGAGCCTTGTGGCGTACACTGGGGGAGGCCTACTTTCAGCAATGTACTGCAATAGGCTGACGACGACGACGATATAGATCCAGTTTAGAGAGACATCAAATTTATCCTTCAAATAGGCTATCTGGCCGTTAAAAGAATCGTTCTTAACTACAATAACTTTGCTAGTTTTTTTTATAAACTTGTGTATTGGTACTCGCTTAAAAAACTTACAAAACCTCTCACTATTTGTAATATGACCGTTCTTCTTCAATCATACATGGATTCGATCCTTGTAGATTCAACTAGGTTCCCAAAAATTTTAATAAAAATCTCTACAGAAACTTTAAAAAAACAATAGATATTATTAGACTAGCAACAACATAAAATACACGGAACATTAACCACAAATCCTTAAAATATTAAAAACACAACATTTTTACTCGTACACACACCAAATGGTTCACCCGTGTAATTGCAGCTCCCATTTCTAAAGAAGCTGCAGACAAAGCGGGGTACGAGCCACGACTATTTGTCGCATATATTTAACCTCAAACCGTCTACATGAATAGATACGTGGCTCGGAAATTGCGGTCTCATGGGTGGGAGAGGCGCATTCAATCGACTGTACTGTGACGTCAGCCGTGCTCGTGCAACGTCAGACGATGCGTTTGATCTGGCGTGAGTGGGTGAAGATTTGCAATTATGACTTACGTATTGTACCTAAAAATTGTTGCCCCTAATTTTGATAACGGACTGACTCGGTGCTAGCTTACATAATGTATCGAACAATCTGACATAAGTTTATGTTTAGTGTAAAATATTTAGCTATATTAATATTCTTTTTCTATATTCACTTTTCACCAATTAGCCTATAAATTCTCACATGATAAAGCTTACTGCCGCTTTTCTGGTATCAATTCGAGAATCTAGCAAACAAAATGGGAAATGTTTCAGAATCATTCTAAATAGATACTATATGTAAGTTGTTAGTGCCAGAATTCGTTATGTGGCAGAGTGATAAGTAGGTGTGTAATTCCCACACTTCTTCTCAACTTCTTTGGGGTAATGGGTCTATTTAAGTGACTATTTAAGTTTACACATCTATTAGTATTATTTTAATTAAATAAGGAATAAGACCGAACTTCAATAGGCTATGATAATAGCTTTACGTAGGTTGGCTATATCTATAGCTGTTTAATGTGATGTTTTCTTTCTTGTATCGTTAATATCAGCCTATTGCAGTCCACTGCTGGACGAAGGCCTCCCCCAAGGCACGCCACAAGACTGCCATGGGGGGTATTTGCCCATAGTCACCACGCTGGGCAGGCGGGTTGGTGACCGCAGTTTGTATTTTGGACTATGTTGTCAATACGGGAGGCGCTGCTGCCCACCTCCCGGAAATCCTTAATAGCCTCGTACGATACCCACGGGCAGACATGGGGTGGTACGAATTCTACTCTGCCGGCACCACGCGGCCATATGTCGTTAATATACGATTCTTATATTAAAAGAGAAAAATAGGTACATAAATCGTCTCAACTGTAAACATAAAACTGGACATATGAAGTGCACACTGCACATAGCCTGGCCAAACTAAGCGTAACATTCGCACACAACTCCTAAATTAAAATTCCCATCAGTTGTTGAAATGTAATAACTGCGTAACTTTGTGTTTGCAGTTACCGAGCGACCCTTTAGCAAGTTAGATTTTACGAGTGCCGCCATGTTTTATTTCACTTTGAAAATGGTCAGAGTTTATATTTATCGCTGTTTATAATGTGTTTTGGAAAACAATCTTGAGATCTAACGCGTGAATGATGTTGAAGCAAGATTTTTTGCAGTATGTACCCATATATTGGGTTGATGACACATTGAAGGACAATAGCCATTGTAGACATTTTACTGACATTCTTAAAAATTATAACATGAAACAACATATAACGGAAGCTACTAGAAATACATCATGCTTAGATCATATAGTGAGCAACATTAAAGGCGCCACTGGGTCTCTACTATCTCTTTGTTTATCGGACCATGACACTGCCCAGTTGCTGTGTTTCGATGTTAAGCCAATACTAACCCTACCCTGTACCATTTTCACATTTAAAAGATGTTATTCTGTCGAGAATATAAAAATTCCAAAACTATCTCGAAAGCTCACTTTTTACAGATGTTTATAAACAGACTGACGCAAATATGGCGTTTAACTTCTTTCACGATTGGTTTTGTTTATTGTACAAACTTTGTTTTCCTATTATTAAAGAAAAAATCAACACAAGACCAAATTTACAATGGATTTCGAGAGGGATAAAGAAAAGCTGTAACACAAATAGAAACTTACGACTTAAATACTATGTCAAAAAGAATCATATCGAAAAACATAGATATCGCTGTTACTCTAAATTATTAAAAAAGTGCATAATAGAAGCGAAAAGAAATACAAATACTAAATTCATCTTGAAAAGTAAAAAACATATGTAAATCAGCTTGGAGAGTAATACAAAATGAAACACAGGGTACATCAGTTAGACATAATTATATTGACAAAATTGAATTAAATGGCTGTAACATTACGGACCCCTCACAAATAGCAAATACATTTAACGAATTTTATATTAATCTGACATCTAATTTAAATAATCAATCTGACATAAACTTGAGTAACAATTTAAAACCATTAAATAATTCTATTTATCTCACACCTATTGACAAAAAATATGTAGAAAAGGTAATTATGACACTAAATAATACGAACTCCGAAGGATATGATAATGTATGCACCAAGGTATTAAAGGCATGTAAGGAACAAATAAGTAAGGTACTAGCATTCTTAGTAAATCTATCAATAGAAACAGGTACCTTTCCAGAAAGGTTGAAGCGTTCTGTTGTTAAACCACTATTTAAAAAAAAGGGGGAAATAACTGCCGTAAACAACTATCGACCAATCACATTGATACCTATCCTATCAAAACTGTATGAAAAAATAATTCATAATAAGATTGTTGCATTTTTCGATAAGTATAACGTAATAAATAAAAATCAGTACGCATTTCAAAAAAATAAATCTACAACTTTGGCAGCATTTGACTTAGTGAACAACCTATTACAAAGTATAAATAATGATAATCATACAACAGTTCTCATATTCGACATGTCAAAAGCATTTGATCTAGTCTCACATCAAAAACTAATACCCAAATTGGAAAACTGTGGTATTAGAGGTAAAGCCATTAAATGGCTAACGACTTATTTGCACAACAGACTGCAGTCAGTAGAAATAACCCAACTAAACAGCAAAAAGCGGGTGGGGCTGTGTCGGGGCACACGGCCGTTGGTTTTAACGTGAAACGTCTATGTTAGCGAATCGCTTTTAAAGTAAAAGATTGAAATGAAAACAAGATGGACGCTGTTTTAAGTATATTAATAAAAAAGAACAGGTACGTAATAGAAACATAAAATACATAGCAAATGTTTATATATTTATTGTCACTTTCTGGTTATTTTAAATAGCAGCCGCCCACGACTTCGTCCGCGTGAGGGGGCGTTGTACCCGTGCGAAGCCGGGCAGGTTGTTGTATAGACTGTAGCCTTCCTTGGTAAATGGGCTATCTAACACTGAAAGAATTTTTCAAATCAGACCAGTAGTTCCTGAGATTAGCGCGTTCAAACAAACAAACAAACAAACTCTTCAGCTTTATAATATTAGTATAGATATAAATACTGTCCAAATTACACTTATTTTTGTATAAATCAATCGGTTCAAATAAACTTGACAAACACACGAAAGAATCACCACGCTATAAAGTCGGAGTCACGAGTTACACTGAATAGAAATAAGCGTGAGCGCCGGTTTCGCACAGTTATCGCAGTATCCCTCCCCCGCCGCCCCGCTTGACCCCGACACGAACTCAATGTCATAACAGCGAGCTGACTATATAAGTGAAATATTTACACCACATTTTTGTTTCTAAGACTAATAGTTTTTTAATTATTAAGGTACGATGATATAGACCTTTTCGTTACGGTCCAGTTTTTAAACCTGGTACCCGTATGTGTCGGCGCGATTTTAAAGACGTTTCACGTCAAAATATGGTTGAAATATATAAATCTGAATTCAAAGTAAATACACTTGGTGTTCCACAAGGAAGCATACTAGGCCCACTACTATTCCTAATTTATATTAATGACCTTCCATATTGTACTAATCATAAAAGTATAATTTTTGCGGACGACGTATCGGTGATAGTAACAACAAACAAACGAAAAAGTATACTTGAACACGAACATGACGTAAATAATACATTAATGACTATTGTTAATTGGCTCGATTTTAATAACATGAAAACAAACATTGACAAGACATGTTACATAAACTTCAACAATATACAAAATTTAAACATTAATTATAAAGGGCAAGTATTAAAACATACAAACAGTGTAAGGTTTTTAGGTATAGAAATAGATAATATGCTAGATTGGAAGCAACATGTGGATAATGCATGTAATAAAATTAACAGATTCTCATTTGTTTTATATAAATTAGTAAAGACAACAACAAAAGCTACAGCTCTTACGGCCTATTTTGCTTATGTTGAATCAGTCTTACGTTATGGGCTAATAATTTGGGGAAACGGCACTGATATAAATAGGGCATTCATAGCACAAAAAAAATGCATTAGAGCACTCTGTTGCATAGCACCAGACGAGTCATGTAAACCCCTATTCAAAGCATTAAATATCCTACCACTGCCCTGTCTGTATATATTTGAAATAGCCAAATTTGTAAAAAAAAATCCACATTACTTTACTCAAGCCAAAGATTTATACCCACGAAGTACCAGAAATACCGATAGATTAGTCTTCGATTTTATACCCAAAAGTGCTCGTATAAAGAAAAACTGTTTCTGCATGTGTGTAATAATTTTTAACAAGATTCCTAATCATATAAAAGACATGTCATTTAACTTGTTCAAAAAAACACTGCACAAGTGGCTTGTCGCACACACGTTTTATTCAATCAAGGAATTTCTTGAAAAAAAATAAAATGCAACAGTATGTACCTAATAGGTAAAATTATAAGATTCATGCATTCATCATGTTTATACATTTGGCTTATTCTGGCATAATGATTCATAATAATTTTTTTTTGACATTTGTAATTTTGTAACTTCTTACCCAATTATAAAGGATTTGCATGCAATGTATTATTGTTAAACATGTGCACTTTCATAATTGTATTATTACCACCTGTAACATACCATGTTTAATGCAAATAAAGACATTATCATTATCATTATCATTATCATTATCCCATACATAGTGCTTCTCATATACAAGCATGTGAAGATGCGGGGCTTCACTGGAATACCTGCTGCATCTCCTTGCTCGTCGTAAAAGTCGACTAAGGAACTCGGGCATTTTCTCAGGCGATAAACTAAAAACTCTTTCCGGGCATACTGTATAAGTCAGTAGAGGGATAAGTGGGTCTTGGTGTTTAGTAGGCGATAGGCTGACCACCTGTCACTACTAACCGAACTTGTACATCTCAACTATACCCTCAAAATTGATCAGAAGTGGCACCATGTGGTTCTATCGGCCCTTGGTGCTCTGCCTACCCCGTAAGGGATAAAGGCGTGATTATATATATAGGTATGTATGATAATTTATCTGTCCCGCTATGCTTAAATTCAAAAAATTCAAAATTCAAAATCATTTATTCGACATGAAAGCATTAACACTTGTTTGTCGATTGTCTAATTATATGTTACTTTCTATGTTCGCACCCCAAAAATGAAACCGCTACCAAACAAAAAAGGAGGTGAATTTAAACAACCCAAAAATAAATAAATCGCAAAGCTTTTGCTTTGGCAACGGTCACCACCCCAAGGTGCGATTTGTTACGGTCTGTCAGGCATAAGTTAGCGATTCGGGGCTTAATAGCCACCAACGTGGAGAATAAGAGTTAAGGTCGCCTAAAGACGAAATCCAGAAGAGCTGCTACACAGTTCTCCTTTATGGCAAAACCAACATTAGGTCTGACACACCGCATGATTCTACTATTACTGTTACACTATCTCAGTGAAGTGTCACTGCTTGGAAGAAGAAATAGCAAGAAAACTCCCAGCGACACAGTCAAAACTAAGTAACATATTAACAAAAGAATCTTACATTGGATAAGATATCAGATGAGGAGCTGGGGAACAAAAGCGGACTTGTCCCATTAATAACATTTTACACTAGAGCAAAAAAACTCAATTAGTTATATGCATATAAGCTGGAATTTGTGCATTTCACTATAATATAGTATGTAATACAATATAACAAATACCCTTGTTGTTGGTCACAAAAATATGTGTTTTCATTTTTTTATATTTTTTTTTGTATTGGACAAGTCCGGTTTTGATTTTTAAAGGTGGACAACTCCGGTTATGTTCGAAATAGTTATGGACATGTCCGGTTATGATTAAAAACTAGATTCTATTATTGAATTTTTTTATTTACAAACTATACGAATTCACCCACATCTGGTTCGCAACAGTCGCAATTGTCACTATGGTCATCGTCTTCGTCATTTATTTGACTTGTTTCAGCAATTGCCACTGGTAAGGTATGGAATATATTATTTTTAAACCAATCAAGCTCTTTATTATCCATCCAATTATCTCCGAATTGTTTCTTTAAGAGTGTTTCAACATCTTTTTTCTTGTTTGGTTTTGGTTCATTAACCATTGAAAATCTTTGTAGTAAACTCGGATGTGTTTTTGACATTTTTAACAATGATACAGCATTTTCTGATGATTCATCTCCATAGTAGGTGTTTAAAACTTTCACGCCAAAATTTACGTGATTTAAAACTGCGCTAGGATCTTTTCGTATATTTGCACGGCCTCGGCCACGTGCTCTGCCCCGACTGCGGCCCTGATTTTTTCGTGTTGATTGTTGAGATTGACTAGGAGTTTCTGTTTGGATGATGGTTGACTTTCTTTCTATTATTATTCTCTTTGCATCTCGAATACTTTCTAGTTTCTTGTAATAGTCTTCAAGTTTTTTGACGTTGTATAGGTTCCAGTTTTCAGCTAAAATATGAACTTTGCCATGCTTTGCGTAAAGTTCATGATATGTTTTTGGATCCAAAATGAAAGGCTTCTTCCGCAAATCCTTTTCGACCCTTCCGAACACTCGATCCGCCGGCAAGAAGCTGTGACCGCGTACAGGGAAAGTCAGTACGATTTTCGTGACATTTTGAGGGGCATAGTTTTTCAACCAAAAAATCAAAGTGTGGACAACGTGTGAGTTTTTATTTTGCCCTCCACACCCGTCCGAAAAAAGACGTAAAACTTCCACTTCAGAAAAATCAGTAAACATCAGGTATGTTAAAAGAGCAGACGCAATTTCGGTGGCGCCTTTTTTAGCTTGGTTTTCTGTCCATATGAAGAAATGTGGCTCTTTTGTAGGCATATCAGTGATACAGAAAGAATAAAGTCCTACTTGTCGTAAATAGAAACATTCCTGGATTGGCGTTTTAGGAAGGGATTGAATTTGTTGGAGATCAAAACATATTGTCATGGAATTTTCCGGTGTTTCTTTGGTAAGGGAAAAGAATGCTTGGGCCCTAGCTTTATGAACTCGAAGTTGAAGTTTCAATGATTGAAGTTCTTCAGGATTATTTTCAGTCTTTTGCTTATTTTTCAGCAGTTCGCAGGTACTACATATGTCGGAAGATGGTGACGTAAACCCAATGTTAAATTCGTTCTCGAAAACATTTCGGAACATCGATTGTGTGACTTTTAAATCATCAGTCGCTGAATTATTGTACAATTCCCACAACTTTTTTACGTTTAGCTCGTATGACAGATAAACTCTTTTCGATTTGTTTCGATTGTAATGTGACTCCTTTGCTGGCAAACTTCCGAGGAATTTTCTTACAGATTCCTTTTTATCAATACTTTTGAAACTTTTTCTGTCTCCTCCTCTGCCGTCACGTGGCGTTTTGCCTTCAAATAATGTGCTCGCAATTAAGTTCACCCTGTGCTTACTGAGCCCAAGAGCAGCCAAAAAAAATGATTTGCATACTTTAACTAGCCTCTTTGAATCACGGAAGAGAAAGTATGTCACAAAGTACTTATTTCTCTGCGGCTTGCGAGATTCTTCTCTCGATCTTTCTCTTTCTATGGGGCATGGTGATATGAGCCGTGACAAGTAAGTATCCTGTAAATTTTTGCCTTTTTTTTCATAAAGTAGTTTGCGGTTATATACAATTTCGTTTAATGTCAAAGTCTGGCACTTAAATTTTCCCTTCTTATGTTCACACACAGACTCGAAATTCAAAGCATGGGGGTCGTTATCTGCGTACCTAAAACAAAATGATAGCAATTTTAAATTCATGATAGGTTAGAATAATAACAAACACGCACCGGTAGGTATAATAATAATACACTCACTTCGAATCCCTGTTGTTTTTCGCTTGCCGTCCTTGTTTTTTTCGTTTACGTGTGCCATCATTTATATTGGCCACTATTTCTTCGTTTTCGTCCATAATTTTGCCGGTTTTCTAATAAAATGCTTCTAAAAATTACAAAAGCACTGGCCGCCACACAGCTGATTATCTTTTTTAATTTATCAATGTTGCCACAATTGTTTTAGGGATATCATAACAAAAAAAGCATGATTTTTTTAAGACTTGTTCGGTTTTGTTTGACATTTTTCGTACTAACGGCAATTCTTCTACGTTTTTGTCCGGTTTTGATTGAAAAAAAAAATCCATTACAATTTTATTTAATTTCTAACAAGACAAGTCCGCTTTTGAAAGGAATCATGATTTTTTACATTTTTTTTCTATTAGTTCGGACCGCTTTTGATACGAAATACTCCGGGGGTCTATAGATATGAGCTTAAAGACTGCAAAAAAAAATAAAAAATAAAAATCGTCCGCTTTTGTTCCCCAGCTCCTCAGATAGTAACACTTAAGTTTTATAATTAGATGATTTTTTATCAACTAACTGGCTTTAAAAAAATCTATATTTTATTTCATGATGATGATGACCTTCGACTGTATTTCGGCCAAGGCGACCAATCTCTACGGAGATTGGCCAGGTACGCAGGAGATATTATAGTGCACAAGTGTGTGCGCAAACACAGATGCACTCTCTATTCCCTCACTCTCATAGTCCGATGGGACGGAAGCCGACACGACGATTTCATGTATTCATATTATAAAGTTAATTTCATATACTTCAGAATAGAGTATCACTATCTAGACTTAGTTAAATTCTCTATCGTATGTATTTAAATAAATATTGCTTTTCCTATATTACATTTTTCATTATGCCACTTGTAACAAAACACCATTCTGTATACAGTACGAACTAAAATGTAACATAAATGAAATTGTATTAGGCGTTACAATTAATTAATTACAGTTAATTCTGTGTAGGTAATGTGTTGGGTTTTAGAGTTACATAATAATTAGTGGTTTACTAATTTACTAATTTCTATAATCCTGAGGATGCCACGGTTGTTGGCGAAACATATGTATAGGTAGATTATTTATCTAGTTTTTGATTTCGGAATAGTGCAATGTATTGTCTTGCATGCTAGATGCTCGGGTCTGGTTTCTCGTGGCGATTGTAGTTAGTGCAAGTGCCTGTTCTCGCAGTTATGAGTTATCAGATCCGAGGGTCAGTGGAGGGTGTAGGGCCCGGTGGTGGGCGCACCCATAGTGAATAAAATGTAACATTTCAAGTCACCGAACAGAAAAATTGTACAAAAATGGAAACGTACAAAACTAAATATGTACAAATTTTACGAGGAACAGTTTCACTGGCCATAAAACTACAGCTTTGTTTCCCGTTGAAAAATTCCCAAACAAATTCTGAATACGACGTAAAGAGAACAATAGTTTGATAGTAAAATATTTGCGGAATCCGTATCTTAAGTTTTATGTTCGAACTCAAGAAGCCGTCCTTTGTCGAGGATATTTTACGATCCGTAACGTTCGCTTGCATGTAAAGTTATACAACAATATACATTGCTGCATTGACGAAAATCCTACTTAGGTATTAAACGATAACAGTAAAGAAGATTGAGATTGGGAAGTTACAGGATTTAGTAGCTTTTATCTTTTGGTTTGAATATTGAAATTAGCGGCCGCGTGGGGTCGGGTGAATAGAATTCGTACCACCCCCTGTCTACTCGTGGGTATCGTACGAGGCGATTAAGGGTTTCCGGGAGGTGAGCAGCAGCGCCTCCCGTGTTGACAACATAGTCCAAAATACAAACTGCGGTCATCAACCCGCCTGTCCAGCGTGGTGACTATGGGCAAATACCCCCCATGGCAGTCTTGTGGCGTGCCCTGGGGGAGGCCTACGTCCAGCAGTGGACTGCAATAGGCTGATGATGATGATGACTTTTATTATTTTACATTTTAACTTAACTAAGACTTATTTTTAAAATAATAACAAAATGCAAATTAACTCTGAACTACATCACAATACATGTGGCCACTCACAACTTCGTCCGCATGCCCTATACAACTCCCGTTTCCTCTAAATATAGATATATCAATATAAAAGTTTCTTATTTTTTTAAATGCTCTCCTACGCTCAACAAGTATTATGCATTCCAACAGCTTTCCTTCCCACGCCTTGTTGCTATTTATTTTAACTGTGCGTTGTCTGTCAGACACTAATGACTATTTCCAATATCTAAACATCAAAAGAATTTCGGATTATAAAAATTCTACATTGAAATTTTGTGTGAAAGCAATTGAAGATTGAATCTGATATATGCAAAAAACATCTCAAGATTGGTTATTGAAATTAGCAGTACCGGCAGAGTATATACATTGATGATGTTATTACAAAATCGTGTCTAAAGTTAGATACTGTTTAAAAATGATCTTTGACAGCAGTTTATGTTAGACATTTTTTTTTGTAATCAACGAGTGTTTATATACATTATTATTATACAGTATTATGAAAATTCAAGATATTTAAGGAAGGTTTAAAATTGATATCTCTGAGAACGATGATTTGAAAACCAGAACAATAGGCATAAGAACTCGGACGACTGTAATTAGGAAACAAATTAAAAAGTAAATCCAAAACGGAGCGTGCAATGAGACCGCCTTATTAGAAATTAAAGCTAATTTGGAAACATTAGTATGGTACCTTAGAGACGCGCTTGAATTTAAATTAGTAAAGCGTGTTCCACAGTTTGATTGAACATGTTCTAATAACACTGTGTAGCTTGTTCGTGACACGAATACATAATTTAGCCGATTCTGGTTAACTGTTTTTTTGATTATTTAGTACTGTTATTGCTGTTTAATTAAAACATGTCAAGGTTGTTACTACGTAGAGTACCTACGTTATTAATATTACTTTTTGTTAGATGCATCTTCAAACTTTTTAGTTGTGTCTTTGTCCTTACCATCATTAAGTTTTTTTTAAATAATCTAATTTGTCTTCGATTAATTTTTATTATTTTATTTATTTATTTCTTAATTCAATTGAATTTTGTAATTACAAAATTTGTAACAGCGTATTACAATTTATATTATTTAATTATAACATACAATTTTTGACACAAACTTTATTTAGTATAAGATTCTTCATTATTATGTTACTCATCTTTCAATTGTCTGATTGGAATTCTTCAATTGTTCCAGGTAACACAGTAAATGGTCGGAACACGGGTACCTGTACCACAAAATGGTCGACTTATAGCACAGGTCAACCAGCGGCGTCTCAAACCTTGGCGTTGGAAGCGGAAAGATGATAGTACTGATGATCCTGTACTTCATCACGCTACCCGCATTGACCTGGCGGCCTGTGCTAGGCGAAGACGCAATGGAGGAGAAACAGCAGCCTTTGATCAGCTCTAGAGTAGTAAGGACAAGATACGGAGATATAAGAGGATTTATCGTCACGCCTGAGTCTAGATTTCTTGAGCCTGTGGAGGTGTTTAGAGGGATACCTTACGCGTCACCTCCAATGGGCTCGCTAAGGTTTATGCCTCCAGTGTCAGGTGCCCAATGGTCTGGGGTGAAAATTGCTGAGGAGTTTAGCCCGGTGTGTCCACAAGTGCTTCCAGATATAAGGAATGAGACGGCTGTCCTGAAGAGGATATCGAAGGGCCGGCTGGAGTATTTGAAGAGGATACTGCCGTTCCTCACCAACCAGTCGGAGGATTGTCTGTATTTGAATATTTACGCGCCTGCACAAGGTAATTATTTTTTATTAGTTGTACCTAAGTTGTTTTACTTGGTATCTTTGCATGTTCTATGTTTTGAGTTTTTTTATTCACCAGTGACCGTATATCTCATGGCCACTTGGCCTTATGGCTGTTATTGCTAAAAAAAATATTATTTTATTTTATTCTATTTATGTACTTGTAAAGACAAAAGGTTAAAAAAATTATTTCTTTTACATTTAATTTTAAATTCAACACGCAATTTTTTGGCTCGATAGTAATAATAATTCATATTCACATAGTGTCCAAATGTACTTATGCCCATGCTTAAGGTTCAAAGTACAATAGCTGATAAATTTGTACAATGTTAAGGCTCGAGCACACCGTACATACATAAGCGTAGACGTACACGTACCTCTGAGTTTAATGTATAGAACTGTCACCGCTTGACGTCTATGCTTACGTCTACGAATACGCATCCGGTCTGCCCGTGCCTATATAGTTCCATATATTACAACTCAGAGGTACGTATACGTCTACGCTTACGTGCACGCACACGCATCCGGTGTGGTCGAGCCTTTATTACTCCTGACTGTTTGTACTTTTGGCATTACTTATATCAAGAAAATTATATAAAGTCACGCTTTAGCAAAAGCTCGTACTAAACAACCATCACTCTTTGATTTCTCAATATGAGTTTCGCAATTTATATAAAGCCATGACTTTGTAGCTGTGCTATAAATATTCTGTGACAATTCTTTGCACTGCAGCATGACAAGAGTATTCGTTTAATATCATCTGATATTTTACATGGACCCGAATTCATAATTTCCGCTAAAAGTCGGGGAGAGTCTAATTTTGAAAAGAGTTTTGTCCTCGGTGAGCGAATCGCATTCATTACCGCCCGAGTACGGAAAGCTTTTCAGAAGGCTGCCAGTGAAATTAACAAAAAAAAGTAAATGAATGTATTTTAATAAAATTTACAGAGTGTCCCATTGGGGATGAAATTTTCCCGTTGAAATATGAAATTTGGTCCAAAAATCCGGAGTTAAATAATGCATGTTTTCCGGTGGTCCAAGTTGAGAAAGGTCACTGCCTCTTCTACGTCAAAGTAATCATTGTGCAAAATTTTAGAAAATTAAAGTAATACAAGTGTTAAAGGGACGCAATGCTTTGATATATAAGAGTAAGGGATGTCAAAGTTGTGTAAACTGTACTTAAATTAATGAATATTACTGTATGTATAAAATACGCAACATATTAAATACTAGTGGACGCCCGCGACTCCGTCCGCGTGGACTACAGAAAAAAAATCGAAATTATCCGGGATAAAAAGTAGCCTATATGTTAAGTGGGATCTGTCACAATATATTCCTGAAAACTGCATCGAAATCGGTTCAGCCGTTTCTAAGATTAGCGTGCACAAAAGCACAGACATACAGACAAACCGACAAACAAACAAACAGACAGAAATTCCGAAAATCATTGTTTTGGCTACTAAATATATTGCGTTGATAAATGTATTCTATAATATTTTTTCCTATATATCTTCCATGTGCAGCCAGAGATCCGTTATATTTTTATTACATGTATAGATTTTGGATGGTGAGCCGTCTATAGCTATTTATTATTCTATGAAAATGCCTCAAAACCGCTTCATTGTTAAATATTGAACAACAATTAAGTAAACGAGTCCATTGTTCGTCGTAATCTTCCTATTTCATTAAGGTTAGGTAATTAGCCGTGAAATTATATTCGGAGTTAATTTCGCCTTTTCTCTGATGATTTAATAATTTAAAGCCCGCTGTTTGTAAGTTTTGAATTTGACAAAGAAATTACTTTTATTCAATGCCGGTATTAGCTTGTTATGTATTTACATTAATTTTTCCACTTTTTTATATATAAAAAAAAACTAAATAAAAAAATCAAATAAAAAATATTTATTGACAGACAAATGAGCCCATAGTTTGTTAGTATTACAAGATCTTATGTCTATGTTAGTAAATTGCAATAGATATTATATAGATCAATTAATTATTAATATGTATAAAAATTAAAATATATAGCAGGCTGCTCACCGATTCACCACGTATTACGTGTAAATCGGTGAACCGCTCGAGAACAGCCGCGTTTATCCTGTCTGCTGTCATCCTCAGGGTCTCGTTGCCCTTAACAGCGTAAGCTTGACACCCACGGTAAAACGCGCGAATTCTCACGCAGATTGATATTTCTTTTATTATTTACTGCATCATGCTTCATGTGAAAATTGATCAAATCGTGTCGAAGTTCATAACGAAAACTATGAAATAGTTGTCAAAGTAAGATCTCTAACAGCCAATTACTATAACTGATCTCTAGAGATTTTTTGCATATCTCAGATTTAATCTTCAATTGTTTTCATACAAAATTTCAAATTAGGAATCAATAAATCGGAGATTCTTTTTGATCTCTCGTATTGAAATTGGCCGTAAGTATTTTTATAACACCATGCAAAGTTTTCGTAGCATTCGTAGCATATTCGTAGCTGCTACGCCGTAGTCACCACGCCAAAGCATACAAAGTTATTGCATCTATTTCGAAAACCCACTTACGCCGCGCCGCCATACTCGGTTTTAATCGCATATGGCGTTCGGAAAAAATGGTGGAGGCGAAATGCAGTACCATAGAGCAAGGATGGAGAGGAGATGCGATGATCAATGTAATAGGTAGACCAAGAGAGCAATCACACAAATGTTTAACGTATTTACCAAGGCTAAACCACAACCAAAAACGTTATGTTATGCACATTTCGTACCGCGCAAAATTTGGCCATGTCAAAACAATCGAAAGTGAGACATTGGAAACATCTGATGCGTTGACAAATGGAACCAAAACAAAACCAAAAACGTTCCAATTGAAAAGTTATAAACGTTGTCATTTTGCGCAATTGCCTTCCAGAGAGCCGCTTTGATTGATTTTTTAACAATGTAGCCTACTAGCGTAATATATCAAACCAATCACTAGATCATTTTTTTCTTGTTCATACGGATGTTACGGAACCCTTCATGGGCGAGTCGGACTCGAACTTGGCCACTTTCAAGGTTCACTTACTTTTCTTATTAATATATCACATTTTTTGTCCAATGTGACAATATTTGTATTTTTATTACTCCAGAAATCCAGATAATATAGGCTACTATTCTCCGTCGTTATTCGAGTTGTTATATTTTTTTAAATTTGTAACGTGGCCGTATTCCAAGGGATGAATTTGGGGTACGCCGGGCTACTCCCTATGACCCAGCCGGGGGACTAGATTAGGGATTTCTTAGTGAACAGAGTTTGGGAGTCGAGATAGCGAGAGAAAATACACTATACACATTCACTCACGTTTATTCCTACTTTAGTTAACGATCATTCAATGTACAAGTTTGCGTCAGTCACGGGGCCTGACAATAGACACTGTTTACAACCCTGGATATAGTTAAAACGCTGAAGGACCGGACTGGACAATGATTGCAGAGGGTTGTAATTCCTATTACTTATTTACATTCACTTATATTCACAATAGGTACTACACTTAACTTGGGGAAGTATAGGACTTCCCCCTGGAAAATAACTGGCGGCTCGGTCACGGGGTGAGCGGAATAACGGTACGTAAACGAACGCGGGTTGGAGAAGCGGGCGCGGCGCGGGTTGAAAACGTCCTGTCCACTGTCTAAATCTGACGATCAGCGATCCTGACACGATCTTTTCCCTAATCAAAGGTTCAGCTGACAATCAGACGACGTGAACTTCACGGTAAACTCCGAGGACGTGTGGAATCGGGAATTCACCTCCGGCGTGGTTGACACGTATCGCGGAAACGTCCTGCCCAAGTTGAGTCTAGTGGTTTCAGGGTCCTGACATGGTCCCTTTAACAACCAGACGACGAGAGCTTAACACCAAACTGTCCGTGAGGACGTAGGCATTCACCACCGGTGGCTGACGTGGGACGTGCATAGGGCACTAACCACCGAACATGAATGCTGGGCGCGGGGCTTTTCCAACTAGTTTTATTGCTTCGTTGGCGGCGGTCAGTGGCGGGAGGCGCGCGGGGCGTGCGGGCGGTGCTGCGTCCCCTCAGGCCTCTCCCCTCGGCCTTAGCTGGCTGCCATCTCCCTTGTGACATCGCTGGCGGCGTTACAAATTGGAGTCTTTAAAATTATTGTTTATCAACTTTAATAATACTTTAATAAATTACTTTATTTAAGATATTTTTCACCACAAGAAAAAACTTTTTCCCATTCTATGGCAAAACAATCTCATTAATCTGCTAGTTTGTGAAGCCACCTCTTCCACATGCTTCGTTCGTGATAAAGGCGAAAATGCAGGACGAACAAAACAACTGCACTTCAGGCGAATATTACGACGAGACTCGCGAACACGTCTGGTTATGCTTTTGTCAAACGTACTGTGTGTGGAGCGGGCATTATACGTTTTCACCTTCGGCTTGCATTACGGTGCAAAAAGTAAGATATATGAGGTATTTTCATAATAATTTATTTATTTTAAACACGAGACTAGGGGTCCACTGCTTAAAAAGTCTCGAGCTGGAACGAAGCCGAAACGGAACTGTCGTAGATGCTCAGTACAAGGCAATAATTACTTTACGGTGACGTAATTAGACACATTTCAGCACGAGACAGAAAATTGTTTTTTTCTGTCATTTCGCGACCGATGCGTACTAAAATATGCCTTATTTCTCAAGCGGTAAGTATATATTGCTTCTCATCGCGATTCGTTAACGGTTTGTTAGTGGTTGAGTTTCGGCTGAAAAATTTTCAAGAATTTCCCCCTAGGTAGGTAAATAGAAACAACTTTTTCTATGGGATTAGAACAGCTGCTTTTTTACGATTTTGGAGTTGGTCGTAAAAGCTGTTTCCTTTTACCTGTATAGTTTCGTGTCAAAAATAAGTTATTATTTACAAAAACACATTATATAGAGCTTTTTGCTCCTATTAATATAATAAAATTGTGTTAGTCCGTATGTTTATGTTTAGATGCGTAAGCGTAGACGTGTGCATACACGTGCACGTACCGCTGAATTGTAATGTATGGAACTGTACTCGTATAAGACAGGCCACAACGCTTGACGTCTACGCTTACGTCTACGCATACGCATACGGTCTGCCCGAGCCTATAAGGTTCCATACATTACAACTAATGGTACGCGCACGTCAACACAGACGTCTACGCTTACGTGTACGCATACGCACCCGGTGTGCTTGGGGCTTTAATGTTATGATAGCTTTTGCGTAAACGACTAACAACGTATTATTAACAAATGTATCTAAGACAGAACTGTCGGAAGGAAAATGACAGAAAAGCGAAATTATGATGACGTGTTTTTATAAACTTGATTATGGAAAAATGTAGGTAACTATATATGTAATAAATACAACTCTCTCATTTATACAATCTGGAGAGGCTCGTCCTGAATATTCTACGTAAATATAGAACAGTTAAAATAATTATGTTTATACTTAAAGTGCGGTAACACCCCATCTCTTACAACTTAGACCACCCTGAGTAACTCTTAGTACATTTTTCGGGGAAATCCCTTACGCCGAAATAGGCTGCACTTTTAATAACGGAAGGAAGGTTTTGTCAGACTAAGGGTACCTTTTATGGTTTCAATGTTTGATTATAAGGATAAATTATTACTAAATAAAAATCTAATAACTAACGCGTATTTGCAGAAATTCTGGTTTAATTTAAAAACGGCTTGAAGAAAAATGAACGACGTATGAATTATGACGTCACATAATTATTTTTGATTAGAAGGCACCTGTAACCTTTTTCGCATGAATTATATATCTATGTCGTACCACCCCATGTCTGCCCGTGGGTATCGTGCAAGGCGATTAAGGGTTTTCGGGAGGTGGGCAGCAGCGCCACCCGTGTTGACAACATAGTCCAAAATACAAACTGCGGTCACCAACCGCCTGCCCAGCGTGGTGACTATGGGCAAATACCCCCCCCATGGCAGTCTTGTGACGTGCTCCGGGGGAGGCCTACGTCCAGCAGTGGACTGTAATAGGCTGATGATGATGATGATATATCTATGTCATGTTATCTTGTAATTCTGGCTAGTCCATTTTGGGCATACAGCTTTTTTTACTTTTTTTTTTTTACTTTTTTTTTTTCTTTCTTTTTTACACACTTCACAACACATTGACCTAGTCCCACACTAAGATCCCTAAGGTCTTGTATCGTGGGTACTAAGCAACGGTATATAAATACATAGATAAGTATATAAACATCCATGACTCGGAAACAAACATCGATATTCATCACATCAATGTTTGCACCTACCGGGATTCGAACCCAGGACCTATGGCGTCGCAGGCAGGGTCACTACCTACTAGACCAATCGGCCGTCAAATATGTTTACCTACGAAGTATCAAGTCCCCTTAAAGTCCCCCATTGTCCCCCAAAGAGGTTGGGCAGAAGTGTGCTAATCACACACCCACTTTTCACTAAGGGGTGAACCTACCTGCGGCTTTTTGGGTACAAATACTACCTAGCTACCGGTAACTAATCCAATGGGATATGTTTCTGAGTTATCTTGAGTACCTTATAAAACTTATAATGTATTATATGTAGATCTGAATATATTCTTCTATGCTGCTCTGGGAGTGAAAAAAAAAACTCAAATAATAATAATAATACAAAATAATAATATTAAAATCAGTAGAGGGACAAGAGAGTCTTGGTGTTTTGTCGGCAATGGGCTGACCACCTGTCACTACTAACCGAACTTGTACATCTCAACTATACCCTCAAAATTGGTCAGAAGTGGCACCATGTGGTTCTATAGGCCCTTGGTGGTAAGAGATAAAGGCGTGATTATATGTATGTTATATGTATTTGTATATATCATTTCATGGAATCACTTTCATAAAATAAGTCCAATTACGATATTACTGCTAAAATGGAAAGAAAATTCCAGATGGAAGCAATTTTCCTTCATTCTGATGACAAATTAGGAATTTACATATCTTACTTGATGACATATTATTATTGGAGAGTGAAGGTTCTATACAGGGGTATAACAAAAGGGGTATGTTAAGTGAAATGCTCTGAATATAGCTCACTATAGAAAGCCTATTTACAGAGATTGGAAATCATATTTAAATTTTTTCAGATAGTATTTATAAAGAATTAAATTATGTACTCAGGATTGTTCATATGATATTAAAAAAGTAAACATGGTGGAGAATTTTTTAATACTGTCCTATTACTTGCATTTAACTTAACTTTGATTACTTCCTGTAGAGTAAAGAACATAGCCGATTTTTAGGAAAGAAGAAGAAGAACCCTAAGCAAATTACGTATTGAAAGTGATTTAACGAGATAGATTAAAAAGTTTAAATCTTCAAACGAGAAGTAAGTATCCTTCGTACATAAAATTCTATAAGTAACCTATATTCCCTCGAGTATCAGGGGTAAATAACGTTCCACGGACACGTTACAAATTTAAATAAACATTGAAGATTCCTCCATGTTTATCGGCGGTAAATATCACATATTCGTATTCAGGGAAAATACGAAATACATTACAAACAATAAAGCATGTAGGCGTCGCGTCGCATCAAGAATTCTAATGAAGTATAAGGTATGTCGCGATCATAGAAGTGCATAGCTTAATAGCTCCAGCCTGGGGATTATAGTGCATATCTCTAGACTTGTGATTTATTAGAGCTATGTGTTTCTGTGTATGTGGCTTAGCAAATATCCATATTCGTCGACGTCAGCCTATTGATGTCCAATGCTGGACGTAGGCCTCCCCCAGAGCACGCCACAAGGCTACTGCCATGGAGTGTTTTTGCCCATAGTCACCACGATGGGCAGGCGGGTTGGTGATCGCAGTGTGATTTTTGGACTATGTTGTCAACACTATGCAAAATATTACTATGCACAATATGCATGATATTTTGATAAAATTATAACAATGATAGGGCATACGAGTAGGTTCAGTAGGTAGGTATTGTTCATTCGTTCATTCCATTCAAATGGGTCAAAACGGGGATATAGTTATTCATATTAAATTTTTAAACAGATTTTACTGCGAAATAAGATAGAAGCTACATAATAAAATTGACAGGTTCATATTATATTAAATGTAAAACAGATTTTACGGTAAATATACATTGTGTTCTATATGTAAAACAACAAAATGTCACTTAATTCGATAAACACGGATTGAAATGAGGATTGTCAATTAAATTAGGCATTTATGGAATTATTCTGGTATTTTCATAACGGCTAATGGAAATTGTCGATATTTCAGTACGAGGCATGAATTCTGGAAGCTATGTGTGGCTTGAATGTGATACGCGATTGTACGTGGAGTTTATAATGTTTTATATGCCTTTTATGGCAATACAATTATTAAAACTGTTAGTATATTTTAACAAGACTGAAGTGGAACTGGGCCGGACACGTATGTCGAATGTGCCCAAACAGATAGGCAAAGATAGCCACTTATTGGGTGCCTACAGACGGAAACCGGCGTAGGGGAAGACCTAGGAGAAGATGGAGGGACGACCTGGATAAGTTTCTGCGGGATTGGGTCACTATAGCGGGAGCAAGACAAGTGTGGGCTCAAATGGGGGAGGCCTTTGCCCAGCAGTGGGAAACAGTATAGGCTATTTAAAAAATATATATTTTAACAGCTCCATTTGGTGTTGTGATAAATTCCTATGGATTTTATGTGGATGTAAATAAAATGTATGTTAAACAAATATATTGGTTCATTCATTAGAACAGGTTTAGTAATTTAATAAGTAAATTAATCTTTATGAATATTTACAACGAAAATTTATTAAATTTCGCCGAGATTTGGCTAGTGTATAGCTATCGGGATGAAAAATAACGTTGCCAATATGTAATTTAGAAAAAAACAGATGGTAAAATTCGTCATCCGAGTAATTGACCCGGTAGCTCAGTGGTTAGGGCACTAGCACGGTATGCAGAGGTCGTGGGTTCGATTCCCACTCGGGTGAGGAATTTTTTCCATTTCTTTATTAATAATTTTATAAAAATCGCTATTCTAATTGCTATTTTAATACTTACCCACTTAAGAAAAATTAAGGAAATAGTTAAAAACGATTAACAATACAGGATGTTTTTTTTGTGGCCACCTTTAACGAAGGGTTACCTATACACTAAAATAGTTTAGCCAAAAAAAAGCTGGGATTTTTTTTTTTAATAACTTGATCTGGGAAAGTGTCTAGTTATGTTAGTTTTTTTATACGATTAACATCTTGCTACGCGCGTCTATAATGCAGAAAACGCAGTCTATTTATTCACTTTGGACCCTAATTTTTGGAAACCAGAAACTTCCCAGGTATGCTTCCCGGAGAAAAATACGTGATGATGAGGAGTTTAGTTTTCGGGAATGACGACCAAAAATCAAATTTAAATTAAATTTTAAAAATACGAGTAGCTTTGATTTGAAAAGGCATTTAAACACTTCCTTCGGTTTTGAAATTCACTCTATAATTTTTTTTCCAGTTAACAAAATTCAGTTTCCAAACACATAAATTCGACTGTTTTTATGTAATAAAACCATCGATTCACTTCGAAGCTAATAGCAAGCGAATTCCAATGCGGAAAAATTATTCAAATCAACCCTAAACGAGCTATAATAGCAATAACTAGTTAACTTTCTGCAAAAATGTAAGTCTAGACATGCAATGTCAAGAGGTTGCAATGAATACGTTTTGTGGTCTATTGGACTTCATGATATTAGACTTTTAACCCTACTGCGCTAGAATGAGGGTTATGTTTTTCAAGTGTATATATGTACTAGTGGACGCCCGCGACTCCGTCCGCGTGGACTACAGAAAAAATAAAAAGTAGCCTATATGTTAAGTGTAAAAAGTAGCCTATATGTTATCGCGGTTGTCGTAAAAAATTAATTCACGTTTGTCCCCTTCCCGTGGGAATTTCGGGAAATCCGTTCCCAGTGCTTCCTCGGGGTCCCAAATAAACATATATGCTCAACTTCAGATTCACATGTTTAACCGTTTTCGTAAAAAATAAATAATTCCCGTTGGTCTCCTTCCCGTGGGAATTTCGGGAAATCCGTTCTAGTGTTTCCTCGCAGTCCCTAATGAACATATATGCCCAATTTCAGCTTCATATGTATAGCGGTTTTCGTAAAAACTATGAATTCCCGTTTGTCCCCTTCCCGTGGGAATTTCGGGAAATCCGTTTTTAGTCCTCCCTCGCTGTCCCCAATGAACATATATGCCCGATTTCAGCTTCATATGTATAGCGGTTTTTCGTAAAAACTATGAATTCCCGTTTGTCCCCTTCCCGTGGGAATTTCGGGAAATCCGTTTTTAGTCCTCCCTCGTATATATGTATTATTTCTATTTGGCACGCTCTAGATCCTAAACGCCTTATTGCATTTGAGTTAAATTCGTCGTGACAATGGGTGGATAGGTTGATGTACATAAAAAGTAAGATACTTTGATTTTCAAAATATATGGTGGTTTTTGTTTTTAAATTATTAGCACGCACAGATCACTATTTGATCTTCTGCCTTATCCTACCATTTTGACATTGATATAAGATATTACTATACACTTATTATTATAAATGGGAAAGTTACTTTTACATTAGTCCCTAATCCTGTTATAAACGTGACCTACGATTTTCTTCGTGATCCTGCAGTTTCCCTACCTACCTACCCTATTCAGCCGTGTGTATGTAAATAATCACTTTCACATAAATTTAAATCTTTGCCTAATGCTTTGTCACGACAGTGTTTCTATTAACATTGATAAAGGTTGAGTTAAGGATAAATTATTTTAGAGTACCTTTTATTGCTAAAAAAGTTCCTATATTTAGCACGACTTGCATTGGAAATTACGTAGGAAAAACAAATAATTGAAATAGATGCTACGTACTACTACTAATGTACACAAAATATTTGAGTCTCCTATTTATTTTACCTCTATCTTTTACGACAATAAACATGTTATTTTCCGCGACAGCGACATAGTTTGTCGTCATGTCAAAACAGGGTACTAAGACAGTGTAATATTGGTTTACGAGTACCTAACTAGCAAAAGCAATTCGATAACAAAAATTCTATCCTACGAGTATATTACAAATGAGAAAGATTTGAGTATGAGCGTGTGGGTGTTTGTCACTGTTTCACGCAAAAACTACTAAAAGGATATTGATGCAACTTGCCAGGTACTTAGCTTATATCAGAATAACAAATTACACCCTGCCAATTTTTCTTATATTCGCTGCCTTTTATTCATATCCAATCGTTTTATAAATTAACTGAATGAGTAAGATGCTACATACTCGTAATTATAAACCAATCATGCCAAATTTTTTGCCAGATTTTTTTTTTCTATAAAATTTCTTATTTACACGTGGCTCGAAAGCTGGCTTCACTTTGTTGTAAGAGTGATTTATCAAAATTTTTGAGCTGATCAATGTGTCAAAACGAGAATAAACAGATAGGCTCGAACAGATGCGTGTGCGTGCACGTAGCGTAAGTATACGTACCTCTGAGTTGTAATGAGCTGTATAGGCACGGGCCGGATGCGTATGCGTAGACGTAAGCATAGACGTCAACGACGTGTGCTCGAGCCTTAAGTATATTCTTCGAGGTAAATTCTTGTGTCAAAACATAGCGGATGATTCAAATAAAGGGCTTATTGGGATAGTATGATGATACTGACGTAATGTTTATGTTAACTGTAATTGTTGATTTTTTGATAGAGATTTTAGTAGTGTAGATATACATTTAGTTCTAGAAATAAATACTTGTATCTTTTTTATATTATATTAAAAGTCAAGGCCTGATATTGTCTTTTTTCCGGGATACCCTTAATATAAAATGTAACATGAAAATAAAGTGTTGATTTTGGCATTTTTTATAATGTGTATTGTATTATTTCCTCATTTTCAAAAACTTTTATGTTTATTAACAACGCTAATGATATGACCCATTTCTGAATGGCATTTTTTATCATTAAAAAATGTAATTTTAATAAACTACACATTTTTAGGGTTCCGTACGTCTTACAAAAACGGAACCCTTATAGGATACTCGTGTGTCTGTTTCCTCAATTATTCCGATTCAAAAACTTTTATGTACACATTATTCCTTGACCCAAAACAGAGGTGTGACGTGACAGATGAAATCTGTATATGGGGGGTCATTTTTGGGGGGGAAGGGGAAAATTTAAAAAAAAAATGAAAATGACGTGTGGCATATCAAATGAAAGGTCTTGTTGAGAAGATCTTAAATGTATTTTTTTGTAATTTTAAAATAAATAGCCAAGTTATTCAAGAAAATAGACGAAAATTGACCATTCCCCCCCCCCTTATCTCCAACTGAACCTAAATGAAAAAAATACAGAAATAGTTTTCTCTTATAGAATAGAAAACCTATAAGAAGTCCATGATATTAAAATTAATGGTAAAATCAAATTGTGCGTACCAACTTATTTGCAGGTGGAAAACATTTAATAAACCCTCTCACGCGACACTCGCACTTGTCGGCTTTTTATACCACAATTCCACCCTAATATGAAAACGCCCTAAAAGACGTTCACGTCAAAATGTTCGCGATTCAATCGATACGCACGCTATAGACTGCGGGCCTTCCACAATCCGTTGTGATGGATCGACCGCGGAGCATAAATCAAGCCAGCAATGTATAAATCTTAGCTAAGCTATCGGCGGCTGTCAAAGGTTTTTGTTGGAAACGCGTGAGATAGATTATCGCTACCGATGTTAAAGATGGATTCTGTTTGACGTCGTAATTGAGTTCGTTAGAGTTTTTTGTCATTAGTTGTCTATTAGCGGTAGGAATGCAATAGCGAAAATTTTACAATAATTTCATCACAATGGAAATTCCTTTGTAGTTGCTGTTACGTAATACGAATTTTGTAAGCAATCAGTAATAAATATGGTCACATAGCATAAGTCCTTTATTTTATTTAAATGTGTACAGTTGTGCATCTATGCTGCTCTGGTAGTGATGCTACTATACTGCTCTAGGAGTGAAAAAAACGTATAATACTACAGCTGCTTCTCTTCTCGGGCATACTGTATAAGTCAGCAGAGGGACAAGAAGGTCTTGGTGTTTTACTAGGCAATGGGCTGACCACCTGTCACTACTAACCGAACTTGTACATCTCAACTATACCCTCAAAATTGGTCAGAAATGGCACCATGTGGTTCTATCGGCCCTTAGTGCTCTGCCTACCCCGTAAGGGATAAAGGCGTGATTATATGTATATGTGTAGGTGGTTATCTATTATTAAAACAATAGATTTTTTTATACAAATTCAGTTTGATTGGTAGTATATTATGTACTTACATTTGCAATGCGAGCCATTTTCAATAAATCATTATGGGGTCGGCAAAATACGTCTAGCCAATGCAATAATAGAAACCAAGGGAGAAACAATGTAACAATTTCTATCTTTTACGGGGTAGGCAGAGCACCAAGGGCCGATAGAACCACATGGTGCTACTTCTGACCAATTTTGAGGGTATAGTTGAGGTGTACAAGTTCGGTTAGTAGTGACAGGTGGTCAGCCCATCGTCTACAAAACACCAAGACCCTCTTGTCCCTCTACTGACTTGTACAGTATGCCCGGGAAGATAAGAATAGTTCACAATATTTTTACAAATATCGGTAAGACTTTTTCAAGTCATAGCGAACACTTAGCGATGCAATATGAAGGCTTCCTATTGTAGGAAATGTTTCGATAACTTTGCGAATTTCGCTGTCATCAGGTCTGAGAGCTTATAACTATACAATGTAACATTATTTCTTGATCTAAGTTCGTCATCGAAACGTTTCGTCCCATAGGATGTCTACATTTTCGCGCATTCGTAAAATCATATGATGAAGGTCTATTGGTCTAAGTAAACGTGATGAGATGACAAACAAACAAACAAACTTACTATACAGGGTGTAACAGAAAGGGTATGTTAAGCGAAAAGCTGTATAAATAGCCCACTATAGAGAGCCTATTTCCAAAATTTTAGACTCGAAATCACATTTTTATTTTTCAAGATTGTATGAAAATTCCTGAGATAGGTATTTAAAAATTCTCCATACTATCGGGAAAAATAAACATTTGATTTTGGATCTCAAATTTACATAGCTTTTCGCCTAACATACCCTTTTTGTTACATCCTGTATATAAATCTCATCTTCATTCTGAATTAGCAGTTTTAAACAAATGTCTATTAATAATAATAGCCACCAACTGTTGTTTTATTCCATATAATAATTCTATCACTAATAACAAAGCATTTTCTCTTCTCAATATTAAGCTGGTATCCGTGACCGCAATGGGAACCGGTTGGATTAAACTATTGTTTTGTCTTTCAGTATCTATCAAATATTACTGTAAATTTAATTAATCACTTATATCAAACACATTTTTATTAATGTAGCATAAGAATTACATTACGACTGATTGGTGTAGTAGGTAGTGGCCTTGCCTGCGACGCCATAGGTCCTGGGTTCGAATCCCGGTAGGTGCAAACATTGATATGATAATATCGATGTTTGTTTCTGAGTCATGGATGTCTCTATACTTATCTATCACGACACAAGACCTTAGGGATCTTAGTGTGGAACTATGAATAAATAAATAAATATTCACACACTTCACAACACATTAACTTAGTCCCACATTAAGATCCATAATATATATAAATACATAGATAAGTATATAAACATCCATGACTCGGAAACAAACATCAATGTTCATCATATCAATATTTGCACCTACCGGTATTTGAACCCAGGACCTATGGCGCAGCGAGCAGGGCCACTGCACCAATCGGCCGTCAAACTAGGTCAATGTGTTGTGAAGTGTGTGAATATTTATTAATTTATTTAAATATAGATTATTTTTACCGACCTATTGACGACAAAAACCTCCTTGTACGAGTATGTTTATTTTCTTTCTAACTCTACAAGAATAGGTTGCCTTGTCTATAACGTTGTAATTTTCCAAAGTGTACACTGGGAGCTCCCCTTATCTCCGCATGATGGATCGGGTAGGAACGGATAAATCAAGTTTTTGTTCCACAGTACCATCTGCCTTAAGTTGGGGAAGAAAGAGGTTTTCATTTTTACTAGGCTACCTACGTATTACTTTTATATGATAAGATAGTAGAGAAACTGAGTAAAACTCAATATTTACACATATAAAATGCTTTATTCTAAATAATTGACAGATTAACGCACAACCAAAACCGTTGATTTAAGAGACTTAGAAACTTGTATTCTTCGTATGACGCCTGGCATCTGATAAGAAATAATTTCCCGAAATTCCCACAGGAACGGAAAAACGGGAATTGCAAAAATTACACGAATGAAGCCGTGGGCGTCCGCTAGTATGAATGCATAACACTTTTTCGTTACTGTTGAAAACTTGAAAATCAAAGGATTCAAATTACATGAGTATAGACATAAATCGCTTTTTGTACAATTTTTGCCTATAACCCCATTGAATTTTGCTCTATTGTTTTAGTTCAATCGATTGGTGTATTCCAAATCTAAGTTAAGTAAGTTAAGTATTGTGCGAGCAAATCGTGAATTAGCTTCTCAAGCTATCAACAAAAGTACAACCACATATCACCTATAACTACTATTACTTCAAAATACTTCAACAGCGTACCAGAACAAAAAAAAGACGAAAACAATATAATTTCATCCTCTCCTAACTTAAGCCAAGCTGTCAGTAAGAGGCGTTCATAAACAGTGCCCGGGGAGCATTCCGTCCTATCTCTGTGCAAATCTGCCCAGTAATGAGGACGAAAAGCGAGACAGGCGTATGCCTTTGTCCTACTCACAGTGATTGAAACGATTGCGAACTGTAGTATCGAATGGTTTTTGGAATGTCTGATTTAATTTAAATTTGAGGGATATTAAAGATATTTTCGGGAATTAGTGTGCGTTCTTTGAATAAGCTATTAATTGCTTAATTTATCAAATCAAATGAAATAGTTTTATTGTGATACACAGGTTATTACAGTTTTTAGATGTAGGTACAACTAGCTCGTCCATGTTTTATAACATATGTGTTATTATGATGATAATACAAGCTATACACCTGGCAAGTTTCATAAAAAATCTGTTCAGTACTTTTGCGTGAAAGTGTAACAAATGTAGCGGAGCCATCTATCGGATGCACGAGAGAACCACAATCGAATGCAAAATCCTAGAACGCGATATCGAAGTTTCTCACAATGATTTGAATATATACATGGGCCACACAACAGCTAGTGGCCCGGTGGGGCCGGAAGCGCTTCCCTTTTCACCAACCTCACAACAAATACATACATTATCCATTCAAACTTTTTCATTTATAATAATTAGTAGGATACTTGTAGTTCCTCTGTGATTCGTCTACTTGAATAACAAGTTACGCATCTATAAAGCGCTATTTAAAGTGAATATCTAAACACGAGATCTGATTACAGATGGTATTAATGTATCATGTAATGTACGAATATCTCCGGTTAATATTCACGTTGTAATTCACGTGTTTACAGAACTTACAAAATACAACATAAAGGACATAAAATAAATAGATGCAATTCGATAAAATTAACGGAATTATATAAAGACTATAAATCGACGCTACTCACGCGTTTAAATGTTTAACAAATATAATAAAATATTTAGAGAAATATTTACATTATTATTTATACTGCATAATAACTGGAACATTTTAAAAGTATATTTATATATTATAAAACGTTTAGAGCTGTCTGATTAAATGGATGGGTGAAGCCTCGTAGAGTATGGCCTACTGACCTCCAAACATTGTAGATGCGGAACTCTCCAATCAATATCACTCAAAAGCTTATAGACGCTGATATTATAAACGAGAAAGTATTTGTTTATCCATTATTTTTTTAGGTGAATAAAATAATGTTCATATTGATACCTGTTTCTTTAGAAGTATAATGATTTATGAACTCTTAAAGAAAGAATATTTCCATCGTGAAAGACCACTATTATATACGTATGTCGACAGAGATGTCGATCTACGTATAGTGGTATCTCCTACCGCATTTAGAAATAGAAATAATCCTGCTTTAACACCCTTATCTACAAAAAGAGCAATTACATTGACTTAACTAAATTAGCTTTAGCACCGATTTCAATTCCATAGTAAATATTTTTTAGATAAGAAAGTCAACCATCATAAAATAAGTAGAGAAAATTATAATTTGCAATACTGACATAATGGGGGACATATTTGCGCTCTTTATATGTACCCAACGGTTTTTTATACAGAGCTGTGAAAGTGTATTTAGGTAACATACACGTGAAAATTTTTTACTGCGTGCCGCAGTGTTGGTTTTGTCATTCATCGAAAATTAGAAATCATTCTACTAAAGACAATGGCTGTATGGACACAGTCGGTGCACAAGCCCCTCTGCTCGCGGCGGCCCTCTATTAAGAATTCACTTCGTCTTCAGCCTATTGCAGTCCACTGCTGGACGTAGGCCTTCCCCAGGGTACGCCACAAGGCCATAGGGGGGGTTTTGCCCATAGTAACCACGCTAGGCAGGCGGGTTGGTGACCGCAGTCTGATTTTTGGACTATGTTGTCAGCACTGGGGCCGCTGCTGCCCACCTGCTGGAAATTCTTAATCACCTCATACGAAACCCACGGGCAGGCATGGGGTGGTACAAATTCTATTACACGCGGCAAATCCTTCGTTATATACACCTATAATACCTCTAGGTATACAGGGTATAACAGAAAGGGTATGTTAAGCGAAAAGCTATGTAAATAGCCCATTATAGAGAACCTATTTCCAAAATATGAGACTCGGAATCACATGTTTATTTTTCAAGATTGTATGAACATTCCTGAGTTGTTTAGGAATTCCCATGCTATCTTGAAAAATAAACATGTGATTTCGAGTCTAAAATTTTGTGGGTAGGTTCCTTTTAGTGGGCTATTTACATAGCTTTTCGCTTAACATACCCCTTTTGTTACACCCTGTATATACAAGTGTAAGAGTACATGGTGACCCACCTTGATAGTCTATATAACTGCCTACAAGAAGTACTATCGTTATTGGAAGTCTTCCAAGACCGACACCGATATCTAGTTATTTCTACTCCACCGCTACCAACATATACTCGTTCTCATATTTTCCTAATGCTTTGAAAAACATTATTGTAAATATTTATAGTAGTATGTTTTAAATATTATAGCAATGAGCACCTTTTAATAACAATATTAGTATATGAAATATTCTAAAATTAATTTTAGAAGCTGCTCCGGGACTTCTATGCTGCTCTGGGAGTGAAAAAAAAAAGTATAATACTTCTCTTCCCGGGCATACTGTACATGTCAGTAGAGGGACAAGAGGGTCTTGGTGTTTTGTAGGCGATGGGCTGACCACCTGTCACTACTAACCGAACTTGTACATCTCAACTATACCCTCAAAATTGGGCAGAAGTGGCACCATGTGGATCTATTGGCCCGTGGTGCTATGCCTACCCAGTAAGGAATAAAGGCGTGATTATATATACGAGTATGTATGCATGAAACTGCTCCGGTCTATTCGACTGCATTCATATAAGTTTCTGCTTAATGTTTTCATATTAATATACTTATAGAGTAATCAGCAGGGTCATATTGCCAGTTTTACCTACCATCTTATAAGCCGTAGTTTTGCAGAAAGCGACCAAAGCCATTTTTGGCCAAAATGAGTTGGCTGTGCCATCACAAACTAGATTTTTTGAACTATATTCTGGTAAAATCGACTGTTTTTTAGCACCATTTTTTGATAAATTGCTTAAAACGATCAACAAGAAAAACAAGTATTAAATAAGTTCAAAGTGGACACCTTGGTCGAGTTGGTCTGATTGAAGAACTATTCTTCAACTAAACTATGTATCTTTAAATCTGCAGAACACAGCCATTTTACTCGATCGGTTTTGGTAATAACCTATAGTACTAATGTTCACAATATTTTATTCTGCATAAAACGATTACGTAGATGATCGCTTTCTTCGATTTAGGTTTTCCGTTCGTCCCGTAATTTGGTCGTATTTTGCTTTTAATATTTTTTTTATTTTATTTATTTAACTTTTTCATTAGTACATTAATACTACAATTTGCCACTCACGTAGTCCTTATTGGTCTGTCTGGAGTGGCGAGATCATTCCGTTTACATAATACTTTTTCATTAAATGTAAGTTTTTTCTAGGCGACTGTACAAAGTCTCTAATTAGTTCAGCAGGCATTTCGGTAATTATATCCGGTAGCATATACTCCCATGTGCGTGTACCATATACATTGTTATATTTTGGCAGGCTAAATGTTTTTGTATAGGTCAGCGTTCTCATATAAGTTGGTCTAACTTTTAATTCTAGACAATTTAAATTAGGATATTCCTCAATTAAAATTGCAAATTTGATTTTATTGGAGATATTCATAACGTTGCAATGGGAGAATAGTCCCTCATAATTTTCATTTTTAAATTTATCTCTATATTTTTTTTCTCTATATTTAGTAATCCACATAGAACTTTGTTACCATTCCATTACCTATACTAGAACTCTATGGTCACGACAATTTAAGATTGTCAAATTCCAATATACTAAATGTAATTTTAATCAGACGCCTTGTTTATAACCGTTTCAATAAAAATGAAATTTGTGATATCATATTTAGCAGAAAAAGACTACAGTTTCATTTGGTCATGGTATATTATATTCTGCAGGAAACGATTACTTGTTTTTAAACCAAGATTATTACATGAAAAATAACTGTAATCTATGTAAAATATTAAATAGGATATTTTGTACGAAGTTTATTTCTACCAAATGACATAAATAACTTTCAGGAATAACGTCCAGGAAGGTACGTAAGGGATCTTTAAAAAAAATAAAGAAACTTTAAACATCAATATCTCGAAACTCGATTTTAATTGTTCGTCTCGTTCTGCAGAACTACGTTACAAAGCAAAAGTAAAAATCATACAAATTTGTATTATATTGATGATGATTTCCGACCGTATTTCGGTCAAGGCGACCAATCTCTACGGAGATTGGCCAGGTTAGCAGGAGATATTATAGTGCACAAGTGTGTGCGCAAACACAGATGCTCTATTCCGTTACTCTCATAGTCCGATAGGACGGAAAGCCGACACGACCGTGAGAGATCAGGCGCAGGACTAACGGTTTTACGTGCTTTCCGAGGTACGAGCTAAGTGACAATTTTGCAACATTAAAATCTGTACATGAAATAAATTCATTGGTACAGGCCCGTGACTGGGATCGAACATACGCCTCCCGCTTGGAAGGTGCACGTCTTAACTACTGGGCTATCACCGCTTCATATTATATTACAGCAAGTTCAAAGGAATGTGTTACTGCAACGCGATAATCTCATTTTTCTCTATAGCTTTGCTTTGCTATGGCAAAGAACGTAATAAGTCTACCGATTGTGGCCATGCTCGAAAATAAGAACCTGTTATTCAAGCCACATTTCCGTAATAAAACTAGTATGAATTATCTATATTACTACTTCCGAACTTCTCAAACTCGAGGCCTACACATTATTGGTTTCTCGGCTCTCATAAAAATAATATATCGGTATTACACTTTCGATGTCGATGGCCCTTCTGTCGTTAATAGTTTTGAGTGACATATTGGTTTCCTAATAGCTATCTATTTTTTATTTATTTTTTATTTTATAATAGCTATCTGATAATGTAATTGGCCAATTGGTGGAATTAAATGCACAAATAATTTTATATTCCGTGTTAATAGGTAGGTTATATACGATTTCGAATTTTTCTTCTTGAAACAGCTTGTCTAAAATCTAAATTAAGTAAATTTTTTTTCATGTCCCTTCCTAAATTCCCCTAAAATATCTCCAATATAACTAAAATATCAAATAATTTTTTTACCTTATGTACTTACACTTTCAGTTGTTAAAAGTTTAAAAGGTGACAAACCAATCTTTATTTTTATTTACTATTTTATTATTACAGTGACAAAGGAAATTTCTTTTATTTGTATGACATAGGCAGGTATTCAGTAAGATGGGATTTTACGTAATTCCTGCGGAAATAAGAAAAACGAGATGTCTGAATCTAAAGTACATGCGGGCAAAGTTACGGGTGTCCACTACCCTTACAAAAATCAAGTCTCCTATGTTTAACACGATTTCCCTTCCCCAGCAGGTGTACGAGACGCGGTGGCTCGCTACCCGGTGCTGGTCTTTGTACATGGAGAGAGCTACGAGTGGAGCTCGGGGAACCCTTACGACGGTACCATCCTGGCCAGCCATGCGGGCCTGGTTGTTGTCACTATTAACTACAGGCTCGGGATCTTAGGTAAGTTCAATTAATACTTCTCTCTCAGTTTGATATTCTTTATTGTACCAATGAATTTATTTCATGTACAGATAATATTGTGAAATTATCACTTAGCTCGTGCCTCGAAAAGTATGTAAAACCGTTGGTCCTGCGCCTATGTCTCTCCGGTTGTGTCGGCTTTCCGTCCCATCGGACTATGAGAGTGACGGAATAGAGAGTGCATCTGTGATTGCGCACATACTTGTGAACTATAATATTTCCTGCATGCCTGGCTAATCTCCATAGAGATTGGCCGCCTTGGTCGAAATACGGTCGAAGACCTTATTATTCTTCATTGTAGACACAAATAATAGACAATATGGTGACTTCACAAGTTACACAGAGAATGTCAAAAGCAAGCGTCCTAGCGAGACGTCTCCTCAAGCAAACCCAAAGGCAGGCAAGTCATTAAAAATACAACTAACCATGACTGAAGTGCAATGGCTCTATGGGTAAATAATATACTTAGGTTTTAGAGTTGTATAAACTTTGGTTTGCTATGATTCCAATACACTCTACCTAAAGCATATATGAAGGAAAAAGTTACAACATAGTAGTTTTCCTTTAGTCCACGTAAAATATTCGCTGGGAAAACTCGCCAAAAAGTAAATCGGCAGTTTTTCATCAAACTTAAATAATAACCATAATGGAATCTATTAGTTATTGCCAACACATCGGATATTATCACATAGCAAGTACACCGAGGATATGGTCTAGCAATGTGTGTTATTATTTTATATAAATAAATAAATGATAAATGGTTCACACTAAAAAACCTTTTAGTGTCTAGAGTACAAAGCAACTTAATACATTGAGACAATTATAGAAAAATACATGAATCGAAAACTAACATCCATATTCATCATCATGAGCACCAGATATCGACGTGCATAAATTAAGGAATTAATGTATGGCGCGACGCGAAAGAGGTATATTTGGAACGTACTAAATGAAGATCTGTACTCTCTGCCTACTCCTATGGGACATAGGCGTGAAGATATGTATGCATTGATATTTGCAACTGCCAGAATTTGAACCTAACCTATAGCGACGTAGGCAAGGTCACTGCCAACTGCGCTAATCAGTCGTCCTCTTAGTATATAACATATCCTTGTTGGTCTACCTTCATCACTATAACAACCGCGAGCATGCGATCTTGTGATTACTCGCAGAACTATTTAATGATGATGAAGAAAATTGTTCTGCGAAGGTTTTATTAGTCTATAAAAAAGTTTTTACTCATTACTTATTGTGATAGAGGTTGATTTGTTGTGTACCGATTAATATACGTAATATTAAATGTCTAGATTTTATTTTATTACTGTTTTGCTAATATGTCTGACGCTAAATTTTACTGACGCTAGATAAATAAAATTAATTAACAGTTTACTTACGACGTTTAGCATAGCTTTCGACGTTCAATACATATACGGAAAGAGATGCAGCTAATGTATTCTAGTGAAGCCCTGCATCATATAAATTTTGCAAGCAAATAATTGTAGTGGTATTTTGGTTAGATGCTGTTCTACAGATGTAATGGGAATACTAGCCTACGAAACCCCCCAAAGACGAATCCGACTCGCACTTGGCTACTTTTTATGTTTCATGTAACAAGAATAACATAGCAATAATAAAGACAAAAAAAAAACATAGATCCTTCTCATTTTTAAAACGGTAAAAAAAAACTCAATAAGTGAAAGAAATGGCAGGATATAATCCAATTTAGAGACAAGAGCCAATTAATCTCGCAAACGATACGATTCGTCTACGTGATTGATTTCTTCAGTAATACGATACAGGAAAAATATATTCTATGTTGAAGTCAAAGACGGTTGAAGTCAACAAGGTCCTGTGCTGATATGGGGCTTCACTATACTACATCAGCTGAATATCCTTTTGTGCATATCGTACATACATAGATACATATAATCACGCCTTTATCCCTTACGGGATAGGCAGAGCACCAAGGGCAGATAGAACCATATTTATATATATATATATTGGTAAATAATATAAATTGGTAAGTAATGTGTTGGGTTTTAGAGGTTCATAATAATTAGTGGTTTACTAATTTCTATAATCCTGAGGATGCCACGGTTGTTGGCGAAACATATGTAGTTTATTTATCTAGTTTTTTATTTCAGAATAGTGCAATGTATCGTCTTGCATGCTGGGTGCTCGGGTCTGGTTTCTCGTGGCGATTGTAATTAGTGCAAGTGCCTGTTTTCGCAATTATGAGTTATCAGATCCGAGGGTCAGTGGAGGGTGTAGGGCCCGGTGGTGGGAAGTGAAGAACCATATGGGGCCACTAATAATAATAATGTCGCAATAGTCAATTGGCCGCGTGGTGCCGGCAGAGTAGAATTCGTACCACCCCATGTCTACCCGTGGGAATCATACGAGGCGATTAAGGGTTTCCGGGAGGTGGGCAGCAGCGCCTCCGGTATTGACAACATAGTCCAAAATACAAACTGCGGTCACCAACCCGCCTGCCCAGCGTGGTGATTATGGGCAAACACCCCCCATGGCAGTCTTGTGGCGTGCCCTGGGGGAGGCCTACGTCCAGCAGTGGACTGCAATAGGTTGATGATGATGATGATGAATAATAAATTAGGCGTTTTCTCAGGCGATAGCCAGCATCATGTCATAGATCTTTTACATCTGATCGCGCTATTCTAAACGTGACTATAGGATTTCCTTCGTGATCTTGTAGTTCGGGCTACCTCATTTTGGGAACACAGTCGCCTGTATATGTATGTATGTATGTATGTCCACATTCATAGAATTTACTGAACATTAACTTAGACCCAACAATGATTATGATGATTAGGATATGCCACTGGGAACACACACATTAAATCATGAATCATCATCATCATCATCATCAGCTTATTGCAGTCCACTGCTGGACGTAGGCCTCCTCCAGGGCACGCCATAAGACTGCCTCATGGCCCCTCATGGGGTATTTGCCCATAGTCACCACGCTGGGCAGGCGGGTTGGTGACCGCAGTTTGTATTTTGGACTATGTTGTCAACACGGGAGGCGCTGCTGCCCACCTCCCGGAAACCCTTAATCGCCTCGTACGATACCCATGGGCAGACATGGGGTGGTACGAATTCTACTCTGCCGGCACCACGCGGCCAAAATCATGAATATCGATATTTATTTCTGAATACGAATGTTGATATCTATTCATTTTATATACTTACCGTTGCTAAGTACCCACGATTCAAGAAATTAAAGATATTAATATGGAACTTGGAAAGTATGTGAAATGTACAAGTATAAGGCAATGATCTACAATCTCAGTGGGGCTAGGTTAAGGTAGGTAATATCAATAAATGTATATGCGTGTAAATTATCTATTTAAATGAAATAAAATGATTATTTATTTGCTCAAAACATGGTACAATCAATTTATTATTAGATCTGAATTATATCTCGCCAAAAAATATATTAAATCAAGTTATAAATTTGACCTTGCTGCTTATTTCTCTATGTGTTTGGTACATAGAGAAATAAGCAGCAAGGTCAAATTAATACATTTCAAGGTACTGGGAAATGTACAGGTGATGAAACGACGCACATAAGTCTTCACTTAAAGACTGTCACATAAAATTCCATTCTGTCTTATAGAGACAAACGAATCGTAAAACAACACTCCCTACGATACATAAATAAGCCGTAAAAAAATTCTCATATCGTAAAAGGCGACTCTTACAAAAGCATTATTGCTCCGTCTCTGGAATTACTTCGCCTACGGGAAAGTTTTTTTTACAGATCTCGTATCTATGGGTATATCTACATGAAAAGAAATGTCTTTATTGAACTATTTAATTAAAAAGAATTAAGGCGCACTATAAAATTAGTTATTAGTTTAATTAAGTTCTTACTATCGTCCTTATTAACCAAGAGGAATAGATAGAAAATGCAATAGTCAAAACTACTGGGCACTTGTAGCTGTAATATGCATATTTGTCCCTAGAAAGCAATAAAAGAGCATTTTACAAAACGGAAAGTCCACAGTTTTTACGAAAGAAATAATAGTTGGCCGGCTAGTCAAAGTATGTATTTGATAACTTGTTGTTATATATATACATACATAATAATCACGCCTTTATCCCTTACGAGGTAGGCAGAGCACCAAAGGCCGATAGAACCACATGGTGCCACTTCTGACCAATTTTGTGGGTATAGTTGAAATGTACAAGTTCGGCTAGTAGTGAAAGGTGGTCAGCCCATCGCCTACAAAACACCCCTATGCCCGGAAAGAGAAGCAGCTGTAGTATTATACGTTTTTTTTTTCACTCTAATTTGTTGTTACAGTTTATAAAAAACATTGTATATTTTCTAAACTACAACGAAATTAGATAATAGTAACCTACATATATAATATTCACGACAGTATTTCCAAAGTGGTGTAGCTAGAACTTCAGGATCGAGAGGAAGATCTTATAGCCACGTTTAAAATATTACTGACAAGTTATTGAATCGCCTAATAGAACGACTCAGTTTGTTCACATAAATATACCTACATGCATTTTTTAATAAATACCGTGTTATTACAAAAGAATTTACGTACATATTTTAAGCTAAACGTACCCTAAATTTGGCAGATATGCCATACATTTTGCTGTCAAATGTCATATTTAAATCGAGTTTAACTTTGGGCGATCTTTTGTAATAACACCGTTACGGTTTAATAAGAAATGGCGAACCCTTCACAAAGCCCTTATCAAATTCGTGCAACTCAAGAACACGGATTAGGATAATTGTATCCACCTTTTGAGATCGTTTCTTGGAGGCCCTTTAACAAATGTAACAATTATAATATTAATTCAGACAATTCCCTTTATTCTTCTTAGCTTGTAATGTCATATTTTTTGGATATTGTACATTCCGCAGGAATTTAATTTAGGAGAATTCTACAAATAATAGGTGAAAAGTTTGGATGTTTGTACTCTTTTACGCAAAAACGACAGAGAAAATCAATTGTTTCACATTGAGATGAGAAACGATTGATTTCACTCCTACATTTATGTTTACACTTAAAAGAAAAGTTATTCCGTCTCTACTCAACATTTAATAATAAGTTTGGTTTAACTTTTTACAGCCAATTGCAATAACCGAGCTTATTTTGCATTACCCATACATATTTAATCTTCAATTGTTTTCAAGTTTCAAATTTTGAATAAAAAAATCTTAGAATCAAATCTCGATTATTGCCATTGGCAAAACTTGCATGGTTTAAAATTCATTTTAGATAGGCCACGTCTCTCCACGGCACTGGTCTCTGCACGTGTCCGCAAATGACAGAAATTCCCAGAATCTGATAAAACGTGTATTTTCTTTGCAACACAAAGGTTTACACGCTTCGCGAACGAAAGCGAAATTATGCCGAGATTTATTTTTACTTGTTCAATTTGTTTTGTGAGACGCATTTGTGCCTTTGTTCCCTTCTCTACGTGTACTTGGATATATCTTGGTGCGTATCTTGTGGAATTCGTGATAAATCTGTGTACGAAGTGCGGAAATGTTTTTGCGCCTGTCAAATTATTTCATAAGCACTGCGTATTGTTGGTTATTTTACACCTGGCCTCGCACTGCTGAACGTGACGTTAGGTTCTGCTTCATAATTCCATAGTTCTGGCTACCCCCTTTTGGATTATTTTTGTATGTATAATAGGTAGGAATTTAGTTCATATAATAAATGAATTTAAAAAATATTTTAAACTAGTGGACGCCCGCGACTCTGTCCGCGTGGACTACAGAAAAAACAAAATCTCGAAATTATCCGTGATAAAAACACTTTCCTGGGATAAAAAGTAGCCTATATGTTAAGTGGGACCTGTCACAATATATTCCTGAAAACTGAGTTTCTGAGATTAGCGTGCACAAACGCACAGACAAACAGACAAACCGACAAACATACAAAAATTCCAAAAATCATCGTTTTGGGTTCTATTGCGTTGATATAGGTCTCCTATAATATTTTTTCTCATATATCTTCCATGTACAGACAGCGATCCGTTACATTTTTATTATATGTATAGATTATGGGCGTCAAAGATGATGAGACTAGCTTTGTTAGGTACCTACTTAAATAATTATTTGTCTAGTGCAAATGAATTATAATTATTTTTTACTCACGTTAAATTGGTTCGAGTTAGTCTAATAAATATAAGTTCAACCTGAAAAATTGCTACCTTTTCTCTTTATGTTATGCGACCGGAAACACGGAAGACGTCTAACTTTATATTTTCTACCTTTCTCAAAATTGAAGGTCCTCTTTACTTATAATTTCAGATACAGAAATAGACATGTTAACAAAACTTCAGAAATGTCCTTCCACATTTTCCCTAAAGACGCAACTTAGATATTTAAAAGTTACACAAGCTGAATATAATATGTAAAGTATAAATATTTCATTAAATAGTACCTTGTTACTAAATAATACCAGGTATTCCTTTGAGACACCCTCAAGCGTGTCAATTTGGTATTTGAGTTCCATAAAACTTACATATAACAGTACCTTTATACTGTAATTTGTGGAAATATAGCAAACAATGTTATAAAGCTAAATGATTAATTGCTAAAGCTAAAGAACTAATATTTTTAATTGTAATCATGTCAAATTAATGAAATATGTCCGTAGTATAATTTTGGGATGATTAATTTCTTTCTTTAGTCTAGTATCATGTTTAATTGTTTCGTTTATTAATTAATTATTACTTATTCTATTGTTGGCATTATTTTAATAAATGAATGATTTGCTACTATCATACTACCTACTAACATACTCACCCCACTCTGTATCCCTTTCTAACCCTTCTAATAATTCGTTTTAATTTTCAATTAATTTAATCACCAATGTGTACGTTTTATTATCTAATGTTTGTATGTATGCATGTCCCTGGGACATTGTCTAGATCAGGGATTCCCGAACTTTTATTCCTCATAGACCCCTTTCAAAAGTTATCTGGTTCTGGTGGACCCCTGGACCCCCTACAGGCCCACATCACATACAAAATAAATGTGAACCCTCATTTTTTCACGCCAACGTAGACCCCCATCGAGTCTCCTGTGGACCCCTGGGGGTCCACCTGGACCACTTTGGGAACCAGTGGTCTAGATTAAGACCTTCATGTAATTTTATATGATTTGTAATGATAATGTTCTGATATGCATATTTAATTTGAAATAAAAAAAAGAGACTGATAAATTGAATAAAATGCTTAGAAAATCTCTTAGAAAAGGTGTCCTTTTGCCCATATTTCTTACATGCATACATATTATCACGCCTTTATCCCTCACGGGGTAGGCAGAGCACCAAGGGCCGATAGAACCACAAGGTGCCACTTCTGACCAATTTTGAGGGTATAGTTGAGATGTACAAGTTCAATATTTCTTACTATAGAGAAAAGAAAAAGACGATAGATACTGAAGTACACCGGTTTTAGTCAAATATACTTAACGGCTCCATCCTTTAAAAAATACATACATGTACACCCGTTTGTGCTCCTAAGAATGGAGTATTCACAAATGCATCTCTCATAGCCTGAGAGACCGCTCCTGAGTTCCTTAGTCGACTCTTTCGACATGCACGGAAGGAGATGCAGCTGATGTATCATAGTCAAGCTCGGCACCAGCACGGGACAGGAAAAAAATTATAAACGTAATGTAATTCAATGTCATCTTTTTCTTCTCTATATGGTAATGCATTATTTGATGGCCGATGGAGTCGGAAAGTTCTATAGTGGATAACAAGTATCGGCAAACGCAGCGTGGGAAGGCCACCCGCGAGGCGGACGGACGACCTGGCCACGTCGCGGGCGTCGTCGGTTGGATGCCGGCTGCTTCCGACCGGTCGGAGTGGAGGTTGTTGGGGGAGGCCTATGTCCAACAGTGGACTTCTCAGGGCTGTAAATGATGATGATGATGAAGGCATTAAATTTTTATTTTGTTGCAAACTAAAAGAATTTGTAAAATTATTAATAAAAAAATGGAAAAAATTCCTCACCCGGGTGGGAATCGAACCCACGACCTCTGCATTCTTTTCAATGCATAAAGAAATAAGCGTACGGGTATATAAATATTAAATGTAGGTACGTGACACACGGAATTACGCAAGTAATATTATGCTGAATGTGACTTTTGTTCTATTATCTCTCTCTTAACAAAGCTTAATGAAGAGGAAGGATGATATTAATAGAACTTAAGTTCTGTTATTGTTAATGCGAGTAACTTTCAAAACTTTGTATATTGTGCATGAAGTCACACAGGATAGAATCACTTTCATTTCATTAACATTTATGTGTTTATATATGGGAGCTTGTAAATAAGATTATAAGTACTATAAGATCAATAATATATATATATTAACATTTACAAATGGTAGGTGCTAGGATGTGTGCAAATAAACAGAACAATTAAATAAAAAATATGAAAATAAATAAATTAAAAACATAAATAATAGCATAAATGCGTAAGAGAAAAATAAACAAGAGGTATGTATTTCTTTTCTAAAAAAAATACGAAAGAGGAAACAAAATAACATTTATAGGTAACTATTGGCCGCGTGGTGCCGGCGGAGTAGAATTCGTACCACCCCATGTCTGCCCGTGGGTATCGTACGAGGCGATTAAGGGTTTCCGAGAGGCGGGCAGCAGCGTCTCCCGTGTTCACAACATAGTCCAAAATACAAACTGCGGTCACCAACCCAATACCCCCATGGCAGTCTTGTGGCTTGCCCACCTACTACCAAAAACCAAAAACCTCAGCCGACAACCCTTTCAATAAAGCATGTAAAATTCAATACATCGTGTAGACTTGTTCCACAGAATCTGAATTTCAGACCAGAGCTAACTGTAAACCTTGGTGAATAACCAACGAGCTAACTATGTTAGTCTCGTTGTGATTTAATTTAATTTTAGGTATGTTATGTATATAAGGTTCTATAGTTTACAGTAACTATTTGAAAACTTTTATACAGGTTGTAACAAAAGTTGTATGTTGAGCAAAGTGCTATGAAAGTTAGCTGAAATTACTTATACATAACCTGTTAATAACAGGATCGCGTTTAAGATCCCACTACCATTTTTAGCAAACTAAGATCAGGTCTAAAAGTGTCCCATAAATTATTTAGGCGACTCTTACAACATGCATCCAAGGAAATGCAACTGATGTAGTCAAGTGAAGCCTGTATATTGAAGTGATCTTTCTACTTTAAGAAATTATAAAAAAGGTACCCTTACCATTAACAATTAGAAGTCCCCCCCCCTTTTACCCACAAAATCCCTTCGAAAAGGCAAAACTTCCTATTAGCCCAAAAACATCACTCAATGACAGCCCAAGCCCCTTAAATTTGAGCTGTATTAATCGCACTTAAGGTTCGTTTTGCATTCAGTGCGTTGATACTCTTCGATTGTTATGCTAATTTTTGTAGACGTTCGTTTGTTTTGACTTGATATACCATAGCCCGAGGTTTATGTTTGCTTAGTAGGTATCTATTTGCAATTTAAACATGTAGTTTGCTTTTGTATGTAAATGAAAATAGCTTAGGTTTCTGGTATCCAAGCACGTGTAATTGATTATATTAGGAAGGGCTCGCTTACATCAAACTATTATTAACTAGTGGACGCCCGTGACTTCGCCCGCGCGGGCTGCAAAAAAAACAAAATGTCGAAATTATCCTAATTAAAATATTTTCACGGGATAAAAAGTAGCTGTTAATCCAGGATGTCAGATAACTTCATACCAAATTTTATTAAAATCGCTCCAGCCGTTACGTGAGAGAGTATACATCCATCCATCTATCCATCCATACTTACAAACTTTCGCGTTTATAATATTAGTAGGATAGGATGAAAAGGGGTTTGTTACATAAGTAAAATATAATGAAAATTATACCACTATAATAGATAACCTATCCATGAGATTTAAAAATTAAATATAAAAATTTATTTTAAAACTATAAAAAACTAAGGATTATTTATATAATCTCGAAAAATATAGGACATGTGAATTTGGGTACCAAATTTTTGTTAGGTTCTCAATAGCGGGTCATTTTCGTAGCATTTCGCTTAACATATCCCTTTTATTAAGGCCTATACAGGGTGTAACAAAAAGGCTATATTAAGCAAAAAGCTATATAAATAGCCCACTAAAAGGAACCTACGCACAAAGTTTTAGACCCGAAATCACATGTTTAATTTTCCAGATAGTATGGAGAATACCTACACAACTCAGGAATGTTCATACATTCTTAAAAGATAAACATGTGATTTCGAGACTTAAATTTTGTAAATTGTAGATTTTCTATAGTTGACAATTTACATGGGTTTTCGCTTAACATACCCTTTCTGTTATATCCTGTATACAGACATACACAAACACTAATGTCATCACTTTCTCCGTAGGCTTTCCGTCCATTGCGTTTTGGCACGAGCATATTATACGTTTTTTCACAGTTCCTTTTAGTCACATACTTCGTCAGCAATTATAGCGTGCCTTACCTTAACTCTATTTCCATGTTAAACTATATTAGACAAAATAAACATGCAAAGTTTTTAACTGCTTACTTTTAGTTTTTACTTTACTACTGCTAAAGTTAAACTGTAAAAGTAAGACTAATTAAAACATGTAAATTGAAGTAACTTTCCAAGTAATATTCAACAGTTACCAGTAGGTAAAAGTTTTGTTTCTATCTAGAAAGTTTCTATTTTAGAGTAAAAATGGCGGAGCGACCAAATGGCATGATAGTTATATTATACCACTATGAATTTTGTTGTATGGTATTATACCTTTACACTATAATGTACATAGCAGTAAACTTTCCTATGGATTTAAAAGTAACTAAATGATATTTATGAAGCACAGGCTCAAGGTTTGTTAGAGAGCAATGAAACGCAGTATCTTGGGAGTAAAACGCACAGACCGTATTAGGAACACCATACTGCGCTCCAAAACTGATGTCGCTGACGTTGGCGCGCAGACCGCAAGACTGAAGTGGAACTGGGCCGGACACGTATGTCGAATGCACCCAGACAGATTTGGCAAAGATAGCCACTAATTGGGTGCCTAGAGATAGAAACCGGAGTAGGGGAAGACCTAGGAGAAGATGGGGGACGATCTGGATAAGTTTCTGCCAGATTGGGCCACTATAGCGCGAACCAGACAAGTGTGGGCTCAAATGGGGGAGGCCTTTGCCCAGCAATGTGACACGAAATAGGCTATTAAAAAAACATACATACATATAGCTGTGGGGGAGTCAAAACTGCAGGATAGCGATAAAATTCCTACAGACACGTTTAACATTGCAGGATCAGATGATAAAAATCAGTGACACTTTGCTAGCACGTTGCCGAAAGAAAGGCTGTTATGAATCATGGTTACTGTTTAAACAGGTCTTTGCGAATATTTTTCTAAACAATATATAACAAAATGGCTCTCAAATATTTAGTAGCTAAATCATGATAAAGGAGCAATCTAAAAATAAAAAAAAACCTAATTCAAAGGGCGAACACTTAATGCAAGGGCGAATAAATTCGATTAAAATTCGATGCAAAGAGCCTATTAAAGTTATAAAATTATTAATAAAGAAAAGGATAAAATCCTCACCCGGAAAAGTTGTTTTTTTAACAGAACGACATTTCACACTTTCTTGAGGAGAGCCTCCTACAAAACTCCGTGTAAACAGAAATTTAAGGAACAAATGATAAACGCGGAATTTTTAAATACATCAAATAAGAGTTATTTGATGTCATCAAGTACGGTCGACTTAATTTATACAAAAAAAAAAAAATGACTGGGTAAAATACTTAAAAAACCTGTTATTTAAAACTAGAGTTAAAATTATGTTTAGAAATATAAATTTTGTGGTTTTTTTTACGAGCCAACATCAATCAAAGAGACACTGTGTGTGACATTTATGGTTTCCAAGAAAAATAATCAACAAAAAAACGTTAAAATTTTACGAAACAATTTATTGCAATTCAATAAAACCATTTATTTGTTAATATTATTTCAAACTAAATTAGAGTAACATCGCTATAAAAGTGACCGTCGGAATATACTAAAATATTACACTTAATTGTACTCTTTAGGTCACAAAGTTTTCATAATGTTTTACTTATATTAATCACTAGTGGACGCCCGCGACTCCGTCCGCATGGACTACAAAAAAAAAAAACAAAATGTCGAAATTGGCCGAGATAAAAACATTTTCCCGGGATAAAAAGTAGCCTATATGTTAAGTGGGACCTGTCACAATATATTCCTGAAAAATAACATGGAAATCGGTTCAGCCGTTTCTGAGATTAGAGTGCACAAACGCACAGACAAACAGACAAACCGACAAATAGACAAAAAATCCAAAAATTATTCTTTTGGGTACTATTGCGTTGATAAAGGTCTCCTATAATATTTTTTCTCATATATCTTCCATGTACAGACAGCGATCCGTTACATTTTTATTATATGTATAGACATAGAAGAAGATTAAAATATAAAAAAAATAAAGTGTTCCTCACCAATTCTTAGAATTTTCTGATACACAATAAAGCAAATAAAAGTTAAAAATAAAAAAATAAAAAATTCCAGAAAACTGACTGATTTGTAAAGCAAATAATCCTGCAAATTACATAAACAGTCAAAAATAATAATTATCCAACCAGATTAAACAAAGATAGGGAAGTTTCTTCATACAATCACGAGTACATTACAAAAGTCACCTAATTTCTGTGAATTTAAACCTTAACTCCAAACATTAGAGGCTCGGGCATGCGACTCGCGTTTTAGAAAAAACAACTAAATTACAAAATGAATACGGATGCGGAAGAAGCCTGTTTTGTTTTTGTTTAATCACGCTAATTTCGTCCCAAAACAATTTGTATTCGTATGAAATTTTGACGAGTTCCCGGAGTCGTGACTGGAATATCTCGAAACGGGCATGTTGACATAAAATTTTTTATGGGAATATAAAATGTACTCTTTCCGTATACTCATATTTAAGGCCTATTGTACCTAAGACCTTGCATTGCGCCTTTGTATTGTGTCTATGTTTTATACTTATAATCTTTTAAACTATTTTTTTTTATCTGGTACGGAATGCAGAGGTCATAGATTCGATTCCCACTCGGGTGAAGAATTTTTTCCATTTCTTTATTAATAATTTTCTAATTTTTTTACAAAAACAGTCTAAGGATATAAATAATATAGTCCAAGCATACTCCAAACTTAAACTTAGATTATCTCCATACAAACTGTGATAATCACCTCTTCTTCAATATTAATGAAATTTTTTAAGTCGTGTGGTTTCTTTTGGAACTCAAACTTTAAGGCAGATGAAAAAGAAATTTAAAAATTATGTCCTTTTAATTTATAATTTTATACAGTCACCAACCCGTCTGCCCAGGCAGCGTGGTGACTATCTGCACACCACAATATACTCGTGTCAGTGGCCTACGTCCAGCAGTGGACTGTAAATAGACTGATGTGTTTATTTAATTATAGATTTTATGGTAATTCTTACTTGCATTTTATACAGGGCTGTAACATACATTTTATGACATGTTTTTTTTTCAAGATTGTATAAACATTCCTGAATTGTTTAAGAATTCTCCATACTATCTGGAAAAATAAACATGTGACTTCGAGTCTCAAATTTTGGAAACAGGTTCTCTATAGTAGGCTATTTACATAGCTTTTCGCTTAACATACTCATTTTGTTACATTCCGTATACAAATCATATTTCAACATTGTTCTATATTGCCCATACTAAAATCTAATCCGTGATGTTTGTTGGCAGGTTTCCTGAACCCTCGGGCGGATGAGTATCCTCGATCACCAGCCAACTATGGCCTTATGGATCAGATTGCTGCACTGCATTGGATAAAGGTAATTCAAATTATGTGTATGATAGATAGAATTTGATCTCTCCGATCGTGTTGGCTCTCCTTCCCAGCAGAGTGCGCCTAGTGTTTGCGCACAAACTTGTGCACCATAGTATAATGGGCAGTTGGCTACTCTCATTTAAGGTTTGCCGCCAAGATCAAAATAAGGTCGGAGGACATTTTTATGATTGAATTATCATCATCATCATCAGCCTATTGCAGTCCACTGCTGGACGTAGGTCTCCCCCAGGGCACGCCACAAGACTGCCATGGGGGGTATTTGCCCATAGTCACCACGCTGGGCAGGCGGGTTGGTGACCGCAGTTTGTATTTTGGACTATGTTGTCAACACGGGAGGCGCTGCTGCCCACCTCCCAGAAACCCTTAATCGCCTCGTACGATACCCACGGGCTGACATGGGGCGGTACGAATTCTACACTGCCGGCATCACGCGGCACATATTATGATTGAATACAGTCAAGAATATAAAAGTAACGTATTAACCTTTTCCGAAAAAACATCTTAAAAGAAAGCAATACATTTTTACCAATTTTGTTTTGTTTCCCAGAAAAAATCCCACGTTGGAACACAATGTCAATACATTTCATGTGGACATGTGAGAAAATTGGAGAGAATTTCTGAAAAAACAAAATCTATTGAAGCCAGTTTCGGAGTATCGATGCAAAGCTGAAGCACGTGTAGAATGAAAAAAAAAAACATTTTCACACGGCAAGCTTGAAAATACTTGATTAAACTATAAAGTTTAACCTATAGGAGGTAGGAAACTATGTGTTTCCTAAATATTTTCAGCTAAATTTATTATGTACATATATATAGTAACAGTATGTCCAACAGTGGACTTCTCAGGGCTGTAAATGATGATGATGATGTTATATAGTAACAAATACTGAAATGCTAAACGAACAAGTATCTTTATTATCGCGATGTTCACTTTAAAAACATGTTCTGAAATCAGCATAATAAATATTTGCCTGATTGTCACAACCTGTATATTTGGGTACAATAATCAGAACTTTTTTAGAGCATAATTATGCTGAGCATAGTACTTGTCTGCCCACGTGCGTAACAGCGTTTCACAAGCATACTTTTCATATTATTTGCTGTAAATTTTTATATCTTTTTCTCTGTTGTACTGACTACCCCATTTTTGGGAACTTATCTTATCCTATGATGATCTCCGACCGTATTTCGGCCAAGGCGATCAATCTCTACGGAGATTGGCCAGGTACGCAGGAGATATTATAGTGCACAAGTGTGTGCGCAAACACCAAATGCACTCTCTATTCCGTTACTCTCATAGTCCGATGGGACGGAAAGCCGACACGACCGCTGAGAGATCAGGCGCAGGACCAACGGTTTTACGTGGCTTTCCGAAGCACGAGCTGAGTGACAATCTGTACATGAAATAAATTCATTGGTACAGGCCCGTGACTGAACTTACGCCTTCGCGTGGAAGGTGCACGTCTTAACCACTGGGCTATCACCGCTTATCTATCTTATCCTATAATGTTTGGTTTAAGGAAAACGTGGCGGTTTTCGGCGGGGACCCGTCCAATGTGACGCTGATGGGGCACGGCACCGGCGCCGCCTGCGTGCACTTCCTACTCACCTCACTCGCTGTTCCAGAAGGTAATATAAATATAACCTCATTAATTTATAAAAAAAGCCAGACTAAGAATTTTTTTTTTAAATACTAGTGGAAGCTCACGACTTCGTGCCCTTGTCCCTTTTGCGGGAATTCTGGGAAAGGCTTTGTCAACGTTACCTTAAACTCCTCAAAGAATGCTTTACCAAAATTTATACAAAAAATCCCTTTTTCACCCTCTTCATCATCATTTTCATCAGCCTATTGCAGTCCACTGCTAGACGTAGGCCTCCCCCAGGGCATGCCACACGACTGCCGTGGGGGGGTATTTGCCCATAACCCACGCTGGGTTACCCACGGGCAGACATGGGGTGGTACGAATTCTACTCTGCCGGCACCACGCGGCCAACTCACGATACCTCCCCGTGTGGTGAAGATACCTTCACCCTCTTAAAGATAGAATTTACATAGGCCAAAGCGCACGTCCATGAGTTTATTCCTTTCCCTATCCCATAGGAATTTCGGGAAAGGCTTTAGAAGTGTTACACAGTTACACTAAACTCCTAAGGGTATGTTCATACAAAAAGTAGATTAAATTAAAGAAATAACGTTGCCCCGTACAAACTTTCACGCCGGGGTATATTTTCTAAAACTCTAAAATATTTCCTTTGTGTAATTTGTCCAATCATGGGCAAATATCTTAAGTCACTTTGAAGTGCAATCAATACAAAGTATTAAAAACATTATTTTTGTGATACCGCACCCAACTTATGAATCTATAATATTTAGCTAAGAAAAATAAACACTCAATTATTTATATCAATTTTAAAGGTCTTCTCCTGCCGTTTTCTGGAGAAACAGATAAATACACGAGACGAGATAAGTGAGGACTCGTGTTTCGGAGGATTTTCCCGGAATAATATAAATCAAGTTAATGTGTTTAGTCCTGAGATAAAAAAATTACTAAGTCGCCATTTTCGTAGCACATAAATTCGTAGCATGCAATCCGTAGCGCGACTCATAGTATCTATTGTTTGTAAAATATTATAAAGTTTTTGTTAAAATACAACAATCGTATTACGAATAAATTATTTAATTATTATTATTATTCTTACGAGGGTTTATTATGCTATTAATAATGTAGGTATGTTTCTTTGCAATTATATGTTTTAATTTTTTTTAAAGTTGCTTGTGTAGATTTGAATAACAATTCACGTGGGCGGCGGCTATAGATAATTGCTGTTTTTCGACGGTATCAGGCAATTTTTAATTTTTTCTCAAAAATAAACCTCGTACCTTAAGAAATATTCTAAAAACAGTATTAGCGAAATCGGTTAAGCCGTACTCGAGATTTGCGCTTAGCAACACATTAAGCGATTCATTTTTATATTATAGATATTTGTTGGAAACTTTTTTGAGAATAAAAAATAGCCTTGCTTTGTTAATTCTCTTTTCATTGTCTATACTTTTATACTAGTGTTAACATACCCATAATTTACACCATAAAATAAACCTCTATTCCTCCCTCCAAAACCTATTCCATTTAATTCAGCGTATAACTCCCCAATATCTCATTCGAGTTCATCCTACATAGTGAACACGAGATATCTAGACAGCATTTTTTTAAAGTGCTCTAAATCTACAAACGCGAACGTCGGTAAACTAGTCGAGTACAAAGCACACGAAAAAAGACGAAAATCTATCCATTGACTCGATTTTTCACACCCACTCTATATGTAGAGTCTGAAGGAAGAATGCGGTTAAGAGTGATAGGAGTATGAGTTTGGTGTTCCGTATAATATTTCTAAGTTTAATTGTTAAATTTCTTATAACGTTATTGAAAGGTATACTACGATGCTATGTAGGTATGCCCACGATATTGTACGTGTAAACTTTAGAATTCCTGTTATATCTCGTTCCTGCATGTAATTCGGAAAATCCCTTCTTAGATTTCAGAGAATCTCTTCATGGTGGACTTAAACGTCATAAAAGGAAAAGCCATAGTCCAAATATCATGATTCTAACTTCAGTAGTTTTGTCACAGTGTAGACGAATCAGTTATATAACAGATTCCAATACATACATAAGTATTGAATTGTATCAGACTTTACTAATCGGAAGATAAAATTTTACACTGGCGTTCGCTATCCATTCTCATTTTACAGCCTCTGTCGTCCATATTATTTCTTCAACACATCATAGAAATCTGATTCACTATAACGTAACCTTGCAGTTCTCGCTACTCTATAAGGGAACACAACTGTATGTGTATGCATGGTGTTTATTATTCAACTGCTCAAGAACAATTTTACCTAACCGTACATATTTCCTGTCCACTTACCCATTGTCTCAAGGAACCCCGAAAATGAATCAAGTCGTCAGCATTTCGGTACGGGCAATCTCTTCGCAGGCATCCTTTCGGAAACTACATGAATATGCAAACTCGTTTACACGATACACTCGCCCCGTTTTAGGGGTCCGCAGGCTGCTTATGCGACGGAACGGTTAGTGCAACCGTAGTAACGGCCAACGAAACGGTTACGATGTTGGTTTAGGAAGGACTATCTATTGTTATTATATTTTAGTGTGATATTATGTTTGCGATTTTTTTTTTGATGTGGGTAGTATGCGTGTTTGTTTTGAGTTGCCTGTACCTAATTTGATAAGCTTTTAACTTTCGAATGGTTTTTGAATGATTTTTGGTCGTCAACGTTCCCGAAAACTACTGAATCTCCTCGTCATCACGATCATTTTTATCCATGGAAGCATACCTGGGAAGTGTCTGGTTTCCAAAATATTAGGGTCCAAAGTAAATAGACTGCGTTTTTCTGCATAAATGCACATTGACGCGTATAACAAGATTTTTTCACGAGAAATGATTAATGTCTGGTAATGAAAAAACTAGCATAAACACTGGACACTATAAATTATGTCCGATCAAGGATTTTTTTTTTTTTATTTACATCGTTTCCCACCATTTTTTTTGGCATAAACTTACTTCATTTGATGTATAGAGTACGTACCCTTCGTTAAGGGTGGCCACCAAAAAACATCCTGTACAGCGCAATTTTAGTTGATACGTTTACAAGGCTTAGAACTCTGAGGAACTACGTTTTAAACCTCGAGCACACCGGATGCGCATGCGTACGAGTACACGTAAGCGTAAACGTACACGTACCTCTGAGTTGTAATGTATGGAAACTGTATAGGCACGGGCAGACCGGATGCGTATGCGTAGACGTAAGCGTAGACGTCAAGCGGTGTGTCCTGTCTTATACAGTTCCATACATTACAACTCAGAGGTACGTGTACGTCTACGCTTACGTGTACGCATACCCATCCGGTGTGCTCGAGGCTATATTCTGCTAATTTCATGTTATCCTAAGACGCTTAATGTAATCTAAAATTGCAATATGTCCATGTTCATTTCCTGTTATATAAAGTTTATATTTTAAATAGTGTACCTAAGAGAAAAAAAAATAGTGCTTCAATGTTTTTTCTAAACATATAATCCATATATTCTCTACCGAACCTCAATACCAAGAAACAGCTCTCTCCTGCCCTATTTTTGACGTAGTAATTTGGTTCAGAACGCACGCCCCGTAGGCTCCGCGCATACCTGATGAAGGACCCAAATAATTTAGCGAGGGAATTCCGAAAGTATGCGGTCTGGGCCCCTAGTGTGCATGGAAAATTAATATTTTTCAACAACAAAGTGTTTCGGAAATATTTTGAGGGTTTTACATGAATTTGTGGGAGATAGAATATAATCTAATATTGGTTGAATTTTTACGAGCTGTGATAGAATTATCTAATATTACTCCAATTAAGCTATATACTACATGTGGAAATATGATGAAAATAATAAATATATTTGTCTGTATATGTCGAAGGTATATAACACAGTGCAGTATCAAACAGCCAGGCATTTAAACGTAGTTTAATGAAACATCCGCTAAAAACGGATTTTACGAAAACTCTACGCCTAAGGGGGTAAAACGGGGGTTGGAAATTGGTCTGAAAATCCTATGTTGTTGAAGGTAGGATTTTCTGAAATTCCCATGGGAATGGAAAATAACGGTAAATTAAAAGTACCTACACACGTACAAAGTCGTAGGCGTCAGCTAGTACACATCATACTTATTATCTTACTAATATTATAAACGCGAAAATTTGTGAGTATGGATGGATGGATGTTTGTTACTCTTTCACGTAAAAATCGCTAGAGCGATTTTAATAAAAAAATTTATGGAGTTAGCTGACACCCTGGATTACACATAGGCTACTTTTTATCTCGGGAAAATATTTTTATCCCGGATAATTTCTACATACTGTTTTTTCTGCAGTCCACGCGGACGAAGTCGCGAGCGTCTACTAGTCCCCAATAAGGTTAGGTAAAAGTGTTCAAATCACACACATCTACAGGCAACTGTTATATAACAGGTATGATGATCTCCGACCGTATTTCGGTAAAGGAGACCAATCTCTACGGAGATTGGCCAGGTACGCAGGAGATATTATAGTGCACAGGGGTGTGCGCAAACACAGATGCACTCTCTATTCCCTCACTCTTATAGTCCGATAGGACGGAAAGTCGACACGATCGGAGAGAGATCAGGCGCAGGACCAACGGTTTTACGTGTTTTCCGAGGCACGAGCTAAGTGACAATTTTTGCAACATTAAAATCTGTACATGAAATAAATTCATTGGTACAGGCCCGCGACTGGGATCGAACTTACGCCTCCCGCTTGGAAGGTGCACATCTTAACCACTGGGCTTTATATAAAACATGCAAAGGATGCCTTTAAAGTAAGTTTAAATATCTTTCGAGTACGGGCATATACTTAGCATAATGATATCTTAAACGTTTTCAGAACTAAAATGGTTATCTATAAGAGTACCAACATCAATATTTTGAAGTATCCTTTACTTGAGCCTTTATGCGTCTCATTGCTGGGGAAAGGTCGATCCGTGTGACAACTTTCTAACCTGGGCCTCTTCAGTCTATCCTGGCAGAAAGGAATCGAGGTTAATCTTGTAAAGTATCAAAAATAATTTATAAATAACTTTGTATGAAGTATCAATAGTATCAGAATCCTGCTGAAATTATAGATAGATAGATAGATATTATAGGCACTCGTGCTTAAAGGTTCTCTGATGAAGTATGTACATATAACAGTTGTAAATTTAATGATTTCATTCTATAAATTGATGAAATACTTAAACTAAATATTTAAAGCAGATTATGGGATATGTATTCGACGGCCGATTGGTCTAGTAGGTAGTGACTCTGCCTGCGACGCCATAGGTCCTGAGTTCGAATCCCGGTAGGTGCAAACATTGATATGATGAATATCGATGTTTGTTTCCGAGTCATGGATGTTTCTATACTTATCTATCTATTTATATACCGTTGCTCAGTACCCACGACACAAGACCTTAGGGATCTTAATGTGGGACTAGGTTAATGTGTTGTGTAGTGTGTAAATATTTATTTATTTATTTATTGGCTTAAAATTATTGAATATTTTATGCAAACGCTTAGAAAATGATTTGCTCAAAGTAGACCTTAAATAAATACTATAATTTAAATTTTAACTGAATTAGAACCCATCTCGTTATGTACCAATATTATTAATGTACATATACCTTTAACACAAATAATGACAGAATTAATGATTTTTAAATATAACAAGCATAATAATAAATCACTAATCGAAAGTCGACGTGGTCCAAAATGCTGGATACCAGGAAGATATAATAATAGGTAGCAGCAAGCGTTGATGACCGTACAACTCAGTCGAAGGAAACGTAGGTAAATTTGTATTATTTCGAGCGGCTTCTTGAATGTCTTGAATAATGAGATACCGGAGCGGTGTTCGAGACAGTGTACCTTCAGTGTCGTGTCTGTTTTGCGGGAGTTTAATAAGAAATAGTTTGCATTGTAATGTCCGCGAATATCTCTGATAGAATTTCTCGTTCCTTATTTTGTATTTAGTCAGGCAGGTTTTCAAAAGAAGTTTGTAGTATAAAAGGGTCCATTTAAAAAAGATTTCTAGTTATTGCATTTGATTTAGTAGTATTTGCCCACGACTTATTCTGCTTCTTCAAACCCTACGATAATGCATTAATTGAATGCATATACCCTGTTCTGATAAGGAGCTTCATTAGAATACATCGGCTGCATCTCCTTCCATGCATGTGGAAAGAGTCAACCAAGGAACTCAGCCATACATCTGTCCCCGCGGTGCTAAACGTGACTATGGGATTTTCTTTATGATCCTGCAATACTGGCTACCCCTTTTCACTTCACAGCCGTGTTTGTATCACTACATATTATAAAACAAAGTCGCTTGCCGCTATCTGTCCGTCTCTATGTATGCTTAAATCTTTCAAACTAGGGAACGGAATTTGATGTAGTTTATTTTTATAGATAGATTCACGAGAAAAGTTTATAATGTCTAGGGACCCGCCCCGGCTTCGCACGGGAGTAATGCTCGCGGGCTAAGCCGTGGGCGGCCGCTAGTATGATTGTAAAGTAGTTTTTGCCTTAACGACCTTTTACATTACATTTTGTTCCTTGATAACTTAAGCAACGAAGTCAATAACTTTTCAGTACCACAGCTACTATAGTATCTAAAAAATAAATCCGAAACGGAATAGTTTAATAACAGCATCACAAATGTTCTAAGCGGTCCTTTAAGAAGTCACATTGTGGACGGGGGTAATGGCCCAAACATTGCGAATGCATTTTGGTGCATTTTCACGCAAAATGGCTATTTCATTTTCGTATGCTTACTGCATAATATTATTTGAATACGGCCCTGGTTTTATTCACACTGTATAATGGAATACATACTTGAATGACTTTGCTTTTGTGATATTCAAAGCGGGAAGTAAGTAGGTATAATAAAACCATTACTTTAATGTAGGAAAACTAGAAAATGTTTACAACACGTGTTTATTCTAATTATTATTAACTAAACAACTATGACGAATAAACTAGCACAATTATAGCATAGTTTATAATTTTATTTTCTTTCTCATTGTATGGGACATCATCATTTACAGCCCTGAGAAGTTCACTGTTGGACATAGGCCTCCCCTAACAACCTCCACTCCGACCGGTCAGAAGCCGCCGGCATCCAACCGACGCCCGCGACCTTGGCCAGGTCGTCCGTCCACCTCGCGGGTGGCCTTCTCACGCTGCGCTTGCCGATACATGGTATCCACTCTAGAACTTTCCGACTCCATCGGCCATCAGTTCTTCGAGCTATGTGCCCTGCCCATTGCCACTTCAGCTTGCTTGACCGTTGAGCTATGTCGGTGATCTGTACGTCTGCGGATCTCCCCATTTCTGATTCGATCACGCAGAGAGATCCCAAGCATAACTCTCTCCACCGCTCGCTGTGCGGGACATATTTGCTGCAAAATATTTAATCCGTGTAAAACTAAGTTTTCTTCTTAAGTGGCTGTACGGGTTACCGTACATTGTTATGTCACCTATCGACAGATCAATATTTCGTAATAAGTCTCTCTGCGTAATTTGTATAGTATTGTCTATATAGCATATCTTGTATTAGCGAACTACATAGCATTATAATATATTAAATTCAGTGTTCAACATTCACTCAACGGGTTCAGTTGTATTTATCTCTTATGAGTTGACGACTTCCCTCAGCATTAGCATAGCATAGCATCATAGCATTAACTAGCAACTTTATTGTACGATTGCCACACCGTACAGTGGCTGTGAGATCTCCTTTAAGATCCTGCAGTTCTGGCTACTTGGAAACACAACCCTGTGTCATGTATATAATGTAATTAACAGTTTACAATCAATAAGGAATATCACTGGAATGCCTAACTACTTCCATGATTTGTTTCTGCATGTTGTCAGTATTGATGTATTTGTTTACCGAAACTGCGAACGACACACACGAAAAAAAAATTGATTGATGTCCCCATCTAACTAATATGGCGATCGATCAACTCGTTCTAGTAATTTCTATGTCACGAAAATGCAAACGATGTATGAGATTTATTCGTTTTTGTTGTCCTTGTTGCTGGTATTTATATTCTACAAGCCCTAACTTGCCACTAACTTTACCGCGGCTCCACTCGCGTGGATGTCGCTTATTGCGTAAAAGAGATACTCGTATGTATAAATATTTATAAAAATCGGTCAAGCTATTTCGGAGAAGTTTGGTAACAAACACCGCAACACGACAATTTTATATATTAGATTATGATGATCTCCGACCGTATTTCGACCAAGGCGACTAATAAAGTGTGTGCGCAAACACAGGTGCACTCTCTATACCGTTACTCTCATAGTCCGATGGGACGGAAAGCCGACACGACCGGAGAAAGATCAGGCGCAGGACCAACGGTTTTACGTACTTTCCGAGGCATCATTTTACAACATTAAAATCTGTACATGAAATTCATTGGTACAGGCCCGTGACTGGGATCGAACTTACGCCTCCCGCTTGGAAGGTGCACGTCTTAACCACTGGGCTATCAACATCTATTTACGAGTACTATAAACTTGTACTTACTAAATTTAATGTTTTTTTAAATATTAATAAGAACTAAGGGTTTGAGTAAGTATCTAAACTTACGTTTAAATATTTAAAAATACTTTACCAAGTTGACGTGAAATTAAAAAGTTAAAATATCTAGCCATAGCCGAGTCGACTCGGAGTTGCTGATCGCTTGGTAACGCACATGACGACTAAGCGATACGGTGACGATCGCTTTTCAAGTTGATGTGTGCTACGACCATTAAGGGCCCCTTCGCCTGAAGAAGTATCTGCTTGGTGCGGGCAAACCATTTTTCTCGTTTTTAGCATAGAATTATAGGTTTTTAGTTTAGACATTTTTTTGTATGGTTATTATTTTAAAACTGGTTAGCAAGGGAGACTTAAACTTTTCATCAAAATTTCTTCACGTGAAGTCTCATAGCACTCAAAATGCTTTTTAAGTCGACCTTGCTTCTAATTGGTTTTTTATGGTGTAAAATAAATTGTTTTAAACCAAAAAAAATACTAGATCAATATTCAAATATGGATTCTGTATAATATATTTTTGTCTGATTTTAACTATGACGATTTCTTTAGACTAAGTTCTAAATCGTGATTTCTGACAAATGGGCCCTTAAAAGCTTATGTCCCGTACTACGGAACTAAGGTTCCGTACGCTCTGTGCCCGATACTCACTTGACCGGTATTTTTCATATTGTCATCGATTCATTCATATTCATCGAGTGCAAATACGAAATTCGTTATGCAATATCGAATGAATTCGTTATGCGATTACTGAGAATCGATTTGAATACCTACATGAAACTTATTTGATTGTTCAGTCGATATGTATTGATATCCAATTACAGTTGTTTTTTGTTTTATAAATCACAGAACAAGGTTATACGTTGATGTTGATGCTGATGTGTAAAATATATACATCTAAAATAAATATATTCATCATTAAACATTGTGCTGAGGGTTTCAGCTTTGTTTACCGAGATTTGGCTAGTGTATGGTTATTATCGGGATGAAAAAATAATGTTGCCAAAAACGTAATTTAAATGAGATGATAAAATTCGTCATCCGAGTTAAGTGACCTGATAGCTCAGTTGGTAGAGCAATGCACGGAATTCGAGTGGTCGTGAGTTCAAATCTCAGTCGTGTCAATTTTTTTTTTCATTTTCTTATTAATATTTTATAAATACATACATATACAGGGTATGAGTGATAGCCAAGCAAATATGCTTAACAAGTATAGTCCGCGAGGTATAAGCTGAGCTTTGAATTTGTGTGAGTGTACGCAAGTGACACATCACGCATTAGGCCGCATGCACACTAACACTATCTATGTCATCACACAAGTGAAAAACTCAGGTAAAGCCTCACGTATATATGTACAGTGTACATTGTACACGCACACAAATGCGAAGCTCAGGTTACGCCTCGCGGACTGTACCTGTATAGTGTCACGCCCTAAGCCCTTTGCCGCAGCATGGGTTAGGCAAAAGTGTGCAAATCATACACCAATACAAACAATGTAACAACAATGTAACAAACAACAATGTAACAACTAGTAAGGAATTCAATTAATCGATTATACATACATAAAAAATCAACGAAAAAAAAAACTCCGATAATATATTATGCTCGGTCAGGATTTGAAGCAAAGATTTCTACAAAATTTAAAAAATAGATTTAAAATGTTCAACTATTATCTATTTTAAATCATAAACCTATTATTGTACTTATTTTATAAAAGTGCAAAATTCATCCAAATTCTTTAACCCTTTGAGTTTCTTCAAATGTAATCCTGAAAAGTACTTCTCGTAAAATATACTTGTCCCTCTCTGGCTAAGAGGATTAAAATGAGACAACGCATCCCGTTTTATTATTCAAGTTGAATATTTTCCGATCCGCAAGTTTTCCTTCATTCAATTTAAGAGAAATTGTAAGTAAATGAAATTTTTCATAAGCCTTTTTGTAGATACTTTTATGTATATTGGCATTTGTGAAGTTTTCTCCAGATCTTGTATTGACCAGCGGCTGCCTGAACTTCGCCCGTGACTTTAAAATTTCTTTTTGTTCTATACATAATTTATATAATGTTTTTTTAATAAAATTTAGAAGTTCTAGAGAGAGGTCAAGATTACAAAAATTTAATCTGTGTCTACTAAAAGTTTGATAACGTTAGAATAAGCCTTTTTAATGGTCTTACAAGCTTAGATAAGCTATATAGCGTGTAACAAAAGACAACCTTTCTACAAATTTTGAGTACTTTTATAAAAATTATTAATAAAGAAAAGGAAAAAATTCTTCACCTAAATGAAGAATTTTATAAAAGAGTGGGAATCCAACCCACGACCACTGCAAACTGTGCCAGCCGCTCTAACCACTGAGCTACCGGGTCAATTACTCGGATGACGAACGTGGCAACGTTATTTTTAGGCAACTCAGAAATGTTAATACAATATAGTCAGTTAAAGATCAGTGATAACTTACTACGAGTAGGTTATCCTATAAGAATACCCGAGTCCTTAGTCAGCACTTACGACATGCACGGAAGGAGATGCAGCTGATGTATTCTAGTGAAGCCCCGCTTCAGCACAGGACTATTCGTATCACAGCAATATTATCGCATGCTTAAATTTTACCATCGTAAAAAATATACAATTTTACCTACATATTCTTGGACCGAAATTTTCAAAGCTAAACACAAATTTCAAATTGAAAGCCATCACATCCGAGCACACGGCGGTGTTCTTTTTTCGCGTACACCGCACGAAATTGCATAGCCTTGTGAATTTTCACGTTGATATAATGTGAGTTGGATACAAAATCTGGGACAACCTAGTTCATACCTGTTGGCGCTGTGTTTGAGCCAATGCTGGTTGGCCAACTATTTAGGTGTACTAATAGGTCTCGGGCTGGACTTTGTTAAGTTTCATTATAGAATTACCTAGAACATTTTATTTGAGACTTACATTACAAGTACACGGAAAACAATAACATATAAATTGAATTGTATGTGACAGTAAAAACCCGTTCTCACTTACAACACGTCATCTCTAGTTAAAACTAGTTTTGACGAAATTTCTAAAAAGTGTGTTGCAGGTAATTAATTAAATTACTCTCTGCTCAAAGGTTCAAAACTTCTTGAACTTAAATATATAAACTAACATCGAAGAAATCAGCTGTGGTTGGCAATGCCGCCTCATTCTTCTAACCTTTATTGTCACATTCGGATTCACCCAAAAGACAAATCAATCATTTAAAAACCTTATAGAAGTTTGCATTATTTTTTTTTTTCTTCTAATAACAGGTAAGATTTGGCATTTGTTTTAATAGCCGTCTGCCTCTTAAAAATTCGTAAAAGATTTTATTAACAGTAAACATAAACAAGTACATAAAATAGATGCATGGTTAAAAGATATCACAATGAAATGGCTTCCAAATATTTGAAAAGATCACCCAGGGTATTCATCGGGTAATATATTGTAAGCACGATACATTGTGAATGGAGATCAGCGAACCATTTTTAATTTAACCAATCTGCTTTACTAGGCAAACCCTTTACATTACAATTTGTATATGCTGCTCTGGGAATGAAAATAAAAAGTATAATACTACAGCTGCTTCTCTTCCCGGGCATACTGTACAAGTCAGTAGAGGGACAAGAGGGTCTTGGTGTTTTGTAGGCGATGGGCTAACCACCTGTCACTACTAACCGAACTTGTACATCTCAATTATACCCTCAAAATTGGTCAGAAATGGCACCATGTGGTTTTATCGGCCATTGGTGCTCTGCCTTACCCCGTAAGGGTTAAAGGCGTGATTATATGTATGTATCTAAATAAAATTCACTAAACAAAACTCACGATTATAAAAAGCCTGATTAGTTAAAATTCAAAAGAAGAGCTAATATGTAGATGGATAGGGCCAGGACCAGAGCAGAAATATGAAGACACGGAACCTTAATGATGCAAAGTTACATGCAAGCTGCTAGTTCTTTAGATGTAATATTATCGTGTGGAGCTCTTTTAGTATTCTAATATATTTTCATTTCTCACTGTTTTTTTACACCTATGTTCTTTGCGTTATACGAAGTATTTGTTCCAGGTCTCCTCTTCCACCGAGCAGTCCTGATGTCAGGGTCGGGACTGAGTCCCTGGTCTCTGGTGGCTGATCCTAACAAGTATGCTGCGATAGTGGCTACCCATGCTAACTGCTCACCAGGTTTGTGGTATACCAGCATTATTCATCACTCACATCCCATCACAATTACCAATGATCAGTTGCAATGCATTTATTTATATTATGCTCTATTCTTCTATTCGTATCGCTCACATAATGGAAACAGACCTAAAGTAACGTACGTACGGTACATGAGCATTAATAATCAAAATAAGCTAATTTATTGGATTTTTTTTCAGTATTTTATTTGCCTTATAAGGGCAGATTAGTAAGACAGTTCTAACTCTTGAATGATGCTGCATTTCTCACAAAGTTGATCAAGATACAGACAGCGTTAACTCAATCTTTCAAACAGACCTAATTTAACTGTTGGAAAAATCTACCCCAAAATAAATTAAATATTTTTGATCATCTCATCTCAATGTAAAACTAAAAAAATATATATAAATAATGAACACAAACTTCTAACTACTCAGTTTATAGCTTTTTAGTCAAACTTGTTAATTGTGAATGATTTTTCCCAGAACTGACTCCACCAGCCCTACTTCGATGCCTCAGGGAGCGTCCTCTTGACGCGCTTCTATCCGCGCCTGTGCAAGCGCCCGACTTCGCTTACGCTTTCGGACCGAGCGTAGACGGAGTTGTTATAGGTATGATTTATTATATCCAATTTGAATATATGGGGGAATGGAATTGAATCAAAGAATCTCAAATATTGATGTATGTTTTAGCGTCATTGATGTTTAAATTTATTTCACGTATATCGGTCACCAACCCGCCTGCCCAGCGTGGTGACTATGGGCAAATACCCCCCATGGCGGTCTTGTGTGGCGTGCCCTGGGGGAGGCCTACGTCCAACAGTGGACTGCAATAGGCTGATGATGATATTGGTAGATATATGTACGACAATGAATTTGTGGGTAGAAGGACTACACATTTAGCGCAAGGCGTGTATTGCATAGTTGTGTACACACATACATACATATATGTATACACGGCTGTATTTCCGAAATGGCAAAAAAAACCATTAAAATCAGTAACCCCATGTTTTTAACCCCAATTTAGGTAAAAAGCCTTTTTTAAACACATCAAACATTACACGATGTATACAATTACACCAACAAACAACAAAGTTAGGATAAGAATCCGTGATGTCTGAACACGGAAAAAACCTTTTGCATCACTCGCTCTTAAGCAATTTAGGTACGCCTGAGTGAGATGACACGACCCACCGGTCTTTCCGTGACCCATACGTGACTGGAATGAGCTGACCCTTATAAATGTAGGGTATAATACCTACCGTAGTTTGTTTAATGATCAATTACATACTTTTTTACAAAAGTGTTTACTGCCTTTTGTTCGTTTCATGGTTTTTTTCATTTGTGGTTTTAAATTTTTGCAAGATTTTGGCAAAGTTTCCATTTTACCGTAGATTTTCAATCAGTCAAAAAGGACATTAGCGGTGTTATTACAAAAGAGCGCCTAAAGTTAGACTCGATTTAAATCTGACATTTGACAGCAAAATGTATGGCATATCTGCCAAATTTAGGTCATGTTTACCTAAAAATATGTTTCAATTGTTTTGTAATATGGTATGAGTTTTTATTTAAGCAGGTTCGGTAACTTTGTTAAATATGGTGACGTCACGGAATCGCAGCGACCGCATCGTACAAGTATCTATGCCGTCTTGGTGCTCAAAAAACACTAACAGGAATCATAATGATGAGGCAGGAAGAAATCTATTAAAGAAATAAGCTTGCTATTGTAAATTTTTTCTATGACAATTTTATCATGTTTTATACTTACGTTGTACAATAAATAATCAGAATGTATGGTATAGGTATGCTCATAATAATAACGCATACTATAAACCGTTGTACATAAGTATAGTCACGCTCATTATCCCCCAAAGATGTTGGGCAGAAGTGTGCAAAACACATATCCAATTTTCACCAGTAGGGGGTGAAACTACCGCCGTTTTTCGGTCACAAATACAACAATCTAGTGACCGGTAACTAATCCATTGGGAAATGTTTTCGTGTCATTCTTAAAAGCTATTAGCGTCAGAGCCTTGAGCCTCGTCCGTTAAATAGAAGGGTGCACCACGAGCTGGTAAGGTTGACTTTGGTTTCTATGATATTAGTCGAATCCGCTAACACCCGACAATACCTATATAATACACAAACCAAAAGTCTAAAAGTACGTACTTAATATTTAAACCCAAAACGATATAACAATCGAACGAAAACTATCGCAATCAACACCACAGATTATAACAAAGCAACGGAAATGACCGAGGCGGGAAAAAACAACGGCGAGCTCTGCAAGGGGACGAGATGAGAAAACTTCGCAGCGGACAATTTAATAACGTGCCCGACGCGCTTTGGTTGACAACCGGAAAGAATGCCACCAAAGTGAAAACAACAACGAAGCTATCGCCTCGAGAAAACAAGTTGAGCCTCCCAACATTGGTGGCGTAACACCGTTAGGACAGTTGCACACTGCGTTTCAATCTGAATCTCTACGCTCAGTGCGAGTTTGCAATTCGAACTCGCTTATAGTTTTCGATTCCTGTTCGCAGCTAACCAATCACATTGTGGCGTAATGTGATGTTATAAAAGTAAGAGAAACGGCACTACGTGATTAGTTCAATGGTTGACGCGAACGACTTCGAAGTTAACACTAACATTAAGCTCTTCGAATTCGAATTGTATCTGTTCAATGTCAATTTTAAAGTAAATTCATATTATAGCCGTCATCAATCAGCCCAGATTATACAAAAGCTGCCTTGATAACTAGGTAGCCGTTCCAGTCCCATGCCTTCTGCATTTACCGCACTACCAATTATGGCGGAAATTTCGACCATCCACCTGGCTAATAGACAAAGCCCGAAACGAGATTAACCAGCAGAAGACCAAGGTGACAGACATAGTCTCGAAATGTAGCAGACTGAAGTGGCAGTGGGCAGGCCACATCTGTCGTAGAACCGATGGACGGTGGAGTAAGCGGGTTCTTGAATGGAGACCGCGCCTCTGCAAGCGTAGCGATGTACGCCCTCCGGCCAGTTAGACTTAAAGAGGGCAGCTGGCAGTAACTGGATGGCAAAAACGTGAGATCGAGTCGTGTGGCTTTCTATGGGGGAGGCCCACGTCCAGCAGTGGACTGAAATATGCTGATGACGACGACTACCTGGCTAGTGGTCCGTCTCCATGCCAGTTGTCCTGCTTGAATTTGTTTGGCTCCGTCAAATCATTGCTAATTTCGCAAAAACCTTCAAAAATAAATTCGGCTTCGAATACAGTGTGCAACAGCCCTGAAACAATATAAAATATAGAACAAGCTGAAACAGCTCGTAAGCCTTTTCCGTTAAGAGCGAAGGTTGACGTGTGAATTCGTTGTCACATGCAGTCAGCTTTAATCCTTGCTCACTTGGATATGAGTTCTTTGATGTGCTTCGAGAAGTGTTAAATAAAGGAGTGGCTGACAACTAAAAGGATTACTACGAAAACTGTACTCTTGTATTTTATAGTGTTATAATACCTATTTAGGAAACGCAGAAACATTTCCCATTGGATTCGCTACCGGTCACTAGATTATTGTATTTGTATCCGAATAGACTAAATAGGGTAATTTGTGAAAAGTTCGTGTGTGATATGCACACTTCTGCCTTACCTCTACTATATGTATGTTTGTATATTATATAACACGTCATAATTACGAAACTGTTAGGCATTTTCAATAGAATCTATGGGATGAGATATAATATGTCTTCTAGCACTTTATCTGCTTAATTAATTTTGTAAACTTATTTTCCAATTTTTAAAATAACAACGCACGAACCGAGCGAGCGAAGCGAGCGTACTGCCTGAGCGACCGGCGAAGTGCTAGAAGGATTTTTTCTTTCATACTATGACTAGCCATTTTGTAATCCGGCGTGCTCTACAATATGCCTTCGACATAAACCTCTGCTCTCAAAATAAAGTAACTAGAACTGCAGGATCAATTAGGAGATCAACCAGCTACGCTTAGTATAGCGGCGTCAGATGTTAATGATAGGTGACAAGTTGCTGACTAGTTTATCTAAAATATAGGTAGTTGCAACACTTTGGCATGTTGAAATTGCCACAAAATGTTGGCACATACACATAACACTTCTTAATCCAATAAATATGGATCTGAATGCTTACAAGCAAAGCAAATGTTATTACGGACAATCTTATTATGTCAAGAATATCTTGGTTTCTCGATTTTCCGAGCGTTATCGATTCGGTATTCACTGAGGGACATAACGTTATCGTATCGGTGCACCAACACAATGGTTATGAGGGGTTCGTTACAAGTTTACAACTAGATATTACGTTTATATTCATACCGAACTATATGTTAAACATTATGAATCGAATCTTATTAATATATAATAATAATAATATGTCTTTATTTTCTCACCACAATGTTGCATCTTAAATTACATAGCAATATTAGGTACATTGTTATTTTCAACAAGTTAGCAAACTGCGGAGAGACTGGAGCCTAAGCTAGGCTTAAAGCCTGTATTTCAGGTCACCAGGTCTCAACTCTTATAGATACAAATAATAATAACAATTTGAATACATAGTTTTATACACGGCTGTATTTCCGAAATGAAGTAGCCAGAACTTTTATAATCCTGATTGAATAGATCCCTCAGCTTTTATTGACATGTCGTAGACACATGTAATTATCAGTTACAAGTTTTTTGTAATAGATGACGGTCGTCGGTGTAAAAGTAGCTTTATTGAATGGCTATTGTAAAACTCGCGACTGGTAGTGTTGACGACAAATATATATGTAGATAAAACGACCAGTCGCGAGCTCGCTACATTTAAAGTCGCCAGTTGACAAATAAGCCTTTTGCATCTATATCTAAACGGCTGCAAGTTCCATTGTCCTGAAATCAACTAGTTCCTTTCCCAACATTTTTCGTTACACTAAAATACATCTCTATAAATGTCGCACTTTCGTTCCCGAAAACAACCCTCAATATTGGCTGTTTATTCTCAAATGACGTTTTTATAGAGGTAATATCTGTTCTACGTAAACAGGGTGAAGATCAGGCATAAATATTATCTAGTATTTGTTTTTCTTACGAATATACAGGGTGTAAAGTATAAGCCAGGTAGTAAGGCTGACTATAGTTAGACTGTTGTTCTAAAGCAGTGGTTCCCAAAGTGGTCTATGTGGACCCCCATGGGTCCACAAGGGTCTCGATGGGGGTCTACGTTGGCGTGAAAAAATGGGATTTCACAATTAATTTGTATGTGTTGTAAGTATGTAGGGGGTCCACCAGAACCAGTTAACTTTTGAAAGGGGTCTATGAAAAATGAAAGTTTGGGAACCCCTGTTCTAAAGCGAGATCCACAAATTTTTATATGGGATTTTTTCTGTACCCGTATTGTGTATTTCGTGTTAGTAGAATTATTTTTTTATATGACATCATATTCTAAACATTTTAATGTTACAGTTTCCCCGTGACGTCATCTAGTGCCCGAGCTATATAGCGCCTCTAATTGCAGTTATTAAGCTAGTAATGTTAATAGACTTCCTAATGACAGTTCATCCGACAATGCCCTGTGATTAGGCCTGTCACAAGAATGGGAGAGCATTTTTTCTGCTTCACTGACAAAGGAAGCAGATCTTATAGTTCTTCCTTGATTAGGACGTTTATGTGCAGATTATAGTAGTACGTCTGAAGCGAAATAGTCAGAATTTCTCATTAGAAACTACCTACTATCGTAATATCAAATCTCAGTCTTTCATTCCATCATCCACCTATATTTCACTGGCATAAATCATTCACAGTGCGGCCTAGATCACAGAATTCAACAGATTCCGTTGAAAATACAAGTCTGTACTTTACTTTGCTTGATCCTCCTATTCAAACACCTGCTCATATACCTATAGTTACGTATATTACTTTTTCTGAACCATCCTTTTTTGTGTAATGTAGTGATAGATTTGGTTCAACCAAAAAGCGTAATGCAAGGTCTTTGGTTTTTAACGACAAGGACTTTAATAGACGCATAGATATTTCTTTCAGTTTATATTATAAAGAAAATGAAAGCGTATGTGCTGATTGATAAAATTACAGTAAACTTATACTGAACTTCTCTAAATTATTACATTGTTCGCAGATACAGGAGATCTGCTAATCAATCCAGAAAACGGGTATGAGTGGGCGGGACAGACTGTTGCGAAAATACCTAATGGAAGACAAGGACAGAATGCTATCAACATCATCAATGCTGTCCTCATGAGGAAGAGCTCGGTAGCGCAGCTAACTAAGTAAGTATATTAATAACATTATTTACTTAAAGACACAATTGTGCAAGGACTGTAATAATCTCTTGCATTTCTCAAGTCTCCTTCGCAATAGCGCCCAAGGTATTTACTTAGGGACGGAGAAAATAGTAGAAACTGGATAGTACCATTTACGAAATGCAGCGGTGACGATGGAGTACTAGTCATATTTTGATTTGATTTGAATTATTATTTGAACAAAAACAAAAATGCAAAACAAAATCCTATATCGATACTAAAAAGTTCGTTGTAACCATTTTGGCAGCTATTATAAAATTTTAATGATACTTAAGTAATAACAAAAACATGTGTGCTCTTAAATGTAGTTAAGAAATTAACCATTGAAACTTTAAACTGGCTAAAACGGTACTTTTAATTACCATTTTCTACAATTAAGGTCTCCATTAGTAGCTTTACTATTGTGGATACAAGCCAAGTAATAACTGTAAAATAAATATAATTAAGAAGTTGTCTTAATCTTTGTTTACACATTACGAAGTACCTTTGCAGGTGCTAAGTGTAAGTTCGAAGTGTTTTGTAGAATCCAAGTATATAAATCGTTATAAACGTACTACGCACCTTCACGTACCATCTGCACCAGACCATCACTTTACTAAGAATTCCCATTTTTCCCGTTGTCGGTTGTTGTGATTTTTAACGTTCCCTGTTCATACATCGTCTTTTAGCATTAAAACTGTATCTCTAAACGTACTTATTTTACAGGAGAGCGGAATAGTGTTTTATCTTGTAAATACTCTTTGTTTAAAATTGTACACTATTACTATTAGGCGTAGTATAGTCATAGTAATTTAAAGCTTTCCTACGCCCAGTTAATTCGACTATGTGTTGTCTGTCATCCACTTACTCAAAAGATGTATTTAACCAAAACTGTCACTCCACAGATACGACTTGATGCTGGGAGTGACTAAAGCGGAAGCGTACTTCGCATTTAGTGGAGATGATGTGCAGTACGGCATCGAAGCGGACCGACGCTCCAAGATCCTAAAGTCATTTGTACGGAACACGTACAGTTATCATCTCTCAGAGATATTGGCGACCATCATCAATGAATACACGGATTGGGAGCGGCCGGTGCAGCATCCTATTAATATTAGGTAAGAAGTTATTTGATATGCTGCTCTGGGAGTGAAAAAAAAACGTATAATACTACAGCTGCTTCTCTTCCCGGGCATACTGTACAAGTCAGTAGAGGCACAAGGGTAGTAGTTTTGTAGGCGATGGGCTGACCACCTGTCACTACTAACCGAACTTGTACATCTCAACTATACCCTCAAAATTGGTCAGAAGTGGCACCATGTGGTTCTATCGGCCCTTGGTGCTCTGCCTACACGGTAAGGGATTAAGGCGTGATTGATTAAAAGTATGTTAGTTATTTGGTTTTCTACGAGTCTTACAGATTTTTTGGAATTAAATGAATTAGAGTTGCATTAAGTAGAAACTAGCGGTTTTTGTCAAAGGACTTCATAACTATGGATTGTAGTTTAGCCAGATTTTTTAGAAGTAGAGCTAAATATTAAAGGCTCGAGCAGACCGGATGCGTGTGCGTGCACGTAAGCGTAGACGTATACGTACCTCTGAGTTGTAATGTATGGAACTGTATAGGCACGGGCAGACCGGATGCGTATGCGTAGACGTAAGCATAGACGTCAAGCGGTGACAGTTCTATACATTAAACTCAGAGGTACGTGCACGTCTACGCTTACGTGCACGCATACGCATCCGTTGTGCTCGAGCCTTTATGGTTTGTTTTCTAATCAATGGTGCTTCCAATTTTATTTACACAATTGATGAGTATATGCGCTCTTGGAGCTAATGTATTTGGAAGTTTTGGATAAATTTATTTGAAGTGATTAGTTTTATGGTATTTATTGGACTTAACGCGTCTACTGAAAAATGTTACAGAAAATAAAAAATATCCCAAAACAAGTTAATGTCCAACCATTTTCAAGTGAATTAGCTACAGACTTTCCAAGGTTCAGTTCATCATAACCAGGTCTTTGTCACCAGGGACGAGACGCTGGAAGCCCTCAGCGATGCTCAAGTGGTAGCCCCTATCGTGCTGACGGCTGACACCCACTCCGCCTTGCGCAGGAACTCCTATCTGTACGTGTTCGACTACCAGACCAAGTATGGAGATTATCCTCAGGTAAGAGATTTGAATTTAAACTAACAGAATAGATTACATTTATAAAAAATTATAATCTCTGACTTGCTACAAGCTATTGGCATAGATGGACCATTTTAAAGATCATTTTAAACTATGTTTTCGATACGGAGAAGCTGCTGCCCACCTCTCGGAACCCCTTACCGCCACTTACGATACCTACGGGCACACATGTAGTGGTGCTATAATATTCTACTCTACGGACACCACACAATAAGGTCGATTCCGGCAGTCACACTTAAACCTAAACCTAATCTTGGTCGATCTTTCACTCTCCGTTCTTAACATAAATGGCTGAGAGAGACAAGGACAGGTAGGACTAATTTCACGTTTAGGTTTAAGTGTGACTGCCGGAATCGACCATATTTTATGTTTTTGTAAACCTTACACTTAAATAAGTAATTAATACTGAGAATTGATAATTTTAATTAATAACCTGATTATCCTTCTGGCGCAATTGGTTAAGAAAGATTGGTATTGTAGGTAAGAGATGCTGCAAAATACCTTACAATATCAACATGAACTAACATCATCTGCGATATGAATAGCTGATTAATCTGTAAACAATAATAAGAAAATTTATTGCGTTATTCTATCTACAAAAATCATGTTTTTCTACTTCCAAACTTCGATAATTTCGACCTCACGAGTATATTTCTAACAATCCATCAATTAAAGCTTAATGAATATTAATGCACACTCCTACACATTATAATTTAATTTATTCGACTTTCATACTCCATTTAGTATTTGGGCCTTAAAATTAACCTTATAAATTTTAGATGAATAGTCTAATTACTTCTATTAATTAATCTAGAAATTAACATCGTTAATTAAACGGAATATTAACAGTATTAGACAACACCTCTTAACGTAATGTTTATTTTACTAAAATTATAAAATTTAATATAAAATCTAAAGAAACATTTATATACACACGGCTGATTTCCTAAAATGGCGTACCTATCTGCAGAGTCACATAGGAGATCCAACCGTTACGTTTAGCTTAGCGTCAACAACTTACAGATGCGGAATACCAGTGACAAGTTGCCAGGGTGTCTACTCTGAAATGCCGCTTTCGAATCTTTCGGTCCGACCGAAGCCCGACCGAATCGAAGCCTTTGACCCTACTACGAAATTGCTTCGGATGTTTACAACTCATTCAGAACCATAGAGAATAATTCACATTGACTAATATTATAAGCTTTCTAGTATCTAGCCTTATACCTGTCAAATAGGGTTCGATCGGACCGAATGAAAAAACGGCGCGACTGACCCGATCGAATGAAGTTCGTTCGTTTATCGTCACTTCAGAGTAGACCCCCAGTATGCCTCTCTAAAGCTATGATCTGGGGGTCTACTCTGAGGTAACGATAAACGAAGTATCAGCCGAATATCGAGGTGTTTCCTACTACGATCTTCCTTCGATCGGATCAGTCGCGCCGTTTTTTGATTCGGTCCGATCGAACTCTATTTGACAGGTATAAGGCTAGATAATAAAAAGCTTATAATATTAGTCAGTGTGAATTATTCTCTATGGTTCCGAATGAGTTGTAAACATCCGAAGCAATTTCGTAGTAGGGTCAAAGGCTTCGATTCGGTCGGGCTTCGGTCGGACCGAAAGATTTGAAACCGGCATTTCAGAGTAGACCCCCTGGTGTCAGAAGAAGGAGTGACAGATCAATGACAAGTTGCCAGCTCATCGCCTGAGAGAGGTCTAAAGATAAAATGAAAATTCTTAGTTGCACCATAAAAATACATTGTAGTAAAACTTAATGTTCCAGAAAATTAACTTTCTATTCACCTTTACAGACTCTATAATGTAATATTACAACATATATAAAGTAAAATGTTATACGTGTAGGTTAGTCAGAGACGTATGATTTCCTTTTTCTTCGCTAATAACTTCATTTTAAATGGTTGGCTGGAAGAAATATCTATTTGAGATAAGCTCGCCTTTGTACATTATCTTCTAAAATATTGTGTTTTTGTCTGTGTACAATAAAGAATTATAGAGACTTTTCCCAATGGATTCGTTAGAAGATGCTGGATTATTTGTGATCGAAAATTGGCGTAGGCTCACTGTAATCAATGCTTTTGAGTTTTTGACAAAGATAACATTAGGATTATTATAGCTACAAAATAACTATGCCATAAAATAATATTTGTTAAACAGAATACATAGTTTTAACCAAGATATTATAATATTCAGCACCAAGACCCTTTCAACTTCGGCATGTTAATACATCTCCAGCTCAGCCAATTCTGGTCATGTTAAATGAATCTCCAGTATTTGAAACTGTAAACTCAAGCTATTCACTATCCGATAACGAGGATAGGCAATGGTGTGGTCAGGTAGTTACGGCCGGCAGTGTTTCTGAAAATCGATCAGTGATCTCGTTAGGCGGACATTGGGTGGCTCGCTCCGCCTATCTGAGTTAAAGCTGGCCATGTATTATCAGTTGTGTCGTGTTCGGTTTTAAGTAACTAATAAAATCAAAGTTCTCTGGTAGGTATACCGAATTTAATTACAGCTCTATTATTTATATTTTTTATTAAGGATGTTTTTTCTTTATTCCCGCTTGCCATTTATCGTTTGAGGAAGAACTCATTCATATAATAATATCCGTCTACATATTATAGTCGTATAACACAAAAGCGAATACGCTATTGATAAGCGAAAACGTAGGTATTCAATATACCGGACCACAATATGTGAACGGGCCCTTAGACCACTACCTTACAATGTTTATTAGTAAATACGAAATTAATAAAGCATGATGTTAAAAATATGTCAATCAAATATACCGTTTCTAAAATAAATAAATAAAACCTTTTATAAAAACAAAATTACCCTCATGAAAGCAATTTATCATTCTAGACAAATTAGATTAAAGTAATTTAAAAATTGAGATGTACTTAAAGCTATTATCTAGCCAGACCTAGTAGAAGCTCCTAATTATACGAGTATTTCGTCGGTTCTAAACCACTTGGTTTAACTATCTAATGGCTTAATAATCTAATTGTTCAACTGTGTAATTAGTTTTCGGAATTTAATTATAATTATCGGAAAGTGTAGATTTCTAGTCCGTAGTAGATACAGTAATAAAATTATCACACTCATACATTTCCGTAACTTCCACAAAACTATAGCATATCACCAAATATGGGCAAAAACTTTCCTATAACAGGAGCCTTGTGGCATGTCCTGGGGGAGGCCTATTTACCAGAAGTAGACTGCAACAGGATGTGGATAAACTATGTGTGTATAAACTTGTACTATTAAATGCCGACTTTTCAATTGGTCAGTCAGATAGCATAGAGAAATAAGATGTCATAGAGTGCTAAAGTGTCATACTAATTACTAACTGCCTCGATGCACCTTTAGACTTTCCGGTACCTCAAAATTCCAGTCATTGACATTTAGATTGCATTACTGTAATGTAGAGTAATGTACTACATTACTAATGTACTGTAATGCATCTAAGTGTCAAGGACTAAATTGTGAGACACCGAAAAGTCTAAAGGCTCATGGAAGCAGTTAGTATGACATTAGCACTCTAAAACATCTTATTCCTCTATGCCTTCAAACAGGCTATGCGACTATTGGAAAATTGGCCCTAATTAAATAAATGTGAATACATACAAATAAAAAGTTACTAGTTGCACAAAATAACAGAAGATGACGTTCTCACCTTATCCCAAAGCTGAGATCAACACGGTCTCTTTCAGACAACGTATTTGCTTGTAACGGAGTGTTTGATTGCACTGAGGTGATGCTAAAGCGGCTCATAGAATATCACAGAAAAATAATATTTTTTCTGTTGAAATATTTTAAGATCCATAAAACATTATTATTATAATATAGGTACTCCATTTAACTGGCTAATGGGGTAGTTTCCTAAGGTTGAATCTTAATAACATTTTATGCTTATCAGAATAAATTATCAAACCCATACCTATCTGTAAAATTACAATTTGATTATGTGTCCAAATGAGGTAGTAATGAGCCTTCAAAGTTAAGTGGGCAATTCCATTTTTCAAATGTGAAATATCGTTATATCCCGGAAAGTTTTCACGATAGCGAAGTTTTTATTTCGCAAATGTTAAAAGAAACATTTAGATCTTTCGATATAAATACAAATAAATAATTTTTTTAAAACGAAAAACCGACTTCCGCCCCTATGAGCCAAAACTAAAGTAAAATTTTTCTAAAATATATGTTACGTTATGCCGTGTACGAAGTTTAGAAGGCATAATATTGTCAGATTTAGATGCCAGCAAATTATTAAATCGGCCACATGACGAAAGGGCACATTGAGAAATGACTAGGCTTCGAAATTTGATGTCTGACAATATAAGCAACATATAATTGCACTCCTTCTTCCTGCCCTGTTCCCAATCATTTTACCTCTTCCTCTTACCATAACCATCTTACTTAGGACACGGCTTAACAGAACATATAATACACGACTTAATTTATTATCTTATTATCTACATCTTCATAAGCCTATTGCAGTCCAGTACTCTGGACCTAGGCCTCCCCCTGCCATAGGGGGATTTTGTTACTAAAAAGTTCCATCTGATTTTCGGCGGCTCCATCATCAGACCCTCGTTTCCTTTATATTATGTGTAGCTGACCAAAATTCTCTATAAAAATCTAAAAACGGACTACTCGTGCCTTTTATATTTGAGGATATCCCTAGATTCCTTAGAGATTCCATCATCAGATGTTATGTTTTATATGTAGGTGATCAAAATGCTCAGTAAAAGTATAAAAACAGACTACAATATTCGAGGATTGCCCTCGATTTCTCCAAGATCCCATCATCAGATCCTGATGTGGTGAATATGGGACCAACCTGGAAGTATACCATGACCAACTATTAAAAAAAATGAAATCGGTTCATAAATGACGGAGTTCTGAGGTAACACACATAAAAAAAAAAAAAAACATATAGACGAATTGATAACCTCTCTTTTTGAAGTCGGTTAAAAAACTGTCAACTACCCTATTTATTTACTTTTTTTTTTAAAATAAAGTTGAACGCGGCTGTGGGATCTTGTTTACGACCCCATGGTTCTAGGTACGCTAGAAATTATTTTTCTACAATCGAAAGTACATACATGATATGTTTTTAATGATTTTATCAATACGTGTCAAACAAGCTATAGATACCGAACTGTCACCTCAAACTACATATCATATACTGATGCAGACAAATTGATAGTTCAGAGAACGCTTTATTGATGAGTCCCGTTCCTTTAACGTATTCTAACCGTTCAATTTTGTTCGAAAGTGATATTAAAATCCCCGAGTCTGGAATATTCTCACTCATACATTCCTGTTATTCAAATAGAACGGTGTAGAATTTCTCATATCTTTCGCAAATACCTTTGCCTTTAGTGAATAGACGAAAAAGTCATACGAACATTATATTTATATACATAGACATGGATTTTTATCTAATAGAGATTTTGATTTATAAGATACTGGTAGATGGTCAAGCGGGAAGAAGACTAATTTGTAAAGAAAAATAATTAATAGAACTCTACTTTCACTATAACCTACTTCTAACTTATATACAAATACACAGGGCTGTTCCCCCAATATGAGGTAGTCTGAACTGCAGAACACACTATTTACCTACTTTTAATGTACCTATAAGCCAACAAATAAATTCATTTTCCAGCAAGAAAGCACATTTTCTCCCAGCAATATCAAAGCATATACTTGCCATAAAGGCGACATATTTAACGACACGGCTATACAAAAACTTTGTTTCAGCGTCAAGGCTGTATACACGGAGAGGAGTTGCCCTACATATTCGGCGCCCCGCTGGTGGGGGGGATGTCCCACTTCCCCCAAAACTACACGAAGGCCGAGATCGCCCTGTCCGAGTCCGTCATGCTGTATTGGGGCAATTTCGCCAAAACTGGGTAAGGGTTCTGTAATTAATTGCGTTAGTCTTTGACTTGTTCTGTTTTGAGATGAATGATTGTTTTATTTCACTGTATATTACATGTTATATTTTGTGATAATGTTATAATATCTGTTAGTATTTCCGATAAGCTTGTTTTTTTTTTCTAACAAACTTTTGCAATAAATTTGATTAAAAAGTATATGGCACAAAGGTGTGCTTACTGCTAATGCCACTTATACACACACAAAGAGATTATTTCAAATTGTTACATACTTCAAATATATGTGTATTTTCAGCAGTTTAAGGGGAGGGACTGTAGTATAGTGGGTACTTCGTAATATATTAATAATGTATAGGTTGAAGGTATCAGAGTTTTAATGTTGCTACTTGTGTGTGTCATTCGAATATACAAACTAAACGAGTACGCTGTGTCTTATTTATCGATACCGGCTAACGATATTACATATAGCTTATACCTATATCATAATAACACATAGGCTACATAATTCTGCAGACATTAGCTAGTTGGAAATAAGCAAAAATCAAAAATAAACCTGCCTGAATCCCTGTTCCCCATGAACTATAATCTTGCTGTCTTCAAGTCGAGAGAGGCAAGCGCGACTGCAATGGAACCATCAGGTGCGCTGTGGTCAAGCGTAAGCCTATTTAATATAAAAAATAACTCCATTTAAATATTTTATTACCGAACTTACGAATTATTATACAAGAAAGTTCAAGACAATAATATAACTGTATTCCTAGCCCACTCTAAGTGGTATTATGTGCGTGACCTTTTTCTTATAATGCATGCACGCGTTATATTTCTTAGAACATGTTTATGTATATATTACTTACTAGTTTGTATGTAGGTATCGTACGTATTAATGTTTGTACACGAGAAAGTTAAGTGAACTAACTTGTTGTACATAAGGGTAATGTATATTATTATTCTAGGCTTGATTGTTTACGTTAAAGTTTTATATGTTATCTCAAAGATATAGCAGTAATATAATCCTTATACATATACTCGTACATACGTATACCGCATATACATACTGTTATCTACTAATAAATCGCGTATAAATTTATACTTCCGTTAAAGATGACTTTTGACAGCAAAATAATATAGAATATCTGTCACATAATTTTTTTTAAATACATAAGTTGGTTATTTTTATTATAATATATTTTTATATTAGTATCCTACGTTTTTTCTTTAACATTTCTAAGTATTATATACAGAGACAGCTAATCTCAATAAATATTATTAAATGGGTACTAAAATTTTATTATTTTGTAGAATGTAGATTATAATATTGAAAACAGAATATAAAGCCAATTTCAAAGATTGTCTCAGAACATAATGTTAACAATTTAAAATGTTGGTTTTATTCTCAACAGAAATCCGAATGAAGCTCAAGAAAGTGACCCCATTAGAGCTGGAAGACAAGAAAGAGTCAGAATGAAAAATATCGAGTGGACTGCTTATGAAGCTGTCCATAAAAAGTATCTCAATATTGATACTAAATCGAAACTGAAGAATCATTATCGAGCTCATAGGTAAGATTCTTTAAAAGCTGTGAAAATCATCATTATGGCTCTACATAAATATAACAAAAAAACAATGGAAGGAATGCTCTCACTGCACAGAGTGAAGCACCGTAATGGCGGTGTAGTTTGCATGTGTGCGTTTTTTCTAGTTGGTGCCGAATTACTAGGGTATGTTTTGCTGGAGAAGGTGCGAATATAAAGGTACATCCCTCATCTATATAATATACGTCACTGAGCATACTGTGAATGCTTCAATCTGTGCTGACAATACTCCGTCCGCTGTTATTTATTATTTATTTATTTATTATTATAATAAGGAGGTATAGTACAAATTTGCATTAGTCTATGCCCTGCAAAACTGTTTCAACAGTTTGTCTGCAGGAGTGGAGTCTCTTTTTAACATATACGAGTATAAGTACATAATTATTTACTTTGCATCGTTACCTTAGTTGTTGTTAATACGTTTAATAAATACTCGTGTATTTAGAACTTTTTTCAATGGATTATGTTCTCCACAGACTATCATTTTGGTTGAACCTAGTACCAGATCTTCACAGACCTGGAGGTGAAGATGTACCTCCATCCCATCACCACCTCGATAATGAAGACCTACCCCCACAACCAACTATCAAACCATTCAGTCCAGTCAAAAAGACTACTGACGGTATCCTCACCGATAACGGTCTTGTTACTATTAAACCTATATTGGGTAATGTAAATATAACTTCAGCGTTAAACTTCAATATTATTGGACTAAACGGTATCACCCAAGGGACTCCCGGCTCGGATGTGCATAAATCAGACCCGACTACAGCCAGTCCCCCTGAAGACGGTTTCGCAGCCTATTCCACCGCTCTTAGCGTAACAATAGCCATAGGGTGCTCATTACTTATACTTAACGTCCTCATATTCGCCGGCGTATATTATCAGAGAGATAAAACAAGAATGAACGGCCAAGACGGCCACACTAATGGGTCTCATTTGAAAAAACGAGCGGAAAATGGACAGATGCCAAACAACATTTGCGGGGATCTCGAAGGTGCTTTAACGTACCAGACGAGCCTTAAAAATGATCCCGCAACAATTTTGAGTCATCATCATCATGCGCACCATCAGTTGCCCCCTCCTGAGTTCGCTGATCTACCCAGCAATAATGTTGCTGGATTGGCGACGCTGCCCAGAGCGCCGCCTCCGCCTAAGATAGGGAAGTCAAATATAAACACGTTAGCTAGTGGTCAATTGGCCGAGAATCAGCCGCTGCTATCGGCGCATCAGATGCAAATGATAAATACTAACACGCTGACTAAGAAGAACACGCAGCTGAATGCGAAGTCGAACGTGACGATGGAGGAGTTGCGCGTGTGACGCCAGCGTGCCTGACTGCAACGCACCGGCAGTTGCAGCGACGTGGTACACCAAGACGAGATCGTGTGACTCGAGCCGGACCTTCTCCAGTGCGTGACAGACTACATTTAACTTTACAAACTTTTTAGTCTGTGCCACTAGAATTTGAAGGTGTAAAACTAATGTGACTCTGAACATTGAAGACGATGTATAATTCTTAATTCAATATCATATCTATAAACTAGGTCAGTGAGAGTGAAGTTGAAAAGTGTTGACTTTTTCATTAAATGAAGTGAAATGTTATGAGTTGGTGTAAATATAATGTAAATAGACATTGGGTAGGGATTGTGTATAGTTCTTCTGCAGCTCAGGGGCATATCCATCCTAAATATTGTAATTATGAGAATAGCGGAACTAAAATATTGTGATGAGCTAGTTGTATTAGATTTCAGTTAATATGTTGAATTTAAATAATGTTACTAAATTTATTTCATATTTTAGTAGATGATAAGTCATTGTTTTTTATATTAAATGCGTTCGTTTACGTTGAGATTAGATTATTCCAATGCAACATTGGTCTATATAGATACTTAGTGTGTATATTTTAGTCGTTGCAAAACTTTCTATGTATACTATATGGATATTCTAATGAATGTTTCTTAGAATTATTGAATTTTGTACGTTTCCCTAGAAAATAAATTCAACAATTGACTGAAACCAAAATTCGCATAGAATTAATAACTTGTGTATTATAGTAGGATTCTCGAAATACACCAAGTTCTTGTAGTTTTCCCAACATTATCGAATAACCAAGCAATAAATTTGCCATATTAAAACTTTGGTGAAATATCTGTTTTTAACAAACAAAAGAGTTTCGAATGAAGTTACGATCCGATTTGCAATATTAGTTTTAGGAAAAGCACTATGTTTTCAATTTTAATCTTGTTTTCTAAGAATTTTAAAGTACTTGTTTAATATCTGAAGTTTATAATGTATGCTTTATTGAAATTCATGAACAATCTTTTGTTTATGCTTATCTAATTATTAATCAGATATTATTGTTTATCTTTCATTTTTGTTTTCATATAATAAAAAGCAATGAGAATAATGTTTTATTAAATATTCGCATCATATTCTTCTTGAATTATCTTAGTGTATTTAGTTTTATATTTGACAGGATTCCAATGTAACAAAGTAACTTGACACTAATGGGTTATTATAAAACTGATTTCGTAATTTTCTTCGAAACCAATAGGGCATTAAGTTTTTATTTTAGACGGACCAATATTGTATGTATATATGTAAATAAAACTAGTAAACGGTATAACAGGTTGTAAAAAAATCCAATATAATGTGTTTTCATTTATACCAGAACTGATTAAAAACTTTTACTTTAACCGTATTAAATATGTATCTTCCAAATAATTTACAACAAGAGTTACTCACGGAATGACTAAAAGACAACCTTATAAAATCTATTAAATTAGATAAATTACCGTTCAAAGCAATGAAATAAAAAAAAACTTTAAAAGTAATTATTACAGTTGTATGATCACAAAAAATAAAATTATTTTTAAAACTATTAAAGCAAAATAAATGAGAAAATATTACGTTAGATATATACCTATAGTATGATGATCTCCGACCATATTTGATGATGATGATGATGATCTCTGACCAATCTCTACGGAGATTGGTCAGGTACGCAGGAGATATTATAGTGCACAAGTGTGTGCGCAAACACAGATGCACTCTCTATTCCGTTACTCTCGTAGTCCGATAGGACGGAAAGCCGACACGACCGGAGAGAGATCAGGCGCAGGACCAACGGTTTTACGTGCTTTCCGAGGCACAAGCTAAGTGACAATTTAGCAAAATTAAAATCTGTACATGAAATAAATTCATTGGTACAGGCCCGTGACTGGGATCGAACTTACGTCTCCCGCTTGGAAGGTGCACATCTTAACCACTGGGCTATCACCTATAGTATACTACGTTACTAAAGCTTAGCGTATACTCGCTCGCTTTTCGATTACGTCAAATAAAATTAGTCGGTTTTGTTAAATGGGAATGTTTGTCATTTCTCAATGACGAACTATAAATTTCGTTGAAATAACTGGGGCTTTAGAAAATGTGACAAATTCACAAGCGATAGCGAAGTTCGCAAAATTAACAAAACATTTTCACCAATAGTGGTTTTACTGCATCACTTCTTAATATGTAACGTAACTTATAACGAATTGACAAAATGAAGGCTTTTTTGGAGTAAATATGTTGCTTACTTTGCAAATTCCGCTGTGGCTCGTAAAAATGTTATTTATCTAAGCATTTATGCTTTCATCGATTGTTTTTGGGTGATTGTTATAAAATTTTCCTACTGTCAAACCACCAAAAATTACTACTTTATGTGTCATTTAAACTAAAACAGAGCTCATTTGTGCTTAGTAACGAAGTATCGTATGTACTACCGTGATCAACCAAGACGAGCCAAAAACATCTAATGATTTTGCCAAAAGCTGCAAGGCATGTAAAAACCCAAATCAGCATTTTTCTTTCTTTCTCGAATTCCTATAACAATATCGACATAAATTGTGACACGGTGACAACCTGTCATGCTTGCATAACAGGGTCGTCTATTTTTTGTGCTGACCTAGATACGTCACTTTGGGTTGCGCCGCGAAATTTCTAAGTACGGACCTGTTTATGTAATGCAAGCGACCCTATGAAATGGAAACCCACTTACACCCGTATAAGGAAGAAGAGAAGAATAAGTAGTTTCCCGTGTAAACGTAATGGGTTAGAACAGTCAAGAGACTACCTGTACTGAAGAATTTAAAAATGTTTAAAAATGTCGTTTGACAGCAAAATGGTGTGAAATATCTGTTAAATTTAGGCAATGTTACAACTTACTAGCTTATAGCTACAACAATATTTAAATTCTTATTTAATGTAATTATTTATACTGTAACAAGCACTTTCAGAAATGCTTAAAGTTTATCTTAACACGGACAAGCCAGTTGTAAAAAAATATAACAATCACAACAACACAATAAAATAGAGAAAAAAAAAACAAAACTAACCATACATAGACTACAAAAAGATACTGGAAATATCAGAAAATAATTACCGATTGTTTTGCCATACAAAACTTACCTACGTCGTACGTAGTTAGGAAATTCTTCGGGAACAATCCGGAAAATATGTCGTATCTCATTTACGAGCTTCGCGCTTGTTCCAAACTTTGTCCTAATTCCGTGAGTTGTTCTTGTTCAGAGATATGGAGGTAAATGGAGCTGGCATAAGTTGTACTAAATGCACAGTGCATTTACAGTCTCATTTGTGTTGACGTAAAGCTATGCGGTGCTATTAAAGAACTGTGTCTAAAGATACACCCGTTAAACACGTCATTTGATAGAAAAATGTATAAATTATCAGTCGAAGTTAACATTGTTTAACATTGTACAATATTGTCGATTCCGACCGTAAACACTTAAGCGTAAACTTAATCTTAGTCAAGTCGTCTATCTCTCTCCATTCATATAAATGGCTGAGAGAGAAAGGTACAGGTAGGACTAATTTTGCGTTTAGGTTTATGAGTAACGGTCAGAGTCGACAGTAATGTCTTACAACAATTTTTACCTCGTTAAAAGGCTGTGCATTTGACCGGCCACTATAATTATAACGGCACTTATATTCTAGTAAACCGAAAATAATCCTAGATCCCAGTTTATAAACATGAACAGTATCTAAACAAAATAACCCTACCTATTTTCATAGTCTTGTTATATTGTGCTATTATGTTTTTTGTGTAGGAGTAAAAAAATTACCACGTATGTGTGGCGTTGCGTTTTTACGTTTGTAATAAATGACAGCTCCTCTCCAGATCTCTCCTTCTTGTCTTTGGCTATTATGTTTGTTTATCATGTTAACCTATTATAGAACAATATCGGTACCCTACTAGTCGTGCAGACTAAATAATGAAAAAGACATTTTAATAAAATGAGTCGAATCAAAGATCTTGTTTTATTTTTCACTTGAACCCTTTTGGACGCTAACGTTAATCTCTCATTCACACAGAAAAATTAAGCTTTATATCATACAGAGTACAATAGCGAATTAAAAATTCAACGTATTAGGAAACAGATTATTTGTTTATTTCTACTCTACGTCTTGTTTGTTCTAGATTTATCTTTTAAACATTTATCTATATACGCAGAACAAACAAAATCTCAATCTATAACTATCTCATTATTTCGTTCAGAGTTAAAATAAAACTTGGGTACAGATAAAAAATATTTATGTAAATAAAATTAGTTATTGTTCGATCTAAAACGAGTAAGTACTATGTTGCTGAATTGGTCAAGTGTTGCTGTAACAGTTATGTTGCTGCAACAATGCCGTTAATTCGCTACGACTATGAGTATACAAAGGGCCGTTAGCGTATAAGGATGTTAGTATATTAAATGGACGTAAATAAGCATGCGTTGTAGGCAGGTAAGTAAATTTAGACGTAAGTTCATTAAAATAATATTTCCTAAGGCTAGTAAATAACAAACAACGGAATTAAATAATGACGTCATCACCTATGGGCGCAAGTACTTAAGAAACGAATTAACTGAGAGAATCTCCCTATATACCTTAGTCGACTCTTACGACATGCACGGAAGTAGATGCAGCTGATGTATTCTAGTGACTTCCCGCATCAGTACAAGACATTCATTTAACATTTGAGTTATGCTCCAAGCAGACCAAGCTAAAAACTGAGGTTAAGGGTTAATAACTTTATTTTGAATTATGAATTAGATTACGCTTCTCTCTCAATACTCACACCATATGAATTAGATTACGCTTCTCTCTCAATACTCACACCAGCCTCTAAAGAGGCTCGCTAACAGAAAATTACCTCGTTACCGTTAACAGGGTACATTTGTTTACGGTAAGAGCTCATAAACTGTCATTAATTCTAATAATAAGCGGCTGGTTCAGCGGCCATGATGGATGCAGACGTCCCTTACCGTAGTTAAATGGGCCATCATTTTATGGCAATATGTGGCCAGCAATGGTGCAGTAAATGGCCAGCAATGGGATGATGACTATGATAACTTGTTTGTGTGTAACCATGGTATAGTAATATAATGTATCATCAGCGCGACTTTGTGCATATAGGTACATCAACTTTAGAACTCCCGTTATTTCCCGATCTTGTAGGAATTACGGGAAATTCTTATTTATGGGACATTTACGTTGTACAAAGAACGTTTAAGTTTCAGGACTACGACATGAGCGGTTAAGACTGTAAGTTCATCCGTCATACCTGTGCAGGGGGGCAAGTCTTGAAAATGTTTGAGCCGAAACGCAACCACTAACGAACCGTTAACGACACGTGGTGCGAAGCAATATATACTTACCGCTTGAGTAATAAGGCATATTTTAGCACGCATCGGTCGCGAGTATGACAGAACAAAAACAAATATCTCTCGCGTGCTGAAATGTATCTAATTACGTCACTGTAAAGTATTTATTGCTTTATTGAATTGTATCAGGCGTCACTATTCGGAAGTTCAAATCTCTATTGAGGGATCGCCCACCACCGGGCCCTATACCCTCCGATGACTCTCGGATCTGCCGACTCATGATCAGGAACACAAGACACTACAGTCGCAACTCGAAGCCAGATCCAAGCACCTAGCATGCAACCATAAATACATAGCTGCTAATCCGAAAACCAATTAAAACTTTAATCGACATATGCCTCGCCAACACCCGTGGCATCATCAGGATTAATTTTCCATGTTAGTTCTATCTACCGAACCTTTATTGCTTTTATTTATTGCTTTGTTCTGAGCGTCTACAACGGTTCCGTTTCGGCTTCGTTCCAACTCGAGACTTTTCGAGAATTGCCCCCCTGATGCGGGGCGTCATTACAATGAATACATTAGCTGCATCTCCTTTCGCGCATGTCGTAAGAGTCGACTAAGGAAATCGAGCATTCTCTCAGGCGATAAGCTAGCAACTTGTCACAGATCATTAACATCTGTCTCCACGGTGCTGTACTGTGCTATGGTATCTCCTTTATGATCCCACTTCGGGAACACATGTGTGTGCAATGTATGTAAGCTCGCGGTTTCTACCTGTAGTACAAATCTTTTACAAGCGGCGCCAATAACAAGAGGTATGTATACTTAACGCGGTATCTCGTGAGGTGGACTTGTGTTCTTGTTCACTGGCAGAATTCACACGGACACGGTTACAAGGTATTTGTCTAGATAGCATAGTGTAATAAGTAATTTCTAGTTGTCTATAAGTTATATTATTTGTTGATTTAAAAGAAAAATATTTGGCACTTAAACAGATTACATTTTTATTTACAAAAATGAAATAATGTAACCGAGTGTTTTTTATTTTGCTTTGTAATATTGTTGATTTTTTATTATATTTAGGGTATATGCATGATTTTTTTTTATTTAATTTTTATATTCTATGCAAAAAATGAATAAAGCTTGCCTTTGCAATGGCATATCTAACTTTAACCGTTTTCGATTTACAGCAAATGGCATGGACTTTGACGTCATAGTAGACAACCGTCTCAAATTAGTATGGGGGAAAATGCAATCTTATTTTATAAACGTAATATTTTATATTTTGTGTATTGTTGTCAATAAAAATTGTTTATTAATAGGTGCAGATATTAATAAAGTATTTATTAAATCAATGAGATAATTCAAAATATGGGTGAAATTGTATGTTTTTACTCCTTTTATGTTGTAATTTTTTTTCGTTAAAATTTTCAAACTTTTAAACTCCTGTAACTTTGGTATTTACAAACCGATTGATGTTATTTTTGCACTATTCGGTTTGTATTTGTAATATCTTTCGAATAAAATATAAAAAAATCTGTTTTCGTGTCAGACGCATAATCCCTATTGTTGCAATTCATGGCTCATTGGTGTACGCTGACATGCTGTGAAATTACTATTCTGATAAATAAATAAATAAAATAAAGTTCATCCGTTAGTCAGTCACTCATTCAAGCAGGATAATTTCAAACAATGGTAAAGACAAAGACTAGGCACAATCCTAATTTTTATAAAAAACAAATTTGTCATACACATAAAAATGCTTTATCCGTATAGACTCTAGCACAAATTGAATCCGTTGACATTCGTAAATATGTACCTATACTCACATGACCTTGTCTACAAAAGTCACATCCAATTTACCTCGCCCTCTACAATACAGTATTTTATGAAATCCCATAAATCGAAGACTGTATTCTAAAAAAAAAACAAAAATATGTATGATGACTGAAATGCCAAAAATTTAAATACTGAAATGCCAAACATTTGAATACTGAAATGCCAAACATTTGAATAATATGTCTGTGTTGATCAAAGGGCAATAAAACTAGTCAATTCATGAATAAAACGGTCCATAATAAAACAAATTCTACTGCTCGATTTCATTATTTATTTATTTAGTATTAGGAAGACCAACAGCTATATTAAGGCAGTAATAACAACAATATAGTGACATACAGCTAAATTAAGGTCTCCACAAGTATGCCACAAAATATTAAGTCAGACGCAACACACAATTACTAATTGATTCGCTTACTAAAGACTAATATAGCAAAATTATCCACTCCCGGCTAGGTATATCGCGTATAATTTAGGTTAATTAAATTAAATAAATTTATTTTAAACTCCTCTTCATAGAATACCTTCCGATCGATTTCAGATCTAATATTTTTTTATGAAGTTACACATATATATATATACATATACTGCATTCCCATAATGGGGTATCCAAACCTGCAAAATCCCAAAGGATATCCTACAGCCACGTTAAGTTCCACAAGGTCAGATGATCTGTGACAAGTTGCTAGCTAATCGCTACCGAATGTTCCATACACTCACTTCGCTCTACTGAAGAGTTATGTCGAATGAATTTGTTCCCTTCTTGAAATTTCAAGTCCATTTATTGTATTTTAAAAACAACTCGTTGTATAGCTATATCGCGAAGTCTGACATATATCTCTCGTAATAGTTTAAACGTAAAACATAAATCTATTACAAGCGCTTTTCTGAAAAATCATACGAAGCTTAACTTTGACATTGACGAGGGTCGGAGGGCGCCATGAAAGGGTCGCGACTAAAACACCTATCGCAGTTACATTTTACTTCGAATTTGCACTATTTTGTACTCGATTTACGTCAATTGAATAGCTATTTGATGTTTAAAATTACTTGGATAGTAATGTAAATAATAATTATTGGAATTTTATATACTTACATAGATAGATATACACAGTACACACTTCTTCTTCTTTTTCAGCCTATAGCAGTCCACTGCTGGACCTTGCCCTCCCCCAGGGCACGCCACACGGCTACTGCCACAGGGGGCTTTTGCCCATGGTCACCACGCTGGGCAGGCGAGTTGGTGACTGCAGTGTGATTTTCGGACTATCTTGTCAGCACGGGAGGCGCTGCTGCCCACCTCCCGGAAACTCTTAATCGCCACGTACGATACCCACGGGCAGGCAGGGGTGGTAAAATAAACTCTACTCTGCCGGCACCACGCGGCTAGCATAGTACACACGGTTGTGTTCAAATGCAAATTATTGGAAATTCTAAATACATAAATAAATGCACGAGGTACGGCGTGGTTACACTAGAATACATTAAAGAATGCACATAAGCCACAGTTTAGCGAAAACCTAGAAAAATTTATTATTTCCTTCCATGCATGTCGTAAGAGTCGACTCAGGGACTTAGGGGGGTTCTGACAACTTTTCGCAACATCAGTGTGTGTATAATACACTAAAAATCTGTTTATAATTATCTATAGGTACATTATAGTCATGCCCGTCATCCCAAAAAAGGTTTGGAAGTATGCAAATAAGATAGTTGTCTGTATTTTAGGTTTCACATGGTAAGGTAAGCCAACCACCTCTATGATTCATTCTAAATAGATTTATTCTTCTATGTATGGAAACTAGGGCATGCAAATCTTCGATAGCCCAATGACTGGTAGAATTTATCTAGTTGTTAATTGATATTTCATTTATAATAAAACATATTTATATATTTCAATAAGTGTACAGGGTGTTTTTTCGTTGCCAACCTTAACGAAGGGTACGTACTCTATAGGTATACATCAAATAAAGTAAGTTTATGCCAAAAATAATGCTGGAAAACGATGTAAATTTTTGTGTTACTTTTTTAAATTACTTGATCGGGCGAAATTTATAGTGTCCAGTGTTTATACTAGTTTTTTCATATACAGATATTAATTATTTCTCTTGAAAAAATCTTGCTACGCGCGACTATGTGTATTTATGCAGAAAAGCGCAGTCTATTTACTTAACTTTGGAACCTCATCATCATCATCATCAGCCTATTACAGTCCACTGCTGGACGTAGGCCTCCCCCAGGGCACGCCACAAGACTGCCATGGGGGGTATTTGCCCATAGTCACCACGCTGGGCAGGCGGGTTGGTGACCGCAGTTTGTATTTTGGACTATGTTGTCAACACGGGAGGCGCTGCTGCCCACCTCTCGGAAACCCTTAATCGCCTCGTACGATACCCACAGGCAGACATGGGGTGGTACGAATTCTACTCTGCCGGCACCACGCGGCTAAGTGGATAAAAAGGACCCTAATATTTTGGAAACCAGACACTTCCCAGATATGCTTCCATGGAGAAAAATGATCGTGATGATTAGGAGATTCCGTAGTTTTCGGGAACTTTGACGACCAAAAATCACCCTATACAGGGTTACGCCCGATCAAGTAATTTAAAAAAAATTACATCGTTTCCCAGCATTTTTTCGGCAAAAACTTACTTTATTTCATGTATAGAGTTGTACCCTTCGTTAAGGGTGTCAATGAAAAAACACACTGTATAATATTGTTGAATATAATATTACTATGTTTGGTAGTAAACACGTATTTCAGGGAAAGGTCATATAAATTATCAATCCCGAGAAAATTGATATTTAGTTGAAAATATGTTATGTTTTTTAACGAAATTACAAAGCTGTATATTCGATTTTATATAAGGTATAAATCTCTATAGGTTATTTCCACAAATTCTGTCTCATTTTGTTTACCCCTTCCTTAAACCGTTTAAGCCTATAACAAACTGTTTTCTACCTCAAAGACTTTACGGAAGTGAAGACCATAATTCAGAACGTCAAAGTTTAGTTAATGTTCAAAAGTAACTTCGCTATCGGTAGACCTTGTACCGTCGTTAAATAAAGTAAGCAGTTCATTTTCTAATACGACTGAATATTAATACGGTTATTAACTATAGACGCTTTCAACGAAAGGCTTTGATCTCACATAAGTTACTATGTTATAAATATCACAAAAATACTACAGGTGCTTCTCTTCCCGGGCATACTACCTATATATAAGTCAGTAGAGGGACAAGAGGGTCTTGGTGTTTTGTAGGCGATGGGCTGACCACCTGTCACTACTAACCGAACTTATACATCTCAACTATACCCTCAAAATTAGTCATAAGTGGCACCATGTGGTCCTATCGGCCCTTGGTGCTCTGCCTACCCCGTAAGGGATAAAGGCGTGATTATATATATGTATATCACAAAAAAAGTACTCACGTGCATAACACGAAAACATTATTTTTTCATCCATTTTTCTGAGTACTCTTTAATTTACTTTTTCTCTAGAATTCTAAACCCTCAAGAATTTTTCTGATTTTGCTAAAGAAAATTGAAATATATTACAATGATATAATTGATATGAATAAATATGCGCATAGCATGAGTCGTGTTTGATATATCATCGCGAGTGTTTGAAAAATTGAAGTATTTTCAAGAACCCTGCGAGATGTCATTTCTAAGGCCTAATTATTTACATTCCAATAATAAAGATTGGCCGCGTGATGCCGGCAGAGTAGAATTCATACCACGCCATGTCTGCCCGTGCATATCGTACGAGGCGATTAAGGGTTTCCGGGAAGTGGGCAGCAGCGCCTCCCGTGTTGACAACATAGTATAAAATACAAACTGCGGTCACCAACCCGCCTGCCCAGCGTGGTGACTATGGGCAAATACCTCCCATGGCAGTCTTGTGGCGTGCTCTGGGGAGGCCTACGTCCAGCAGTGGACTGCAATAGGCTGATAATGATGATGATGAATAAAGATAGACTACTTGTCCAATTTTACATTGCTCTGTATTTTATATCTCACCAAAGGGCGTTGACATTTAGTAAAAGTGGTCCAGAGACAGACAAATTTTATTACTTTTCCACCTTTCAACTTTGTGAATGCTTTTACGGCAATTTTATGGCATTTACAATTTATTAGAAGGGTTAATAAGGGTTGGGGTGTGAATTAACTTTTTGAAATGTGAAACGATATACTATATTTTTAATTTTGAAATTTACATAAAAATATTTTCTAATGATCGTGACATAACAACTGAACAGTCGGGATCCATTATCCGACAGCCAAGCTAATATTTAAATGGATCCTGGCTGTTTAGTTGTTATGTTACTATCTTTAGAAAATTTTTGATATTCTCCAATAGTATTAATTGAAATTCAATAATATTCATGACCACCGGACATGTAAGCGCTTGTTTTTTTCTTTTCAGTTTTTTATTATTTACATTTTTTTGTACGTTTGGTTCTTTTTTAAGCAGTCGGTTTTTGGATCTTAATATTATTATTTTTATTACTCGATGTACTTACATAAATATAATCACGCCTTTATCCCTTACGGGGTAGGCAGAGCACCAAGGGCCGATAGAACCACACTTCAGACCAATTTTGAGGGTATAGTTGAGATATACAAGTTCGGTTAGTAGTGACAGGTTGTCATCCCATCGCCTACAAAACACCATGACCCTCTTGTCCCTCTACTGACTTGTACAGTATACCTGGGAAGGGAAGCAGCTGTAGTATTATAGATTTTTTTTTTCACTCTCAGAGCAGCATAGAAGAAATTACTCGATATTCTTTATGATTATGAATTTTGTATGCTGCTCTGGTTTGGATGATTTATATTTTTAACTTACCCCTGTTCCTCTCCTGATTTACCACAATATTTTTATATTTGAAAAGCCTAATAGTCGAGGATCTTGGAACCAAATTACCTACATGAATAAATAAATTTAATATTTTTTAAAAATTTATTTATACTAGTAACATCTAGTAAGTAACATCATATCTATGTTTATAATTAGTACTATTAATAAAAATACTATTAACACTATTAGTAAAAAGTTTATTAAAGAGGTTATCTAATGGAATTTTTACGACCTATACCATTGATGCTTCTTACATGCATACATAATGGTTGTGTCCCAAAAATCGGTAGCCAGACTCGCAGGATAACGATAGAGCTCCCACAACCACGTTTAGAATAGCGAGATCCGGTATTAAAGAATTATTAATAACTATTATTATTTATTCCTTTGTATCTCATTATTGGATATAGAGAGAGCTATGCTTGGGATCTCCCTGCGTGATCGAATCAGAAATGAGGAGATCCGCAGACGTACAAAGATCACCGACATAGCTCAACGGTCCAGCAAGCTGAAGCGGCAATGTACAGGGCACATAGCTCACAGAACTGATGGCCGATGGAGTCGGAAAGTTCTAGAGTGGATACCACGTATCGGTAAACGCAGCGTGGGAAAGCCACCCGCGAGGTGGACGGACGACCTGGCCAAGGCCGCGGGCGTCGGTTGGATGCATGCTGCTTCCGACCGGTCGAAGTGGAGGTTTTTGGGGGAGGCCTATGTCCAACAGTGGACTTCTCAGGGCTGTAAATGAATAATGATCTTATTATAAGTGAAATGTAAATTTCTTATGAGAATATAGTTCTTTTAATCTAAAATCATTTTGCTAACTAGTGACAAGTTGCTAACTCATTGCCCAAAAATATGCACAAAGTTGTATGCAAGCAAATGTGGTAAAAATGCGAAACTTGTAATAACATCTGTGCCCGGTAAACATACACACGGCTGCAGAAATTTCGCCGTGGAAATTAAAATTTTCCGTTCGAATCCGAGCTGCGATGGAGTTAATATCCGGCTTGAGTTGCGCAAGCCGGCTTTGGAGCCGCACGGTACGCACGCGGCGTTTTACACGCTCAATCTGGGTATTTATGTTAACTAGTAGTCGCTTTGTGGTCATGATTTTAATACTATTCGACGCCCGCATTTCCGGCGGGGACTGCACTAGTTTTGGCGACTAATCGCTGCAACAAATAAACAAAAAATATATACTTAGTGTTAAGTGGTAGCATTTTATCTACCTAATTATTTAGGTTAGGTTATGTTAGAATTATTAAAATAAAAACACATGAGCCGAGCGAGCTAATGAGAGTGTTATTGTGCACAGAAAAAAACACACAAAATACAATATTTTAGAAAATAAAGGCGAGTTTATCTCTTACAGAGATTTCTTCCAGACAACCATTTAAATAAATACATACAATATAACTAAATAAATACATATATACATACATACATATTTTATACAATAGAAAAAAAAGGTAAAGCTACACATCATCATTGAACAGAAGGTAGTGACTTCTTAACTTGTTCTTGAAGGTACCAATAGATTGCGAAAAAATACGGCAGTTAAACGTCGCAGTGCGATTGCAACCTTAGGATTGGCGCCAATATTCGTTTACAGTTAACTAATATGATTAAAAGTCTCCTGTGATTTATCGAGTCGACGGATTTAAGCTATTTTATTGAGATTGCAGGAAGTAGAGAATGGTACATTAATGAAATACTAGGGAATGCGAGTGACTTCGTCTACGTAGATTCTATACATAGCGTATGTGTAATGATAGCTATCCAACTTATATTATAAAATCCAGAGTTGATGCGGGGCTTCACTATAATACTCCAGCTGCATCTCATTCCGTGCATGTCGTAAGAGTCACAGAACACTATACAGGCAAACTACGGAATCTCCTCATCATGACGATCATTTTTCTTCATGGAAGCATACCTGGGAAGTGTCTGGTTTCCTAAATATTAAGATCCAAAGTTGAGTAAATAGACTGCGTTTTTCTGCATAACTGCACATTGACGCGTGTAACAAGATTTTTTCACGAGAAATAATTAATATCCGTCTATGAAAAAAGTAGCATAAATATTGAACACTATAAATTTCGCCCAATCAAGTAATAAAAAAAAAAAAAAAAAAAATTACATCGTTTCCCAGAATTTTTTTTGGCATAAACTTACTTTATTTGATGTATAGAGTACGTACCCTTCGTTAAGGGTGGCAGCGAAAAAACACCCTGTATAAGAGTCAACTTAGGAACTCAGTCCCCTGATTAGTACGTAAAAGCAATAGCAAAACCGAAGCCGCGCGATCGCGATAATCTCAAGTGTGTGCGTGCGCGCAACGAGCGCTCGGCGTCCTTCCGCACCTCGCCCCACGCACACACACACTCTTAATTATCGCGATCGCGCGGCTTCTTCTTTGCTATAGCTCTTACGTAATCAGGGGGCGGGTATTACCTCAGGCGATAAACTAGCAACTTGTCACTGATTTATGCCCGATATGCTATCAAAACAATGTAGGCTCTGTAGCCCACTTAGATGAAGTCCAATCTGGTTAAATAAATTAACAGGTAACTAACAAACACATAAACTAACTTTCACAAGGATCTTACTGTGAGACTATTTAGGTTAATGTGTTGTAAATCGTGAAAGCATTATTTGATAATATTTAAATAAATACCTAAGTTATTGTCAGAATATTCAAACCAAAATGTCACTAACCTCTTAAAAACGTCTGATCTGCACCCAAACCAAGAAAACATTGTTTAGTATTCAAAGCGTGTTATCGATTCCAAATCATTTATGCTTCAATCGAGTACCCTTATCTATCGATATGTCCCAAAGTGGGATTATGGTGAAAATTATCGAGAGTTTGTGACTATTCTACATGTACCAAATCACAGTTAGACTTGCTGTTGCCCGCAACTTTGTCTGCGTGGACTACATAATGTAGCGTACACCCAACTATACAGGTGATTTTTGGTCGTCAACGTTCCCGAAAACTACGGAATCTCCTCATCATCACGATCATTTTTCCATACCTGGGAAGTGTTTGTTTGGTTTTCAAAATATTAGGGTCCAAAGTTGAGTACATAGAAATAATATCACCTTTTAATATCGGTAAAACCAAACGGAGGTTATTTACCTACTAATCTTTACATGAAATTTTTTTTTGCAAATATTTCGAATATGACGGTCGATTGGTCTAGTAGGTAGTAACCCTGCCTGCGACGCCATAGGTCCTGGGTTCGAATCCCGGTAGGTGCAAACATTGATATGATGAATATCGATGTTTGTTTCCGAGTCATGGATGTTTCTATACTTATCTATGTATTTATATACCGTTGCTTTGGTACCCACGACTCAAGACCTTAGGGATCTTAATGTGGGACTAGGTTAATGTGTTGTGTAGTGTGTGAATATTTATTTATTTGTGTTAAGGTTTTTATTTGCGATAAATCATAATTAGATCAAACGAAACTATTATGCGCAGTTTAAAAGCATCTAACTTAACATTTATAGGATCACGTTGTTAATAGTCCATCTATCCGTCTGACCGTCATATTTTTCTATCTTTCTGCTACCTATCTATTTACAAACAAACTAAGGACATCAGCTCAAGCTTTCCTACCATAGCACTGATCGCAAACCATCAACGTAATATCACGCGCATAAATTAACACCGTAACTCCGATATACATTACAGCAATATACTGGCAACATTAATTAATTTATTGCAACTAATATTTGAACTTCTTGACGTAGACTTATGATCGGGAAATGTTTCCATATTGCCAGCAATGTGTAACGTTCAGTAGCAGCGCTAGTAGTAACAACAGTCTTGCGTTTTAAGGTATTTTTGTATTGGAATATCTTTAGTTCGGTTCTTGTCCGCTGGACAGATGAGTTGGTGCAGTATGTTAACAAGGTAACCTAATACTATTGTAAGAGGAGCGGTTTTGCTAAGTGCTTGCTTGCAGGTGGAAGGCCCTGAGTTTAATTTCTGAAGATATCTGTGGGGTAAGTACGAGTAACTAATTTATTTTTGTTAAGTTATAGGTTAAGTTTAAACTTTAATTAAGCCAAGTATACTCGTAAATAGATCTCTATACTTTTATGGCATCATTTCTATATACAGTCAAGCTTGGAACTTCAAGGCTATTGGGGTAATTTTTAAAGGTTATCCTTCTATATCATGTATTTATTTTATCTATTACTTTTACAATAACCGAAAAATATTCTGTAGTAGATTTAAGTAGGATAATAGATTTTTAATTGTATCAGGCGTCACTATTCGGAAGTTCAAATCTCTATTGAGGGGTCGCCCACCACCGGGCCCTACACCCTTTGTTAAATACATTCTTTGTTATTTTAAATGAAATAAATGCACACATCTTGTATCATGGTATAACATATTAAACTGGTACACATTAAACAGTTAATAAATACCGCAAAAACATAACGTCACGCGTGTTTTAATAAAAGCTTATGCCACGACAGGCGCGTCGCGTTGATTGATGTATGCGGCGTGGTATTACCATATTAAAAAAACGCACTTCTAATAACCCAAATTCGGTGATTTATGGACCACAACATCGGGTTTTCGTTTCGTTTTTTACTGGATCCGAGCGTATATATTTGAAGTGTATTTATCGTGTCAGCGGGATTTTTATTTAGAGTTTAATTTAGGCTAGAGTGTCTAAAACTGTATAAAAAATATTAACTGACGGATTTATTTAATTGAAATTGTCGATGAAACCTATTGGCCTAAAAATTTAGATATTAGAAAATACTAAGTAACCTATTATAGTTATAACATAAAGGTTAATGCGAAGCTGAAATTGTATAGTAATAACGCAGTATAGATTCTCTATTGTGAGTCATTTATACAGGTTGTTTTTTTGTGGCCACCTTTAACGAAGGGTACGTACTCTATACATGAAATAAAGTAAGTTTATGCCAAAAAAATGCTGGGAATTTTTTTTTTTTTATTTTTTTTTTAAATTCCTTGGTCGTTCGAAATTTATAGTGTCTAGTGTTTATGTTAGTTTTTTTATAGACAGATATTAATTATTTTTCATGAAAAAATCCTGCTACGCGCGTCTATGTGCATTTATGCAGAAAAACGCAGTCTATTTACTCAACTTTGGACCCTAATATTTTGGAAACCAGACACTTCCCAGGTATGCTTCCATGGAGAAAAATGATCGTGATGATGAGGAGATTCCGTAGTTTTCGGGAACGTTGACGACCAAAAATCACCCTGTATAGCATTTCGCTAGATATTCTTCTTCCTTCTGTTATACTCTTTACATTATCTACATTGACTATACTTTTGCTATAATTTAGTCACCTCTATAAACTTAGGTGATCTAAAAGAATTCCTATGTATTACCAAATTGTTACTAAAAACACATATCCCTTTTTTCTAAATACCTAGTATACAAAATAAATAATATTTTGAAAAGCTCTTTTTTTAAGTGACTTTTGAAACATGACAAACTATGAAAATGGTTTTGTATAATATTATCATAGCATGCCATTTAGTTAGCTATAATCTTATCACACAATTTTTTTTTGTTTATCCCGAAGGAAAGGCAATGGGAACTAAGCCCATACAGCCATTGTCTTTAGTAAATGATTTCTGAATTTATGATGGATGATAAGATAATAATGGTGATGAATGGAAACGCCGGGAAAATCCTCAAGAACAAGTGTAAAGTTAGTCAAAATGAAAAATTATTGTAGATACAACTTACATGGGCCCATGAAGAGATCGTATTCCGGCTAAAGATTTACTCAGCTTACCTGCGTATAAAACTATGCACACACTCTAGATTCACATCACAAGTAATCAAAATATAACTTATCTACCAGAAAACATCACTTTACGGACACATGCAAACCATTTACAAATAATTTTTGTAAAATTATTAATAAAGAAATGGAAAAAATTCCTCAAGACTTCATTCTTCTTTTTAAGTGGGTCAGAAGAGTAGGCGTAGGAATTCACAAATAAGTGCCGAAACAAAACGTCACAGGCAAAACCTCGAGACAATATCGATTTATATGCAAAACTGAGATTTCTACGTAAATATCTCTAAAGTAGATAAGTGTCTCCGAGCTTGAATATACAAACGACAACCTCGAGGCTCTGAATTTTGTAGCGAGCTCTTTAAAATCTTGCCCTTACTAGAACCCTTAGTTCTATCTCATGCAGATACCAGAACGTAGCCAATAATAGGATCTTTATAGGGTAGAAGTGAATAATTTGTTTTATATAAATATAGATAAACGTACTATATAAGCCCAAAACTCAAAAGAGCCAAAATATTATTATAATTATTATGATTAGATTTTTTTATTTATTGGAATCGTGCCTACCGTGTAAGGGATAAAGGCGTGATATTATGTATGTATGTATGGAATCGTGAATACCTCATTATGAATTTTTTATTTGTTTTATTAAATTACTTATCTGAGAGTATTTATCTGTTTTTTCTGAAATAAAATTGTTGATTAATATCTTTAAATTATTAATTTAATATTAAATTTACAAAGTTAGAACTATATAACAATATTTTCCCAGGCTGGGTCTGGCCTGATGAAATAGAGCTACTCACCGATAACCCAACGGCAGAACATGAGACTTTAAAGATTAAATTAAGAGAAAAATATATTTGATTCGAGAGTTTTTCCCAAAACCATTTTTAACTAATATTTAGAGAATAAAATAGAATAGAATAAATAATACCTCAGGGCGCTAGGTCTATGAGTGATATATAAAGAGAATTATTACAGTTTTACAGATTTATATTTCATAGATTTACAGTACCTATATAATAAGTACAAACATTTATATTGTAGTTAGTTAACTTTAAAATTTTAGATTAAGTATACATTGAAATTAAATAAATCAGGAATGCATCCCTACTAAGTGAATTTTGAATTTAGCCAAAATATCCAGAAATCCTAATTCTCCTTCAGCTTTGGAGACACGGCCGCAGCCTCCACACTTTCATCATTAGAGATTTAAGGATTACTAAGTACGTTTTTATTACTAAGGAGTTTACAGGTCTCAGTTTAAATATAGCTTAAATCAAGGTAAACTACATTTAGATAGTTAAGGAACAATACTTTCCCCGTGGAACGGCAGAAGGATGGCTGGCACGAACAGGAAAAGACCTCACATGGTCATCTTTCAGCTGGAAACACGTGGCATGCTGCCCATGGTGGTAGATTTGGTGGATTGAGCTCAGGCAGGCCTACCAGGGCCTAGGTAGCTTGCATCCCGCAGAACAGCAAGACCCATCACAAATTCTATGGGAATACAAGGGAAATCCTCAATATCTAACCTAAAAATAGAAAATCAAAGAAATAAGAGTCCTAGCTAGAAACAAATTTAAAAATACTTACTCTTTATTAAATAATTTAGAAAGATATAAATCTTTTGAAGACATGTGCTTTATGCAAATCAAAATGGAGTCTCTTGGCTCCGTGTTCTAGGATGTAAACCTTCATCTAGTTCGGTAGAATTTTGAAAAGAAAGCTAGGAATCATTGCAATCGTTTAAATACTTTCGAAACAGCGTCATCAATGTCTGACGGAAAAAACTAGCAACTGGTTGCATACTGGACTACCTATAGATTTTTAAAAATAATCAAAAGCTGAGCTAATTTCAATTATCGTTCCACTCTCTATCTAAAGATGTCGTAGCGAAATAATATTGTTACAACTATTAGAACATACGTGCTAATTAGATTTATTTTAGTCATATACCGCATATATACCTAATTACTCACACAACAATATGGCAGCGTCATAGAATACGATAGCACACTATTAAAATATCACCCAAACACAGGATTTTCTAGAAGACAACCTACAGCTTTAATAAATCTCAATTTTCAGACTTGTGGAAGACTCTTTGGAAGTATCTATTTTTGCGAAAGTATTTTTGAAATATTGAATTGCTAGGTATTTATGTTTAATACTGTTGGATAACGATAGTACATAAGCAAATAAATTTGTATTTTCTTGTTTTATAAATAGAAGGTACGAAATATTAAAAAATCTGGCACGGAATGCAGAGGTCGTGGGTTCGATTCCCACCCGGGTGAGGAATTTTTTCCATTTCTTTATTAATAATTTTATTAAAAAATCTGCTAAAGTAGAAGCAAATTAATTTCTCACTTCAAAATTTTTGATCAGACGATTTAAATAGAGCAATCGTGGAAATAAAATATTTTTTACAAATAAAATGAAAAGGTTTATTAATAGAACTCCAGACAGACCAATAAGGACTACGTGAGTGGCAAATTGTAGTATTAATGTACAAATGAAAATGTTAAATAAAGTAAAAAAAAAAAAAAAAAACCAATAATATATTGATAGACCAATTTGAGCTATTGGCAAATTGCTGCTGATTTTTTTTTTGAGGCACCAAGGAAGTTGAAACAAGTAGAACGTGCATAATATTATATATAATAATGTGCATAATAATATAGAGATACACAGTTGTATTTTTATATCTATACCGTTGTTTCCACCATGCCGCTAAGATTTTTTAAATTCTAACGTTCTATAAAGGAACTGATTGTCACCTTTTATATCTACAGAATGATTTGGCCTGAATTACCGACAAATCGTCACACAGCCTAAACCGGTGATCGTAGGTACCTGAAACTTGGAGGCTGTGTTTTTTATGTTACGTAATTCAAATCAAAGAATGGAGTTTTAGAAATACCTAGTATATGAAAGTTTGTATACAGGGTGTAACAAAAAGGGTATGTTAAGCGAAAAGCTATGTAAATAGCCCACAACCTATCCAGAAAATTTGAGACCCGAAATCACATGTTTATTTTTCCCGATAGTATGGAGAATTTTTAAATATTTCAGAAATTTTCATACAATCTTGAAAAATAAAAATGTTATTTCGAGTCTCAAATTTTATAGATACGAGTAGGTCCTCTGTAGTGGGCTATTTACATAGCTTTTCGCTTAACATACACTTTTTGTTACATCCTGTATAGAACAACGCGATTCCTTAGTCCAATCTACTTAAAAAATTTATAAACACACCTTGAGGTATAAATATGTAATTTAGAAAAGAGATGGTAAAATTCGTCATCCGAGTAATTGACCCGGTAGCTCAGTGGTTAGAGCAACTAGCGCGGTATGCAGTGGTCATGGATTCGATTCCCATTCGGGTGAAGAAATTTTTCCATTTCTTTATTAATAATTTTATAATACATTGAGGAGTTTAGAGTAACACTAACAAAATTATATCTCAAAATTCCTACGGGAACGTGCAAAACTAAAAAATGTAATAAGACACGAAGTCATAGGCGTCTGCTAGTACTATAGGCATATTTAGATAACGCCTGTCCATAGATATAATACCCACAACTTTGCGGAGACCGCAAGGCGTAGCACTTCCCCAATGCGACAGTAAGTCAACAGAGTAAAGCTAACTCCATATTTGCTTAGCCATTAAAGGGCTACAGCTCAAGCCTTTTTCAATAACAAAGTTTCACAGTTTTCGTAGAACTAAATAAATTGTATGAGACAGTTTGAGAGTGACATAGACACTAGCGCCACTGTCAGAGGACTTGTTACTGAGACAGCGATAAAGCTTTTACGTGCTCAATATTTGCATGCGATTCCGGGTTCGTGAGTACTGTTTTCAAGATATAAGTCGTTGAAATACGTTTCCAAATATCCTACTGTCTTCTTTTTGTAGCGGCACTCCATTACTGGAGGTCCGCCGTCAGCTTACTAAATGCAGACTTGTCCCTGGCTATTCGGAACAGCTCCTCCACATTAGCTATTCTCGTCCACTCACGAATGTTTCGCAGCCAAGATTTCTTTCGTCTTCTGACGCGTCTATTCCCCTGTATTTTGCCCATCATGATAATTTGAAGCAGTTGGTACTTGTATCTACTGTCATAACTACATAAAAACTCACAAATTTTAAACTTTTGCACAGGTAAGCGGATGTGTGGAGTTACAAGAATGGATAAAATAAGAAATGAGTATATAAGAGGAAGTCTGAAAGTTGCGCCGATCACAGAAGTTACGAAGTAACCGTCTGTTTTGGTACGGGCATATAAAGCGACGGAATGAAAGACATATTTTACAGAGAGCATTGTGCATGAATGTGGATGGATATAAAGGAAGAGGTAGACCAAAGAAGTGTTGGATGGACTGTGTTAGAGTGGATATGCGTGTACTGGGAGTGAGCAATGAGATGACGGATAATAGGGATGAATGGAAGAAAAGTACATATTGCGCCGACCCCAAATAAATGGGAACAGGGCAGGAAGATGAGATGAAGATGACATAGGTATACCTACACTACTACTAATAAACTGCGCGTAAAATGGCCTATTCCACTCTAATCCACTGGGCAAATCCATTAATGGATTCAATTACACTTTTAAGTCCACTCTAATCCACTGCAATCACCACCTCATTATAATAGATTTTTGACAGAAAAATATGTGGAATATCTGTCTTTTACCTAGTATAAAGCTATTTATTAGTACATAACGCCTTTTGATTATTGTATTTTTACCCGACTGAGCCACAGAAGGAGAGAATTGTTTTCCAAGTGTTTGTATGTATTTTTCTTTGGCACGCTCTAGATCTTAAATGGCTTATCGCATATGAGCGTGTGAGGCTCCATTAGATCCATCCTAGTCGTACAAGTGACACTGGGTTAAACATAAAATATTGATCAGATAAAAAAAAAAAACTGTTTTTTTTCTTTAAGTAAATGAGGTTATTGATGAAATTCGCACACAGTATATATTTGTTTTAAAAATAGTTTCATTATTGACTGCTTAACTTTAAGATCTGAATATTATAAACATAATAATATACCTTAAAGCTATTTGTATAAACAAGTATAAGCTACTTATATATGTGTACCTATTCTATACCACCGATAACTGTTGCCTAACGTATTTTATAAGATGTGATACTAACCCCAATGTAATTATAAATAAGCCGACTTAATCATATGATGTATGGCTTATAAAATAAATCAGAAAAAAAAAAAATATCGACGTTTCGCATTGCGTTCGTTGTCGCAACAGTCCCACCAATGGCTATTAGAATATCACGTAGATAAACGCGCAAGAAGGCTTTCTATTTAAGAATATGATTAGATGGCGGACCTCTATGGGTTCGAACGATATATAATGTTACTTTTAATAAGCTCCCAGACCACATGAGAACTCTGGTGTTTTATCCTAAAATGCAATAGAATTTTCGACAGTTCGTATTCACAAAGTCGTCTGTAAATAACATCGAGTCAATAGAATTATAACCTATAGAAGTATAGTCCGAAGGCCGATTTTAGGAATTTTTATGGGTGCAAATTTGAACCAATCGCGGCTCTGTCATTCAGTGCTCAGCGGTCAGTGGCTACGTGTGTATGTCAACCTAAAGGACTTACCATGACGAAATGTGCACTGAGATCCTGCCAAAACTATGCTCAAAAACATAAGAAAATAAATAACATCACATTTCACCGGTAAATATTTGATGTTTTTACGTAATTTCATTGATAAAACAATAAATACACAATCAAATTTTCATATTTTTTTATCTGTCATTGAAAACAAAATGTTGCCATAAGTGTGAAATTTTACCCTATTTTTAAACATGCAGATTGTAGGTAAAAGTAGTTGGATCTACTTTGTCTTTGATTGATTGTGGAATTACCTGCAAGCTCTCTCACCGAATTATTTAAAACTATACATATTGTTACTATAATATTATGTTTAATTGAAATTAGATCTTTAAAATGGGCATCGTCCTTTCTCATATTGAATGAAATAAAACCACGGAGAATGGCCTCACAGCTTTGTTGACATAATGACAAATTATTCAGAGGGACAATTTTTAACAGAATATTGTATTTTTTTGTCACACTTTTGGACCAATGATGTGGAAAAGTCCGATCATCTCCTTTTAATATATTTAAATTTCACGATAATTCTACAAGAGTGTGCAAATCAGTATACTTCTCAGCATCAATAATAATTTTATCGACTATTTCCCCACATTTAGGGAAAAAACATTTTTAAGGCAACATTAATTTTATGTCATGCATACGTCAAGTCGATATTTTATGCCTATTTTTTCGCCTTGCGTTTGGTTGGAACACACTTTCTATAGGTTATAATTCTATTATCGAGTCCCTATTATAAATATTATTGAGAAAATGAAAAAAGTGAGAGTGGAACTCACGACCTCTCGCAAACGCTTTCGCTCTAACCAACTGAGCTATCGGGTCAATTAACTCGGATGACGAATTATTACCTATTAAAAAAGGGTAGACGAGTTAATAATAGATGACGTTTTCTACTCTATTGAGGGATTTCCTGAAGCTAAAATATCCTTATACGACCTAATCGTAGTAGACATTGAAATACCTTATGAATTCTATGTAATTTAATTTTTATTTTCTTTCTTTTGTTGTATTTCACTTGTAAAGGTAAAAAAATTGGTCAGAAGTGGCCGGGTTCCTTAGTTGACTCTTACTACATCCAAGGAAAGAGTTTGTATTAGAAAAAGTAGTTAAAGACCTTCATATTAATAGTATTTTAATTATAAATCTGAGTTAAATTTAATTTGGTAATTACCACAAAAACAAACATCACAGAATTAATATTTGCTAACCTATTCAGAATAATTACAATCTATTACTAGTTAAGGCTATTACTATCGAGCGATAGCAATCAAGTGATTTCACGATTGTTAGAAATTATCGATAAATTGGAGTACTTTGGTACTAATATTCAAATTCAAATACATATTGTGATCAACGTACATAATGTCTAACCTCTTTGGGAAATAATGGGCTAGCCACACATAACGAATCCATTGTAAAATGTTTTTAATTAACTAGTAATAAAATAACAATGTACCTAATATATACCTACATACTTTATATATAATTACGCCTTTATCCCTTACGGGGTAGGCAGAGTACCAAGAGCCGATAGAATCACATGGTGCCACATCTGACCAATTTTGAGGGTATACCTAGTTGAGATGTACAAGTTCGGTTAGTAGTGACAGGTGGTCAGCCCATCGCCTACAAAACATTAAGACCCTCTTGTCTCTCTACAGACTTGTACAGTATGCCTGGAAAGAGAATCAGCTGTCGTATTATAAGTTTTTTTTTCACTCCTAGAGCAGCATAAAAGATGTAATATATTCTAGACTAAAAAAGAGAAGTTCTATCGATCGTAGAGTAGATTAGCCCCGCTTGATCTAATATACTATACGCCAACGCTCCTGGCACGCGCTGTCATATAACGTTCTATGACTGCGTGTGCCAGGAAGGTTGGCGCATAGTATAGATACTTATCAATCTGTTCAATACAGGTACATCACGGTGTAAATGAATATCTCAATCTATGTGTTATTACTTAAATCACTTTTATAAAATGATTAATAAAGAAAATGGAAAAAATTCTTCACCCGAGTGGAAATCGAACGCTGACTATTGTAAACCGTGCCAGCCACTATAATCACTAAGGGTCAATTACTCGGATGACGAAATTTACCATCTCTTTTCTAAATTACATATTGGCAACGTTATTCTTCATCCAGATAGCTATACACTAGCCAAATCTCGGCATACAAAGCTAAATCCCTCAGCACAATGTTTAAAGATGAAACGATCAACCATATCCTAACGGATTATATTAATGGAGAAGTGAAATCACTTTTTTCAGACAGGTATATCTGTATCAATATGTTAGCAACTATTGTATAGTAGTTTATATAAATACTATATTATATATGTAACATTCTCAGTAACAGCCTGGGGACCAATTCTCGAAAAGTCTCGAGTTGGAATGAAGCCGAAACGGAACCGTTGTAGACGCTCAGAACAAAGCAATAATTACTTTACGGTGACGTAATTAGACACATTTCAGCACGAGATAGATATTTGTTTTATTATGTCATACTCGCGACTGATGCGTGCTTAAATATACCTTATTACTCAAGCGATAAGTATACATTTATTGCTTCGCATCGCGTTTCGTTAACGGTTCGTTAGTGGTTGCGTTTTAGCTCAAAAATTTTCAAGAATTGCCCCCCTGTAGTATTATTATATGGCATACTATTATGATATGCGACAGCCTGACACGCGACGTCACGTCAACACAATTTAATTAATTATGTAGTATGTACTGTCTATGATTGCTTTAACGATGCGCAAATGGATACGACAGTTTAAGGTCATATGTAGATCTCTATGGAACTAATTATTAAGCTCTGGTTAATTTACCTATGGCAAGTAAAATGTTACGAAATTACTAGCTTCTGATGCCCGCAACGTCCAATCTTACTATAATATTATAAACGAGAAAGTTTGTGAGTATGGATGGATGGATGTTTGTTACTCTTTCACGTAAAAACAGCTTGAGCGATTTTAATAAAATTTGTTACGGAGTTAGCTGACACCCTGGATTAACACATAGACTACTTTTTATCCTAGATAATTTTGACATTTTGTTCCTTCTGCAGTCCACGCGGACGAAGTCGCGGGCGTTCACTAGTGATAAATAAATGTTCACACACTTCACAAAAAATTGACCTAGTCCCACACTCAGATCCCTAAGGTTTTGTGTCGTGGGTACTAAGCAACGATATACAGGGTGTAAAAAGACAACGATGTTTTTTTAATACCTGAACCAACCCTGGGAAACGACAAAAAATTATGAAAAAGTACTGTCATTTTATTGCAAGCAAGGTATTCGTTTGATGCTCAAAGTACAGTACTTACAAAACTAATTTTATAACATTTTGACATGGTATCTTTGAAAAAAATGTTAGTTACCCGATTTCAGATGAATTTAAGTAAAAAAAAAACGATAATATCAATGTAACCTTGGACCTCAATAACTTGGAAACACGTGGTTTCCCAGGGATGCTTCCATAGAAAAAAAATGGTCGTAATTTTACAAAGAATATGAGGTATCAAAGAACAAAGTTGTCTTTTTACACCCAGTATAAATACGAGTACAATACAGGATGATTTTTGGTCGTCAACTTTCCCGAAAACTACGGAATCTCCTCATCGTCACGATCATTTTTCTCCATGGAAGCATACCTGGGAAGTGTCTGGTTTCCAAAATATTAGGGTCCAAAGTTGAGTAAATAGACTGCGTTTTTCTGCATAAATGCACATAGACGCGCGTAGCAGGATTTTTTCACGAAAAATAATTAATATCTGTCTATAAAAAAACTAACATAAACACTAGACACTATAAATTTCGCACGATCAAGGAATTTAATTTTTTTTTTCAAAAAAATTTTTTTTTCCCACAATTTTTTTTTGGCATAAACTTACTTTATTTCATGTATAGAATACGTACCCTTCGTTAAAGGTGGCCACAAAAAAACACCCTGTATGTATAAAATATATACTTACCTAGATATTTACTTGGGTTATTAATAAATTTCCAAGTTTCATTAAAAGCCGTACAGTATTCTAATAAGCAGTGATGAAGCTGGTGCATCAGTCATAACTGTTGTACTTATTTTTATTTTAGTAAATCACATACCTACAGATGCTACGGCATGTAAAAATATCCAATTCCCGTAAAATTGTATAATGTCTTTTTTTGCCATTTTTCTGGTCAGTGATTTTCCAAGGCACCCTTGTCCCATCGAATGTAACGTCTCACTTACTCTCCCATTCATTTTATTTTTAGATATTCAAATTTGTATACATACATACATATAATCACGCCTTTATGCCTTACAGGGTAGGCAGAGCACTAAGGGCCGATAGAACCCCATGGTGCCATTTCTGACCAATTTTTAGGGTATAGTTTTAGATGTACAAGTTCGGTTAGTAGTTTGTATACGTTTGTGTATAATGTCACGCTCTTAAAATATTCTTATACAGTTTCGATACTTATGATATAGTTCTAGGTTTCATATCTGAAAGATTAATATATTTATGTATAAGTGTGGAGGGTAAAATAAGAGGGTAATGTCAAAGGAAATACTATAAACATAGGCCACTATAAAGAAATAATCTCCAAAATGAAAATGAAAATAGTTTATTGACCATATTTATAATGCAGACAAATGGCACATACTTGTACATAGATAGCAGTATTTTATACTAAGCTTACTATAATATTAGATACATGATATAATTGGTTCAAAGATAATCTAGCATTCCTTAAGTGAAAATTAACATACTCCTATTGTTACAGCCTTTAAAACTTTCATCAATATCTGTTCTTTAGACACAGGGATCAATATTTAAATATCATGAGATTCTCACAACCTTCCACGTAGGTAATAAAGTTTTAAATATTTTCTTTTGTAGGTGACCTGATACATTCGCAACACTATATTTAACGCACAAGCAACGCCGCGCGATATCCGTAGTTCAGCAAAACTGCTGACGACGCCGAACGTGATCGCGCCACACCCCGCTGCTCATGCGCTGGTACCTCCAGTCGTCCTAGGACTGTGACACAGAGTCCACGCCACCCTGTACCGTGACGACCCACATACTCGAGTGCCGCTACGCCACTGGTGGCCTATTTATATATCTATGTGTTGTGTAATGCTTGTCTTCTTGTAGGTGTACATATATATGAAATATAGTGTATCTGTTTAGTATTAATAAATATAAATACACATATAGATATATATAAATACTAGTGGACGCCCGCGACTTCGTCCGCGTGGAAATTGAATTGTAGCTTATATGACACGTTTGTCGGTTTACCATAGCAGTGCCATCTATTGATTACTTACTCAATCCAGTCGAAAAGTATCGACATCTGTTAGAATCTTTTGGAGTTAACAGATAATTGTGACTATCAATTAATTATAGACAAATAATTTGCAATAAAATAAAATTGCGACTATAATTAAAGATCTAAGCTATCCTATCTCTCAAGTTGGACCAGACTGCTCACGGTGTGCCAATTTAATTTAAAATCGGTTAAGTAGTTTAGGAGTCCATCGCGGATAAACATCGTGACAGGAGATTTATATATATTAAGATGTATCAGGTCACCTACACTTTTAATTATTGTTCAACCTACCTATTAACACAAAATGATTTATACCAAAAAAACCCACGTAATAAATTGTAACCCATCTAGATTTTCTCCATCATCTTTTCACAAGCACCCTGTATACCCATCAGTCAAAAGTCAATCAAGTCATCCCGATTACAAGATGTTCTAAAGCGATTCGCGTTGAAGAGAAATAGTGCAGCGAACGAAGTGAAGTCAAACGCTTATTGGGTTTCGGGAATTAGCAATAAACCTCACTGCCTCTTTTTGTGGCGCAAGTCAAAGGCGAATTGGGTGCTTTTTACTTTTCACCAGACTGCGGAGGGAGAAGGGTTATGTTTTTCCAGTGTATCTATGTGTATCTAAGTGCACATTCTAGAGCCTAAACTACCTATCGTATTTGAGCGAGAGAGATATTTGTATTAAATTTTTACCTTTGTTGATCTAAATACAGGGCCCAGAGCCCTCAAAGGTTAGACAGATGGCAAAAGTACATACCCATTTCTCATGTTACCTTACCGCTGCAAAAATACTTGCACATAAACATAGCTCAAATAAAGTGACTGACCTATTACAGTCACTGTGAATGTGAAAGCTAGATATCTTATATTTATGCGAAAAAAAGGCGAAAGAGGAATGTTTTGATCGTACTAAATGGAGATCTGTAGTCTCTATCTATCCCTATGGGACATAGGCGTGAGCTTATGTATGTATGTATGTGTGCGATAAATCCTTAAAGCTATGTAAAAACTAGACAATTAATTATTATGTACTTGATATAATAAGGAGTTGCTAAGCATTTTTTCAACGCTAATTCGTTCTATCCTGACTCGAGAATCTCTTTCAATTCTCGCTATCCTCTTGTAACTTAAGCCACATCTGATTTAGTAACACGCCAGTGGAACTGTAAAGGTGTTCTGTGCGGTTTCAATTAGTGCCGCCGTCCCTTGCCAAAAGGGCCTATAGAATAAAACCAATCTGCTTATATGCTACATTTTCGAGGCCTCCTTTAACTTGAAAGGTATGATTGATCTTCTGTAATTTCGTAATTTCACCATTCTGGTTTTTGATACTTTGTAATTGTGTCTTTATCTTGATAATTTGAGATGTAGTTATTTATTATTTTATTTTATTTTATTCGGGAAACAAACGGTTGACAATAACTAAGATTATTACAACATAAGCAACTATTTACCGCTTAAAAGTTTCCACATTTAGAGACTAGTATAAATATATAACAGATACCTTGCCATGTTATGATACCCCAGCAAATTGTGAACAGAAAATTAAATCAATATAGTCTGTTGGCTTGGCATAGTAAAAAAGAAAAGCTTAGAGAACCACATGCTCATCGAACCACTCTTTGGATAATATCGTCTTAAACGTGTTTATTTTTGTATTAAACAGGTCTAGATTAGCTTGCCGCGCTAGCTTGTTGAACTCAGAAGGCGCCCTGATAAAAAATGAATTTTGCCTATAGTTACTTTTTGATTTTGGTATAGACATTTTTTTTTTTTTTTTACATATATTCACACACTTCACAACACAGGACCTAGTCCCACACTAAGATCCCTAAGGTCTTGTGTCGTGGGTACTAAGCAACGATAAGTATATAAACATCCATGACTCGGAAACAAACATCGATATTCATCACATCAATGTTTGCACCTACCGGGATTCGAAACCAGGACCTATGGCGTCGCAGGCAGGGCCACTACCAACTACACCAATCGGCCGTCATTTAATATTAATAATAATTATGTATTGTTTATATTAACGCTAATATTGGAAAGTGTGAAAATTAATTACATACATATAATCACGCCTTTATCCTTTACGGAGTAGGCAGAGCAACAAGGGCCTAGAGCCACTTCTGACCAATTTTGAGGGTATAGTTGAGATAAACAAGTTCGGTTAGTAGTGCAATGACAGGTAGTCAGCCCATCGCCTACAAAATACCAAGACCTTCTTGTCCCTTTACTGACTTGTACAGTATGCCCGGGAAGAGAAGCAGCTGTCGTATTATACGCTTTTTTTTCACTCACAGAGCAGCAGAATTAATTAATTGACCAATTTTCTGTGGAAGCTGGAAGCATTAAAGTATCCCATACTAACTATACATAGAGGATGTTTTTCCGTTGCCACTCTTAACGAAGGGTACGTACTCTATACATCAAATAAAGTAAGTTTATACCAAAAAATGCTGGGAAACGATGTAATTTTTTTTCTCTTTTTCTTGATCGGGCTAAATTTATAGCGTCCAGTGTTTTTGCTACTTTTCTCATAGACAGATAGTAATTATTTCTCGTGAAAAAATCTTGCTACGCGCGTCAATGTGCATTTATGCAGAAAAACGCAGTCTATTTACTCAACTTTAGACCCTAATATCTTGGGAACCAGACACTTCCCAGGTATGCTTCCATGGAGAAAAATGATCGTGATGATGAAGAGATTCCGTAGTTTTCGGGAATGTTGTCGACCAAAAATCACCTGTATAGAAGAAGACAAAAATCTAATCAATTGTTATTAAAAAGAGAGTAATAAATAACATATAAAATTTTCAAACATCTACTATTGCTACGTAAAACTTACACTATACATTGCGGTTTTATTCAGAAGAATACCAAATCTACTAATATAATCCGCGCAATGTTTGCACAACAAAATAATAACAAAAATACATACTACAGGAAAACTATAAATAGCCTAAGGCAATATTCTGTGATGACAGGCAAAAACAACAATAATAAACGACAAAATGGGAGAAGACACAAATAAAGAAGCAATAAACAGTCGAAATTGTTCGACCAAGACGTGGTGAAAGGTAAATAGTAGAAAGCCTCGAACACACCGGATGCGTATGCGTGCACGTAAGCGTAGACGTACACGTACCTCTGAGTTGTAATGTATAGAACTGTCACCGCTTGACGTCTATGCTTACGTCTACGCATACGTATTCGGTCTGCCCGTGCCTATACAGTTCCATACACTACAACTCAGAGGTACGTGTACGTCTTCGCTTACGTGTACGCATACGCATCCGGTGTGCTCGAGGCTTAATATTATAAAAGAAAATTGAGAGAGAATAATCTAGACAAAACATTTTGTTTTCGTAAAAGATTATAATATCATAGTAAAAACTTTCGCGAAGGAATCATATCGCTTGCCTGAAAACTTCTCAATATACATCAATTACCAAATACACTATGTACAAACGATTACCATATCATGACATCACGTCTAGGTAACTTATGACCACGTAATAGAGCTTTTCTTTGACAGTTATATCAAATGTGGCATTTGCAAAAGTTGTCTTAGTATAAAAAAAAAAGAAGAACATGATATCTCTCAAGGATTATTTTTCTTTTATTTGGGTACTATTAATACGAATCTAATGATCTTTATCTTCTTCTTCTTCAGCCTATTGCAGGCCACTGCTGGAGGTAGGCCTACCCCAGGGCACGCCACAAGGCTACTGCCACAAAGGGGGTTTTGCCCATAGTCACCACGCTGGACAGGCGGGTTGGTGACCGCAGTGTGATTTTCGGACTATGTTGTCAGTACGGGAGGCGCTGCTGCCCACCTCCCGGAATATCTTTATACTACTCTTATATCTAAGATTCGCATTATTATTGGAACAGGTAATATGAGATATATGGATTGTATTGGAGTTCTGTTCGTCATAATATAGTGATTTGTTTTGGGAAAAGTGTTATGACCGTAAATAGTCAAACCAGATGTTATTCATAGTTATATGATTCAGATTCAGATAATTTATTTGCATAAATATGGGCACATAATGGTGATAGTGTAATAGAAAAATTTGCTCCTTCATATTTGCTAGTCATTGGTATGTAAATATTAGTTATGTTAGTTACACAAAGATAAAGTTTAATAGATAAAGCTAAAAGTTATTAATTGGTTAATATTTATGAGTCTAGCTAGCATCACATACAATACAGATACTCTGGCATATAGGCTCTTTTTTTTAAATTCTAGTAGTAATAAATGTCACATTAATAATAAAATAAAATAGTAATAAATGTCAACAATTTTAAAATTATATAGTTTTTGCCAATTTAGCATTCAAATTCAAATTCCTCAATTGTATAGTAGGCGCCACCAACCAAAAGCTTGTAAAGTTTATTTTTAAATATATTAATATCATCAGTCCAGCATATGTCACTTGGTAATTTATTATGTACGAGTACTCTAGGAGCCATACCAAATACGCTTTTATTATAGAAAACTGTTTTGCATAATGGCAGACAAATTTTGCAATCGTTACGTTTTCCCCTCAGTTTTTCAAATTGATCAATATTAACTTTAACATATACAGGGTGTAACAGAAAGGGTATGTTAAGCGAAAAGCTATGTAAATAGCCCACTATAGAGAACCTATCTACAAAATTTAAGACTCGAAATCACATTTTTATTTTTCAAGATTGTATGAAAATTCCTGAGATATTTAACAATTCTCCATACTATCGGGAAAAATAAACATGTGATTTCGGGTCTCAAATTTTGTGGATAGGTTCTCTACAGTGGGCTGTTCATATAGATTTTCGCTTAACATACCCTTTTTGTTACACCCTGTAGAGCAAATGATCCGTACAGGAATAATAATAACTTGAACGCTAACGAACCGATAACGAAACGCGGTGCGAAACAATATATACTTACCGCTTGAGTAATAAGGTATATTTTAGCACGCATCGATCGCGAGTATGACAGAATAAAAACAAATCTATCTGTCTCGTGCTGAAATGTGTCTAATTACGTCAACGTAAAGTAATTATTGCATTGTTCTGAGCGTCTACAACGGCTCCGTTTCGGCTTCGTTCCAACTCGAGACTTTTCGAGAATTGGCCACCTGTACATATACTAATTAAAATGTACCTATCATGATCATAATTTCAGCCCTGGGAAGTCCACTGCTGGACATAGGCCTCCCCCAAAATGTACCCATAGCATTGTTTTAAACGTGATCCGTAGTAACAGGTTCGTAGCTTGTAGTCCGTAGCACCTGCTACGAACAGCGTAGTAAGTACTACGGATTTGTGCGTTCCCATATCTTATGATGAGAAATAAAGAAGTAATTATATGTTGCGTTAAGCCGTGTCCGAAGTAAGATGGTTATAGAGGAAGAGGTAGACATGAGAATAACGAGACGACGGATAATAGGGATGACTGAAAAAAGAGTACCTACATATTGCACCGACCCCAAATGATTGGGAACAGGGAAGAAGGAGTGTAATTATATGTTGCTTATATATTGTCAGACGTAAAGTTTCGAAGCCTAGTCATTTCTCTCTTTTGTCATGTGGCCTATTTAATCATTTGCTGTCATATAAATCTGACAAAATTATGCCTTCTAAACGTCGTACACGGCTTAACGCAATATATATTTTCCCTTTAGTAAAATTTTACTTTAGTAAGCTCGAGTTTTGGGAGGAAGTTGGTTTTTCGTTTTAAAAAAATTATACAGGGTGATTTTTGGTCGTCAACGTTCCCGAAAACTACGGAATCTCCTCATCATCACGATCATTTTTCTCCATGGAAGCATACCTGGGAAGTGTCTGGTTTCCAAAATATTAAGGTCCAAAGTTGAGTAAATAGACTGTGTTTTTCTGCATAAATGCACATAGACGCGCGTAGCAGGATTTTTTCACGAAAAATAATTAATATATGTCTATAAAAAAACTAACATAAACACTAGACACTATAAATTTAGCACGACCAAGGAATTTAAAATTTAAAAAAAAAAAACCCTGCATTTTTTTTGGCATAAACTTACTTTATTTCATGTATAGAGTACGTACCCTTCGTTAAAGGTGGCCACAAAAAAACACCCTGTATACATAATTATTATTTGGTTCGATGTTGGTAAGTAAGTAGGATATCTAAATTTTTGTATGTTTTGTATAAACTATATACTGGGTAGTGGTGAAATTGTATAATAAATTGTTTTTTATTTGTGAGTAAATTCACTATATTAACTAACCTACTGTCATATTTCAAATTTCGACTTCGTCCGTGTGGATTGCAGAAACAACAAAATGTCAAAATTATCCAGGATAAACAGTGGCCTATTAGTATTAATCCAGAGTATCAACTAACTGTATGCCAAATTTTATTAAAATCGCTCCAGCCGTTTTTACCTGAAAGAGTAACAAACATCTATTCATCTATATTTACAAAGGAAACCGAAACGGCTACATACAATCTTGGGCTAAAATGTAATAAGATGAGAATGGTGTGGATAAATAGCTTTAAACCTATTAATCTTCCACTGAAAATTCTGTAACATTTGACAATCTGAGAGCTGAGATAATAATAATCTTGTAAGCGGTGAAAAGTGAGGTTATGTTACAATCTATACCTACCTATTAACCTAACAGCTGATTTGTGCATAAATAAAACAAGTGTTTATTACTTCATTTATTAATCCTCTTTTCATATATTTTACTACTTACACACTTGTAACGGTCGAAATAGCGCTCCTATTTGCGTGCACTCGCGATCGCATAACTCATTCTACAACTCGCCTCGCTCTCTCACTCACTCACTCACTAGATAATAATGCAAAAATCAATCTTAATGTCATTGCATAAGGTTCATTTCATTCTTAATAATTTTTGATGTGGTGAGGTGAGGTTTATTACCTATTTCATTCAACCAATAGCCTGTTTAATTACCATTACATAGAGTTGAATATTAGTTTTTGAGGCGAACACCTCAATGAGGTGTACCTCGCGAATGAGTTATTTGAAGCGAACACCTCAATGAGGTATATCTCACGAATGAGTTTTATGAAGCGAACACCTCAAAAGAGGTGTACCTCACGAGTACCTCGCGAGGGGAATTGAGGTCCTCCCTCATCCTCGTTTTGATATGGCGAGTTACCCATCGCTACAAGACGCAACGGAAAATACGAAATGAATGAGCGAGCGATGAGAGGCGGAGCCATAGATAATAAATATACGGCAACGGTCAAGGAACAGCAGTCACAATAGACTAAATATAAAAAATCGATTAATCAATATTCCATCGATATCGTTATATTGTTTTTTTTTGTTTCATTTATGTATTAATATGTCAAATACTAATAATGCAGATTAAGGTGCACCCTTTTGAGTTCATTTCCTTATCTTGTGCATTGTGCGTAAGTCGTTTTTTTGTAATTATGTAAACTAACTATTAATCGATTAATCGATAATCTATGTAATATTTATCTTCATCTTAAGATATCTCAGCTCCCAGATTGAGAATCAGGCTGATTTTTCATATTTCAACATGAAAAAATATGACTATTTTTTTAGATCATACCTCGAGTTATTACATTTTGGCCCACGATTTTCTATCTCCTTTCGCAATTATTTTGCATTTATAATTTATAATATTAGTAATATCACTTCACACAGTTTGATTAATAATTCAAACTCCGGCGCATTCACCCTTAACCCTGTCCAAAAATTAGATAATACAACCCCTATAACATTTATGATTGTATCAAATATTAAGCAGTAATTTCGTCAAGCCAGACTACTGCGAGATGACATACAAAATTCACGACCTGAGGGATGTTTGACGTCGAATTTTGTGAGATGCCTCACGGTCAGGGGGCCAATTCTGGAAAAGTCTCGAGTTGGAACGAAGCCGAAACGGAACCGTTGTAGACGCTTAGAACAAAGCAATAATTACTTTACAGTGACGTAATTAGACACATTTCAGCATATGACAAATATTTCTTTTTAATCTGTCACACTCGCGACCTATGCGTGCTAAAATATACCTTATTAGTCAAGCGGTAAGTATATATATATATATATATATATATATATTGCTTCGTACCGCGTTTCGTTAACGGTTCGTTGGTGGATGCGTTTCGCGTCAAAATTTTTCAAGAATTGCCGCCCAGATACCCGACTAGATTTTGGGGAGAAACAGACCGTCTGTATGGATACAATTGGGTATAACAAAAGGTTAAGGGAAATGCGATGAAATTTGTCCACTACAAAAACTTATTCCCTGGCGAAGCAGAAGGTACCTAGGAATTAAAATTCTTTAGGTATATAATGTATGTAATAGTCAATGATATTCATATCTCATATATTAACTGGACACCCCAAGTATTCTATATATTGCCTACTTATTACTCGTATATACAATAGCGGAATCATACAAATTACCGGTAATATAGTAACATATACAGGGTGTTATAAAGGGGGTATGTAAAGCGAAAAGTTTTTTATAGCCCACAGTAATGACCTGTCCACAAAATTTGAGACTCGAAATCACATGTTTATTTTTCCTGATAGTATGGAGAATTCCTTATCAACTCAGGAATTTTCATACAATCTTAAAAATAAACATGTGATTTTGAGTCTAAATTTAAGGCATAGGTTCTCTGTAGTGGGTTATTTTTATAGCATTTAGCTTAACATACTCTTTTTGTTACACTCTGTATATGATTATAGAGATTTTCTTCATTATCGTGAATTAGAATGTATATCACATGATATAAGGTCTATTATCTCATTATACATATTTGAGTAAATAACAAGCCAATGGGTCACCAACCCGCCAGCGTGGTTGCTATGGGCATAAATAAATCCTCCTATGTGAGTAGCCTTGTGGCGTGCTCTGGGGAAGGCCTACGTCCAGAAATGAACTTTGCATTTTTACCAAAATAATTTAAATGATTGAGGTGGTTTGGGCACGTGGAGGGAATGAATGAAAGTAGTCTGACAAAGAAAGTGTACTGTTGTGATGAAAGAGTTGAAAGGGGAAGACTTCGCCGGACTTTCACCGATCAAATTGGTGAAATTCTAGAGAAATGTCCGATAAAGAGTACCCTAATCGTAGGAGCGTGCGTGAAGAATATCATGAAAGAAGTGGATGAAGCGAAAGAGGTTTGTCAGGATCGTAGCAAATGGAGATCCGTGATCTCTGCCTACCCCTCCGGGAAAAAAAAGCGTGATTTTATGTCATCATCATCAGCCTATTGCAGTCTACTGCTGGACGTAGGCCTCCCCCAGGGCACGCCACAAGACTGCCATGGGGGGTATTCGCCCATAGTCACCACGCTGGGCAGGCGTGTTGGTGACCGCAGTTTGTATTTTTGGACTATGTTGTCAACACGGGAGGCGCTGGTGCCCACTTACCGGAATACGATGCCCACTGGGCAGACATTGGATGGTACGAATTCTATCCGGCTAATCCGACGAGCGTGCATGAAGAATGTCCTGAAGTGGATGAAACAAAAGAGGTGTGGCAGGATCGTAGTAAGTGTAGATCCGTGATCTTTGCCTACCCCTCCGGGAAAAAAAGGCGCAATTTTAAGTATGTATAATTAATTGAATAATTATATCATTTTTTTCCGTTAAATGTGGTACTTCTGTTTAAGATATTGGTTGAATAACACAATACACGTCTCACACATAACCTCAAACGTAGTAAGCATACACGTCCTACGCACTTCGGTAACCTTCCGTTACACTTATTTTTATCCTTCCGAAACCCAGTCGAGGAAAATGCTAAGGCTGTAATCGGGAAAAAAGCGAGCCGTGATTCCGGGTCAATAACCTACCGAGAATAGGTGGGAAATTTTGCTAGAAAGATGATATTTTGCCTTTACAAGGTTATACTCGTAGGTACAACTGCCATACGCCACTTTGTATATTTGAACTATGCATTTTACTCGTACAAAGAGTTGTCGTCAGCCTATTGCAGTCCACTGCTGGACGTAGGCCTCCCCCAGGGCACACCACAAGGCTACTGCCATAGGGGGTTTTTTCCCATAGTCACCACGTTGGGCAGGCGGTTGTTGACCGCAGTCTGATTTTTGGACTATGTTATCGCCTCGTACGATACTCATGGGGAGGCATGGGGTGGTATAAACTCTACTCTGCCGGCACCATGCGGCAAATACAAAAAGAAGTCGGTATTAATTATCTGCCTGCCCACATCCCATTAGTTGCGGCATAGGCGCACTGCCTGCTTAACGCCAATCCTCCATGGGTATTAGTGGCAATTTTAGTTTCTAGAATTCCGTACATAAAATAAATTCAGTGGTACAGGCCCGAGACTGGGTTCGAACCTGCGCCTTCTTACTGACAGGCGCACGTCTTAATCATTGGGCTATCACTGTGTAGCATGATTATGTGATTTTCAGCACCCGAAGCATGAATTTGTTGAGAGCGAAATACTCTATTCTATTCCATTCTTTATTGTACATAAACATTATGTATATACAGAAAGATAGTTTACAGTGTGCAACGGCGTGCTTATCCCTATAAGAGATTTCTTCCAGCAAACCACTTGTGATAGCGAACTCACTTATAAACATCAAATTCATAAAGCTATGCAATAACTAAACAAAGTAAGTATATGTACATGGCATGTAAAATAGGTTTGCAAAGCATGTTTTCAACGTAAGAAGAGCGTTACAAGGACGTAACAGACTTGCTAGAAAAGGCTCTTAATTTCAGTGTTTAGGTATTCCTTAACTATTTTAATTAATTTAGTTCCATTAGCCAATATAGGTATATACGTTATCTTATTAAAAAAAACATTCATAACGCTCGTTGGCCCAAGACCTAGCTTTAAAACACCCAACAATATTCCAGCCCATTAACATTATTAGCATAACATAACAATTGTAATATAAAACGCAACGTCACAATTCCAATTCTTTCTAGAACTTTACAATCGAGTCGGTCCAATCAAAGAACAAACAGAAAAAAGACACGACACTCGCCAGCAATCCTTTCCCGGATCTAATTTCTTCGGGACAAAGAAGCCGGTAATTTACGGCAACAATAGACTTGTCCCGGTAAAAATAACCAGCTTTTCCGCGTCGTAGGCGGCCATTGTGCCTCGCTGGTAAAATTAACAGGTCTGTCCTGTCTGAAAGGATTGTGTTTGGGTTCTTATCGTTAATCTTTAAACATAGATGTTAAGTTAATTAGTATTCTGTTGGGTAAGCATAAACCTTTTTACGCGCCGTAATGCTCTCGACTCACAAGCAAAATCTATGAGATTTCACAGTTTGACGACAGCGCTACGGATTATCGAGATGTTTGTGCTTGCTTGTGCCACTGTAATGCTTTCTGTTTATTCTGAATAGTTAGAAAAATATAAAGGTGGGTTTCCACGGTGCATGATTTCGCAGACGGACGAAGACGCACCGACGGCTACGGACGGACGCGCACCACGGACGCGTCTGTATTACCACGGACGCTCCGTTTCCCACGATCCGTGGTGCGGGCTGGTGCGCGTTCGTCCGTAATATCACGCACCGTGGGAACCCACCTTAAGGTATTTCATAGGTTATATTCTAAGCTGTGTGTGGACTGTAATCGGCTGATGTGTTCGGAAGAAATATAAAACGTAGGTATTTGACTCTGTTTTTCCTGTAATATTTCTCAACTGCTAAATAAAACAGCATGAAAGATAACATTAAACCGTAAAATAAGGTATATCTAGATGTTTATACGATCGTACTTCTTATCCGCACCCTTCCAGCACTTCATGCCAAAACATTTCATTGTTTTTCATACGCACAGCACAACGTTCGATCGATATATCATCGACCCAAACAAGGTTAGTGGTAATCAAGTTTTATGGCCCTAGCGGAGATTTATAGCCCTTCACATAAAGGCTAGTGAATGGCTTGCCTAATATCTGTTTCAATTACCAAGTCCCACGGATTTTATTAGAACTAAATAAAATGAACGAAAGCGTATTACATCGACACTAGCGCTTACGTAGCGGGACTTTATAACTGAAACGAGGTGTAATTTGAAGTCAGTTTGTGGCCTATTGACAGGGTTCAGGACAACTTGATTTCATTTGCAGATCTGGGTGGCGCTAGTATCTATCTAGTTTCAATATATTTTTGAGCTGTTACTGTAGTTTGGTGTTATGTTACTTTTAATGGTTATGTTTGTGTTTTGATGATTGCTGACGTAGTAAAGGAGGTTAAATAATACGTGTAATTTACTTTTATATTGCTGTCAGGGTTCGGTTCGGTTTGTCAGGTGAACTATTAAGGAAGATGGTTCTGTACCTTTTTACAAGTATAGGTGTTTTATGTGTTTTATTCGCTATTTACTATTGCTACTTTTTGACTGCGTCAGAAGGACGGCTTGTATTAAGCTTGAGGGGTACGAGATAAGATTGGTCTTAGTTGTAAGAGTAAAAAAAACGACGTAGTCGGGTTTTATCTTGAAGTACATAAGGTTGTCTAAATTCTCGAAATGAGGTAATCAGAACTAAAGGGTCATAAAAGAGATCCACGTTTAGTAAATCAGGCACAGATGTTAATAAAGATATAAAATATAGTGGACACTCGAGACTTCGTCCGCGTGGACTGCGGAAAAAACATAATGTCGAAATTATCCGGGGTAAAAATATTTTTCCGGGATAAAAAAATAGCCTTTGTGTTATTCTGATGTGTAAGCTATATTATTGTGAAGTTTCAGAAAAATCAATGTAGTGGTTTTTGCGTGAAAGAGCAACAAACATCCTTACATAGTTACATACATCCTCGCAAACTTTCGCGTTTATAATATTAGTAAGATATAAAATATATAAATATACTGTAGAATTAATTTATGCTCTGTAGTACCTCATTACGAACATAACACAAAAGAAGCTTTATTCAAGTAACAAAAAACTGCAGCGTACAGTTAACAATACAAGTATGCGAACCAAAAACTAGTATTTACAGTACAGTTCTGTTTTTGGCTGTACGCCATTGAGTACATTTAGTGACGTCATAGGTGTACTGGCGCGTTCACAATTGACATATTGTACTTTTTGTTAAGCTAGCGAAATATAAAGAGTTTACTAGTTTATAATTGGCGCATTTAAAGCTTATAAGAAAAATCGTGCCAACAAATTCGACGTTAACTTAGCTTGAAAAATTACCAGTCTGTGATCTGCCAAATTAAATACTCTTTACTTTGCTAATGTGCGTAGTCTAGTCTGTTGAATTGATACACTGGATTACGCCCATAACTTCGTTTGTGTGAATTTAATAGCATATGTATTATATTATTCTGATGCATAAGCTGTATAACTGCCTAGTTTCATTTATTTTAAATTAAATATTCATAACAGGACATTATCAATACAAATTATATAAAATTACATGTAGGTCTTAATCTAGACAACGTCCCAGGGACATGCATAGATAAAAGCAGTAGATAATATCTTGGTCAAGTTTTAAAGAAAGACAGCATCTAAATTATTCAGATATGCTATATGCAGATCAAAATCCTCCAAATGGATTATCTGACCTTTGGGAAAATCGACCCGATAGCATTTGCTTAATAGAAGTAGGTAACCTTTTTCGTCTTCTTTAGAGTTGTGATACCTCCCACAGCGCAAATTCTCACAAAACACTCTCGTAAACAAATGAAACGTTACTCGAATATGATTGTAATTTATTTCTTTTGTCAACGATGAAATATGATACGACAAAATGTATTCCTTTAAGATTCAAGTTTCATCAAGAGTGTTTTGTGTTGCGTTATTTTGCTCCGCTTTATCGTTATTTATTCTTCATATGAATATTTTATCAAGATGTTTCTTGTCGTTGTCGCGTCGTGCAGAAATTAGTTTGGTTTTCTCGTTTTGCTTGAAAAAGTAAAGGGCACCGTATTTGTGAGTTACTTTTGAACATTTTTCATTCATTAATCATTAAGCACTCCTTAATGTAAAAATGGCACATTGTTTCAATATTTTTGTTATTTTTTTGGTATTTTATGGCGTATCTACTATACAGGATGATTTTTGGTCGTCAACATTTCCGAAAACTACGGAATCTCCTCATCATCACGATCATTTTTCTCCACGGAAGCATACCTGAGAAGTGTCTGGCGCCCAAGGTATTAGGGTCCAAAATTGAAAAACTACAAATTAGATTTCTTAAGCTATTAGTAAATAACCAAACTAGAAATAAATGTAAAAATGATTATTACAAGCTATTTAAAATGTGTAAAATTCTACCGGCAACCCTAAAACAGATATACTTATTTCTAGTCAATCAGCATAACAATCAAGATAGCACCCTATGTCATGTAATGAGACAAACATATGACACCAGATCCATAGCCGCGGGTAAGTACGCTGTCCCCAGAGTAAGCAATTATTATGGAGATAGGCTCGTTGAAAAACGATTACCATACTTGCTTAACGCCTTACCTGCGTCTATCAGAATGGAAATACATAAAAACAAATTTAAAAAATGACTACACTCCTATCTGCTTAACAGTATATAAACTCAAATTCTTGTCATTATTTATTAAACTCAATTTCTTAGCATTTTATACTTTAGAATAATTATTTAATAATTAGTTAACTATCGTACTTTAATATACTCATATAGAATAATTGTCATCCGTTTCACAGAATAGTTCCTAAGCCTGATTTCAGAACTAACATTTTTTTGTATGCAGTAATGCAAAGAATGCGGTCATGCACATAGTAACGGGCGCCATCTTCCATGGTAGCTATACGGTGAAACGCACTCTAGTACATATAGTATTTAATATTAATCACGGATCCCACAGTCAAACGGCGCAAGCAGTTTTGTGGGACGTTGTACCTAATTTTAAGTTCTAGAATATTTAAAGAATAATAATAAATAAATAAATAGACTGCGTTTTTCTGCATAAATGTACATAGTCGCACGTAGCAAGATTTTTTCACGACTATCGGCCCTTGGTGCTCTGCCTACCCCGTAAGGGATAAAGGCGTGATTATATATATGTATATAATATGTATAATAATTAATATATGTCTATGAAAAAACTAGCATAAACATTGGACACTATAAATTTCGCCCGGTCAAGTTTTTTTTTTTCAAAAAGAACTACATTGTTTCCTTACATTGTTCAGAATTTTTTGGCATAAACTTACTTTATTTGATCTATAGAGTACTCGTACGTACCTTCATTAAGGGTGGCAACGAAAAAATACCCTGTTTGTATTTAAACCGGTTTATTCCAAATTATGTAGAACCTAAATACCTATAACGTAAATTGATTCGACTTTACATAATATTCTAAACTTGTCTCCTTACGTACATATACGAATCTCCTAAAATATACGAGTCTCCTTAAATATAAACTCTTTACCCTACATTCAAATTCCCCATTTTCATTGAAAGCCCGAATATATTTGCTCTGCGTTTCCCCTGCTACCAGTGTTTGCTTTAAACTAATCAATTTAAACTCTGGTTTCACGCCTCCCTAATTTGTACGTTTGTCTGTGACCGTATTGGTGAATCGATTTTGTATTTTACCGGCACTTGTAAAGGTTTTGACTATTCGATACGTATTGATTAGGTATTCACTGCGATTCTATTCAATTAATTTATTTTATTTGACACATTTTATTTATTCAAAATATTATAGATGTGAAACTCTTCAACATGTTTATCTTGGATCCTAAAAGAGCTAGAAGTAGATCCTCGTAAGTCGAAAAATAGAATTTTTACCAGAGTGAGAATTAAAAATAAAATCTATTTATATATTTCGACTTACATCAGCTTTCACGGAGGTTGCAGATTTGACCGAAAGTCAAGGTATGCATATTATTAAATCAAAATCAAAATAAATTTATTCACAACATTTGGCAAACGATAACTTAGTTAACTCCTTATCACTAGTATTTAAAATTAAAACAGTAAAAAATATATTATGAAAACATTTAAATGTTGTGAAATGGCCTCAGCTCAGCATATGCAGATTATGAAGCCTGCGCTGATATTCTGCTGAGACCACTGACATCCCAACCTAAATAATAAAATTAAATAAAAGTGGACACAAATAACACAGATTACAAATAAATACACAAATATAATATACTTAATAAATACAAAAATACACTACATATATTAATGTTTTATATTATAATACTAAACATATAATACATTTAATACAGAAAACACACCTATATTCGCCAAAAATACAGCATGCAAATATAAGTGAGGTATTTAAAAAAATATATATATTATTATAAAAAGATTATCAGAAAAAGTCTACCAGTCAATATTACACTTGCACAATAAAAACGGCAAAAAAACTTGACAACATAATAACACTATATTTAATAAAATAAGAAGACAGATAATACAAGATAAGAGGGAAATGAGAGACAATGTAAATTAAATACGTCTTCATTCCCTTACAAAATCATTTTGGTTGTAAACATCATACATTCCCACCACCTCCGCCATTTTGTCTCACCAGAGCACATTACTCAGGTTAGTAATTGGATTCCTCTCACATCTCAATGAAAAGGCGTGCTAATGAGTAGGGCAAAGTTTCTTACGTAAAGTACCTCAAACAAAATTATGGCTGTAGCTAGGTATATGCCTATATATGTCCTCAAATATATTAACAAAGTATAATTATCTCTTTGTGTATTTATAAAGCAGTATAATGTCTTTTTATTCAGGGTGTAAAAGAAAGGACATGTTAAGTGAATTGCTATGAAAATAGCGCGCTATAGAGAAATTATCTACAAATTATGAGACTCGAAATCACATGTAAACACTGGAATGTTTATTGTTTACCCAATCTTGAAAAATAAACTTGTGATTTCGCGTATTAGATTTAGTAGATAGGTACTAAATAGTAGGCTATTTACATAGTATTTAGCTTAACACACCTCTTTTGTTACATCATTTATACTATAATCACTTGAGACAGAACTGTGTACACTGCATTGCAGTTTGTGTCTATATAAAATACTTTATGCACTTCTTCTTAAAAATAAATTAGTGCTAAGTTTTCGGTTTACATATTAATATAATAATTATTTGGATGATATTGTCCCAGAACATTAGATTCCACTCACATATCCAACAAAAGCCCCATTTTCATATCAACATAGATAACAAAAATACCGCAAGTCGATATAGAGCTAATATTATTACTTAATAGGGCACCATTCTACTGTTATGTAAATGGAATGGCCCTATTCAAGCTCTTGAAGGGCGAACGTATATTTTAGTGTACCACTAGTAAGTCAACATTGGTTTGAGAATGGCCCCTGAATGTAAATGAGCTAGAACCAGTGTTTTGCCCGAGTGAAATGCACTTTGCATATTATTGGAGTGAACTAAAATAATAATTTTAATATTCATTTTTTAGTATATATACTTATAATAATTTTCTTGAGTTTAGAAAAAAAATATTGTATTGCGCTGACACCATAAATAATAAGATAAGGGCAGGAAGAAGAAGTCATCTATTTTTTTCTCTTCTATGCTGCTCTGGGAGTGAAAAAAGAACTTATAATACTACAGGTGCTTCTCTTTCCGGGCATACTGTACAAGTCAGGTGTTTTGTAGGCGATGGGCTGACCACCTGTCACTACTAACCGAACTTGTACATCTCAACTATACCCTTAAAATTGGTCAGAACTGGCACCATATGGTTCTATGGGTCCTGCACCACTCTGCCTACCCCGTAAGGGATAAAGGCGTGATTAAATGTATGTATCTATTTTTTTTACCACTAGTACCCCGTATAATGTAAATAAACCGAAATAGGGTGCCCATGATTTCGTCCACCTAAATTTTAGGATCTCTAAAATCAGCGGTTTAGGCGCGTGCGCGTGAATTCTCAGTCTTTCAGTCGTTGAGGACAAAGCGATCATTTTTTAAGACCTTAAGCTATTCTTAATTAATATAAATTAATAAACTTAAGATCTAAACCCAGACGGTACAGGATCACCATTAAACTTTTTATTACATATTAAAACTTTTAATGGTTTTTCTGTACAGTCTAGTAAAAGTATTTTAAGATAATTACATTTCTTAAGTGTTCATTAGTAAAAAGGAATTTATGTCAAGTAACATATTTCATTTATTAATAATTTTATAATATTTCATTTTGTCAAAATAATCTAAGTTTGTTAATATTTTGAAACTCGCATAGGTATAAAATTGGTTTTTCGATCGATTGAGCTAAAATATGTACTTAAGTATAGGTATATGATTCTGTGGGATTTTATATATATGCTACTAATAATTAATCGCGTCCAAAGTTATACATCTGTTGATTTGAAAATAATCATTATTGAAGAACTAGAGAACTAGGTAATAGGAATTTCTATAACTAACTTAAAAACTACTTAGGACTAGCGTGTACTATACGAGTATATAGGTATGGGAGATTGATTGACCAGTTCCAGTTTCACAGAATGTTAACAGGTATGGTACATCTGTTAAATATGTCTTCTGACAGAAAAAAATATTGAATATTTCTCAAATTAACCAGTGTACGTACAGCTTATTTTTTAAAAATTAGTTATGGCCCTCAAGGACCGATTTTTCCGATGGTCGGATAAAAGGTTGATGCTACTTTTCCAAAAACATGTAGGGCAGAATCACTTTATTCTTAAAATAGGCTATCTAATAATTGGAAATACGCACCTAAATTCAAACATTAATCAGAAACAGATCCGGACCATATTATTAAAACAAGACAGTCACAAGCCAAAAAAACAGTTTTGTACACATTTTCACAAAAGTTGCTTCCCCTGTGTTCCTATATCTTACTAAGATAGTATTCTAAAAAATATATAGAAACCGCTGAGAAAAGAGAATCCAAAAAAGGGCCATAACTATCGTCTCAGATTATAAAAACATGCCATAAAAGTATATATCCTGATCAAAATAAACATTCGCCTTCAACAATTTGATTGTCATCCCTATCCTTTGTGTGGTAGGGTTGATTTTACGCCCCTGCGTTTTATGGATATGAAAATACGGAATGGTTTTTACATCAGCGTCAAGAAGTAATGGACCGTATAAAGTTAGTAAGTAATAATCTTTAAAATTTGACGCCCTTTCTTTATGGAAATGTGCTCTTGTTATGTAGTAATAATTTACAGATTTCGCGCAAAAATATAAATAAAGAGCGCAAGAAAAGCTTTGATTTGCTCATGCTTACAAAATGACTACGCTGTTGATTGCGATTATCTGCATACACTATCTTGGAAAATCCAAACTTCTTCCTAACATGATTCAAAAGTACGTAGAAAAATATTTTCTGATGAACTTTCTTGTATTAAAAAACAAAGCTTAACTAAACTACATCAGCCGCATCTCCTTTCATGCAAGTCATCAGACTCGACTGTGAAAACTAGGCATACCTACTCTTAGGTGATAAGCTAGCGACTTGTCACTGGCCATCACATCTGCCCCCAGTAAGCTGAAAGTGGCTGTGAGATCTGATTTATGAACCTGCAGTTCTGGTACCCGTATTTCGGGAAAACATTTGTCTATACGTATTAGAAAACAATATTATTTTAATTCTTTATATACATTATATATACTTCTATGCTGCTCTGGGAGTGAAAAAAAAAACGTATAACACTACAGCTGCTTCTCTTCCCGGGCATACTGTACAAGTCAGTAGAGGGACAAGAGGGTCTTGGTGTTTTGTAGGCGATAGGCTGACCACCTGTCACTACTAACCGAACTTGTATATCTCAACTATACCCTCAAAATTGGTCAGAAGTGGTACCATGTGGTTCTATCGGCCCTTGGTGCTCTGCCTTCCCCGTAAGGGATAAAGGCGTGATTATATGTATGTATGTATGTATTATATACATTATCTTTATAGATAAAGTTGCATGATCCTTAAATATAGAAATACCTACATTCAATTTATATAGTTTTAAACATACATGTACTGTTCACACCTGCATATAACCTAAACGTTAGCAGTACAAAACATAGAGTTCTGGTTCTAAATCTTATAACAGTAAACATGTGCCGACGTAAACAATATGAGAAGGTTAGGGAAGCGAGAGGTTTTGAGGAACTTTATGAAATTGTATAAAGTTGATATGTAACGATCTCAACTATACCCACAAAATTGGTCAGAAGTGGCACCATGTGGTTCTATCGGCCGTTGGTGCTCTGCCTACTCCGTAAGGGATGCTGCGGCGCCATAGGTCCTGGGTTCTAATCCCGGTAGGTGAAAACATTGATATGATGAATATCGATGTGGTTTCCGAGTTATGGATGTTTCTATACTTATATATGTATTTATATACCCACGACACACAAGACCATAGGGATCTCAGTGTGGGACTAGGTTGATGTGTTGTAAAGTGTGTCAATATTTATTTATTTTAATGCGTAGTATTCGGAAACGGCAACTACATGTACCGTAGCAACAACTCTGCCATACCTCGTGTCTTCTCATCATAGGCTCTCTGATATACCTCGTTATAGCCCATTAGCGCTTGCTCTCGAGATTTATGCGTCGGTCCCGTTAATGGGGCGGAAGCGATTTCGACTGAAAGGGGTGCATTTTTAAATACCCGATATGAACAGTCGAATAGCTGTTTTTTATCGAATGGGTTTATTTATGTATTGGTTGATGAGTTATTGAGTGCTGATGACATAATTAATTTTAATTAAGTTTAGTTGTTCAAGATAAGATTTATGTAGTATTTAATCGTTTTATGTAGTTCCACGTGGATAAAAAGATTTAAATACTGACAGAAATAATATTCTAAAGCTAATGAATTCTAGATTTATACCTAATATAACTTTGGTTAAAGGCACTTATAGTAGACGTGATTTCAGTAAAATCGATAGGCACGTACATCATCTTATTTTTTAAAATAGGTAGAATGAGCTGGTTTGTATTCTAATTTACGATTTACTTAAATCTAGATTTACGCACATACCTAAATTTTCTGACTGTCCCTTATGGTCAGTAACCACTTGCTATTAAATTCCAGATAACCTAACATCTTTGACAGGTAATTGTATTTTCTGTATTGGATTATCTGTCAAAATAAGTGCCACGAAGGTTATCCGGAATAGCAAGTAGTAAAACTGTCACTTACACCTACTTGTAAAACTCCTGTCTATTAAAATCATGTAAACCCAAATATTTCTAAAACTAAACCGGTGTCTCTTGCTAACATGTTCTGACCCTAATACTAAAGTTTGTACACAGGTGTACGCCTGGCTCCGGCAGGTCAAGTAGTCAAATATGTTTAGCTACTTGCTTTGAGGGTTCTTAAAATTATGTTACTAGCATAGTGTAGTTTAGTTCACGAAGGAAGGATTGAAAGGATATGCGGAAATGTAGATGGCGATTTTAGATTGTGTAGCGTTGATCAAAGCACAGATGGACGGATGACCTAGTTAGGACTGCGGGTTTCTGCTGGATGCAGGTCGATTCTAACAGGGTGCAGTGGAAGTTGTTAGGGCAGGCCAATGTTAGTGGACTTAAATGGCTTAAAATTGGTGTCGATGAGTATAAGCTAATATTTGCCTCAAAGTCTTTTCTTCTGCGCATAGCCCGCGCATTGACGATACTAGTTTCTGTAAACATAACATAATCTATAATTCTATAACGAAACCGCGTGTAAAGTTAGATATTATTTAAAAGAGACGTTTAAATATTTTTGTAATATTTAATACGGCAATATATAAAAACCGACTTCTTCAAAATTATCATGAACTTACTTACCCAATGTCACTTTCACTAAGTGCCAGGCCGCACTACAGTTTTTTCCCGCAAGCGATTAACCGCGTAACCGCAAAACCGGTCGAGACACACACACACTACGGTTAAAAACCGCGAATATAAGTTCTATGGACAACAAACTTTGGCGCGGTTTTTACCCGCTAGTCATGTAACAAAATGCGGTTTTAAAATCAGTCGCGGGAAAAAACCATCAGTGCGGCCGTTTCCATTGGTTTCCTTTAGTCACAAAGTCAGGCGGTTAAATACCGCGGCAGTTTTTACGCAGTGCGGCCTTAGACTAAGGCGAATCTAATGACACCTCCCAAGCTCATGTGTAACAAGCCGTTAGGGCTTTAGGCTTCCATAAAAATACACAGACACTCGAAAAATATAACCCTTCCTCTAACGCAGTCGGGTAAAAAAACAATAAGGCATCTCGACTTTGCATTTCCTTCATGTTTTAGTTAGTTTACTACACGTTAACTTTGAGCGGTGGTATGTAACTAGTCGCCGTTTTGTGTTGGTCAAAAATACCTTTACAAAGGTGCATTCACACCAGAGAGTTTGTATGCTTCGTTTAGTGTCTATGTATGCCATGGAGATTGGAGATGCAGGTACGAGTAGAGTACTTACTTAATCCTACTATCATTCTTATACGAGTATTATAAACGCGAAAGTTTATAAGTATGGATGGATGGACATTTGTTACTCTTTCACGTAAAAACGGCTGCAGCGATTTTAATAAAATTTGGTATAGAGTTAGCTGACACCCTGGATTAACACATAGGCTACTTTTTGTCCCGGGAAAATATTTTTATCCCGGATTTTGACATTTTGTTTTTTCTGCAGTCCACGCGGACGAAGTCGCGGGCGTCCACTAGTCTATTATATGGGTGTAACAAATGGGGAATGTTGAGTGATTATTCTATGAAAATAGCTTACTGTAGGTTCGGAGCTCATGGTAACACACATATAGGTTCTCATCCACAACATTTTAGACAAGAAATAACAACATGTTTGAATTCCAGATATTATGAAGAAATTCTAAGCAACTCAAGAATGTCAATTTCCTTTTGTTAAATCCCGTATAATAAATTGAGTGAATACTCCATTCGTGTCTACATCTTCATGTCCTGTCTGATTTATCAATGCCGTAGCAAAACTACCGAAGCTAGAAACGTAATATGTGGACCGTGGTTTCCTTTTATGACGTAATAGGTCCACTAAGAAGGGATTCTCCACAGAAATAACGTGAAATCCGTTTTTTTTAAAGCCTCGAGCACACCGGATGCGTATGCGTACACGTAAGCGTAGACGTACACGTACCTCTGAGTTATTGTAATGTATGGAACTGTATAGGCACGGGCAGACCGGATGCGTATGCGTAGACGTAAGCATAGACGTCAATCGGTGACAGTTCCATACATTGAAGACTCGAGCACACCGGATGCGTATACGTACACGTAAGCGTAGACGTACACGTACCTCTGAGTTGTAATGTATGGAACCACGGGCAGACCGGATGCGAATGCGTAGACGTAAGCATAGATGTCAAGCGGTGACAGTTCTATATATTAAACTCATAGGTACGTGTACGTCTACGCTTACGTGCACGCATACGCATCCGGTGTGTTCGAGGCTTTAAGTTTGAATAATCTAATAAACATTAAGTTCTCCTCCCCCATCGTGAACTCTCATAAACTGTAAGGTACGTTTCAGAGTTCGTATAATGTATTGCCCATTACAATTTTGTCTCCGCCCAAAAGGACACATAATAATAAGTCAGAAAATCCAGTAATAATTCATCGGTTAAATTATTAAAAACTCGTTACGCCGTCCCCGAACTTGGCCCAATGCCTGCTAAAGTAGGTCACCTCTATGATACAGGCTATGGTAAATGGAAACCAAGTATGGCACTTTGTATGTAAGGTTTACGTGTGAGAGGTGGGGGCAGCAACATACATACATTCACGCCCAATGTCCCCAAAGAGGTAACGCTGAAGTGTGCAAATTGCATACTAACCTTTTACCAACCAGCTTATTGAGTCCCACGTGGACGCACTGGCGGACTAACAGGGGGGCGGTGGGGGCGGTCCGCCCCGGGCCCCACAACTGAGGGGCCTCGGATTGGCATAATTAAAAAAAATTTTTCCTTGTCTACTCAGACAATGTTATTTTAACATAATCTGCTGTAATTAAACCATTCTTCCGATCATTTACCATAATAAGTAAACGGTATAGGTACCTAATTCATCTAAGTTCATAAGATTCATAACCAGAGGTAGGAATTAGGTAGAGTCATTTATGTACTTGCATCGAAATGTTGATATTAATGTGGACCTTCCCAGGATTTCTAATGGATAGTTTCTATCTATCTGCATTTGTTAAATTCAGTAAATCTGGAGGGCGGGCGCCAGGGGGCCCTAAAATTAAAGACCGCCCCGGGCCTCAAAAAGTCTTAGTCCGCCAGTGCGTGGACGACCACTTTTCGGGAATTTGTATTACCAAGTTTATTCTTATTCTTATTCTTTATTGTACACATAAAATTACATACAGACAGAAATTATGAAAGAAAATGTACAAAGGCGTGCTTATCTCTGAAAGAGATTTCTTCCAGCAAACCATCTGGGAAAGTGATAATTAAATATAAAAGATAATTAAATAGATATGCGTGTACACAGAATATATGTATAACAAAATTTGAATTTAACAAATAGATACCCTAATCTAATCAATATAATTAAAAAAATATACCTACATAAACATATATAAATATCTATTAATTATATATATAATAGACAGACTCATTTCTATTGAAGCGAGAGGTAGTGGTTCTTTAACCTTTTCTTAAATGCAGCTTTTTCTTCTTCTTTTCTTTCTTCAATTCATTTAAGTTTCTTGGATTTTACCCGTCAACAATATCATAATATCATGTTTTCATCATCATTTACAGCCCTGAGAAGTCCACTGTTGGACATAGGCATCTCCCCATGTTTTCATAATCCTGCTGCAATGTTTAATTTTATATTATTAATTAGCTTCATACAAATTACTGCTTGTATTGTAATTCATGGTACATTGGTGTATGCTGTCATGCTGTAAAATTACTATTCTAATAAATAAATAAAAAATAATTTAATTTATAGCGTGAATAGGCTAGGAACGGAATTATTGGAATCATCGAAACCTAAAAGTACAAACTCTACCTATACTATACTATACTTACTGCAATATATCAAAATATTTGATTTAAATGTTGTTGCTTTTAAATTAAAATCAAAGATTTCGATAAATTGCAGTCTCGTATCAAACGTTTTGCCTGTGTGAATTTTCCACTTCGTCGCATGCAAATGGTTTGCATGTGGAGTATTTGACACTCGCTATGACAATACTGACACGTCTTTGAGTTACAACCTAAGGCTATTGGATAGTTTGAATTTAGATGACGTTGGCTTGAATGAATGTTGAATTTCGTGCTTTGGTATATATTCCACTGTATTTACAATTTACAATATCCTTCTGCCCACTACCAAACGTTCCTAAATCTAACATCGTTATTCATTAAAATTTACCATAGTAAAATTCCTGCCAACAGCGCGAGCGGTTGGAATTTGTTAAGTGACAATCTTCTACTGTTAAATAAGGTTATAAATGATTACTTTGTTTTTTTTTTATTTTCCCGATTATATTTTCTGTCTTCGATCTTAATTGACACAGTGTAAAATAGATACACGGTAAAATGTTCTGTACGGGATATATATCTATGAGTATTAAAATAACGTCAAAATTTTCTTCATTTTCGATTTACGTCATCATAATTTTTCATCATCATTTACAGCCCTGAGAAGTCCACTGTTGGACATAGGCCTCCCCCAACAAGGAGGAGGATCCACTCCGACCGGTCGGAAGCAGCCTGCATCCAACCGATGCCCGCAACCTTGGCCAGGTCATCCGTCCACCTCGCGGGTGGCCTTCCCACACTGCGCTTGCCGATACGTGGTATCCACTCTAGAACTTTCCGACTCCATCGGCCATCAGTTCTTCGAGCTATGTGCCCTGCCCATTGCCACTTCAGCTTGCTGGACCGTTGAGCTATGTCGGTGATCTTTGTACGTCTGCGGATCTCCTCATTTCTGATTCGATCACGCAGAGAGATCCCAAGCATAGCTCTCTCCATCGCTCGCTGTGCGATCCTGAGCTTTTTTATAAGGCACATAGTTAGAGACCACGTCTCGGCACCGTAGGTCATCACCGGCAGCACGCACTGGTTGAATACCTTCGTCTTTAAGGACTGGGGTATCCTGTACACAAATAAGCTCCGTAGTTTCGCGAACGCTGCCCAGCCGAGTTGGATTCGCCGAGTTACCTCCTTCTCAAAGTTGGACTTACCTAGTTTGACCGTCTGTCCCAGGTAAACATACTCGTCAACAACTTCAAGCATCGAGCTCCGATTTACGTACACTTAACGTTTGACGTTCGTCAAATTCAAACAGTAACTAACAAGAGCGAAGTTCTCAAGTCGTCACCCTAACGCCAAGGGTATCGCAACTTAATATCTACAGTGTAGCTCGAGCCTTAGCTTTACTTTGAGGATCCAACGTCTCGTGGTCATAGAATATATTATGTAGAGAAGCTTACTCTTAAATAAAATTAAAACTATGTTTAGTGTTATTTTGTGAATTATACAAATATCATTAATTAAAATAACGTGTCAAATTCTGGAAAGCTATATTCACAGTTCACAGCACTCCGATAACCCGAAGCGGTGTGTAGCTTTCTCAATAATCTATACATATAATTATATATCAATATAACTTCAATAATTCAATCAGATTATTGTGTATCTGACATCTCACATAAGAACCTTTTCAATTCATATTCTGAAGATAAACACAAATAGACAGAAAATAGTCCTAGAAACAGCAATCTAGTTTATATTCTAAGCCAAGTAAACACTTTGAAATAATATTCACAGTATGTATTTAGACCTCCTTTTGACACCGGAATTCACCGGGTGTTACTACCAGTATCATCATAGAGGAACAAGATGTCATAGAGTGTATTCGTATGACAGTATATACTAACTGCATCGAAGCACCTCTAGGCTTTTCGGTGCCTCACAATTCCAGTCCTTGACACTTAGATTGCATATTACTGTATTGTACAGTAATGTACTACATTACTAATGTCCTGTAACATATAGTAATTAGGCCAGTTAGTATGACATTAGCACTCTATAATATCTTATCCCTCTATGCTATCGTATTGCGTCACTCCAAACTTGTATGTGTGTTGGATTCGGAAACTTTATAGAAGATAAATTATTATAATAATCATCCTTTTACGAAGTCAATATGCTGTCCTGTGCTGACGCGGGGCTTCACTAGAATACATCAGCTGGTTCTCCATCCGGGCATGTCGGAAAAGTCGACTAAGGAACTCATTGTCTTAAGCGATAGCTAGGCTACTTGTTACCGATTACCATCTGAGACATATACATGTGTACATGTTTCTGTTCCGAAAATGAGATAGCCACAACTGCAGAATTATGAAAAAAATCGTAGTTTAATAACTTGACAGCTTTTCGCCTGAGAGTTCGACTCTTACGACTTGCGCGGAAGGACATGCAGCTGATGTATTCTGCCTACTCCTTATTATTATTATTATTTGTATCTCTTTTGAAATTCTCGGGACTACAGAGTCCCGGTCCTTTGAGAGGCGTGCATCGGGCCGTAGCCAAGATGTAGAGGCCCTTTTAAGAGAACTTTAATATGGTGTTGGATACACATGACGGATACCATCGCCGAACGCACAATATGATACACCCGGCGATGGTCTCCGCCATGTGCAAGACTATTGGAGTGCAGAGCTCTGTCATGCGATGGGAAACAAGGTCATGGGCTATGGGGCTGAATTTTGGGTGGGGTTGGAAAATCGGGCTATTGAAGGAGACTAACGGACACCTGCCATTACAACCAAGTCTCATAATTGTTAGGTGGCAGGCGGTGACTCGCCAACTCATTTCATGGGCCCCCTGAAACGGCCGCACGCACGGAGCGACAAAGGGGGCAACATTTGGTGAGCGGCTAGGGTGGAGGGGTGCCCCTGGACTTTAAACCGAAGCCAACTCGCCACTTACTGACGGGCACGTCCACCCTCGAGCTGTCATAGCTCTCGCGACTCCACTCTGCCCGGCCGGCAAAGGCAAGGCAGAGGTGGGGGAACTGTTCCTCGTCAGATCTCACTCCGGCGCCGGAGATGAGGAACAGGGTCTTCCCCCGGGAGCACTTCAGGTCCGTGGGAACGCTACCTCCCAACAGCTCGCCACAAGCTGCCCTGCGGGCTTATTATTATTATTATTAACCTATGAATGCGAGAAACCTAATGAATAACCCAAAGTAATTAACGAATAGTACCTAAAAGGATAGCTTACATTTTATTACACTAAGTACTAGTTCCAATGAAGTTAAAAACTTTTGCGTTACTATTTGTAACAATTAGCTCGACTTCGCGAACGCAAGATAAACTGCTTAATAAGCCGAGTAGGTGGTTTTTTTGTAAACGATAAACAAAGATAGTAGACGTAGAAAGAAACTACAGTTTTTTCTTCTCTGTAAATCTAAATTCTTTGGTTGGTGTTGGTGTGTTCGACTAATACCTAAAAGCCCCGAAGTTAACCTCATCTCAGCCAGTGATGCACCATGATGGACTAGCGGTCTCCCACGACTATTTTCATGTAAAGGGAATTTTGCACAAGCCAGGGCGGGATGCCCAATGACATTTCTCTTAAATCTATCTATTTAAAAAATATAAACATACTTCTTGAATCACCCTGTCTCTTTAAAAAAATTCGTAGTTTTTAAGGTCTAAGCATACATTGGAGCAGACTTATTTTTATTTTTTGTTTGGATATTTCAATATCTGGATATTTCAATTGCCCCTGATTTCAAGTTACTAACAAGTGATGTGATCCTGCTTTCCACAGGTTTTGGGTTCCAATCTCTGTCGACGTAAAATAAAAATATATTTTTTACTTTGCCATTAAACATTAGGTAAAAATATTCTGTAGCAGTTATATCCGAGTCATTGATATTTTATAAGATGATTATTTATTGCTAATGTGTTTATACGCTATATCTTAATATATATAAATCTCGTGTCACAATGTTTGTCCTCAATGGACTCCTAAACCACTTAACCGATTATAATAAAATTCGCACACCATGTGCAGTTCGATCCAACTTGAGAGATAGGATAGTTTAAATCTCAAATTATAGTCGCAATTTTAATTTATTGCTAATTATTTGTCTGTTATACCTTTCGACTTGGTTGAGTAAGTAATCAATAGATGGCGCTGCTTTGGTAAACCGACAAACGTGTCATATAAGCTACAATTCAATTTCCACGCGGACGAAGTCGCGGGCGTCCACTAGTAGTTTATATGTTATAGGGCGTCGGTTGGATGCAGGCGGCTACCGACCGGTCGGAGTGGAGGTTGTTGGAGGAGGCCTATTTGGTCCAACAGTGGACTTCTCAGGGCTATAAATGATGATGATGAATGTGTTTATATTTCGCTATTCCTCTCGATGGTTTACACAATGGACCCACATGTCTATCGAAGGTTGACATTATCATCAATTTTGTATATCGCGTCATTCAATCAGTGAACTTGGTTATATCTACATAGATGGAATTACATTAGGTACCTACTTAAGATCCACTTAAAAAACCTTATTAAATTGTGAGACGTGTAGGTTTAACAATCTAACTAGACCGTCCAAGTTATAGCAATTATTGTGAAAGTACCTCTAGAGAAGAGATGCTATTGTATACATAGAACTGAAAATAATATTAGTTCTGAAGGAAGATAAATATGTCTGTTTAATTTATTAGGTTAGGTAATGTAACTGTAACTGATAAATAGAAACGCACGAGCTGAACGAGCGAAGCGAGCGTATCTCGTGAGCGACCGGCATGGTACTAGAAGGTTATTTATTTTATGTTATACAAAATGACTAGCCGTTTTTTAATACATACATATACATTAAATTTATATACATATGGCTGTTTTCTCGAAATAGGATAGCCAGAATCGAAGGAACATAAAGAAAACCCTTCAGCCGTTTTGTAAAACGGCATGATATACAATTAATCTTAGTCAGTTGTATCTGTCTCCGTTCTTAACATAAATGGCTGAGAGAGGAAAGGACAGGTAGGACTAATTTTACGTTTAGGTTTAAGTGTGACTGCCGGAATCGACCATAATATGCTTTTAAATGCGTTTTATAACCAACGCGGAATTCAAATATAACTTAGCACTACGATATGACATGTTTGATAAACCGAATAGACGGTAGCGACACTGACCTGTATGCTCACTGTCCCGCATAAGTTTCGTGCAATAGTCTCCTACACACGTCCTATCAGTAATCGGTGTATGAGCGTGACAGAGCGTAAACCGTATGATCCAATAATAAGGTGTACCATAAACTACCGCTTTATTGATTTATTGTTAAAGGGCTTTCGTATAGACTGAGAAATCAGCATAAGGATCAACTGAAAGGTATATATTCATAAACTTGTAGGTATATATTTATAAAAAAAATAAAGTGTGATCTATTACTAATAAAATTATGTTTTGCTTGCTTGATACATTTTTACAGATAAAAGACCGTATACCCAAAATACAAGATTGCATCTCTACTCTACGCGTCACTCGAAAGGTTCTTAATAAATAAATAGACAGATAGACGGGCAATACAGTCATTCTACTCGTATATAGTTAATGTGTTGTTCATATTTAGTATAAATATCCGTTGTGGTAACTTTTCCTTGAAAACTCTGGAGTGAGAAATAATAATACATCTCCTTTACATACTTACTTTAACATAATGTACTATAGGTGTCATACTTTTACTTACTATAATGATATGGGGTTTAGTCTACCACTTCAAGTCCTACAACGTCAGAAAAACTGTTCATCTATATCCCGCTTCAGGTCTTAAGCAAGTGGCGCCTTTGTCCATCGAATGTAATTAAGTAGAAGGGACCTGAAACTGTTTGAACTTAGACCTTAAAGCGATCAAAGGGTTTGCTTGGATAGTCTCAAGAAATTCGTTCAGAAGGCGAATAAATAATTACAAAACTTAAATACCTTCAACATTGCCGAGTTAAATACGGAATGAAACGACTGAGTTAAGTGGGACTTCAACTTTGATCGCGTTTCGCTCTTAATAAGATTTTGGTTAATCTGCCTTTAAAATATTAGTTTGTACAATTATCTCCGACTGTATTTTAACGAGGACTAAAAAACAATTTACAACTTGGCTTGCTAGAAGAGATCTCTTGTAGAGAGAAGCTTATCTCTTGTACATGCATCTCTTCTTTTACTTGTATCCTGTTATTTATATTGTGTGTGTGCAATAAAGAATATGAACTTACAATACCTTCCATAGGCATACCTACTGTATTCCCGAAATGGCCAGAACTGCAGGATCTTTGCAGAAATCCCATAACCACCTTATCTTTTATATTACACACAATAATCTATACTAATATTATAAAGAGGAAAACTTTGTTTGTTTGGTTGTAATGAATAGGCTCCGAAACTACTGGACCGATTTCAAAAATTCTTTCACCGTTAGAATCCTTATTGGACCTGGATGAACATAGGCTATAAGAATTTCCCGATATTCCCACGGGAAGGCGACCAACGGGAATTTAATATTTTTTACGAAAACCGCTATACATATGAAGCTGAAATCGGGCATATATGTTCATTGGGGACAACGAGGAAGGACTAAAAACGGATTTCCCGAAATTCCCACGGGAAGGGGACTAACGGGAATTCATAATTTTTACGAGAACCGCTATACATATGAAGCTGAAATCGGGCATATATGTTCATTGGGGACAACGAGGAAGGACTAAAAACGGATTTCCCGAAATTCCCAAGGGAAGGGGACAAATGGGAATTCAAACGGATTTCCCGATATTCCCACGGGAAGGGGACAAACGGGAATTCATTTTTTTTACGACAACTGCGATACATATGAATTTGAAATTGGACCTGTATGTTCATTAGGGACTGCGAGGGAGCACTAAGAACGGATTTCCCGAAATTCCTATGGGAAGGGGAGTTACGGGAATTTAATTTTTTTACGAAAACAGCTATTTATACGAAGCTGAAATCGGATTAGGGCTACAAGGAAGCTCTAAGAACGGATTTCCCGAAATTCCCACGGGAAGGGGACCAACGGGAGTTCCAAATTTAAACGAAAACCGCTGTACCTACATATAAAGTTGTATCTATGTATTGATATGTACCGAAGCGAAGCGAGGGCGGGCCACTAGTAAAATAATAAAGCTTTTTATACTTTAAATGAATGAATTATGTAACATTTCCTTCTTATTTCAGAGTAACAAAAAGTCTGGAAAAATCTTGAAAACAAACTTTTTTCACAAGTTTCATTATAGATTTCCGATTCTTGATTGAAATATCAGGCGCTACAGTGGCGAGTTGCCAAATGCATTGTAATTAATCCAATTTTGCCCTTTCTCCTTTTCTTTTCAGTGTAAAAGTACCTACTTACTTACTTATAAAAACCTATATTATCTTATTATATTCTTCTAGGTCTTCTATGCTGCTCTGGGAGTGAAAAAATAACGTGTAATACTACAGCTACTTCTCTTCCCGGGCATACTGTACAAGCCAGTAGAGGGATAAGAGGGTCTTGGTGTTTTGTAGGCGATGGGTTGACCTCCTGTCACTACTAACCGAACTTGTACATCTCAACTATACCCTAAAAATTGGTCAGAAGTGGCACCATGTGGTTCTATCGGCCCTTAGTGCTCTGCCTACCCCGTAAGGGATAAAGGCGTGATTATATGTATGTAGATGTAAAATTCTCGTGTCACAGTGTTAGTTACCATACTCCTTCGAAACGGCTTGACCGATTCTTTTGAAATTTTATATGCATATTCAGTAGGTCTGAGAATCGGCTACTATCTATTTTTCAAACCCCTAAGTGATAAGGGTTTTCTACGCGAGCGGAGCCGCGGGCAACAGCTAGTTATATATATTATTATGACGTAATTTATAATGCTACATAAATTATCTCTTAGTTACTTCATCCTTACTGTGTAAACTTTAAACTAAGTTTAAGTTTGTTATTGCTTAAACTTACAACAGTCGTCTATTTAAACGCTAAGTAATATTAGTTATCTAGTTACACTAATGACTGAGTAACTTGTACTATATTAATGAGACTGAACCGTCTATCTGTCTGTCTGTACAATATTGTTTTGTTCTGAAATGTTTGTGCTAGAGATTTGTTATCTTGGATGACCGACAACATATATATACAATAAGGTTTATAATAATATAAGGTTATAATTATTATTAGTTAGATCTCTTTGAAAATTCACGGGACTACAGAGTCCCAGTCCTTTGAGAGGCGTGCATCGGACCGTAGTCAAGATGTACAGGTCCTTTCAAGAGAACTTTGAACGATACCATCACCGAGCGCACAGGTATGATACACCCGGCGAAGGTCCCCGTTATGTGCAAAGACTATGAATGGACAAGGAGCAATGGAAAACTATGGCCATGGCCTAGGGGGCTTATTATTATTAGTTGATAGACTTCAAGGTTATCAATGGGGGGCGACTGTATACGCCAACAGAGGTGCTGGTGTGTCGTGAGGTTTCCAAAAGGTTACAAGAACATATTGTGTAAATTCTGTAAGATTTATAACTTAGTGTTGTGCATATTTTATGATTAATTTTTGAAAAAAAAAACAAACTGAGAAGCAAATCAAGAGGCTTGTTCTACTACGAAGCTAGAGTCTTGGATCATTTGAAGAAATATATGAAAGGAAATCGGTTTTTAGTTTTTATTAAAATATCCTAGTATATAAAACAATATGATTTTGATAAACCTTTAAGCACTTATAAAAGATTAAATAAAAACTATCACGATCGAAGAGTTACTGAAAAATATTCACCTAAAAGTTTATGAAGCATGAATACTCGTAGCTCGAAGAACTGATGGCCGATGGAGTCGGAAAGTTCTAGAGTGGATACCACGTATCGGCAAGCGCAGCGTGGGAAGGCCACCCGCGAGGTGGACGGATGACCTGGTCAAGGTTGCGGGCGTCGGTTGGATGCAGGCTGCTTCCGACCGGTCGGAGTGGAGGTTGTTGGGGGAGGCCTATGTCCAACAGTGGACTTCTCAGGGCTGTAAATGATGATGATGATGATGATGAATACTCGTAGATAGATTTTATCGCTTTCAACACACATGGGTACAATAAATTATCGCCGATTTTGGCAAAAATATGGGTATATAGGTATTACGTATTCTAGGTAAAATAAACTGAAAAAAAATGTACTTATACAATTTATTTGGTTTTTCCCCCCACTAATTAATATTGACGACCGATTGGTGTAGTTGGTAGTGGCTCTACCTGCGACGCCATAGGTTCGAATCCCGGTAGGTGCAAACATTGATATGATAAATATCGATGTTTGTTTCCGAGTCATGGATGTTTCTATACTTATCTGTGTATTTATATACCGTTGCTTAGTACTCACGATACAAGACCTTAGGGATCTTAGTGTGGGACTAGGTTAATGTGTTGTGTAGTGTGTGGATATTTATTTATAAAAAAAATGTCAAAAATATTGATAGAGTACATCTCATAGAAAAATTACCGTACAATTCGTATGACGTCTTATAATATAATCTACCAGTGCATAAGAAACTTTATTTATCTGTCTGTCGAACTTTCATACCAAAAATACTGAAACTATTCAAATTAAATTTAGTAGAGACACAGGTAGTGTAACTAGTCTGGCCATAAAAAATCTCACAAAGTTTGTTTTGATTTTCTGCAGTCCACGCAAACCGAGTCGCGTGCGTCCTAAAGTTACGTAATTCTTTCATTATTTTATACATACATACATACATGGTCTCGCTCACTATCCCCAAAGGAGGTTGGGTAGAGGGGTCATTAAGTCATCATTTTATTTACTTAATAAATGTATTTTAATATAAAACTTTTTAAAAAATTATATAAAGTTTTGTTTAAAAGTTGGCAATTCACAGCCAAATTATTACACAGTGAAACTGCTCCAAAAAATGTACCAGCACTTCATAAAACCTGAGGAGCTGTGATTTTATTCACGAGCAATACACGTCCACCGACTGCGCATTATTTATGAGCTTCGAGATTATGCGTCTCTGCTATCGCAAGCTTGCTTGACTCTTAAGAAAATATGCTGGAAGTTTCATATTAATGGATTTATTTTTAAGTGCATCGAGATTCAGTATGGGAAAGTTGCAGGGAGTTTGTGAGATGTTTTCATTTTATACGGTGCTGCGATGTAAGCGGACTCTTTATACGGTAACTGATATGAAAGTGATATATTTTGTCGTGTTAAGCGGTGATACTCATAGCCCAATGGTTATGGCGTGCGCCTTCCTGTTGGGCGTCGTAAGTTCGATCCAGTCACGGCCTGTACGGCTGAATTTATTTCTTGTACAGTTTTTTTTTTTTTTTTTAACACTTCACATTGACCTAGTCCCACACTAAGATCCCTAAGGTCTTGTGTCGTGGGTACTAAGCAACGGTATATAAATACATAGATAAGTATAGAAACATCCATGATTCGGAAACAAACATCGATATTCATCATATCAATGTTTTCACCTACCGGGATTCGAACCCAGGACCTATGGCGCCGCAGGCAAGGCCACTACCAACTACACCAATCGGTCGTCTTATAATAGTCGTCGATTTTAACATTATAATGATTGATACTTAGTTATACCCGAGTGCGGATGGAATAAAATAACCACGCGGGTAAAATACAAAAAAAAACTTAATACCTACTTATGGTTTTCTTCGTCCGGCGTGTTTTTTTTTTGACGTGAAACGTCTTTAAAATCGCGCCGAAACATACGGGTACCAGGTTTAAAAACTGGACCGTAACGAAAAGGTCTATATCATCGTACCTTAATAATTAAAAAACTATTAGTCTTAGAAACAAAAATGTGGTGTAAATATTTCACTTATATAGTCAGCTCGCTGTTATGACATTGAGTTCGTGTCGGGGTCAAGCGGGGCGGCGGGGGAGGGATAGTGCGATAACTGTGCGAAACCGGCGCTCACGCTTGTTTCTATTCAGTGTAACTCGTGACTCCGACTTTATAGCGTGGTGATTCTTTCGTGTGTTTGTCAAGTTTATTTGAACCGATTGATTTATACAAAAATAAGTGTAATTTGGACAGTATTTATATCTATACTAATATTATAAAGCTGAAGAGTTTGTTTGTTTGTTTGTTTGAACGCGCTAATCTCAGGAACTACTGGTCTGATTTGAAAAATTCTTTCAGTGTTAGATAGCCCATTTACCAAGGAAGGCTACAGTCTATACAACAACCTGCCCGGCTTCGCACGGGTACAACGCCCCCTCACGCGGACGAAGTCGTGGGCGGCTGCTATTTAAAATAACCAGAAAGTGACAATAAATATATAAACATTTGCTATGTATTTTATGTTTCTATTACGTACCTGTTCTTTTTTATTAAAATACTTAAAACAGCGTCCATCTTGTTTTCATTTCAATCTTTTACTTTAAAAGCGATTCGCTAACATAGACGTTTCACGTTAAAACCAACGGCCGTGTGCCCCGACACAGCCCCACCCGCTTTTTTTCTTCATATTTCTAATCGAATAACGCGGTTATCGTTTTCAAATTCTCCCAGTTGATTTAAAACTAATGCTATGCTATGAGTAGAGATTGTATGAATATTCTTTATTAATAGCAACCAACTTGCGAACTACACAATACAACAATGAAATTAACGTGAAACTTGTGAACAGATTCAGAAGCAGCTCGCACGAGTTTTATCTGGTGTAAACTAGCGAGATTAAATTTCAAGTTAAGTTTGACATAGACTAAGAATAATTAGAGTGGAAAAATGCGTTTTCCGATAATTTTCATCTAGATACCCGGTTCCTATTCATTTGTCGGCACAATATTGTACTCTTCTTCCAGTAATCTCTATTTCCGTGACCTCCCAGAACATGAATATCCTCTCTTCCGCTTTTCATCCAACACTTGTTAGGTCTTCCTTTACCACTGTAACCATCCACATTCAGTAGTAGTCTCAATAATATAATAAATTAATGTACTCATACTAATATTTTGAATTGCTTAGAAGTTGCATTCAAGATTAGGACATATATATTTTATGTCAGTCTTGCGTAACATCACATCAACCTATTGCAGTTGGTAGGCCTCCTCCAGGGCACGACACAAGGCTACTGCCATAGGGAGATCTTTACACAAAGTTAGACGCATGTCAAATTTCCGGACTATGTTGTCTACACAAAAGTGGTTGCTGCCCACCTCCCGGGAACCATTGATTGCCTTTTACGATGTACACGGATAGATATGTGATGGTTCTATTCTACTTATTCGACATCGCAAGGCATGTCCGTGTGTCATATAATAAAAAGTAAACAGGGAAAGCGTGTAACCTTCTGCTAAAATTGAGCTAGAAATTGAGTTAATTATTATTTCGAGCCAGCCTAGGCAAACAAAGGCCTGGGGCAAACGTACAAAACAAACTTTAACAAACATTGTACTAAAAGGGTTATTTTTAAAAACAATCACCACGCCTGTAACATTTTGAATAATTAACAAACATCTAATTCACGTGCTAGAAGCCACATAGTGTTCCGAAATACAAAATTGAAAATCGCTTTTCATGTTATTTATTTATTTGCTGTTTGGAAGAACAACAGCTACCAAATATAATGTCAATAGTTACATCATAACTACATATAACCAAATATTATTATAGTATCCACAAGTATGCAACAAAATATCACATCACTCAAAACACTTTTAATTTTTTTTCTGATCCTGCAGTTTTGCCATCTTAAGGAACACAGTCGTAAAATGTTTGTACCTATGTATTAGTATGTATGCTTATACTCGTATTATTGTCTTTCTAAGGGCTAATTTTTTCAAACGTCGTCTTGGTTGGTAAGCGATGGGCTGACCACCTGTCACTACTAACCGAACTTGTACATCTCAACTATACCCTTAAAATTGGTCAGAAGTGGCACCTTGTGGTTCAATCGGTCCTTAGTGCTCTGCCTACCCCGTACGGGATAAAGGCGTGATTATATGTATGTATGTATGTATCTAAAGAATAAAGTTGACGTTGTTTCTATCATGATCAAGTATTAGAGAAATATAGCATAAATTTATTCTTCAGCCCCCCTAGCATGACCACACATCGTGGATAACGTATCGTACAATATCGTATCGTCTCTATACAAAATTCAACATGGCGGCTATATTTATCATATTTTGAAAGGCTCACTGCCGATAAATCGGTTTATCATATCGTGTTTCGCAGATCATGCTACTTGAGCTGATATTCTATCTGACGATTAGAAAATTCGGCCATGATTTCAATTTGTTTATTCCTCTAACCCGTTCCATACCAATGCGATTTTAGAAACTTCAGTATTGGATGAGATGGTCCAATTCACCGCTGCGGGGTGGCGCGTTGTGGAGGTTATGGTTTCGCATTGACGTCGTTGTATTATTTCTATTACCGTCTCTTTGAACATCAAAGGCTCTCATCTGTACCGTACAATGGCAAATATTACCGGATAACATTTCCATGGAAAATTACTATCTGTTTCTGACTGAAGTAGGTACCTGCTATACGAAGTATTTTCCATAGAATATTTGATTTTCTGATAAAAAACCGGCCAAGTGCGAGTCGGACTCGCGCACCGAGGGTTCCATACAAACATATTTTATTATGATGTAACTAAAGTTTTCGCAATTTTTCCTTAATCTGTGTCTATATGACGTTGCTTCGTACCAAATTTCTAGATTTTGAGTTCACGGGAAGTACTCTGTAGGTTGTGATCCCCTTGCGAAAGTCGAAATTTGCGGAAATTTGCGGCATAAACGGCTGTATCTTTTGATTGGTTTCGCTTAGAAGTTTGATCTTTTTTACAGCTCCAAGGGACAGTCTTCGTCTTCAGCCTATTGCAGTCCACTACTGGACGTAGGCCTCCTCCAGGGCACGCCACGAGGCTACTTCCACAGGGGGGTTTTGCTCATAGTCACCATGCTGGGCAGGCGGTTTGGTGACCGCAGTGTGATTTTCGGACTATGTTGTCAGCACTAGGGGCGATGCTGCCCGCCTCTCGGAAATCCTTAATCGGCCCGTACACTACCCACGGCCATGCATAGAGTGGTACAAACTCTACTCTGCCGGCATCACGCGGCTACAAGGTACAGTAGACCTGAGTATTTTATGTAAATTTTAGCTTAATACCTCCACGCGTTCCTGAGAAAAATGGTCTTGACAGACGGGCGGACGGACGGACAACAAAGTAATCGTATAAGGGTTCCGTTTTTACCTTTTGAGGTACGGAACCCTAAAAAGTTTTAAAATTTGTACCTATCACCTGGGTAGTTGATATAAGCGGACCATTACTAAAAAGAATACGAGTAGTCCTGGTACCAGTACCTGAAATCAGAGTAAAATGAATATTGCCATCTAACGATATTTTTAAAAAGATTTATCTGGTTTGTAAAACCGTTTCTAAAGTTAAGCACTATTTTAAAATGACATTATATACAAATGATGTATCGAATAACTCTCAGAATTAGACAAAGTTTAGCTTAAACAATGTTTAATCTTTCATAGCCACATTGCGAAAAACATACTCAAACTGGTCTGCCAAATCATATTATTTCAATATCATATTTATCAAATGAATTGTTACAAATGTTTAAACATTAATTCAAGCCACATTATGACACAATGTCATAATAGTTTTACATAAAACAAAGCACCAATAGATTACATAGAAGAACAAAACACGCGTTTATTCAATCCCCAAAACTTTCCTAACTGATCCCAAACAAAAGTTATGGCTACACTATACCAAGCGATTCTGTAGTCACACAAAATGAACAGGAAACTCTAAAACTGTACGCCTTTCCAGAACAGTAATGTCAATTTATTTACATATCACGTAGATACTAGCGACACTGAGATATGCCAAGATGCGCTTAAATACGTGAACAGGTGAGATAAAAGTCCCTCGTAAGTGAACAACACCTTAGGGAGTCCGTAAGTGATGAATGCACTCCACTTAACGAAATCCCTTTTCTGCTGGAAATAGCATTATCAAGTTATTTTTTCTTGGAATGAATTTTTGCAATGGCTGAGTTTATACAGAGTCCCTTGTTCAGTATTTGCACCATTTTGTGAAAAATAACTGTACGATATGGCATGAGTTTTAATTTTACATTTACAGCGTGATATGAGGTCTCTTCTCTGTGTCAAATGTTACATTAAATTCATGATTTAACATCATTCTTACTACATTGATATGATACTGTGTTAGAATCTAGTTTGAGTAAGGTAAGTAGGTTCGACTAATATCTTAGGATCCAAAGTAAACCCCAACTGCCCGTGGTGTACCCTACTGTTTAACGGACGACTTAAAATATGGAATTTAATGTATGGAACTGTCACCGCTTGACGTCTATGCTTACGTCTACGCACCCGGTCTGCCAGTGCCTATACAGTTCCATATATTACAACTCAGAGGTACGTGTACGTCTACGCTTACGTGTATGCATACGCATCCGGTGTGCTCGAGGCTACCTATTTAGAATGACACCGAAACATTTCTGATTGGATTCGTTACCGGTCGTTAGATTGTCGCAGGTAGACGAGGGACTTAATAGTATTTTGCACGCTTTTGCCCGACCTCTTTGGGGGTTAATGGGCTTGTCTATATGTATGTCTATACATCTATGTATCTTAAGTATTTTTATTGCGTACGTGTACCTTATCTATCAGATCAAAACGTCACATCCTCATAGTATACGTAGTATTGCATAAAAATATATAGGTATGTACACAAACCAATTCAATTAAATGCGTATACTCACGATTGGCGCCATAAAATATTTACGATAGCACGAACATTTTAATTAAAATAATATAATAAAATACAGGGTGATTTTTGGTCGTCAACGTTCCCGAAAACTACGGAATCTCCTCATCATCACGATCATTTTTCTCCATGGAAGCATACCTGGGAAGTGTCTGGTTTCCAAAATATTAGGGTCCAAAGTTGAGTAAATAGACTGCGTTTTTCTGCATAAATGCACATAGACGCGCGTAGCAAGATTTTTTCACGAGAAATAATTAATACCTGTCTATAAAAAAACTAACATAAACACTAGACACTATAAATTTCGCCAGATCAAGTAATTTAAAAAAAAAATTGAAAAAAAAAAAATCCCAGCATTTTTTTTGACATAAACTTACTTTATTTGATGTATAGAGTACGTACCCTTCGTTAAAGGTGGCCACAAAAAAACACCCTGTATATCCTGCCATACGCAAAAGATTTTTCTGCCCCAGAAATGAAATGAACAAATAAATAACATTTTCTCAAAACATGGTAGTTACATAAATATTAATAAGAAAATAAAGAAAAAAAAATCATCCGTGTGAGATTTGAACTCACGACCTCTCGCAATCCGTGCATCGCTCTAACCAACTGAGCTATCGGGTCACTTAACTCGGATGACGAATTTTTGCCATCTCATTCAAATAACGTTTTTGGTAACGTTATTTTTTCATTCCGATAGCATGGTAGTTAAAGTTAATTACTTACAGAGAATTTCATTTTAGATTCAATTTTGTCTACTAGATATATGAAATACTTTTAGAAGTAATAGTTTAAAGAGAAGCAGAAATGGGACACGTGAAACATGTCCGACTTGCCAACGATGGAGTTTGGTAACAGATACGAGAAATGTAGCTATTTTTTTGAATTTATTCTAAAATAGTTTCGTAAAAACTACACTTTGAAATTGCTGAGACAGCGCAAATGAACTATTGTTGCTTTTAAAAATGTCAATCTTATCAAGATGTGATCAGTTAATAAGCCTTGAATTGCTTTTAGTTTGACAGTTGTTTAACCATGAGCTCTTGAAGCAACATAAATCCATTCTGCCGTCATTAGCATAAATACAGTAAGTACGCTCTGGACGATTTCGAGAAAGTTTTGGCGCGAAAATCTTCCAGAAATCCTTGATGGTTCATCCCTTAAAAGGAAGAGGGCGTCAGTTTATTGCATATTTGAAAATCAAAGCAAAGCGTCTCCCTTCCACAATGGATATATGGCTGCCGATTGAAGCAGTGTAGAACGTTGCATAAAAAATATTCTCATGATTCATGAGTTTATAGTAACACACCAGTTATAAATTTTATAGATTTAGTACAAAATTTAAACTTTCACAACCAAGCAATTCAGAAAAGAGACAGACATCTTTAACAGACTAAAAGCCTGTGCTGATGCAGAACTTTACAAGAATAGATTAGCTGTATCTTTTTCTGTGCACATCATAAGAGTCGACTAAGATCTCAGGGGGCCAATTCCCGAAGTCTCGAGTTGGAACGAATTCGAAACGGAACCATTATAGACGCTCAGAACAAAGCAATAAATACTATACGGCGACGTAATTACACACATTTCAGCACAAAATAGATATTTGATTTCATTCTGTCACACTCGCGACCACTGCATGCTAAAATATACCTTAATACTCCGAGGGTAAGTGAATATTGTTTCGCACCGCGTTTCGTTAACAGTTCGTTAGTGGTTGCGTTTCGGCTCAAGATTTTTTGGTAATTGCCCCCCAGAATCGTACTTTCTATGTCACGGATCTACATCTAGCCCTGTTTTTCCTAAGGTAATTGTTGGATCTTAATGTACCTCCAGTTCTGGCTACCCCATTTTAGAAACACCGCCGTGTGTTTGTTAAAAGATAGTGTCAATATCATCCAATACACTATACTCGTATTTGTTAAGACAAACTGTCAAAACACCCAGCCATACTATCTCATACAGTGGTCACGTTAACTACAGACTATAAAAACCCAGTGCACAACACTGTGCGCACTTAAGGGGAATGTGCGAAATTAAATCGTAAAACTAACTCTACAATGTATTTTAGAGGTGGCCCATTACGTGTTTTAAAACCTGTAAAATGAAGTGGGTTCTATTTTGAATCCTTTACCAGCATATTTTTAGTGTTTTCTTAAGTTATTGAGGAAATTATGTCATACGGTAGGTATTGCTAAATATTTATATTATTTTCCGAAATATTAACAGTATAGTCAGACAGGATTTGTGTATGAAGATTGACTATCTTTTCACTAAAACTATTTAGCAATGCTAGTTAGAAATGATTATGATGATCTCCGACCGTATTTCGGGCAAGGCGACCAATCTCTATGGAGATTGGCCAGGTACGCAGGAGATATTATAGTGCACAAGTGTGTGCGCAAACACAGATGAACTCTCTATTCTGTTATTCTCATAGTCCAATGAGACGGAAAGCCGACACGGCCGGGGAGAGATCAGGCGCAGGACCAACGGTTTTATGTACTTTCCGAGGCACGAGCTAAGTGACAATTTTGCAACATTAAAATCTGTACATGAAATAAATTCATTAGTACAGGCCCGTGACTGGGATCGAACTTACGCCTCCCGCTTGGAAGGTGCACGTGGTTAGTTAAAAATATTATAATGCTGAAGACATTTAAATCTAAACGTCAGTGGTTAGAGCACTGACACGCGGAATGCAGAGGTCGTGGGTTCGATTCCCACCCGGGTGAGGAATTTTTTTCATTTCTTTATTAATAATTTTATAATCTAAACGTAAGTTTAAAGTAGTAATTTTCGGTAAATATATGTACCTATAGGTACAGATTCTTCAAACTCTTTGAAAAACATCTAGGACATTCTGACCTAGCATAAAATTGTTAGAAAATATTTTAAAAAGCGTGACTAACTCAAAAGAATAAATTAAGAAAGATGCTTTTTTAAAACTTTACTTAACCGTACCTTTACCCTAGGCCGCGTGGTGCCGCTGAATAGAATTCATACCACCCGTGTTGACACCATAGTCCAAAATACAAACTGCGATCACCAACCCGCCTGCTAAGCGTGATGGGCAAATACCCTACATGGCAGTCTTGTGGCGTGCCCTAGGGGAGGCCTACATCCAGCAGTGGACTGCAATAGGCTGATGATGATGACGATGACCTTTACCCTATATCCCCATACCCTACCCTCAAACTAAAGTAAAATGAATTCTCATCTATAAAAAACTTAAAAATATTTGACTTCCCAACTGAGCCAATTAAATAATTTTACCTAACCTGAAACCAATTCTTTTTATCTTAAAGTCAATAAAAATTATTATCGTAACAACGAATCGTGAACTAATTAAAAGTTTTCCTATAGGAATCAGACAGGAGGAAGTTTGTGCGTGTGCGTCCAAGGTTACAAATTAATTTTCAAATGAGACTCTTTGAAAAGTTCATCCATCTACCTTTAATTGACTTTTGTAAAGTCAAGTTTGGCCATGGGAGTTGTGGGTAAGCAGGCTTTTGTCCAATCTACATGGAGCATTTAAATTAGATTTTTTTTATGGCCATTATATTTTATCATCCGATGTGAATTATATTATATGTAAAAATTACAATTTTTCAGTAAATATTTGTCAGATATCTACGTGATTCTATCTACTCGTACAGCGCCTCCTGTGTTGACAACATAGTCCAAAATACAAACTGCGGTCACCAACTCGCCTGCCCAGCATGGTGACTATGGGCAAATACCCCCCATGGCAGTCTTGTAGCGTGTCCCGGGGGAGGCCTACGTCCAGCAGTGGACTGCAATAGGCTGATGATGATGATGATGAACTACGTGATTGTGATCGGCGGCAAGTAATGGGGAAGTATTTATCATACTAATGTTTATATACAGGTTCCCCTAATGCGATAAATTAGCTTATTGTTAATTATAAGTTTGATAGTTTTTTAATAATGAACATAACATGCAACAAACATTGCCCTATGAACTGCATGATCATAAGGGAGATTCCAGAATCACATTTAACATAGAGGGCCAGATGTGAATTTTAAAAAATGGCACACGATCTGCCCTTATAATTGTGTTAAAAATTGTGTTTTAGGTTTGCTGGAAGAAATCTCTCAAAGAAATAAATTCGCCTTAGTACATTCTCTGTAACTATGTTGTCTATATTGTTCTATGTTTGTGTGTATACTAAAGAATACCAGAATGCCCGAATTCCTTAGTTTACTCTTAAGACATGCATAGAAAAAGATGCACAGTGTATAATTTGAAAAGTTAACCAGAATGCTACTGATATTGATTTTAGTATACAGGATGATTTTTGGTCGTCAATGTTCCCGAAAACTGCGGAATCTCTTCATCATCACGATTAATTTTCTCCATCGAAGCATACCTGGGAAGTGTCTGGTGCCCAAGATATTAGGGTCCAAAGTTGAGTAAATGGACTACGTTTTTCTGCATAATTGCATATTGACGCATGTGCAGCAAGATTTTTTCACGAGAAATAATTAATATCTGTCTATGAAAAACTAACATAAACACTACAAATTTCGCCAGATTAAGTAATTTAAAAAAACAAATCAAATAAATTTACATCGTTTCCCAGCATTTTTTTTTTGCTATAAACATACTTAATTTTATATATAATAGAGTACGTACCCTTCGTTAAGGGTGGCAATGAAAAAATACCCTGTGTAACATACCGTATAAATTATGCTACTGCTTATACAGACACAACTTTATTACTAGCTTAAACCAGCATTAATGTTGGACGTCAAATTGCGTTGCATATCCAACTTCAGTTGCTCGGTCAACAGCGTTTCATGTCACCTATATCTGATTTAAACTTCTAACTAGCCAAAGTGAGACAGGCCATTCCTGGCACGTTTCTAGCACACAGGTCACCATGAATGAAGGACATAGAAGAGATGGCTTAACAAAAAGAAAAAGTTGTCGTAGTTGCATGGGTGATGCGGGAAGGATTAACTGTGTTATGTTAACCCCTTTCACACGATACAATCTAGTTTTCCGAATAAGGGGGAAACATGAACTTTTTTATGCTCCATAAGATCTATTCTTTAAATCCACAACAAATTCCGGTCTGATACCAAAACAATTTTCAGATTCCGATCTGATCCCGTGGAGTTTGTTTTTAATGTGTAAGGTCAGAAAATAAAATAGGAAACAAAATAATGAATGTTCTACAAGTTATTTTATTGAACGACAAAGTTGAGAAAAATTAAAATAAGAATCAGTAAAGTAGTCTCGATCTCTCGAAATCATTTGAAAAACAATATTGTATGTGTCTACTGTTTTAATTGTTCACAGTACTAAAAAATCATTCAGAAGACATACGGGATCAGAACGGAATACAAAATAAATAAAATATTCATCTGATCCCGCGACGGGATCGAATAGGAATATAATTATAAAATTAAATAAAACGGATCCTTTGTGGGATCACTTGCGGAGATCGGAATAGATCCTCCATAATGCTATTAGGTAGGTACCTATAGATTGATAAGCGGTGATAGCCTCAGTCGGAAGGCGTGGATTCGATCGAAAAGAAACCATAATACGCCGATCCCATAAATAAAATCGGATGAGGGCAGGAAAATACTGAACGCTATAAATAGGATAAATATTAGCAAAATATTAGATACTTTATGAGATAGAGGTTCATGCTTACCCCATTGATTGTATGAACGTTCTGATTACGTACAAAACAGTGACCATACATTTTTCAATCCCCACATTTTTATACGATGGAAAATATAGTACATACGAGTAAATCAAATTGTATCTATCGTGTTTAATTTTAAGCACAGATTGGCACAAACAGCACTATGTTGTTTATCCTAAATAACTATTCGCTGGTATTTAACTATCGCATCTCCCCACGATCCTTACTTCACAGTTCACAGTACACCGGTGGCATAGTAGTGGATTGATGAGGCGCATTTGTCAGGGTCCCCGTAATGTACTGCGGTGTGTCCGACCGAGCCGCGAATGCATCTCGTGATTTTAAAGCTACCTGTTTCTTTGTAACTTGCGCTGTTGTGAATTACTCAGTTTATAGTAATGTTTTGTTAGTTTATATAAATATTATAAGAAACTTATATAGGGTGTAACAAGAGGCATGTTAAGCATGCTATACTATATATTAAGCAAAAACGTAGGAATTCTCTGTATTTAAAAAAAAAAAAAACATGAGACCTTCAAGTTACTAATTTTGTGAATAGGTTTTTTATAGTGGACTATTTTCATAGTATTGCACTTAACCAGAGAAAACATATCTACTCTATAAGGTGTATTAAAAGATATCCCTTTTAATACATGTAATAATTTTGTTTTTTAGGACTTAATTTAATATTAAGCATATCTTCACATCCTGTCGTGATAATTAGTTGAAATTGTCGCATGTTAGATCCCCCGGGATTTTCTGTGCATTATTTGCATTGTTCTGGTCGCCTCTGTTGATCCTAACTTACAGAAGTTGCAGTGGTCGGAATGAGTGGTTGGTCGATATAGGGTATGACAGAGAGTATATGTTACATTGAGCGAAATGCTATGAACATACACCACTAGAAATCTTGAAAAATAGACCAACTTATACAGGGTGATTTTTTGGTCGTTGACGAAAACTACTTAATCTCCTCATCATCACGATAATTTTTCTCCAAGGAAGCATACCTGGGAAGTGTCTGGTTCCCAAGATATTACGGTCCAAAGTTGAGTAAATAGACTGCGTTTTTCTGCATAAATGCACATTTACGTGTGTAGCAAGGTTTTTTTTTACGAGAAATAATCAATATATGTCCATGAAAAAACTAGCATACACACTGGACACTATAAATTTTATACAATCAAGTAATTTAAAAAAATATTTAAAAAAATTACATCGTTTTCCAGCATTTTTTGGCATAAAATTACTTTATTTGATGTATAGAGTACGTACCCTTTGTTAAGGGTGGCAACGAAAAAAACATCCTGTATAGAGACACGATACTGTCATAGAATTATTTGTGACGCGAAGTCATTTTTCATTTGTTTCGCACAAACAAACAGACAGACAAAAATTCCTTATTCTATTATTCTTTTTGTTACTATTGCGTTGATAAATATCTCCTATAATATTTTTTCTCATATTATGTAAGATAAGATAAGAAGAAGATAAGATAAGATAGATTACAAATAGCGTGATGTGGATTTTCTAAATATCTTAAGTAACGAGGTTAAATGGTAAATACAATGAAGCATGAAGTAAATTTGATGTGAAACCTGTTCTGATGCCTTCCAATAAAGACTATCAAACGGAAATGTTCGTAAACATTGATAGGCCCTTTGTAACAGGATCTAGTAAACAGTACTAAAATTTTGAAGATCGATAAAAGGGAAGGTACTGAACTTAACTAAACGATCAATTTGGACAATCTATTTTGATTTAGAATTTTGGCGTATACGGATGGCAGTGTTCCCGAAATGGGGAAGCCATAAATGTAAGGTCATCAAGGAGATCTCACAGCCTCGTTTGGTTTATTGAGGGAGGGAGAGAAATGATACCAACGAAGTTCGAGTAAACACTTGCACTTTCGGGCCGTAGTACGAATTGAATAATCATTTCGTTTCTGATTAATTGTTCTAAGTCCGAAGCTATGTATGGGCAATGGAATGCACTCGAGCTCCTGTTACCGGTGCGACGACGGCGGCAGGGTCGCCATGTATAGGTAGCGTGTAGGGAGAGAAATGATACCAACGAAGTTCGAGTAAACACTGGTTATTTATTATAATAATCAGCTTATATGTACGGTGGTTACATGCATATATAGGTATATACTACACATGCATTCGCACTCAAAATACTCAAACGTATATAACTTATATCAGCTATGTAGATTAGGCGACCGGAGACATGTCGTGGGTAATTCGGTCCAATTTCCTGCAACACGCTCCCCAGTATCCCCTGCCCGCTTATCGAGATGTACCGACGCCGAATTTATCGGAAGGGGTACATTTACTGCGTCAAATCTTCGCTAATGTACAAGTTTGTATGTTGTTTCGATTTTTCTCGTAAAATTCGCAAGATTAAGCATGTGAAAATGTCAGGTTGTGGTTGCACACGATTTCCCAACTTCTTTGGAGGTAATGGACATAATTATTGGACAGATAGACAGCGAAGTCTTAGTAATAAGGTCCCGCTTTTACCCTTTGGGTAAGTAAGGCACCCTAAAAAGCAGAATATAATAAGCTAATTAAATTGAATAAGGTTATGTATCGGTTTCTTGGGGTGGTTATCAGTTTTTTTTTACTGTGTAAAGGAGACGCCTCGTTAATCAGTATAGAGCAACATTTTGCTTCCACTATAGGGACTTAGTAGTTGCAATCGCTAGATAGTCACAGCCAAACATTACATTTGGTTTTACCCTACTAGATCAAAACCACTTTAAATAGTGGACATAAGTCATAGAATCGGTGGACGGTAGGGTAAGACCGGCTCCCTTATTTCCTAACTAGCAAAAGCAAAGCGATAGCGAAAATTGTACAAAAATCGCTGAGCGCTTGTCAAATTCGTATTACGCAAAATGAATTTCAAATGAACTTTGACATTTCAAGGTAAATATTGTACAATTAAATTAGGTAATCAGGGGGCGGGCCTCGCTGTTGGACGCCCTCCAGCCAGATGGACCGATGACTTGAAGAGAGTTGCTGATAGAGCCTGGATGGTGAACCCTGAAGATCGAGCCTTGAGGCGTGCCCTGGACTGCAACAGGCTGTGCTATATAAGATTAAAAGTAATCTGTCTATACCGAAAGTTAAAATAGGATTCATTTAATCGGACTGCAAGTTAGCAAATAACCCTGTACGCAATAAAACACAAGTCCTAAGTCGTAATTAACAAATTGCACATGTCGAGGTCGTTCTATCGAGTTACTACAGGTGTCCAGTTTTAATTAGTGCGTCGCCATTTTGTTGTCATGGCAACATGATGAGGAGGTTCACGTTCATGTGTGCAGGTTAAAAAAGGTGTAGATAAAAAGTTCTGAAAAACGTTGCGTTATCGTGACTAACCTGTTTTCTCATAAATCTGGGATAGGTCATATTGTATTAATTCTGTTTTGCAACTTTGTTCGAATCAGTGATCATTAATTTAATGCTGAACATGACTCTATTTTTCACGTTCCGTAAAAAATTGTATTTAGGTAAAAGAATGGTTAAATATAAGATTGAATAGGTCATTTTTATGTTAAGACTGAAGTATACATTTTTACTATAGCTATGATAAATTACTTAACACTATACTAATTTATACCCTAGTTAGTGCTCGAAATATAAGTATACCAATTTCATACCAAAATTTCAGACCAATCGTCTTTGCTTCGAAAATGTCTCTCAATTTTCTCTCAACGCTTGAACTTCTGATACAGCTTAGTGAAACATCGGTGAAATATACTTTGAAATTCGTGAATTGATTCTTGGAGTGAAATTGGTAAGTTCGCATCTCAATTGAGTTGTGTTAATAGCGTCGGGCCGCACTCATTAAAACTAATGAGGGGCGCGTTTGATGGCCGCGGCGGGATTTTGTGATAAGCGAACGCGATTTGCTGAGTTCGATACTAACACAGTGTTACATCGTATCCCGATTGACGTTCATTGTGTTCTGAGGTGAGATATATATCAGTATATATCGAATGCGAGGAAATCTTTCCGATAAAGTAGCTCTATCGAAAAATAATGTTACCTTATCTTAGCCCCCTGGTTTTGTCAAACTAGCTAACCTAACATAATTGTCGATTTAACTGGAGCTGTTATGATATGCTTAGTTGATCACCTTCTTCCAGAAGTGAATTCATATATATTTTATTATTGATATTTAAATGATACCATGTGGTCGACATGCTCTCTTTTCGGAGAAGAAGAAAGAAGAGAACCGTTCAAGAAATAAGTTTGAAAACCAGTTTCTACACAAGGTACCTGGAAGCGTAGCTCTTTGTTTAATTTATTTTATCGGAGAAAGGTTACGTACAATATCCAAAACGTTTTTAACCTAAGTTTAACAGACCAGTATATAATATGAAATGTTATAATTTAATCTATACTTTTTAAAACGCTTTTGCTAAAATACTATGTTGCGTCCTAAGCAACGACGTCGCTTACGTCATTGAGCGTAACGTTAGAGCGATTAACGAGCTTATGGTTAATTCGTACTGTTTGCTCGTACGCTGAGCTTTTTACGCTTTTTCTGCTTTTTCTGCTTTTTATGCAAAACGTATGAGCTTTTCTATTGCCAAGAGTCTCAAGCATTTCGCTAACTAGTGCTGTTCAAGTGTTTACTGAACTCTTTTATAAGTGAAACTTGATTATTTATTTATAAATATGTAATTTACTTTAAAAGTAACATTAAAAGTATTTAAATATGTTGATTATAAATTGATGTTTGTTCTAAATTTATTATCATGTAAGACTAGGAAAACTTATTTTATGTTATATTATTTATTGATGGTTTATTCAACTAATCTGGTATACTATCATTATCATGATATTTAGCTTAGATTTTAACCACCACTTAGTGTAATCAGCTACAGCTACCTTATAGATAAACACGAACAATTGTGTCAATAATACTTGAGACTATGGTTCATATCTAAACATTAATATAGGTATTAACGAGTGATATAATAACTAGATACTATTAAATGATACCATATATTATAATAAGCCTAAACACTAATTTGGTAGTTTGTAAGATAAGCAATAACAAAAATTTATTTACCAATACACTTCAATATTGAATTTCTAAACACCGGTTCGGAGGTCGCAAATAAGTCGGCGCTAGCATGATGAACTTGGTTGAACAAGTTAGACAATCGAGGTACCGGAGAGTATCTACCCAATACTGTAATGGCATAGACATAGGCTTCACCTGTGCACGCGTATATCTCTGCGAAAATATATTAGTTGGTCTACTTGAGTACATATTCGTCTACTTCTTTTTCAGCCTATTGCAGTATACTGCTGGACGTAGGCCTCCCCCAAGGCACGCCACAAGGCTACTGCCACAAGGGGGGTTTTGCCTATAGTCACCACGCTGGGCAGGCGGGTTGGTAACCGCAGTGTGATTTTCGGACTATGTTGTCAGTACGGTACGGGAGGCGCTGCTGCCCACCTCCTGGAAACCCTTAATCGCCTCGTACAATACCCACGGGCAGGCAGTGGTGGTACAAACTCTACTCTGCCAGCACCTCGCGGCTAATTCATCATCATATTTCATCTACTTAACACTGTAAAATTAGAACAAAACAAAGACAAAAAATCCAAAAACCTGCATAAAATATACTGAAGAATTTCTCTAAATAATTATTTAACGTTGTAAAACTGCTTAAAGATATTTTAATCTTCTCCACAAGCTGGGGATAAAAATAAATTAAAAGAAATAAATCCAAAGCTTCTGGAATAATCTCACCAAAACATTTACCATGTCCTGGTAGTGAACCTCTTTTTAAAACAAAACCCGACAGCTAATACCCACTTGTTTTAAACATCTTTCTACACTATTTACTTAGCGGAAATACGGGAAGATAAAATCATAGTTTAAGAGAAAAAGTAGATTATCCATTAGACTGTGCTCTACTATCCTTACCTGTATTAATGCTGTAGTCTGATTAAGTATATGTAGCGCCCTCTTACGCCTCCCACGCACCCCGCGCTCCACACACATTTTTCATGACCACATTACTTTGCATTTGTTTCTGCAAGTTACGTAATTCTCTTGCCTGGCTTTACTGGAATACATCAGTGGGGTAAGCACGAACCATTTACGCGGCGTAACGCTAACAAAATCTATGTGATTTGACAGTTTGACGTTACGGACTATCGAGAGGATCGTGCTCACCCCACAGTTCTATCTCGTTCCTTTCATGTCGTAAGAGTCGAAGAAAATACCCGAGGGCGTAAGGCTCACGCTCGAGAGATGTCGATGAGTCAGGTGTTACTGAAAATTTGATCTCAAATAATATTGCTTTTAAGCCTATTAATTTAAAAATGATCTACTTTTATTTTTGCGCTGTAAACAAATGCTGCAGAGAAATGGCGGAGAGACCCAAAAAAACTTGAATTTCCACAGCCCATTAACCTTTAATTTGGGAATTGTGCCCTCTCAGAAGACATTTTGAACCTCCATTAAAATATATAAAATCTTAGAGTTATAATTTAGTTAAAGAAATATACGAGTTATTTGTAAATAAGATTTAAATATGTTTCAGGCTTAGCGATTAGGTCAGACACCAAAACAGATAAATTCACTTACATAGAAAATGTGGTTAGTACTTTATTCAGACATAAAATACATATAAATTGACTCAATTAAATAATAAATGAAATTGTATTAGGAGTTACAATTCGGAAGTTCATTCGGAAGGAATTATCAGATCCGAGGGTCAGTGGAGGGCGCACCCATAGTAAATCAATTAAATAATGTAAAAACTGTTATAAACCAGCCTGATAGATATCTCACTTTAGCGCAGTAGCAAATTTATTTATTTATTTATTGTTATTCAAATTCAAACCAAATACCTGACTATTAGTTTGATATTTTTAAAATATAAATTATGCTAATATGAAACCAGTGTGATTTAAGTAGGCATTGCTGTTAGTATTATTTGAAAATAATTGGAATCGGATTTGTCCGCACAACTTACCGTCATTTCCTATTATATGTTGTAACATGTAAGATAGCCATAAACAGTTATTTAAGGCGCTCCAATAGACGAATTTTAGGTATTGAGGGGGTTGAGGTAGACGTACTTGCCGCGGACGTCCTTATTCTGTCGCCATATTCTGGTTGATTTCGGGATTATTGCCGGGATTTTATGTATTATCAATTTTGTAACTGGGTTGCTTACTGCGTAAATTAGTTTTAGGTGACAGCCAGGCAAATTTGCTGAACAAGTACTATAGGGTTAGTACAGACAATATTATAATGCATGAAATGCATTTTTATTTTGTCGTACTATCGGTTCCATCGACGGAAGACCAGCGCTGTGTTGGTTGACAGCCAGCAGTATAGTCTATTGGTAAAATTTTTGTTTTTAAGAGCCGAATTAAATAAACAAAACATAACATAATGAGTGAGATCAACACTAAAATATCGGATTCTGAAACTTCGCCGGCAGCTGCCCGAGTTTGTGATCATTGTATGAAAATGGAACTGTTACACCGACAAAACGTCTTCCTCTAGGTTAATTTGATGTAAATATTTTATTTTATTCTTGTACCAAAAGGTATTATTTGTGCATTCGAGGAAAACAGTTTATGTGGGCTCAAATCTGCTGTAGTTATTTTGTAAAGCATTGAGTTTATTTTCATTCATTGCTGTAATAAAGTATATAAAGGGCATATTCATCAGTAGAGGAACAAAGGGTCTTGAATAGGCGATGGGCTGAATGTCACTACTAACCGAAGTATATCTCAAATACCCTCAAAATCAGAAGTGGCACCATGTGGTTCTATCGGCCCTTGGTACTCTGCCTATCCCGTAAGGGATAAAGGCGTGATTATATGTATGTATTATGTAATAAAGTATATAAAAGATGAGATAAATATGGGCGATTATTTATTTGATGTGCAATTAAAAATATCTCCTAAACAAATAACTATATCTAGGTTAGTACACATATTAATAACTCTTCTACCCCAAAGTGGTATTCTTATTCTTCCTTCGGATTATAAATGCGAAAGTAACTCTGTCTGTCTCTGTGTTACGCAATCAGCCTAAACTACTGAACCGATTTAAATGAAATTTGTCAGAGATAGTCTAGAGCCTGAGAAAGTGCCTTTTTAATGCAAAAAAGAGATGTAAGTGGTTGAAATAGTGGATGAAAGTTTGCATGGAAATTCGTCATTTTTTAAGCTAAAGCTTAAAACTTATTTTTTAGGCTTTTCATTAGATATAAACAAATACGACATTCAAAGTTTGTAAAAGAATACCCTAAAGGAGCTAAAAATAGTGGGTGAAAAATTTTGTGTGTGACATCGGAAAAAAGCTTAGGGCTCAGAAAATTAAAATATAGAACGAACAATACAGAGAATTAAGTAAGAAATTTGCGCGCCATATGCTTATGGAAATACGTATTTTTAAAAGTTTTGTCTCACTACAAATATGCGAGTACAACTTCATAAGATGACAATATGAACAGGCATATAAAAAGTACTTAAATAAGCTCAATAACTTATTTTAATGTACATGTGTTTTACTTGCAAAATATTAGCTAAAAAAAATTAAAATGCTGCGAAAGTCACTACTTCACCGGACGAAGTCGCGGGACAGTATTCGCGGGCAACTTAGGGATTTATAATCGAAACAATTTGAAATCCGTTACATAATATCACGCCCATTATCCCCCAAAGTGGTGTATATCAGGGTGTAACTTCACCGAAAAGCTATGAATATAACCCACTATAAAGAACCTATCATCAAAATTTGAGACTAAAAATCACATATTTACTGGAGAACACCTAACCCACTCAGGAATATTATGAAATAAAGTAAAATAAACATGCGATTACTAGATTTCGGGATATGTTATAATAGTATTTCGCTTACCATACCTTTTGTTACACCCTGGCTACATACTAAGTTATTTGCAGTTTAATGTCATAAAGAGGACTATACTAACACACGTAAACTTTTGCACAAAATGTTCGGAAAAATCCCGGATTTTATCCCGGGAGATCTAAAAAAATAAGTAGATAAATAAAATTATACTAGGTAGAAATGGTAAAATAGACACGTAACACAATACCTACTTTGAATATCATTTTTAAATACGAAATCACTACATATTATAACAAGTTTCTGATGTCTGTCTCTATGTATAGGTATGCTTAGTGTGATGCGGTTTTTTTAATAGATAGAGTGATTCACGATCGCACGGGAGTAAGGCACTCTCACGCGGGCAAAGCCGTGGGCGAGCGTTAGTACAATCTAAAACATACTATAAAGTATCTATATTTAACGTTTTCTACGTAAAGTAATGTCTCTCTTTTTTAACTTTTGTTACACTACGATTTCCCAAGTCTACTTACTAAATAAATATAGTATTTTATATTATGTATTTGCGCGCGAAAAAACAAGCACAGACACCGGCGTTTCACGGCGGTACTGAATGTTCCGAGCGAGACTGGCCAGTGCAAGGATTAGAACACAGCGTAGTTGTAGATGTGTTTTTTATTAATTGGTACTTTTAAACTAGATCTGATAAAGCGCTATACAACTATGCAAGTTTCGTGTTGATATTCACAATAGTTTTCAAGATATATCGCTTATCATTTCAAAATTCTATCGAGAATTTTTTAAGTAATTGTTGTAACAAACTAGATAAAGATTTAAATAATAAGCCATATTAGAGCTGTAGTAATCGGACAAGCGATTCTAAAATGCCTCTTTTGTCTGATCACACCGCCTTAACTGAAAATTTAAACTTAGTTTAGTGGACGCCCATGACTCCGTCCGCATGAACTACAGAAAAAACAAAATGTCAAAATTATCCGGGATAAAACGTTTACCCGGGATAAAAAGCCTATATGTTAAGTGGGACCTGTTACAATGTATTCCTGAAAACTGCATGGAAATCGGTTCAGCCGTTTCTGAGATTAGCGTGCACAAACGCACAGACAAACTGACAAACAGACAAACAGACAAAAATTCCAAAATTCATTATTTTGGCTACTATTGCGTTGATAAAGGTCTCCTATAATAATTTTCTCATATATCTTCCATGTACAGACAGCGATATGTTAAATTTTTTTATATCGTTATGTATTGCAGCTTTTTAATACACGATAGTAATAATAAACTGCATTGAATCAAGTGTAATGAACAAAATAATAAATAATATATAGAGAAGATTTAAAAGAAAATAAGGTTTCTGATATTTTACCCGACTGCGCGACGCTGTAGAAGCTCCTGACTATAACTGCTTATCGCGGCTCCCCTTTATATCTACTCCATGGTCCGGAGCCAATCGGCCGGGTCATCCAATATTTCCAACAAGCGGGCAAACAGCCATTTTGTCGGTACATATTTACTGGTGAGACAATCAGTTCGTATAACCATCTCATTCTCTCCTATATAGGGTTGTGTATGATTTATTTTTTGTAATAAAATAAGTAACACAACAATTAAATTCAGTCAATCGATTCGTCTTAGTCCGGCGAGTGTCACTAAAGACATGACGTTAGTGAAAATCCAATATGGCGACTATTGGACGCCATATTGTGAAAATGAAAAAAATAAAGTCGACAAACTTTATCGAGTGGGGTATCGTTTAATAGGTATTTAAAAATCATTTTTAGGTTTCTCTCAACATTTTTCGATCTGACTGACTGTTTAGGATCTATATTGATTTAAATTTGCGTAACAACCCTTCTCGCATATAAGCTTTTAGACAGCAGCAAGACGAAAACTTCTTGCTGCCGAACATGTTGAGCGTGTTTCTTGAAGGCCACCTATTAGTAGCTAATATTAACTAAAAAGTATAAAATAAAAGAACATAATTTTAAAAATCCAAAAACCCGACTGCGTAAAAAAGAACCAAACTATGTAATAATAAAAAACTGAAAAGATTTAATCTTTTCAACAAGCACTTAGATGTCCGGTGGTCTAGAATTCTATATTATTATTATGAAATGAATACTATTGAAGAAAATAAAATATTATCTAATGATGTAACATAACAATTAAACAGTCGGGATCCATTATACGACAGTTAAGCTAATATTTCAATGGATCCTGGCTATTCAGTTGTTATGTTACGATCATTAGAAAATATTTTATTTTCTTGAACAGTATTGATCTATGTCTTTATATAGATCTATATCTATACTTATAATATATATATATAACATATATTATAAATTAAGATTGTATGAAAATTCCTGAGATATTTAAAAATTCTCCATACTATCGGGAAAAATAAACATGTGATTTCGGGTCTCAAATTTTGTAGATAGGTTCTCTACAGTGGGCTATTTACATAGCTTTTCGCTTAACATACATATATATATATAAAGAGGTAAACTTTGATTGCTTGTTTGTTTGTATGTTTGTTTGTTTGTTTATTTGCAGCGAATAGGCTCCGAAGACCGCTATACATATGAAGCTGAAATCGGGTATATATGTTCATTGGAGACAGCGAGGTAGGACTAAAAACGGATTTCCCGAAATTCCCACGGGAAGGGGACAAACGGGAATTCATAATTTTTACGAGAACCGCTATACATATGAAGCTGAAATTGGGCGTATATATTCATTGGGGAGTGCGAGGAAGCACTATGAACGGATTTCCCGAAATTCCCACGGGAAGGGGACCAACGGAAAATAATTATTTTTTTACGAAAACGGCTACACATTTGAATCTGAAGTTGGGCATACATGTTCATTTGGGACCCCGAGGAAGAACTGGAAACGGACTGCGAGGGAGCACTAAGAACGGATTTCCCGAAATTCCCACAGGAAGGTGACTTACGGGAATTAATTTTTTTTACGAAAACCGCTATTTTTACGAAGCTGAAATCGGATTAAGGACTATGAGGAAGCTCTAAGAACGGATTTCCAGAAATTCCCACGGGAAGTGGGACCAACGGGAGTTCCAAATTTTTCCGAAAACCGTACGCTAATGTACTGATATGTACCGAAGCGAAGCGAGGGCGGGCCACTAGTTCCATAATAATATTATAGAATTCTAGACAACCGGACATCTAAGTGCTTGTTTTCATCTTTTCAGTTTTTTTTATTATTACATAGATTGGTTCTTTTTTACGCAGTCGGGTTTTTGGATTTTTTAAATTATGTTCTTTAAAATAAAATGTGCTTTATCTTACTTTTAACGTAAAATAAAATCACCTCATGTAAGATACACCCTTTAACGCATTAGTTATACTCAACTAAGAACGGCGTAATTCTATATTTCCTGCAAGAGCGACCCGCGTCGTTTCTAAGAATATCGTATTACAGAATTCGCCTTTACATAGGTTACATACTTGGGTAAATGTAGTATGTAGGCATAGGATAGATCCTTTATTATTCTACAAATTCCAATAAGAGCTTAATGCCTTCCATGGCACTTCCTACTAGCTAACCCGATTACTTAAGAATAAAATTTATGAGTAGTAGCACAAAAAAGAGTTTTTTGTTTTTATTTTATAAAATTTTGTTGTGGAACTCTTGTACACACACAACCGTGTTTCCAAAATGAGGTTACCGGAACAGGAGGATCATGAAAGAAATACTACTACGACGTTTAGCATAGATGGGGCATATAAAATATTTCTTTGTTTGCATCGAATAAATTTTCGAAGCTGTAGCTAAAATCATATTATTTCTCCACCAGAATCCTACATTAACACTTAAAATAAAGAAGCCTGAATTTTTTTCTGGAATGGAATAAACTAGAATAAAATACAAATGTCCAAGAGAGAGTAAATCTGTCTAGGTTTCTCAACCATTTTCACAGAAAGCGCGCTTCCAGCTTATTAAGGATTGTCCTTTATTCAAAATGTAAGAAACCTCAAAAGAAATCTTGTCCCTCCGTCCCTAGGGCGAAGATATCTGATGCATCCTTTTATACGGAATAACAAAAGATTTTCTTGCAAATAAGTGAAATCTTATCTTGAGTCCGATGCCCGATTCTTGCCTTGTTCGGCATATCTCAAAGCTGGGCTTTTTGTTTATATATACAACTAGCAACTCACTCCGGCTTCGCATGGGTTCATTGCTGATACTGTACATAATCTCTATCTACCTCTATCTATTTAAAAAAACCACATCAAAATCTGTTGCGTAGTTTTAACCATCTAAGCATACATAGGGACAGACAGACAGAGGAAAGCGTTTTGTTTTTATAATAATGTAGTGATGACATACTTTGGTCACCAACCCGCCTGCCCAGCGTGCTGACTATGGGCAAATAGCCCCGATGGCAGTCTTGTGGCATGCCCTGGGGGAAGCCTACGTCCAGCAGTAGACTGCAATAGGGTGATGATGATGATGATGATGAGGGATGACATAAATACATACATACACAGCTGTGTTCCCGAAATGGGGTAGTCTGAACTGCAGGATCATAAGGAGCAGGTCCTGAAGACAGATACAGATGATCAGTTCACAAAATATCTGTAAGAAAACTTATGTCGCGTATACAGGGTATAACAAAAAAGTGTAAGCAAAAGCTATGAAAATAGACCACGGTACAGAACCTATCTCCAAAATTAGAGACTCGAAACCACATGTTTATTTTTTAAGATTAATAGTGAACATACCTAAGTTGTTTAGGAATTCTCAACACTATCTTTGATTCAAAAACCTTCTAAAAGATTAAAAATAAATTAAAATCTTTATAATGTTTTTTATTCTCAAATTTCGTAGATATAATCTTTTTGGTGGGCTATATTTATTGCTTTTCACTTTTTGTCACACCATGTTGAGGGACGCGAGAATAAGTCCCTTTTTCTCGAACCCGATCGTCAGAAAGAAAACTCGATTGGGAGACAATTATATCCAGTTTACGATGCCGGTTTGTTTTGGAAAACAAAGGCGATGTTTTCAATTTGATTGCTTTCCCCATGTATTGTATTGAAATACAATAATGCTTTGTCATCTCGAATTCCAAATGGAATAACTTTTTATTTGAAAAAAGTAGGACAATGGTTTACTTCGAATGAAACTGTGGAACCTTTTAACTTCATGGCTAAATCTATTTTGTTGTGACAACACTATACACGGTAGCTACAATATTATTATAACTTTCATGACTAGTTTGAGTTTTTTTCTGTTAAATATCGTGTGCCTAAACGCTTATTTACATAGTAGTGTACCTACTATGTAAATAAGCGTTTACATCTACGCTACAAACATCGGTATGCACTGTTATATTATTAAGGGCCGATTTTTCCAAACGTAAGATAGTCTATCAGAATAATAAAGTTCATGCTGTCTCTATCAAGGTTTTGAGAAAGACAGCATCAACTTTATCCTTCTGATAGGCCGATAGTCTATCAGAAGAATAAAGTTCATGCTGTCTCTATCAAGGTTTAGAGAAAGACAGCATCAACATTATCTTTCTGATAGGCTATATGACCTGAATATGCTACTCTCGGGTTTAATGCTCTCTTACGTGGAAATTATTAATAATGACCAGTTAATCTCCATTAAAACAAAAATCAATTAATCTCGCACTTGACCAGACGCGTCACCAGTCTCGCAGTGTGACATATCCCTTAGTCTTCAAGGAGACGATCCTTCTGACGATCTGAGCTATTAATAAATTTCTACCTGCAACTAACTAGGGATACTCCAGCATAGAACACAGTCATAAATTAGTACTCACTGCAGCCAAGAGATTCTTCACAAAGAAGGTATAAGATATTGAGCCTGCAAAGAACAATCTTCAAGTACACCGAAGTAGCCAGACAGTGCTTATGCACATAGATACATAACGCCCATTCACTTCTTAAGACAAATAATAAAAACTCCATCTAAGTAAAAACTTTGTTTAATTAACAATCAAATCGTATAGACATGGCTGTATTACCGAAATGCGAGGATAGATGTAACATCTATCCTTGTTGATCAGTGATAAATTGCTATCTCAAAAAATCATTTCATATCACCTTTATAATGAAATCCTAACTAACAAACGAAAATTTTACGAAATTCAGTCAATAACACTTTCTTGGTTAAATTTACCTACTCAACTGAAGGAAAAACTAAGACATAGTCTATGGACAAGAAACTTACTCCCTCTACTGAGAAAAATGACGATCATAAAAGCGGGCCCATATTTGACAAATAACTATTCGCAGCTTCGGTGCAATAACAACATAATTGTTTTTTGCAATTTTTGACAATTGTGCCATTACTCTGCCGAAGGTGCGTTATAACTAAGAAAATATCGTACTGCATTATTGTCTCACCCAAGGGATCAGAAGGTAAATTATCACTAAGAATATACAGGCAGTTTTCCTTATTCGGTGTACTAGAGGCCGAAGAAAATCTTCAGGAAGTGTCCGTTTACTCTCCGGATAAAAATTATAAAGTTTTAACAAGAAATCAAAAGAATACTGCTCAGCTCATAGTTTAATTAAATATATAAATTTCAATTTCTCCAGTAGGATAGATGAAAGCCGAGGTAAGATAAGCCTATGCGAATAACTAGCCAGGCAAATACTAAAATCCTGAACAAGTACCATTATGTTGAGTTATACGACAGTGTTATTACTCGCAGGAAATATATTTTTGATTTGATTATCAGTAATCTTTGCTCTCCGGGCCAATTGTATCGGGCGACCCTGTGACTAATTAAATGAGCTTATTGGTTATTGTGTGACTCGTTGTTGTTTTTTAAATCACTTGTGACTCTTCATTAGAGTTGATCAGTTATTTGATCTTTTTTGAGGGCATCTTTTTTTTTGACAATCATCTTTTGGTTAAAATTTTATTTTCGTTGATTAGCTTAGACCTAAACGAACAAAACTAGTTTTGTTCTGAAAAATTGAAAAAAATGTCGCATAATTTTGGAATTTTCCTACGAAAATTTTCAGTGTATTCCGCCTCAGATACATGGTCTGAAGTCATGGTATCAATATTTACCTGGCTGTCACAAACACCCTGTATAATTGAAATAAATGGTTATTTTATACTTGTATTCTGAGAATAAGTGATGAAAGATACTATATCTTTCATCATAATTTTGTGCGCATTTAATATATAAAAACAAACATTACAACTAGACAAGCATTTACTTACTAAGTTTTGGTTCGTTCACAGAGTAAACAAACTCGCTCAAAGTACCCAGCGCTTCCTTTATCTTCAAATCTAGTTAAAATTAACTTTTCTAATTTATATAAAACTGAGTTATATACGCAATTAAATAATGTTATATCGATCAAAACTTTACCAATAACTTCTTAGGCGTCAAAAAGTTTCGCTTGCTACAGCGTTAATTAATAGGATTGGGTTTTGATTAGGCAAATAAATGATTCGGCAGCGATCTCGGAGTTGGGACTTTTTGGTCGAACCTCCTTGTTTTTGTGTGACTTGAGTAATAGCTGCCAAGACAAATTTTTGCGACTGTTTAAACGTGGAACGGAGGTTTGTTTCTGTCAATATTTCGACTTATATCATTTGGATTTCGGTTTAACTTTTTGAGTTTGGTATTATGATTTATTGGAGTTGATCGAAGAGCGCTGATTTACTTTAGCCTGGTTATATATTTATGTATGAAGTAACTTTTGTATGACATGCAATGTCTTTTGCCGCTTATACCAGGAATTATCAAGTTTTGGAGACTTATGTAAGGGGGAAAGGAGTAATTGTGTTTACATACATACATATAATCACGCCTTTATCCCTTACGGGGTAGGCAGAGCACCAAGGGCCGATAGAACCACATGGTGCCACTTCTGACCAATTTTGAGGGTATAGTTGAGATGTACAAGTTCGGTTAGTAGTGACAGGTGGTAAGCCCATTACCTATATATACAGTATGCCCGGGAAGAGAAGCAGCTGTAGTATTATACGTTTTTTTTTCACTCCCAGAGCAGCATAGAAGTAATTGTGTATGTGACGATGTATTCATCTTTATTTACTATTAGAATCTTATGTTCAGGTATTGTATGCCTGCCTATATCGCAGTCCAATGCTGAACGTAGGCCTCCCCTAGAGCAAACCACAAGATCCATATTCACCACGCTGGCGCTGGGCATTTGGGTTGGTAACGTGCAATGTGATTTTCGGAATATTTTGTATTTGGCAAAATTACAATTTTATTAATTTCATTAATTTGGGCCCTAAAAATTAATGAATAATACAAATCGGGAAAATATCTCCACTCCATGGCTTATTTAATTATTTTTCACGTGAATATAATAATTATATCACTCACGTGCATATTAATTATTAATAACACCACAAAAGAACTACTTAATAATAAAATATCATTCATTTTATATTTTCAAACGTGAACAAAATGGTTTTCATGTCATTTGCCATGAATGTTTTCCAGGAGGTGGGCATTGTTTGATGAAAAAAGCGAATCTATTGAATTTTGCTGTCCATTCAATGGAAACGAAATACTAAGGGTGGTGCTACATGAGCCCCTTTTTTAATTTATTTATTTATTAAGATTAGGTACATACATCAACATCACATGTATTAAAAAGGTAGAATAATTATTATACACGATAACATATACCTATTTGATGGATTTTTTCATAGGCTTGTTTATATTTCTATATTTTTTAAGGATTTACTAGGATATACTCATGGGGCTTGATGATCCCGTCATCAGCTTGGTTGATCCTATTGATACTTATAGGTTAGTTTCTGGGAGTGCAAAGATGTGTTAACAACAGGGGTTTTTTTAAATCACAAAAACCACATTTTCTGGCTAAATCACTGATCTAATTAATGTAATGATAATTTTCTTGTACCATGTTTTGATCAAATATATAATCATTTTCATTTACTATTCCGATTGTTTCCAAAAATACAAGACACTTGAATCTCAATGTGGTAGTTCTTTAGGATTCTCCATCCTACTAATACGGCGCCTCCCGTGTTGACAACATAGTCCAAAATACAAATTGCGGTCACCAACCCGTCTGCCCAGCGTGGTGACTATGGGCAAATACCCCCCATGGCAGTCTTGTGGCGTGCCCTGGGGGAGGCCTACGTCCAGCAGTGGACTGCAATAGGCTGATGATGATGATGATCCTACTTAATAATATAAAGGCGAAAGTTTGTAAGTATGGATGGATAGATGGATGGATGTTTGTTACTCTTTCACGTAAAAACGGCTCGCGCGATTTTAATAAAATTTGGTATGGAGTTAGCTGACAACCCAGAATAATACATAGGCTACTTTTTATCCCCGGAAAATATTTTTATACCGGATAATTTCGATATTTCGTTTTTTCTGCAGTCCACGCGGACGGAGTCGCGGGCGTCCACTAGTCTTATATAAGTTATATGCGTCTATATTTATGTATTGAGAGTAATGTAACTGAGAAACCTTTTAAAGGCTTACGGTGACTTGTTTTGAGTACAACATTTCCCGGCTTAGCCAACCTAAATAATTCCGTTCATTGGGATTATACCCGGCTAAAAGAAGTCTAAAAAAAGAAAAGGAAATACAACGGTCTTAAGAATTTTTAAGCAGGTGCTATAAGAACTTTGTACATTGTCAAAGTAAAATGTTTTTCCATATAAAATGTCTGTGTACAATAAAGAATAGAATAGAATAGAACTTACCTTACTCTACGAGTAGGTGATTTCGAGTCTTCTTTAAAAATCTATACTATATAATATTATAAAGCTGAAGAGTTTGTTTGTTTGTTTGTTTGTTTGATTGAACGCGCTAATCTCCGGAACTACTGGGTCGAATTAAAAAATTCTTTTTGTGTTGGATAGTCCATTTATCGAGGAAGGCTTTAGGCTATATATCATCACAGTGCGACCAATAGGGACGAAGAATAAGAGGAAAATGTGGAAAAAACGGGAAAAATTATTCAACTTTGGAGACTTCCGTTGCGTGCGCTGCGTAAACGGTTCAAGTTATCCAAAAAATATGTATGAAAGAATAAAATGACGTAGAAATGATATGAAAGAAAAAAATTGAAGGTCTAGACTGCCTGATGCAGAACCCTTAGCAGCCCAGCTAAACTTTGAGAGATATGAAAATACCGTCTTAGGAAAAGTTGCTCAGCATGATAAGCACTTTCTAATAACGTAATAAAATTGAAGGTCTAGATAACCTGATGCAGAACCCTTAACAGCCCAGCTAAATTTTGAGAGATATGAAAATACCGTCTTAGGAAAAGTTATTCAACATGATAAGCACTTTCTAATTTATACTATTGACTCATTATAACCTGTATATCAATATTTAATAGCTGTTGCCCGCGGCTCCGCTCGCGTGGATATCGCTTATTTCGTGGAAGGGTTATGAAAAACAGATAGTAGCCGATTCTTAGACCTACTGAATCCTACTAATATTATAAACGCGAAAGTTTGTGAGTATGGATGAATGGATAGATGTTTGTTACTTGCACGTAAAAACAGCTGGAGCGATTTTAATAAAAATTGACAGGCTACTTTTTATGTAGGCTATACCTATTTTATACTTTTTATAAAGATAAAAGTTTGTTTTTTTCTGCAGTCCACGCGGACGAAGTCGCGGGCGTCCACTATCTAATATAAATTTAATAAATAAACATACATATAACAATTATAAAGGTCATCAACCAAAAACATTCTAAAAACATTTCCAAATCGAAATATTGGTATTTTCTCTTATATATTTTTTTTGTTGTTATAAATAGAAACCATATTATGAAAATCATTTAATGAATTAGCTAGCCTTTGCATTCTCTAGACACTAAACTTTGTGACGTAACTTCTACATGTTTATCTATCAAATGAATTCTATACGCCAACCCTCCTGGCACACGCCGTCATAGAACGTTATATGACAGCGCGTGCCAGGAGCGTTCGCGATGGTATAAAAATTTATATGGAATTTATTAAGCCTAGGAGCTTGAAACTTCGTGAATGTCTGCCAATAAAGAATGAAAGATCCAATGTAGGCAGACCTTTACCCGCCTGCCAGAGCCCGATACCATTCGATCTCTGCAAACACCCGGCTAATTCTTGTTTGCAAAAACGAAAATATAGTCCGAAGAGTTTCACTTCAAATAGAATCTTAGCTCGATTGTTGTTCAGTTCTGTTTCTGTAACAAAAGGGTTTTCTAATATATAAAATTCTCGTGTCACGGTGTTAGAAGTTAAACTCCTCCGAAACGGCTCGACCGATTTTCGTAAATCTTAGCATGTATATCGGTTAGGGTGGAGAATCGGACAACATCTATTTTTCATCTCCCTAAGGCCCATCCCTAAGGTGGTCCACCCCAAAAATTTTTTTTTGTTTTTTTGACAAGATTTTTTGTTTTTATTTTTTTATGATACAGCATACAAAAATACATATAACCATGAATTTTCACCCCTCTAGGATCAACCCCTTTTACATGGCAAAACAACGTTTGCCAGGTCGGCTAGTTAATATATAACAATTAATGTTATTTATTGTGAACTAATACCCGTTTTTACCCCTTTTAGGGGTCAACTTTGCAAAATCCCTTCTTAGTCTGTACTCGTACATAATGTAAAGAAGCCACGGTCGATAGGTATATCACGTTTCTAGTTTCAGAAGTTTTGCCTCGACGTTGATGTTCTTATAACAGTAAGTACTTACTACAGTACCTATCAATTGTTACATTTATATTTATTTATTTAATTCATGTATATTGTAATATCATGTAAATTACCTGTTAGGTAATAAAAACTTACTTTACTTTATAAAGATAGAGTAATAAAACCCAATTCAATCAAGTGAAGTCAATATCGATACTAATTAATATGATTGGTTAAGCCTTGCTCACTAGGTGGCCAGCGGTAATTAAATAAATAGCTTTCTTATGTAAAAAAAAAAATATAAATGATTCAATAATTGTCAAGTATATTATACAGGGTGTTTTTTTGTGGCCACCTTTAACGAAGGGTACGTATTCTATACATGAAATAAAGTAAGTTTATGCCAAAAAAAATGCTGGGAAAAAAAATTTTTTTTTGAAAAAAAATTTAAATTCCTTGATCGTGCGAAATTTATAGTGTCTAGTGTTTATGTTAGTTTTTTTATAGACAGATATTAATTATTTTTCGTGAAAAAATCCTGCTACACGCGTCTATGTGCATTTATGCAGAAAAACGCAGTCTATTTACTCAAAAATATTTTGGAAACCAGACACTTCCCAGGTATGCTTCCATGATGATCGTGATGATGAGGAGATTCCGTAGTTTTCGGGAACGTTGACGACCAAAAATCGTCCTGTATTGTCAAGTATATTCTAATAATTGCAAACTACCTAATACAAAAATCTTAATAAAAGTAAAAAAAAAAAACAAAGTATTATTGCAGCAGCAAATTATAAGTTATAATTATCCATCTATCTAAAAAGTACATTTAACAATATAATAAGAACATAGCGAAAAAATATAGAAGCCAAAAATATGCAACGATATTTATATTCCGTGATGCAAAAACTCCTGCTGTATGTTCATTCATGATAACCTGCTTTAAGTGCATTTGTTGTGTTTGTTTGTTTGTCGGCCGAAGGGTGTAGTTAGTAGTGACCCTGCGTGACACGTGATAGGTCTTGGATTCGAATGCCGATAGAAGAGAAATATCTACCGGCTGGATGGTTGTTTCCGAGCCATCAATATTTCATATTTATCAACGTACTAAGAGGGCGTATAAAGCTATGGATCATATGATCATGACAAAACAACTTGGGGTTCGTAGTGTGGGACTAGGTTAATGTGTTGTAATGTGTGTGAATATTTTATTTAATAAATGTTATGTTTTTCTTTCTCCTATAATCCGTATATCTCTATAAGTTATCTTTAGGTGTTTTATTTTCTCAACTATTCTTCTTTACTTTATCACTAGATGGCAGTATTAATATTATCAGGTAACATTTATTTATCTATAATTATTTACAATAATAACTAAACCTACGTAAAAAAAAACTAGAGCTACACTCGTGTGCTATAAACGTAAAAATGTAAACCTTGAGCTCCCCTAATGAGAGAGCGCCCTTAATGAACTATTGTAATAATTTAAACATTCTCCAACTTTTAACACTCCGCCCTTTAATTAATGTTTATAATTAAATTTCTGAGTGATTTTCAAATAATTTCGGTGAATTTTCATTAGATACTGCGGCTGAAGTTATCTTTAATCTGATATTCGTTTATTACACTATTAATACCTTTTAAATAAAGTGTTTGAAACAGTTTAGTTATATTTAGAAAGGAATGTTTTTAAGCTACTTGATATTATTTCATAGTATTTAGAAAATTTATTTGAACTCAGTTGAACTATATAGGTTTTTCACTAGCTTAATAAAAGTGAGGGACATCATTCCTTTTTGGCAAACGTTACCAACTGGCCCTGCATTCGAATCCTGGCGATGTCATTTTTTTTAATGTAATATTCCCTAGTTTGAAATCTTTTAATATAGTGATTATGTATCTGCTCTGGGAGTGAAAAAAAAACGTATAATACTACAGATGCTTCTCTTCCCGGGCATACCGCACAAGTCAGTAGAGGGACAAGAGGGTTTTGGTGTTTTGTAGGCGATGGGCTGACCACCTGTCACTGCTAACCGAACTTGTACATCTCAACTATACTCTCAAAATTGGTCAGAAGTGGCACCATGTGGTTCTATCGGCCCTTGATGCTCTGCCTACCCCGTAAGGGATAAAGGCGTGATTATATGTATTATGTATCCACTGGATTTAGGCTTCCAACAGATCGCAGTGGAGGTTGTTGTGGGAGGCTTATGTTCAAATGATGATATTAAATGATTATTATGTACATACATTTTGTAGTCTACTAAAAAAACAATACATAAACGAAAAAAAAAACTGTGCTGTTAGTAACATTTAACAATAAATCTTTTACGACAGTAATAAAACGCAAACATCCCCAACATTTCATCACACGAAATATGTCGGAACTATTTTTTTGCCATAACTAACCCAGAGATTACAAGACACCAGCGCCGCGGTGAAATATCAGTGTGTTTGCAAACAAACGTGTCACATAATTACCATTTTAATAACTAAACGCGTGTAGCAGACACGTCAGCGATAACACTCCCTATTTCCAGGGGTTAAGGTTGCTTTCCACAGCTAAGCTAACAGTCCGAAATATATACGACTGACAAATTATAAAGTTATTTATTTCGAGGAAATAAACCGACCGTGAAAACTTTTTACCCGGTGTCACAATCACGACTAAGACGAAAAACATAATCCTCTTTCTGGCGCAGTCGGGTAAAAAATAATGGGATAGGTTAGCCGCGTGGTGCTGGCAGAGTAGAGTTTGTACCAACCCATATCTGCCCGTAGGTATCGTACGAGGCGATTAAGGGTTTCCGGGAGGTGGGCAGCAGCGCCTCCCATACTGACAACATAGTCCGAAAATCATACTGCCCCACTGCCCAGCGTGGTGACTATGGGCAAAACCCCCTGTGGCAGTAGCCTTGTGGCGTGCGCTGGGGGAGGCCTACGTCCAGCAGTGGACTGCAATAGGCTGAAGAAGAAGATGGGATAGGTTAGGTTAACAGACATGGGGTGGTACGAATTCTACTCTGCCGGCACCAAGCGGTCAATATTTATCACTGAATATCAGTAAAAACTAGGCCAAATACGTTGTTTTCTTGGAATACAAAATAAATGGCTTTTGGCATAGCCGAAGTCGGGTCAAAATTAAGAGAATTATTTAAAGAATCCTTTGCCTCTCAGCATAATAGAGTAAAAATCTTATATCGCTTTTACTGGTAAATGACCTTTATAATGATAAAAAAAAATCCAATTTTTTCGCGTCGTCGACACGTGCTATGGCCGCTGCCGCATGAATTAACGTCTAATGTATTTCAAATGGATTTCCGAATTGTTATTACTGAATTTTATCGCTTTATTTCTCTTATTTTAACGTTTTTAGGGTGTAATGTTACGAGGTGAAATAAAATTGTTAAGTTTTTCAGGACGTATTTCGTTTGGCGACCAATTTCAACAAAATTTAGCCATCTAAGCTAAAATGAAAAAATAACCTATAAACTGATACCGAGTTACGAGAAAGGTGCCAAGTAAAACCCTTCCAGTTTAATTGCACTTAGTACCCAATTTGTATTTTTTTAATGAACCGTAGTTAATAAATAACTTTAAAAAAGTAAATGATATTATGGTGCATAAGTGAGAGCGTACACGCCGGTGCACTCTCTATTCACTCACTTTCATAATCCGATCGGATGCAAATACCATGAATCAGAAAAAAAATATGCAGAATAAGTAGGATCATGGATTTTAATTACATGTATGCTGGTACTTGAATTATCTACTATTTCTTTGGTATTCTTTGATCATTTAGGGCCATTTTATCTTTTCAATATGTCAATATATAAATCATAGTTATACCGTGGCTTAGTACTCACGACACAAGACCTTAGGGATCTTAGTGTGGGACTAGGTTAATGTGTTATGTAGTGTGTCAATAATAAAAAAAAAAATATTAGAAGAATATAATTTGTTGCTATATTTTAATATATTGATTAAGTTTAAGAGAAGTTAAACTTAATCAATATACAAACACCATCCACCTACAAAAAATCTTAAAAGAAATATCTTTTGGTAATGGGATATTTTTTCCGAGTGTATAGTTTACATGTAGCCCGATGTCCTTCATTATTCTGCAGTTCTGGCCACCGCTTTTTGGGAACATAGCCATAATACGTAGTTGAACATAGTTTATGCACAGCCATCCATCCATCCATCCATCCATACATCCATCCATCCATCCATTGAATTCAATTGCCAACACGTGCTTTAAAGAAGCTTCTCCATTGATTCTGGATCCGCGACAACGAATTCAATAAAAAAGAGACATTGCAATAGTATAAGAATTCATGGATAGAATATTTAATGATTATCGTTTTAAACAATACATAAACGTACACTCGGTCGGTCACCAACCCGCCTGCCCAAGCGTGGTGACTATGGGCAAATACCCCTCATGGCAGTCTTGTGGACGTGCCCTGGGGGAGGCCTACGTACAGCAGTGAACTGCAATAGGCAGATGATGATGAAACGTAGACTATGTATGTATTATTGTGTGGCTTTAAATTAACGTGATATACTTTGCCATGAAGCTTATGTTGGTGACTATGCAATCCAGTCTACCCTACTACTATTCATCATCTACTATGATATTGTCTAACCGATATTTTCTCCCAAAAAAGCCCTCTATTTCAGGTAGGGTCTGGTCCCACTATAAATCTGACCCCACTAAACTTGTAGTCCCATAAACTGGGTGGATTGGACCCCCACTGGTATCTAGATTGCGTTTATCGGATATTGCTTTTCGAATTATTTTTTGAACCGCGCGGGGACAAGATTTGTCGAGATTTTTTTTTTATAATAATCTACTTACCTAATCATCATGTCAGTTAATATAAATCAGATATTAATTTGCATATACCTATACACACAACTGTGTTCTCGAAATAGAGTAGTCATAACTGCAGGATCACAAGGGATATTCCACTGCCACGTTTAATGCAGCGGGGACAAATATAAATCATTAGTAAGTTGCTAGCTTAGCTAGGTGAATGCCCGAGTTCCTTAGTTAACTCTTACTACTTACAAGAAGATGCAGCTATTGTATTGTAAATCCCGCATCAGTACGAGTACAAGAGAGAAAAAAGAAGTATTTGGATGAGTTGAAAATAGTGATGGAAATGGAGATCCCTCCGATCGCATCCGCACGCAAAAACTCTCAGCTTATTTTTTAATCTACGGTAGCCGATCCTCGTGGAATACATTATTTTGTCTACCGAGCATGACGCCTATACAACCAAGGAGAATACAAATTAGGCCTTAACAGGTCGGGGATCAGCAGACAAAATCCCACCCTAAACTTTGGGGTCCAAAGTTGACTTCAGACTGAAAGCGATTTTGATTTTCGATGTAGATGTATATGGTAGTCATCATCGTTAAAACCTAATCGTGTACAGGGGGCCTAAAATGGTCGTGATAAGCATTTCTGCTGTGAGCAATTCATTTCGCATATCATACAGTGAATCCATAAATTAGATCATACTTTGCCACTATGGTGAAACTAGCGTAGTCCTTCCACTTCATCCACGTAAAATTAGAACTGCCGTTATACAGGGTATAACAAAAAGGGTATGATAAGCGAAATGCTATAATAACAACCCACTGTAGAGAACCTATCCCCACAATTTGAGACTCGAAGTCAGATATTTATTTTTTAAGATTGTATGAACATTCCTGAGTGGATTAGGAATTCTCCATACTATCTTGAAAAATAAACATGTGATTTCAAGTCTCAAATTTTGGGGATAGGTTCTTTATAGTGGGCTATATTCATAGCTTTTCGCTTAACATACCCCTTTTGTTACACCCTGTATAGAAAATTCCCGTAAAATATTCTCTCTTATATGGATAGGTTAGCGTAACTGGCCCCCAATTCTGATACATTTTCCATCTAGTATTTATTTGATAAAACGTCAGTTACATTGAGCTACAATAATAATTATTTTTGAAGTCACTTTCACAAAATATAGACTTTTTAAGTACCCATGGCTCATTATGCTAAATGTCTTCAGTAGGTACCTGCAGCCATAACGTGAGGTTTTTTAATGTCATCGTTGCTTTCTGAGTAATGCTGAGATTGTCTTCCTTATGTCGAAGGTAAACGTTTGACCAGCTGCTTAAGATTTGGTTGAAAATTGATCACATTACTTGCCATTGAGTCCAAGAAAATAAGTCAAGTATCTGTGAATGAGGGATTGTCAATGGGTGCTTTTTCGAGCAAGTCATTCTTTGGTGATTTGCGTGGGAATATTTAAAGATGGTATTTTATTCAAAGTTACGCTAGAATTTAAAAATATTTTTTTGAAAGAAGAGGCACATCAGAGTGCAATATACTTACAGAAAAAATCGAAGTTAAAAAAAATGAGGCCATGTCAATAAAAAAATACTCCACGAAAATATTTTTTTAATTCAACTTCCTGGAATGAGTTATTTAATATTACTCTATAGTTAAAATAATTTATTTCTTACCATGTAAAATTACATATTGTACCTACATGGATTATCTGAATAAAAAACTGTAATGAGATAAAAAAAAAGAAAATCAGTCGACAATTGTTTGTTAATTTTTAATTTGTTACAGATATTACAAACATGCGGGTGGGCTGCAGAAAAAATTTAATGTCCAAATTACCTGGGATAAAAATATTTTCCCTGAATAAATTGTAGCCTATGTGTTATTCTGTATGTAAGCTCTATTTTAGTAAAGTTTCATCAAAATCCATCCAGGAGTTTTTGCGTGAATGAGCAACGAACATCCTTATATACATTTTCAAAAACTTTCACGTTTATAATAGTAGTAGTAAGTACCTAGTATTAGTTTATACACTGGACAGCAAATAAACCATGCCACCTTGGAACACTAATTCGATTTTCTCAAAAAGTATCAGACTTACAGCTATCAAACTTATGCCTACAGAAAGTGCATTTAATGACGAATAGAATGAATAGAAACACATTGAGATTTACGAATTTGTTAAGCGTTTATTAAGGAGTTTACAAAATTGAGTTGTTTCCCAGTCTGGTTAAGCCTCAAGTTAAACAATAAATTAAGCGGAAAACAAAACAAAAAATAAATAAAAAAGTTAATGCTCAGTATACAATGTTCCCTCCCCTTGCTCGAATAACTGCCAACATCCTCGTATTCATAGACCTTACGACCTGACGATGAAATCTTGAGGAATCGCGTTCCACTCCAATTCCATTGCGATTCTCGGCTCTGTAAGCCTTGTTGGTGCAGGTACCCAGGCTCGAACCCGTCGTTTCAGTTCATCACATAAATTTTCTATAGGATTCAAGTCAGGGCTTCGAGCAGGCCAGTCCATCGTGCGAATGCCGACTTCGTGTAGATACTGGGTCACTACATGAGTAACATGAGGCCGTGCATTATCATACATCAATTAATGCATGTTCTGTCCGATAAAACCTGCATAAGGTATCACATGTTCTGCGAGAATTTCAGTTATATTGCAATGAGAAGTCAATCCACGTGTACGGCCCGTTGGTTCGATGAAAACTAAAGCTGTATGTGCGGTTAACGAGATGCCGCCCCAGACCATTACAGATCCTCCTCCATAAGTAACGCTTGTAAACTCGTTGCACCGAAAATTTGCTGATTCGAAGTCTTCGAGCGACCTCACGTTGACTAAGGCCAGTTTGAAGTTGTGCTACAGCTTGAGCAGCTTCCTGAGGTATTGTATCCATCTTTTTTTTTTTTTTGGAAAAGTGTCAAAAATACAAAATAAAACGTTTATTACCACAATAAGGATTTTATTCTACAAAATATATTTCAGGTGTTTTTTTAAAGTGAAAAAGAGATGAGATGAACCGCCATGCCAGAATAACATAAAATATTAGTACACGACATAACATAAGTACAATAGAACCCTTCCATTTGGCGACAAAAAGCCGAAACAGCAACAATATTTGGACCCGAAATCACAATCATAATATCGGACAAGTACCTTTACAAAGAGGGCCCTCAAACACAAAACACCTCCGCAATAGAAAAGTAAATCAAATAAGGGAACACTGAGAAACAGAAATAGAAAAAAAAACGAAATAACATCTTGTCTTCGAAAATTATGTTAACTCGGAGATTTGTCGTAAAAAGTATTTTACGATCTGCTCCGTCGTTTTGTCGTCTCAATCAATACAAATTTTGTATGAAAATATCCTCGTTGTTATTCTTCGGCACAATTTATGGAGAGTTGTGGTTATTGGTATGAATTGGGCTCGTTACATGTGAGTTGAATTGACGCAAACAGTATGCGAGAGTCAGAGCTGATTATGTATTCTCTGTTCTATTACATTGTTCTGTACATAGAAATATTTGTAAGATTATGTATTATATATTCACAAACAATGTTTATTCAACAACCAGATCAAAGAAAATATAGGAATATACATAACTAAGTTAGAACTATTTAGGGCTATGGCATACCTATGGAGGTCGTTTGACCATCCTAAAATTCATAAACTAATCTACTCATAAACTAGATGCATATTTATGATAAATCTAATTTGGAAAGAAAAATGATTATTTATTTGCTCAAAATATGATAGACAGTTATTATTTATTTTATTAGATCTGTGACTTGTTTCGCCAAAAACTATGGCATGCAAGCAGTGAGCAATTGAGTTATATTATTATTTATTTAAAAAAATACTTTATAATAAAACAACAATATAAAACAACCGTCACTCCATATGTTATGTGTAATACACATCGTGTATGTTGTAAGAGTCGATCAGGGAACTTGGGCATTCTCTCAAGTGATTAGCTAGCAGCTTGTCAGTTATCATTTTCATCTCATGTCCCCGCAATGTTTATCATTAACGTTTTGTAGCTGTTCGATGTCCTTTATAATGCTTCTGATCCTGGCTATCTCATTTCGGAAATACATCGTGTGTGTAGGTAGGAATATATTTATTCTTTTATTTTGAATCACTAGCATTAACTCTCTTCTTATTACTGCGAAATAGCAATATGGAAATTTTATACTAAAAGTCTTATCTTCTTACCAGCTTAAAAACTGAATCAAGTAAACCTTTTACTTTTGCATACATAGTCACTCACTGTGAAAGAAATACCAAATCTAGTTTCTCAATTAGCTTTTCGTAAACTTTGAATTTAAAAGTCTTTCGCGAAAATAAATATCGAATCAGTTCTTATATTTTCTTTTCGCGTTTAACATCTGAAAGTAATTTTGTAGATCCCAAAACTTTCAGGTTGAGATTGTGTTTTATTTTTCAGTCTAGAAAATTTTCGATTTCTCAAAAGAACGACGTTAAAAAGTTTTATATTTCGTTTAGAAAACGTCTTGCGGTGTTAAAGAAGAGTGGCATATCTGAATCCAATAAAGTACAATACCATTACGTGAAAGCTGAATGAATATCTAATTCTATATGATAGTGCTGAATATATAAATAATATTTTTATTTAAGTACAGTTAAATTTCTTATTTTTTTAAGGGGGTTTTTACCCACGAGGGTATGTCAACCCCGATGTATCACCTTATTTTATAAACAGGATAAACATACTATTATTAACCTACTGATGCAGGACTGTGATTAGCTTGCATAACATAATAGCACAAGTAGAAATCGGCTCAGAGAGAATTGTTTGCATGATTCCTACATCGAACAAATTTATCTTAAACTCCCTCATCAATAATTCTCTCTCACTTTGGTTTTTGATACATTCAACCAACAAATGTTTTAATTTATTATGTAGTACTTACTATAACAAAGGATTTACGATATTACATTCAACCATAGAGGAATAAGATGGTCATAGAGTGCTAATGTCATACTAACTGTTTCGATGGATCATTAGACTTTTCGGTGCCTCACAATTCTAGTCCTTGACACTTATATTATATTAATGTAATGTATGGTAATGTACTACATTACTAATATATTGTAACGTATAGTACTGCAATCTAAGTATCAATTGTGAGGCACCGAAAAGTCTAATGGTGCTTCGAAACCGTTAGTATGACATTAGCACTCTATGTCTACATCTTATTCCTCTATGATTCCACTAAGGGCCAATTTCTCCAATGGAAAGATAGGCTATCTGACATTCTCTAAAAGTTTATTAGGATAGAGACAGCATTTTCTTTATTCTTCAGGTAGATTATCTTACCAGTGAAAAAATCAGCCCAATATAATTATTATAGACGTGAAATTTTGTGAGGACCTAGATTGTAGAATACATACTATAGTTTTTTCAAGCAAAAACTATGGAATAAAGGAGATGAAGCTTATCGGGTATTGGGTAATTTTAAAAACAATAATTTTGAAAAGATTACAGTAGAGAGAGTTATGCCCAAACTGCTACAAACAATATGGCTATAAAACGTCGCTTCTTAACTTATGTATTTAATCTTAACAATTCTTAGTGTGTCAACATTGTCGCTAAGTATGGCGGAATCAAATAAAAACAAAATAGTTTCTCTGTAGTTGTAAAACGGCAGAGTTAAGAAATTGTTCGCGAACAAAGTTGCACAATTGTCTGTTTGTTTGCTACTTGCGAATTGTTTACATGAGATCTTGGGGAAGTTGCTGCTTTACTCGATTGTTTTTTCTTTTTTTTCTTTTAAGTAGTTACGGGATAATTGGCGCTTTTACAAAGTTTTGGTCATGGGTGTTCAGTTTTTGTACAATTGAAATCAATGCTTTAATTTGGAGATAAATGCAGTCTAACGTAGAATAGTAGAATAAAGTTCTTTTCACTACGTAAGATATAATATAATCTTCCTGCCCTGTTCCCATTTATTTGGGGTCGGCACAATATGTTCTTTTCTTCCATTAATCCCTATTACCCGTCATTTCATTACTCACTCACAGTACACGCATATCCTCCCTCACACAGTCCATCCAACACTTCTTTGGTCTACCTCTTCCATTATATCCATCCATACTCATGCACAACGCTCTCTGTAAAAATGCCCGTACCAAGACAGACGGTTACTTCGTAACTTGTCTGTGATCGGCCCAACTTTCAAACTTCCTCTTATATACTCATTTCTTATTTTATCCAAAATGTAACTCCACACATCCATCTCAACATTCTCATCTCGCTTACATGCAATTGATTTTAATCCTTCCACTTTACGGCCCAGTATTCAAATCCATGCACAGGTCGAATATATAGAGATATTTATCACGAGGTTTGACAATAGCAACCTAATAAGTAGAAAATTCTCATTTTGTCACAAAGAAATGGAAATGTATTTGTACCGTTTACCCTTACTCGAAAGGATAAGTGTGTACGTACAAATATTAAAAACTAATTTACTTGTAAGAGAAAAAAAAATATAATAATTCAGAAAAAACCTGGGAAAATTTAGATAGTTTTCACTGCATCAAAGATTTCTTGCTTAGATCTAATCGGAAAAAAATCATACATATCGTAACGTCCATTATCCCTAAAGGGAATAAGTTGAGGTGTGCAAATTGCACAACCACTGCTCACCAGTTTGCCTGTTTAGTTTCACGCGGTAAGGGATGAGCATAAAGCTGCGTTTCGACACAAATCTAACGATCTAGAGACTGGTGTCAAATCCCATTTGAATTGTTCGTTGATGTATGAATATATATTACTCATGAGTTAGCGCCAGAGCGTTGTTCATTATCAAGTTACACCACGAGTACATAACGTTGACTTTACGAAAATATGAAGAATATAAAAATATTACTCGGGTCCGTTTCATAGAATAACTACTGAGCCTGATTTTAGAACTAACATATTTTTATATGCAGTAACACAGATAATGTTATCAGTCGTAAACATCGTCTTCGTCTTCAGCCTATTGCAGTCCACTGCTGGACGTAGGCCTCCCCCGGGGCACGCCATAAGGCTACTGGCACAGGGGGGATTTGCCCATAGTCACCACGTTGTCGGACTATGATGTCAGCACGGGAATCGCTGCTGCCCGCCTCCCGGAAACCCTTAATCGCCTCGTACGAGTCATAAACATATGAGTAGTAATTAACTAGCGTCCATCGTTTAAAGAAACGATTTGGTGAAATTCACTCTAAGTACCTAGCATAATTGCAGTCTTGCAAAAACCATCCTTTTTAGAATACAGTAACAATAAAACCAACCATCTAGATCGGAAAACGAGCGAGGTTTCATCAAGCTTTCAAAAGAAAATTCTGTATAAAATACTAAAACAGTTCAATTCAATTCAATTTTGGTTGTATGGCTCCGTCGATTGACCGACGATTCTGCCAATGTCAGGGTTTGACAGGACAGTGCTCCGGTATAGAGATTAAAAAAAAAAAAAAAAATTACTACTGGCCAACAGAGGGCTAACGTTGAAAGTCTGTAGGCCAAACTGTAACAAACAAAAGGAAACAAAACAACAAACATTAAATAACAAGACCCAACACCGTTAAACATTAAAACATACAAGGACTTTGTACAAGGTAGGGGTTATATTTACATAATTATCTAGAATGGACAAGTTATTTACATACCTATCTACTTACATTTATTAAAAAAAATTTACTAGTAGATACAAATTTATTAAAATCAACAGCAGCAAACTACAGTTTAAGGCTATTGAGTTTGATAAACTTGGCTAAAATATGTACAAATTTAGTATGAACTAAAGTTAAAAGAAAATTTATATTAATGGGACGGTTAATATTTACAGGTAAAATATCATAAAGGGGGGCAGATATTTTGGGGCAGTGAAAAAACATATGTTCCAGAGATCCTTCCCCAAGACCACATTCACAAATCGAGTGATCACGAACGTGAATTTTTGCCAAAAATACCGGTGTACAAATGTGACCCAGCCTAAGTCTGCTAATGACGGAGGTGATAGACTTGGTGAAATTACGGTGAGTGAAAAACCACGGTTTGGTAGGAATTGTGGGCTGAAGTGAGCCGTAATGTTTACCTTTAATTTGGCGAGTTCTTTGCCAAGCCTTATCCCAAGCTTTAAACATTTCAGATCTGGCGGAGCACCGAACATCACGGGAAAAGCAACCATCATAAGAGTTCAAGCCAGTTCGAGTTGCATTTTTTGCGCAGGCATCAGCAGTCTCATTACCAGATATACCATTGTGACCCGGAATCCAAGCAATCTACAGTATTATTTAAACCTACACCCCCTGAAAAATACAAAATCTCAAGGTTATTTTCAAGAAAAAGTGAAATTCCTATCGAGCACGTGTTCCACCAAAAACACCTAACGACAGAATCTAAAACAGTTCATATTATTCATTGTATTTTTATTAAAAAACGAAGTAATACACTGTGGAGTCCCACTCTTCAGTCTATGACCTCCGGCTATTGTCCGCATAATTTCTTTCGAGCACACAAAGTAGTGTTGGGGCGATATGTTTTCTTCCATATTTATTTATCGATACTTTTTTTTATTCGACAAGGCATTTAAGGCAAGTATACCGTGCTTAATCATGAATGTTGGTGATAGCCACCTACAGGGAAAGAGAAAACTAGAGGAATATAAGATTGATTGTGTGAAGATGTTATTATGTATCCGATTTAGGAGTAAGTAATGAGATGTGTAAAGATGAATAAGAGGAAACGTATTGCAGACCCAAAATAAATATGAATAGGGTATGAAGACGACGAAATTTTACATACTATTGTAGTCATTTTACATCAAGTAGCGTACAATAACATTTTAAAAAATATTTTGTTTATTGATCTTTCATTATATATTTTCCACTTTATGTGCAATATGGAATATTATTTTAATATAAAAATTAATTAATTTACATTCGTGCAGTTTAGGATATTACGAGTATAACTCATACATAAATCTTCTGTTTATGTGTTTGTAATAGAACTCCTTTTAAACGGCTGGACCGATTTTGATAAAAAAATTTGTGTGTGTTCAACACTAGAACAAGTTTTTCTGCAGTCCACGTGCACGGAGTCGCGGACGTCGAATAGTTATCACTAAAAATTTAATAATATCGATATCATAAAAAAACTAGTTTGCTTAAAAGTCTGCAAGGACAACACTAGCGCCGACGTCAAGGCGAACGACGTGTTAATTAAAACTGCGTCGACTCCACAAAACTCTGTGAAATCTCAATTAGAAAAGGGAAAGAAATGCAATTAAAGTACAGGAGTATATACGAAAACTGTCTACATCTGGATACTTTTTATTGTTTCCGTTTTTAATGTAGAGCTTGTTTATAAGAGAAATACGAAATATCTTCCTACTAATAATGATGAAAATCGAGATGCAATTATCTATTCGTTATCGTATATCATTAAACTACTGCGTATAATAACATCATCCATCGATAATCAGCCCACATTTGCCTACTGCTGGGTACGTCCTATTATGTCATTAACTTTGACCCCATGCATCAAGTGCTGGCAATAGGAATAATGTTGTCCATCCATACGACTCTGAAGCCACTCAGTATCCGCTTTGGTATATCTGGTATATCTAATGTCTTGTCTTACCTCTGTGTAAAATGTTCTAATTGCACCCACTAATTGAATTTCACTAATATCTTCAAAACCAAGTGAGTACTAAAAAGCACCAATTTAATCTCCAAACTTTTTAGTCCCCCCAACGAAATTATCTTAGCAAAACTCAAACATTTAGTCCGTCAATGGAATAAACAAAATGATCTTGCAATAAAAAGGTCGAGTCCTGTCGCCGGACCAACTTCAAGTCGACGAATATTGAAGCACTTTCCGACCAGTAGTCCTTTGATGAATTGGAAACAAGTTTGTGATGGGGCACAAGTCACAAGAGAATACTCGTTTATAACCTTTAAGTATTGAATTGTATCAGGCGTCACTATTCGGAAGTTCAAATCTCTATTGAGGGATCGCCCGCCACCGGGCCCTATACCCTCCGCTGACCCTCGGATCTGCCTACTCATGATCACGAACACAAGACACTACAGTCGCAACGAGAAGCCAGATCCAAGCACCTAGCATGCAACCATAAATACATAGCTGCTAATCCGAAAACCAATGAAAATTTTAATCGACATATGTTTCGCCAACACCCGTGGCATCATCAGGATTTAAGTAACATAACGTATTCAATGATTTGACGGCTTTAAGTTACGTTGATACATACATCATCATCATCATCGGCCTATTACAGTCCACTGCTGGATGTAGGCCTCCTCCAGGGCACGCCACAAGCTATGGGCCACTGCTATGGGGGTATTTGCCCATAGTCACCATGCCGGGCAGGCGGGTTGGTGACCGCAGTTTACATTTTGGATACATATAGTGGCTTTAAATTTATTTTATACATACATATATATCCGGTAGTGCTTTCAAAATGGGGTAGCTAGAAACGCTTGAACACGAAGGTCTACATACACTTTTTAATGGGGCAAGATATAATAAACAATCTAAGTTTTTGCTTATTCTACATCTACAGTTGGTTTAATTTCTAAAAAGTTGTGTGTACATACATATGTACCTAGATAATTTATTAATCCAGGATAAAAGGCACTCCAATTTTAGTTATCTATATAGATACATAGAGGTATACCTAGATGTTAGATCATCATATTCATGGGCCATTTAATCCGCCTGTCACTCGCAACTCTTACCACATAATCATAATACAACGACGTTCTGTTAGAAAGTTTTCAAGTGGGCCCTAGTAAGGTTCCCTTTGAATGTATAAATTAAGAAGGAAACATTTTAACAACTCCTCAAGAATTCTACTGATTGTTTCTAAGTGATTACGAACAGTAGTTTGTATGAGTACGCTGGACTTTATAGGTACGGTTCCGTAGACTATACGTACGTCTATACGTATGTATAGACAAGGCTGCATTCCCGAAATGGGGGTAACCAGAGCTGTACTATCTTAAAAGAGATTTAACAGCCACGCTTATTATTGAATACGATAGATGTAAATGATCAGTGATAAATTGCTACGAGTAGCTTATGCCTGGAAGAGAATTCCTGAGTTCATTAGTCGACTCTTACGACATATACAGAAGGAGCGGCACCTGATGTATTCTAATGAAGCCCCGCATCAGCACAGGACGGTAACCAAATGGCAAAAACAGAATCCCTATACATCCAAAAGGATCTTTGATCATGCCTGTCTGTCACAGCCACTTTATCGGAACTAAAATAACCCTTGATATTCGAGTCCGACTCGCACATTGCCATTTTTTTAACATTTATGTCCACGTGAGTATAATTTTGGATGGAGAATTTTGTTACAAAACTCTTTGCATATTATTTTTAAGATTTTTATTTAAAAGCTTACAGTTTATAGCTACACAAATTCTGTGCAATATCCGATATCATGTTGAATGTTTATCTTCTTAAAAATATCACTAAAAAAATATCAAATAGAAAAATCTAGTACAATTTTTACATCCCATTTAGTTATACCTAGGTAATAAAAACAGTTATAACATGCAAAATTTAATACCTACCATATAAGGACAAGGTGATACAATAATAACTAAGCTATAAATAGAATAGCATGATCTGGGTAGGGTACAGACTGTATATATCTGTACCGTATAGATAGACTAGATATGTAAGTGAATTTTAAGTTGGTATTAAGTAAAATTAGTGCCAAGTGAAACCTCACAGGTTTAATGGCACTATTAAATCATTTATGTGCCTTTTTTATAGGAATAAAATAAATAAAAATAAATTATTTACTTGCTTGGCTTGCTGGAATAGATCTCTCGTAGAGATAAGCTTGCCATTGTACATGCATCTCTTATTTTATGTTGTATGCCATATTTCTTTTTGTGTATGTGCTATAAAGAATAAGAATAAGAAAACAATTTAAAATTGAAGTCCTTTTGGCGTCATACTGTCTAGCATTCAGTTTCGATACATAATTACACGCCTCTTTCGATTTAACTACTTCCATGATTATTCTTCATGCACGCCCATCTTGACCTGACCATTCTCTAGCTAGAGTATCTCCAAATTACCATAGTCAGTAAAAGTCAGGCGAGGTCTTTCCTTCCAACCCTTCCATCCCTTCCATCCACTCTTCCATTGTACACTGTCTTTGTCAGTCTACTTTCATTCATCCTTTCCACACGCCCGAACTACCTCAACATACTCTTCCCAATCTTCTTCAATTATTACTATTTGTACCTAATTCCCACTAAAGATTAATTCATTCAAAAAAACCTGAGTAAAACCGAAGCGAGTAGTTAACAACATTTAATTAAATGAAAATATCGGGATGTGACGAGACGTGTGTGTATTTTTTGATCCCACCCTTAAAAATAAATAGCCAATCCAATCAATTTCTGATATTCAATTAGAACACGAGTATATTTTATGTTAGTCGTAGATTGAGTTGCTTTTATTTGTATTTCAGCGGTTTGGCATACCTAACCTATATTATAAAACAGTACGCAGTGTTGAAGAGATGAAGCTTACATTATATTATTTTACCTATACATATAATAATTCTTCTATGCTGCTCTGGGAGTGAAAAAAAAAACGTATAATATTACTATTTGCTTCTCTTCCCGGGCATACTTTACAAGTCAGTAGAGGGACAAGAGGGTTTTGGTGTTTTGTAGGCGATGGGCTGACCACCTGTCACTACTAACCGAACTTGTAGATCTCACTAAACTATACCCTCAAAATTGGTCAGAAGTGGCACCATGTGGTCATATAAATAATGTACGTATGTACATATAAGTAATCCTATTACCCTCTATTTAGACAGAAGTTAGTAAGTATTCAATATCATTTTATAGTCCACGCGGCGCGGCGTAAGCTCAGCTGTGCATTTGCCTGAATATATTCGTACATTATGTACTTTGTTACGTACTTTCACAGAAATACAAAGATGAGCTTACGTCGCGCGCTCTATGTAGTATTTTCATTAAAATCTATTATTGTCTCTATAAAAATGTTAATAATTGAATATCAGAAAGGTCCGGCCACAAAATGAAAATGGATTCTTCCTATTGATATTTCGCAGACATTTTAGAAACTTTGGATTATTTTGTAAATTTAACTTTAGATATCCCGCCGCCACATTTAGCAGTTATTGAAAATAACAGTGGCTCAAAATAACAGTGGCTCAAAATGCCTACAACACCCACTCTAGTAATCTCCAACCTAATATAATTACGTCAAGTTTCTAAACTTTCGAAGGGTTTCCGAAGAAAATTAATATGACTGTCCTATTTACAGTGTTCCGTGGTTTAAGGGACTTCTGAAAGTTTCATAATTTATAAGTGATGGCCACGTTTACAGATTTTAGAAAATATTATTGTAGACTTTATCTGCTTAAATCAAAAAAAGCAAGACAGCATGTATCTTGATACTTAATTCAACTTTAATCTAGGTTATTAGCTTTGGTAAGATTTTTTATATTGTTAAGGTACCTAGGTACTATTAGATAGATATTTCTTTTTTTAATGTAAAAGCATCATTATTATAATTCAAAGACAGCTTCAAGTTTTTGTTAAATTCATGTGAATGCAAATTGATTTTTATTCATAAAGACAGTATGATTATCTAGATATTACGTTAGTATTGATTCTCAGAAACAAATTACTTTTCGTCGAATTTTACTTATTCTCTCTCCCTTATTTCGAAGAAAACGCACTTAAGTATTCCAATACATTTTTTTTTGTTCCAGTGATTGCTTGTAATTTTCCATGACTCATAAATAACTTTCTCTATAGTTTCAGATAACGTAACTTGGACTTTTTGACAGGTAATGTAGGGGTTGTGAGTCAAAACAAGTGCTAGTTGAGTTATCTGAAGCTTAACAGCAATTTGTTGAACTAACCCTGTACCTGTAAAGCTGATCTTCCACTGGCCAACTAACCTAAGTTAGTTCACATTAGCTGAGCCAGTTTTTCATACATGTGCGTCCACCGCAAACCATATATAGGTAGGTACATATGAAATTTTCACTAGACGACATGGCTACGACACGACAACGATACGACTACAGTTTTTTTGGAAGCAAAAATTAATTAAACAGTACTCGTATGTCTCGTTTTTCCACTACACACGACCATGACACGGCCCTCCTAACTCTCACGATGTCGTGGTCCTATCGTCTTGTGGACGCCCTTTGGCGGTGGACGATCAGCTTCTATCTCAAACGCTGCGGATAGCAACAGTACGAGTAGATACTCATGTTTACCTATCAAATCTAGCACCGCAGTGAAGTCTGAAAATGTTTTCCCAGAGAAATGGCATTCGAGCTTGAAGAATTTCTAGAAATCTCTCCAATAAATCAGCAGAGAGATTCCATCAATCATCTTGGAAAGATCTCCAAAGATCGACAACCACTCAAATGTAGATGGGACGTCTGTAACAAGGAGGTGTTTGAATAAATTACTGCTTGTAAAAGAACTTGTAAAATATGTTTGCATTTTGACTGTTATTTTTGATTTATCAAAAGGTTTTCTTTCTTGTTTGATTTATTCGCAGCAATTTTTTATTACACTTGATGTATGGTTATTTTTATGTTGTGAATCTTATCTCTTGTTTATATCACTTGCTTTGGTCCTTTATAGTATACATTTTTTTTTCTTATATTTTATCGTATATTCAAAATTTACATTATGTTTTTTAGTTTCAAACCCTCAAAACCTCGTGCTTACTTTTAAGTTATTTAACTATTATTTGACATTTATAAATGTAAGTGTATAACATATAAGTATGTATATTTGTCTTATAATGTAATTGCCCGCATGTACGTTTACATTTAATTATATTATTAAAATCCATGTTTGTAGAGTGTTATCTAAATTATTTTTAAAGTTTCATCAATTTTTTTACTATAAATAACTAGCCTATTGATTTGCTATTTTCACTATAGGTATGCATGTTATTTTATGCACACTACTTTATACCTATATATATATAAGCGATAATTAACATAAAAAACTGTCTTATTATACGTTATAAAAGTTTATTTGAAACTTTACGAAGGTTTTATTTTTTTAGAGAAAAGCTCGCCTTTGTACTATTTCTGGTTCAACATTCTGTCTATAATGAATATTATGTGTACAAAAAAGAATAAGAATAAGTTAGATAAATTATAGCTAGATAGATATACTACCGGCGCAAAGCACTTGGGAGTACCAGCAATTCATAAAACAACAGCAAACACTTGAAACAAATCTCAAGAAGATCCGCGTATATTTCACACGCAAACATCCCAAGAAAACGTGTCACATCATCCATTCCATTCCTGATGAAATATGCCTTCGAGGGTCTCGGTATACTTTGAAATTGTCGTAAAAAATAATATATTGTTATTACGCTATATAAATTCGATTACGGTTCGGACGTTATCGAGCTTTCGACACGTCTCGATTCGGTTTCATGGTGGTGGTAATAGGGTACCATGAATAAGCCTGGGTTCGAAGTCAGGTGGACTAATTTTATTTTAGCGGAAAACTTTTCCGTTTTAGTTTTGAAAAAGGTGATGTTATTAAAGGTCTTAACTCTCTCGAAAAAAACGTCGTTCCATAATGGCTTATAGGCTGTTATTTTAAAACTAAGTCTTTATTTGACAAGATGTCCATTGAACACTATATAAAACTATAAAACTAAGATTTAATATTATAAGCTCTTACTTAGTTTCACATGTCCCGTTATCTGTAACCAAATCTTGCAACTTAAATTTTTATCCACTTCCCGGTTTCCGATTGAGCAGAACTTTTGTACGCATGTATCAATCGGATGATAATGCAATATTATTATGACATAGAGCTGATCTGATGATGGAGCTGGAAGGTGGCCATAGGAACTCCGTAATTAAACGACGCAACCACATTGAGTTTGGGCTCGTTTGATTCTATAGTTCATTTTATTACCAAATAAAAAAAGCTTGTGTTTAAAAAAGCTTTTTAAAATGAAGCTTTTTTATAGTATAATGTATAGAATATCTGTCAAACAAAACTTTAGATTAAACAATGTTATGTAATAACACGGCTTATGTACTACCTACATAACGTAATTTCTAATATGTACAAAAATAATTTGAAAGTGACCTAATTATTCAGTATTTTTCTATGACTATCAATGCTGGCTACTAATCAGATAGGTTGGTACTAATGCGACAAAGTCTACGAATCCAGTTTATCCGCCCGATTGAACTCGATCCGGCCGATTGAATAGAGATATCCGTGACATCTAGGTAATCTAATTGTAGACGAGTCGATAGCGCTCGTCGTCGGTACTAGCCCCCTATTCTGTTACAAGTCCCTGGCTGAAACGCAGCGGAAACGAAATCGATGTAGATACGCGATGAATTAATGGAAACGGAATCGATGTAGCAAGTCGTGGTGCAATCTAAAATTAATTTTACATATTAGTTATTAGGTAAATTTTATTATGCAGATACGCGAGCAATAGACCATGATGTGTATGAAATGTATCTAATTCCTTCACCGTAAAGCTAACATAACTACCGTTGATGAAACGTAGATGATACGGAACCGTTTTAGAAAGGTCTACACTTTAACAGAATTGAGGGGCAGTTCAAGTTCAGGTATACATAATATTTATTATACATATTCCCCAGATTGATTTATGGATGAAATGGTGCTGAATTTTATGATTAATTAGTGCATTTCTAATATTTATATACTGTTATGTTAAGCTTATGTGTTATCTACTGAGGGTTTATTTTTCTGAACATAGTTGATTATTCTCCATACAGCTGATGTGAAGTCTCAGATAAGTGAGGGTATGTTAAGCTAAAAAGCTATACAGTAAATCAGGAGTTGACTACATTATAGACAGAACGTCTATTTCTTACAAAACTTAATTCATGAGACTAACGAAAGTCAGGCATAGGTTAAATATAATTTTCAAAATGAGTGTATCCGGAACATTCGGTTTAGTTGACTGTTAGAAATTAGGCTCGCACGTACAACACGCTGCTCGATGAGTATATATGGGATATTGTATATAGGTATACGATTGAAATTACTTATAATATAGTCCCATCGTATTAAAAAAGCGGCGAGCTAGCTGAAGTATCAAAACGGTACAGCAGGTATACTTTAAGTTATGTTCAGGAGTTGTACTAGCTAAAGTTGAGAAATTTTCTTTATAACAATTGTTTCAGAGACACGTTCCAACGAATGGTTACATGCTCCTACCTGCGTGCACTTGGATTTCAACTTACAAATTGCTTACGATTAATACACTCCACATGGGGTCTAAATTACTTTCTATGTCATCTCAACCTCTACTTACTACGCTAGAATCGGGTAGAACAGGTTTAAGAGAAAATTATATATATATATATAAATAAAAAAAAGTACCATTAAAAGTAAACCTAAAGGATAGCTTACTTTAGATATCAGCCTGTAGGATTAGGCCCTTAAACAACTCAAAAACAACAAAGCGCCGGGGCGATGGAATTACAACAGAGCTTCTAAGAGCGGGTGGACTCCGGTAGAGTCCTCCAAAGCTCTTCAATTCCGTCCTATCGAAGGGGTAACGCCGGAAGCATGGAACAGAGTGTGGTGGTGCTGTTCTTTAAAAAAGGCGATAAGCCTTGCTGAAGAACTTAGACCCATCTCGCTTCTGAGCCATGTCTAGTTGTTTTCAAGGGTAATCACGAATCGTCTTGCTCGCAGGTTTGAGATAGCCTCCCGAAAAGCTGGTTTCCGAAAAGGGTTGTACGATATCTCTTACAGAAAGACGGTTGATTATATTTTATTTTTTCCAATTTTCAAGTAGTAGCGTGGTGCCGGCAGAGTAGAATTCGTACCACCCCATGTCTGCCCGTGGGTATCGTACGAGGCGATTAAGGGTTCCCGGGAGGCGGGCAGCAGCGCCTCCCGTGTTGACAACATAGTCCAAAATACAAACTGCGGTCACCAACCCGTCTGCCCAGCGTGGTGACTATGGGCAAATACCCCTCATGGCAGTCTTGTGGCGTGCCCTGGGTGAGGCCTACGTCCAGCAGTGGACTGCAATAGGCTGTTGATGATGATGATGATAAGCAACTAGCATATGTATAATTATTATTATATATAGGTATTTAAAGAAACTTTATACAATGTGTATGTATGAGAAAATTTATAAATAAATTAGCGGACCTGATAGCCGTTGTCCTGTCCCACGTCTTAAAACTCTCTGAAATTAGCTGTAACAATCTAGACCGTTATAAAAACATTATATGGTTGACCGAATTGTGAATCTATACCATTCTCGAACTATTTAAACAAACACTAAAAATTCATCAAAATCTGTCCAGGCATTTAGAAGGAGGTCAATTACAAACGTTTGACGAAAAATTGACGGCCGATTGGTGTAGTTGGTAGTGGCCCTGCCTGCGACGCCATAGGTCCTGGGTTCGAATCCCGGTAGGTGCAAACATTGATGTAAATTTTTTTGAAAAAAAAAAAATGAATATCTATGTTCGGGTGAATTTATTTCCGAGTCATGGTTGTTTATATACAGATTATCTATGTATTTATATACCGTTGCTTAGTACCCACGACACAAGACCTTAGGGATCTTAGTGTGGGACTAGGTCAATGTGTTGTGAAGTGTGTGAATATTTATTTATTTATTTATAAAAAAAAATAAAAAAAAAAACAGACGAACAGATGATATAGTCGTGAATATATAGGCACAGTCACGTTTAGAAATACAAATGTATGTACAGGGTGTAACAAAAAGGGTATGTTAAGCGAAAAGCTATGTAAAAAGCCCACTATAGAGAACCTACCCACAAAATTTGAGATCCGAAATCGAATTTTTAAATATCTCAGGAATTTTCATACAATCTTGAAAAATAAAAATGTGATTTCGAGTTTCAAATTTCGGAAATAGGTTCTCTATAGTGGGCTATTTCTACAGCTTTTCGCTTAACATACCCTTTCTGTTACACCCTGTATAAATAGAAAATACGAGTATACTCGTAGCCTATAATCAAATTACCAATTGGGTACCGATCGCTCCACAGAGAGTTTCAATTCATATTCACAAACCTAATAATAAAATAACATAGAACGGTACAAACTAACTATTATCGTCCAAACTGGGATTCCCCAACGGTTTCATAAAAATAAAATAACACACAAACCTGAGGCCCTCTCCAATTTTATTTCAATAGACCGATATTGGAATTACGTAGCCAGAAAAATTACTTTTTAAAAATTCAGTCTAGAATAAAGATCTTCAAAATTGAAATTGTCAATCAAATGAAATCGAATGAAATTGGAGAGTAAGTACCTACCACCATTCAAAGTTATAATAAAATTGAACCTGGGCTGAATGATCGTTTTTGACATGAGTTTGGACGTAGCTGTTAGGTACATAAGAGGCGAGCTTAACATTGAAAAGAAGAAAACAAAAACTGAAAAGATTATAATGGATCCCGACTGTTCAGTTGCTATGTTACGATCATTAGAAAATATTTTATATTCTTCAATATTATTAATTCCATAATAATATTATAGAATTCTAGACCACCGGACATCTAAGAGCTTGTTTTTTTTTCTGTTTAGTTTTTTAATATTTACATTATTTGGTTCTTTTTTAAGCAGTCGGGTTTTTGGATTTTTTAAATTATGTTTTTTTATTTTATACTTTTTTGTTATGAGTACCTAGCTACTAATAGGTACGGTTCAAGAAACATGCTCAACATACTCGGCAGCAAGCAGCAGGAAGTTTTCGTCTTGCTGCTGTCTAAAAACTTATATGTGAGAATGGTTGTTACGCAACTTTCAATCGATATAGATCCTAAACGGTTGGCCGAATCGAAAAATGTTGAGAAAAACCTAATAATGCATTTTAAATACCTATTCAACGATACCCCACTCGATATAGTTTGTCGACTTAATTTTTTTTCATTTTCACAAAATGGCGTCTAGTAGTCACCATATTGGATTTTCACTAACGTCATGTCTTTAGTGACACTCGCTGGACTAAGAGGAATCGATTGACATATGAATCATAAAAATCTGCCGAGGCGTTTGGTCTGTGTAGTGCTTCAAAGGAACATACAAACATACATATATAGGCTGTTAAACACAATACCACTCCTTTGCGTCGCGCAGTCGGGTAAAAATCAAATAACGTAACAATAAACACAAAGGAATTTGCTATAACAACATGATAGTTGTACAATTTTCGTAATAGATTCACTGTCGCCATTAGGTAATGAGCCGAGTCTCTCCGACACGTATAGCTTGTCACTTAACGTCCAAAAACTTTTCATTACTCTACCCCAAAGAGAAATTCCCTTTTTATAATACAATTATTCGCGCAATGTACTCGTCGAGTTTGGCAGTACTTGTGCCCACTCAGGCAAAACAACTTTACCGTAAATTGGCCATAAATTTGATTAGCTTTATACACGTGTTTTTTAATCTCGAAACTTTAAGGGTATGAGGGCTTTTGGGTATTAACTAAATCGCGCATACAACATAATAGACAAGGACCTTTTTAATATCTAAAACGTGAGTGCAAATTATACACCCACTTTTGCAAGGTATTATGCACTTTTGAAAGATCTACCATCGCTTTGGCATCCGCTTGTATAGTACCTAATTTTAAACTATATCTTTGACTGTAAAGTATACAAAGTTCAATTGGGTCGACTGCTGCAAGCACATGCATATAATATGCGCGACAGTGTTCCCAAAATGAGGTAGCCTGTAGGTATGCTGTAGAATTACCTTCGTATTCCTGCAGTGGGGCTAGAAATGTAAAAGATCAATGAGAAGTCGCTAGCTCATCGCCTGAGAAAACGACTACTGAGAGTTTCTAAAACTCAATTTGAAGTCGCCTTCATCACTCGCTTACATATTCCCGCTCGACTAACCCGCATTTGAAACTTTAATAACTTTGCTCTTTAACCTAAGTTTTTCTATTAGTGGCTGTTGTGGCATACGAAGTGTTACTAGATAGTGATTTTTAGGTAGGTAACTTCCTTTTAACACGATACTGGTCATTAGGTAAAAAAATCTTTTCGTCAAGATTCTGAAAAAATTGTGCTTTGTTTAGTTATTTCTCCGTTTTTATATTTTATTTTTAGTTTTTCTATTTTATTTCGTAGCTTCTTATGATCTACCTAATTTTGCATAAGTATGAAGATATATTCTATTCTTATTAAGGTATTCTTCTATGCTGCTCTAGGAGTGAAAAAAAAAAGTATAATACTACAGCTGCTTCTCTTTCCAGGCATACTGTATAAGTCAGTAGAAGGACAAGAGGGTCTTGGTGTTTTGTAGGCGATGGGCTAACCACCTGTCACTACTAACCGAACTTGTACATCTCAACTATACCCTCAAAATTGGTCAGAAGTGGCACCGTCCTATCGGCACTTGGTGCTCTGCCTACCCCGTAAGGGATAAAGGCGTGATTATATGTATGTATGTATAGGTATGTACGTATAAAGGTATATACGTAGATAAGTGAGTTTGTGATAAAAATATCATAGGTATTATCTTTTTTTTCAGCAAAGGCCATACCTACTTATTATTACGTTGTTAGTAATTTAGCAAGGCCTAACAGCTTTTTAATTTATCTTTATATTTGTTATGATATATTAAACATATTATATTTTAAATGGCACATTATTATAAAATGAGAATTTTTTAATGATTCCACAATATACCTGAGAATCACCAATCTCCAATTCGCCTATTTTTTTGAGATTAACAATCAAACGCAATCAGATTAGATCGTTGCTCTTCAATCTGAATACCAAATTCGAGTACCCTCAAAATAAGTTTTAATAAAAGATTTTTAATATCTAAAACTTGATAAAAAAAATCTCCAGATTATTCACAAGAATAAAATATTTTACATATTCATAAAGACAAATCTTCAAGTCAAAGTTTAAATAATTCAATTGATTCGACTAAAGCATTCGATTTTGTATTAATTCGAGTGCTTGGGTGAATAGTAAATATTATATCAACAAAGTCAATATAATGTAATACATTTAGATAGAGATAATCATTTTTTCTGGAGCTTTGATATATTTTCCGTGCGTGTCGTAACAGTCTTCTAAGGAAATAAGAAGTTTTATAGTATAAGTGATTTTATTTCACTCATATAATTCGAATATTATTTTATTAAGCTTCAGCTTAGATATTTATTTTCAGTAGTTATATTTTATTACATTTCCTAAATGTTCGGTCTTAATAATTTTTTTTTAAACTTTTATAAAGTAAATATTTATCTCCCAACTGTGACTTGAAACTAAAGTAAAAGTTTGAAAACTGAAGTAATGCGATACTTTTACCGACCCTTACTCGGTACGTACGTACTCGGGGGAATAGAGGGACGTTTCTACCCTTATTCGAGGAAAATTAAATAGGATCCAGTTTCCAATCGATCATATTTTACTACAGACCCATATTTAACTTACTTTTTGATACATACATACATACATGCGTACATAACCTCACGCCTATGTCCCATAGGGGTAAGCAGAGACTACAGATCTCCATTTAGTGCGTTCCAAACATGCCCTTTACTTTGGATGATAAACACGAATTAGCTTCATGCAATTGCTAATCTGGAGGTACGATACCCGGATAAAGCTATGATTCCCTCAAATTTTTTTAGGATATTTTCACATATTGGCAAGAACGGATTGGACGGATTATTACGGACGTCTATCTTTTTGCTTTGGTTCGGCTGCATAATACCGTTGTCCTAGGAAACCGTAGATTTTAGTCCGCCGTGCCTTTCCTAAACTTTTAAACGCGGAAGCCATAGAAATGTAAAAGCAAAGCATAGATAAACCCAGAGGACCTAACAAGTGACTCATCATCTCCTTGCACTTATACCAATATTTATAGGGTCAAGCTTAAATATAGATCTATGTATCAAATTATTAAAAGAGCTTTACAGTAATTTGTAATACTTACAAACTCCCGGAAAATTACCGGAACCCTCACAAAGTTTGAACTTAAAATTATTGCAACCCTTCAAAATGATTTCCTTTTCTCGCGCATTCGAGATATAAATAATCTTAAACGAATATAAACCCCTTATTTAGGGAACGATTAGAACTTCAGACTTTAGTGACCCCAATTTAGTAACATAAAAGATTATTGTGCAACTCTGGCTGAGATATCTGTGCAGACTGGATTGGCCTGGTTGGTATAGTGCGCGCGGCGTACGAGTAAGCTCAGCTTTTTCATTTGTTTGAGACTATAAATGTGAGTCTATATATACATGTGTCTACGCTTAGCTTTGCACTTGTATAACTGCACATAGATAGTAAAAGGTGTGCGTCGGCCTGGAGCGAGACACGTTCCTAATGCAAATCTGAGCTTTTGCCGCGCGGACTATAGTTAACCTGACCGTAGATTTTGAGTCTTATTCCTGATAGTCATTAAAAAAGTATAGCAAAGTGAAATTAATAAGTATACTATATGAGAAGAAAAGAGGAGCTAATAATAAGTATTTACATCATTGGGAGACCTTAAAAATTATTTCCATAAAATCTAAGTTTGTTTTAGCTTTTGAACTTTGAACAATTATATAAAAATACGAGTATTTTTAGTACTTGTTAAGTTCTGTTAAATTTTATTAAAAAAAATTCAGTCCTTTTTTCTCTCTAAATTACCATTACTTTACAACTCCGTCCACGCTGAATAAATACAGCTTCAAAAATTACGTTATTTCAACTTTATTTGGTGTTAACATTAGCTCTTATTGTGATGCGGGGCTTCACTAGAATACGTCAGTTGCATCTCCTCCGTGCTTGCCGTAAGATTCTACTCTAACTCTTAAAGAACTCTAGGGCTTTTTCTCAGATGATAAGTCAGCAATTTGTCATTGTACTTTAACCTCTGGTCTCCAACTTGAACCTACAGTTTGGTTACTCCAGTTTGGGATCGGATCCGTGTGTATAACTACTTATATAATTATTATATGTATAAGTTAGTTAACTGTATAGGTAATTCAGGTTTTGCTATGGCGAAACGGTCAATTGCTATGAGCATCAAAATTCCTCGCAACTCAACTTAATTTCGTTTCTAAACGCACACCCAATTCCGCCATCATCACTGTTTATTCTACCATTCTGTTATTCTTGCGTCCCTTCATAATTAGGCAATGTCCGATCCTCCATTTTAGGTGCTACGCCATTTATTGAGAGTTTAAACTCGACTGCATTGGCCCCAATTAACAGTTAAGAGGGCACGGTCGGCGGGGCGCGAAATTCTGTGCGCATCGCGCTGCCCTCTCGAGCTGTTAACTTTGCCAATATCTGGGCCTGATGTGTGGAGTGGACAGTAGTGTAAGGGATAGGATTAAGCGGTTACCTTTAAGGATTCTACCCACTAATCCATGACCGACCGTACCAAGGCCTCTGCTTGAATTCGGCGGGTAGCGGGGCGGGCGCAGCGGATTGGTGGGTAGCTCTAACCCGTTCTCGAAACCGTAGATGGGAACGTAGCGTTCATTTCACTAAAAATATTGTTTCGTATGTTCCGTCACCAGTCATGTTCATACAAAACGTTACATGACTGACACGTTTTTGTCATATTCCCTATCGGTTAATTTATGTAATAACACGGGTATCGAAGTATCCGGTACTTCGGAACGAGCCCGCGTCGCATATTTGCTACGGCTACTGATCAACTTAGGTACAAACGGTTGATATTCGGTCATTCATCAGGTTAGGTGGTTTAAAATCCTACAGTTTCAATAATTATTGAAACGCATATCGCATTACGTAAAATTAATCATTAATATTTCAACAAACAAACACAGGTGCACTGTGAAGCGTGCATGCAGAAAGCGAAGCCCATTTTTTTTTATTAAATTTAGTTTTGTGGAAAATGGTAACAAACATCTCGTCTTCACAATCACACTAACTTGCACGTTTATGGGTAAGTAATATTAGTTCTAGGATTCACTCTGAACACCCGAATTCATGATAACGTCATAAGGTTGCTTATAATAAGGTTTTCCTGGACATAAGCGTCCAACTTGGACGGTACAAAGCCCCGGCTCCAGTATTTATTAAGTGAGCTTAAAAAATACTCAACAACAATGGGATTGGAATTAATAGATCTTTTGATTGCGTTCAGCTTTTGTACAGCAGACCTCACCTCATAAGTAGCCTCGTTTCCTCCCTTTATACTTTTTGAAGTTTACTTATAGATTTTGATGAGGCTACATCGTTAGTTGGAACTCAATACAGTCTAATTAAAATGTTTGATAGATTTAAAATTTTCCCTTTAGTGAAGAAGTTGAAATGATTACCTTAAATTAGTTAATTTTCCCCTGATTTTCATGTTCCGGGAAAGTGAAATCATAATCTTCTTTTTGTGAAACAATCTTTAATTAAAGCAGCTCAGCTTATTTTATTAATTAATTCAAGAACAATTTTATTTTAAATAATGTTTATATCGCACCTTCGGTGCAACAACGGCACAATTGTGTTTTGCATTTTTTGGCAAATGTGCCCTTGTTCTAAAGTAGAATAACGACACAATTGCTTTTTGTATTTTTTGACAATTGTGCCGTTGTTGCACCGAAGGTGCGATTTATAAAATTATTAATATTAATTTTTATGTCCTGAAATATTTTTAACAACTTTTCTACCCGTGATTCTACATTAAAGTTAGTTGTATAATATGAAGGTAGAATAGTAAGTACATAGTCGATAGCGTAGTAAGTTATATCTTTTTACCAATTTAACTAAAAATATGTTATAACAGAAAAAATACTGCCCCAAATTAATATTGACCACTATCTTCTTCAGCTCTTAGTAGGAACACCTTAAAATCCATACAAATTATGTCAGCTACAGCCTCTCCTGATAATCTTCGGGCTAAGCATCCACCAGTAGCCTTAACGACTCGCATTATTGAAAATTGATAGTATAACGTGCTGAGGTATAAACGGATAAGTGCCAAAACGTTAAATCATCTCAAGACACTGACGAAATAAGTGTGATTATTCCAGAAAGATCTTGACCATGACAAAAAAGCTTGTGTTTCTCGTGCTTTGTGTACCATAGGGTTCCCTAGTTGTTTCCAAAAGTTGATGATTCGAACACGACGTATCGATAATTCAGGGGCTCTACCCTGAAGTGACGATAAACGAAGTATCGGCCGAATATCGAGGTGTTTCCTACTACGAGCTTCCTTCGATCGGGTCAGTCGCGCCGTTTTTTCATTCGGTCCGATCGAACTCTATTTGACAGGTATAAGGCTAGATAATAGAAAGATTATAATATTAGTCAATGTGAAATTATTCTCTATGGTTCCGAATGAGTTTTGGCTTCGATTCGGTCGGGCTTCGGTCGGACCGAAAGTTTCGAAAGCGGCATTTCAGAGTAGACCCCCTGTTGTGCGATGCTTTATTCCCTCGATGCTTTATTGGTACTATGTAACGTTTGTGCGAAAAATCCTGTTGCGAAAAACGCAACAGCGATAGCTTATTAGAACGATAATTTATTAGTTCGATAGTTATGTCGCTTCAAAATATTTTTAGTAACCTTATATCTTGATACAGGTGTTTTTTGTTTTTTTTTCTTTCACGTTTCCTGCATTTTCTAGAAACAAGCAGGGGACCCGCATGTGACTGTCACATTTAGAGAAAAATTAAAATTTGGTTAATTTACTGATATTCTATACGAAAGATTCCACTCCAAAATAGATTGCAACTCTCGGAACCCCTTAACAAAACTGGCCAAGTGCGAGTCGGACTCACGCGTGAAGTATTCCGTCTGTTCGCCCCCATAGAACATCCCTTTAAAATTTAAAGGGATGTTCTATGGGGGCGAACAGACGGAATACTTTAAAGTTTAATATTTATTTAAAGTTTAAATAATTATTTCATAATAGATACTCGTAGACGCACTGCGGAATCTTAGTATTAAGGTCCTAAGCTGTTGAACTTTGGGCTTTTTATGTAGCCGTCATGGTGTCCCAATGCTGGGAAAAGGCCTCCCCCATTGGACATGGAATGAATTGTGAGTGGAACCCCAAAAAGGCTAAATTCGACGTTCTAGAACAAACATTTTGTAAATGGAATAAATTCAAAATTGTAACCTGACAGGCTTAGGATTTGGAGCCTGTGGTGGTCGTGGCGGGCGTTTATTGGAAAAGTTTCGCCACAGAAAACCCATTGTATGTTAGCTAAGGCTGTTACTCAGAATATTCTTTGAGAAAACTTGTCACATTTATTAATGTTGCAACGATTTTAGATGCGTATTTCGTTTACTATCTGAGATATTTCTGCGTATTATTTACCAATTTAGAGAAAATCTCGACGTAAATTAATAAAATTTAGTTGTGAGTATCTATTGTGATTAGTATCAGGGGCATTACTATATATGATATATTCTAGTGAAGCCCGTAGCATCAGCAAAACTTTATACTAGGGTTTGTGCTATCGAGTTATACCACTGCATTTTCTAGTCTGTTTTGCGAGGCATTGACACGAATTTTCACGGCGCATTTCCTTCGAGATGCAAGCTGACACTAAGGTTCATACCATACGAGAGCAGCAATGTATACCTATATATCAAGTATACGTGTAAGGTATATAATTCAATACATTTCCTTGTACGTTTTGTAAATCGTTGGTAAGATATATCGATATGATACAAATTTTATAATCGCGAATGTAAGGGACTAACACGCACATTGCTATCTTGTGTTTTAGAGGCGATATGATTGACGTGAATGAAAATAAATCTGATATTAAATAAATGGTGCGATTCAGGATAAACTACATTTTACGTAATAGTTTGGCCAAACGTCATAGTTCATATTGATGCGGGGCTTCACTAAAATACATTAGCTGCATCTCCTTCCGTACATATCGTAATAGTTGATGAAGGTACGTCAACTATTACGTACCTTCGTCAACTATTAGTAGTAAGTGGTATTCTCCCTAGCAATGAGCTAGCAACTTATCACAAGTCTTTTATATTTGGTCCTGCTATGCTAAATTCCTCGTTCTAGACCTAGAAGATCACGAAGATCTTCTTAGCGATCTTGCTTTTCTGACCATATCTAAAACGACAGCTGTATGCGCTTTTTTTTTTATTCCATATACATTATATCTATAATCTAGTTATAATCGCTCTGTAGGTATGTATATGCATGTAAACGTCATAACTTAAAACTGAAAACTAAAATTTTCTCATTAAGGTCCTAAAACTAAACTGTTCATAAAATACGCGTAATTTTATGCAATAGTTTTAATACAGCTTTGGAACTAAACCGGGCCGAAATGACGTTTAATTTCAACAACATCCTCCTGAAAGTTTTAAAAGCCTGAGCAAAAACAGACTGACGCGTATACAATGCTGCCACCAACACGGATTTAATTATTTAGTTCTAACACATTTTAGCGTAAACTTAGATGCATTTTTAATTGATTGTAATGTCTTTAACAGAATCAGAAATGCACCTATTTTGCTATGGTATACCTACGAGTATATATTGCTTGGTCAGCAGAGTAGAATATCACCACATTATATCTGCCCTTTGGTAAGTAAGAGGCGATTAAGGGTTTCTGGAAGGGCAGCAGTGTTTGAAAACATAGTCCCGAATCACACTGGGGTCAAAAACCCGCCTGCCCAGCGTGGTGACTATACCCAGCAGTAACCTTATGACGTACCCTGGAGGAGGTTTTCGTCCAGCAGGGGCCTGCAATAAGCTGTGCACATGACACCTTTTTCCCATAGCGTTAGGCAGCGATCATGGACCTCTATTTGCAACTAGTACTATAAATAAATTCGAAATGTCTAAATTAATGCCTCACTAATCTTTTTAGTGAGTATTCATTTTTTTTTTTTTTTAGGTTTTGTCCATTTAGCTGTAACCGTTTATGTATATTCATTTAAACAGGCATATCGCAGCCATATTTAATGCGTTTTGTCGTAATCACATATTCAGGCTGTTTGGTGATATAATTACCTTTACTAGAATAGTTTAGTAGTAAGGTTTAGTAGAAGGAAATAATTAATGTAATTTAGAAAAGAGATGGTAAAATTCGTCATCCGATTAATTGACCCGGTGGCTTAGTGGTTATAGCGGCTGGCACGGTTTGCAGTGGTCGTGGGTTCGATTCCCACTCAGGTGAAGAATTTTTTCCATTTTCTTTATTAATAATTTTAGAAGGAAATAGTTTGTGAGTAGTACCTGTATACATAATAGTTTTCTGTGATGATGCGGAGCTTCAATAGAATACCAACATCAGCATCTGAGGAACTCGGCCATTTTATCAGGCGACCTTTCAACTTGTCATTCTTAGATTAATGATAGGTCTCCGCAGAGCGGAGCGAATCATTATTCTAAGTTGTCATTGATAATTAACACCAGAATCCGTACTATAAAGTCTCATCAAAAACATAAACGTGAAAATGAGAGCCAAGTTCCAACGACAAAAGGAGTGATATCTAAATGGGTGCCAAGTTCAATGGTCAATCCTGAAATTTATTTAAAAAAGAATTTAACCTTAAGTTTAAAACGTATGTCAACTAAATTATAATTATAACGTTTTATAACTAATTGTATCTGAGCTTAACTACTAATTATATACGAGTAACTTCGTTTTGTGCTAAAGCTCGCCCCCAGCCTCTACAATCTACCCACATGCATTTTACACGAAAATATTTATAACCACGTATTTCGATTCTGATGAATACTAGAAATTGAGCCATTGGAGAAATATAATAAATAAATAATCGGTCCTATTGACGCAAGCGGAAACGCTAAGCTAAGCATAAATTTTTAATCGACCTGGTACCGGAGTGTTTGGCCCGAATGGGGGAAAACCGTTTTGATAGTAATATAAAATGAAGAGAACTTATGTGCTTTTAAAAGCTCAAAATGTTGGAGGTAATATGAATCATTAAAATTTAAAATGGCCTAGTTTTACTTGTAGTTAATTTTGGTTGCGGCAACTTCGATATAAATAATTATAATACAGAAGTACATCTGTCTGTCTGTCTGTCTTTGTATTTCGTTCACATACTTAAAAATAAAAAGCTGCGTCTAAACTTAAACAATAAGTATTTAAATTGTATTGTAGTAACACCGTGGGTGTTGTTATTTTTATAAAGTATATTCTATTCTAACCAGCCCTGCTAGCATAATCACGCATCGTGAATATCGTATCGTGTTTCGCAGGTCATGCTACTAGAGCAGCACAAGTAGTATTCCCTGCGAAACACGATATGATAAACCAATTTATCGACATTTAGCCTGTCAAAATACAATCAATATAGCCGCCATATTGAATTTTGTATGGAGACGATACGATATCCACAATGCGTTGTCATGCTAGGGGGTTGGTATATCTAGTCTAACCTTTATTGCATGTAAAATCACTGTGATAAACTTCAATGCAAACCTATGTTACTTTACTAGGGGCATGTCAGGTAAGTTGGTGCCACCGTAATTCCTGCCACCTGATTGGTCGAACTTGGCTGCAAACTTGCAAACTACCCTGTGAAGGTAATCTCTAAGTTTGAACATTGCTTCATACATAGATTCACTGAAACTCACCTTTAGAATTTGTCACTGTAAACAGAAGGGCTAGTCTTATTTATATATTTATATATTTTTTGAATACTTAGTAGAGGGTAGTTAATTCTGTGTAAGTAATGTGTTGGATTTTAGAGGTTCATAATAATTAGTGGTTTACTAATTTACTAATTTCTATAATCCTGAGGATGCCACGGTTGTTGGCGAAACATATGTAGATTATTTATCTAGTTTTTGATTTCGGAATGGTGCAATGTATCGTCTTGCATGCTAGGTGCTCGGGTCTGGTTTCTCATGGCGATTGTAGTTAGTGCAAGTGCCTGTTGTCGCAATTATGAGTTATCAGATCCGAGGGTCAGTGGAGGGTGTAGGGCCCGGTGGTGGGCGCACCCATAGTGAATGTTTGAACTTCCGAATTGTAACGCCTAATACAATTTCATTTATAGAAGGGCTAGCATTTAATTGTATCAGGCGTCACTATTCGGAAGTTCAAATTTTCATCGAGGGCTCGCCCACCACCGGGCCCTACACCCACCGCTGACCCTCGGATCTACCGACCCATAGTCACAAACACAAGACACTACAGTTGCATAGAGAAGCCAGATCCAAGCACCTAGCATGCAACCACAAGTACATAGCTGCTAATCCGAAAACAAAATTAAAAAATATTAATCGACATACCGTGGCATCGAGATTGGCGCTTAGCAACACATTTAGCGATTCATTTTCATATTATAGAAGATGTACACCTACTTATAGATATGTATACGTACAGAACTGCAGGATCACGATTGAGATGTTAAACCTACATTTATTACAGCGGGGTCAGTCATAAAAGATATAAGAAAAGTTTGCAAGCTCGCCTAAGAGAACGTTCCCGATTCCATAGTCGACATGTACAAAAGAAGAGTTATCACTAACAAATTTCTTTACGTCTGTCCAGCTGTAGCCATTGCAAATGTGCCCACGGCATTAGTTCCGAATTATAATGAACTTTCGATCGCAGCCGGTTTTGTGTGGATTTTCATATAGTTCTCGAACTAGAATTTATAAGGAGTTGGAAAGCGGTTATAGTTCTTGCGAACTGTTCGCAGTTTGAAGCAAAATTTCGCTGTTCTTGTAAATAGGAGTTGTAACTTTTGTTAGATAGCCTAAAGTTAGGTCCGGTTCTGGGAACTAGGTTTTGTTAAGACGAGGAAAAGTGTCCGATTGATACGATTTTCTTGCAATTGGTTAGATCTAGTACCGTTTGCAGGTGTTAGATTTTCAAAATACCTACTTGGGTTTTGGAAATACATTTTCTAAATCCAAAGTGTATGTCTCTTTTTTTGTTGATATTTTTTGGGTTTATATTTTGTTCAGAAATAATAAGCAAATAAAGTTAAACATAACAATATGCAATAGATTGCTCGTCAAGTACCGTAACTAATCACGCGTCGTCCGATCCCTCAGTAGTGGGAGAGCAATGTGATTCGCCTCCTGTCTCGGTCAGCAATTAATTGTGGAGCATGGACAGCGCATTTGCATTTGGTTTGGGGTTGCTATACTAGTATTTGTTCACGGATTTACTTCATATTTTTATGCTACAGGTCATAAAAATGTTTTGATGTCATATAATATTATATATATTAATAAGAAAAAAAAAACAACCGAGTGAGATAGTAATAATACTTCTACGCGATACAATTAATTTAAGACTTTTATAAGAAAAAAAATATAGTAAATTATCCATCAACGCATACAAAATAGTGAAATTTCTTACACGACACAATATGTAAATCTAGACAAATTCCATTTAAAACTGTATAGTGTTAAAGGGGTATATAAATATAGGCCATAGTGTACTCGTATGTTCTGATTTAAGGCTCGAGCACCTACGTCTACGCATACGCATCCGGTCTGCCCATGCCTATACAGTTTCATACATTACAACTCAGAGGTACGTGTACGTCTACGCTTACGTGCACGCATAGCTATATTGTTATACTACTTTTATGTTAACCTTACTTATTTTATAAATTCGAAAGTAACTCTGTCTGGTTGTCTGTCTGTCTCGCTCACTCCAAAAGTACGAACCCGATTGAAATGAAATTTGAGATTGAGGTACAAAGGTAGTCTAGAGCCTGGGCAAGGGCAAAAACAACTTTTTGTCCCGGAAAAATATTTCGACAATTTGTTTTTTTCTGCAGTCCACGTGGATGGAGTCGCAAGCGTTCACTAGTTTTTATATAAATGGTTTTATATGGATAGGCTAAAGTGGTTTATAATTTATTATTATTATTATTTTTTTTTTTTTATGGTTTATCCTTTTATTTATTTGCGGGAAGCCAAAGCTGAAACGTCAATTTATATTACAAATTCAATTCGCAACACAAAATAGCACCAACTTCAATAAACGGCAAAACAAAATTTAACAACGCAACAAAAACAATTCAGTTTCTTTTACTTTGTTTGAGACAGTAAACTCCGCAGTCTAGTAATTTAGCAAATATGTACAAAATCTTAGTTTACACCAGGGGCGGACTTGGACTTAGTAACAAAGTAAATAAGACCTCGCACTGGAGTCCGACTCTGTTTACTTCCAACCTTGTATGTATTATGTCAAAAGTGTTAATAATAATTAAATATACAGGATGTAACAGAAAGGGTATGTTAAGCGAAAAGCTATACAAATGGCCCACTATAAAGAACCTATTTCCAAAATATGAGACTCGAAATCACATGTTTGTTTTTCAAGATTGTATGAACATTCCTGAGTTATGTAGGAATTCTCCATGCTATCTGGAAAAATAAACATGTGATTTCGAGTCTGAAATTTTGTGGATTGGTTCCTTTTAGTGGGCTATTTACATAGCTTTTCGCTTAACATATCCCTTTTGTTACACCCTGTATATTCAGTCTAAAGAGGTACTTAAACTTGTTCAACGAAATATAACCGTGTGCATACACATACATGGATGTGTTCTGGAAATTGATTAGTCTATACACACATATACAGGATGATTTTTGGTCGTCAACGTTCCCGAAAACTACGGAATCTCCTCATCATCACGATCATATTTCTCCATGGAAGTATACCTGGGAAGTGTGCCAAAAAAAATGCTGCGATTTTTTTTTTTTTTTTTAAATTTTGAATTCCTTGATCGTGCGAAATTTATAGTGTCTAGTGTTTATGTTAGTTTTTTTATAGACAGATATTAATTATTTTTCGTGAAAAAATCCTGCTACGCGCGTCTATGTGCATTTATGGAGAAAAACGCAGTCTATTTACTCAACTTTGGACCCTAATATTTTGGAAACCAGACACTTCCCAGGTATGCTTCCATGGAGAAAAATGATCGTGATGATGAGGAGATTCCGTAGTTTTCGGGAACGTTGACGACCAAAAATCATTACTATGTTTATCATGGCCGGGACAGATGTAAGTGATCAGTGACAAATGAATTTAGTGAGAGCGAAATGTCTCACTTTTAACGTCAAAATTACAGAGCTAAGTAATAACTAGACAAGGCAACAAACCACTTCTATCAGCCCTGATTTATTCAGTCCTGCCTCGAGAACGAGTGTATATTCTAATTCTTGAGTCTATTTTTTACATGCAAATTACATACATTTAGTTTGTCTAGTTATTAATAGCTCTGTGAATTTGACGTTTAAGAGTAAGACATCTCGCTCTCACCAAATTCATCATACGGATGCAGAGTTCCTTGGTCAGCTCTCACGATATGTATGGAAGGAGATGCAGCTGATGTATTCTAGTGAAACCTCACATCAGCGAACTTAAACTTAAAAGTATATGATATGATATGATATGATATGATGGATCTATTTTTTTTTTTATATTCACACACTACACAACACATTAACCTAGTCCCACACTAAGATCCCTAAGGTCTTGTGTCGTGAGTACTAAGTAACGGTATATAAATACATAGATAAGTATAGAAACATCCATGACTCGGAAACAAACATCAATATTCATCATATCAATGTTTGCACCTACCGGGATTCGAACCCAGGACCTATGGCGTCGTAGGCAGGGTCACTACCTACTAGACCAATCGGCCGTGAAAAAGTGAGTGAATAACTATTATTACTATTAACTTCATCATTAAATTGTAGTTAACAATATTTACACAGCACATCATTAATATTCGTCGTTCACCATGTAACCGCATTTTTAATTAATTTGAATATTATTCTGTGAAATTGAACATTAATATTCAATGATAAAATATTTAAATTTAAACACATAACCAGAGGGTTTACTTTATGAATGTATCGCTGAATACTTTTATGGGCAAGTACTTAATTATAATGTACTGTGCACATCGATGACTTTTGCGTAAATTATCGAAACTTTTGTTCAGCTTATTTATGTTATTATTACTTATATATATATTTATATAGCTTTGCCCAACAGTGGGACACGGTTTACACTATTTATATTATAGCTAGTTGAGGGGGCAATTCTCGAAGAATCTCAAGTTGGAACGAAGCAAGAACGAACGAAGCAATAATTACTTTATCGGTGACGTAATTAGACACATTAATTGAGCGCGAGACAGATATTTGTTTTTATTATGTCATACTCGCGACCGATGCATGATAAAATATACCTTATTACTCAAGAGGTAAGTACCTATATAGGTATATTGCTTCGCACCGCGTTTCCTTAACGGTTCGTTAGTCGTTGCCTTTCGACTCAAACATTTTCAAGTATTGCCCCCCTGACAGACTATCCTGTGTTAACTTTATGTCAATACAGGGTGTTTTTTTGTGGCCACCTTTAACGAAGGGTACGTATTCTATACATAAGATAAAGTAAGTTAATGCCAAAAAAAATGCTGGGAAAAAAAAAATTTTTTTTTGAATTTTTCTTTTAAATTCCTTGATCGTGCGAAATTTATAGTGTTTAGTGTTAATGTTAGTTTTTTCATAGACAGATATTAATTATTTTTCGTGAAAAAATCCTGCTACGCGCGTCTATGTGCATTTATGCAGAAAAACGCAGTCTATTTACTCAACTTTGGACCCTAATATTTTGGAAACCAGACACTTCCCAGGTATGCTTCCATGGAGAAAAATGATCGTGATGATGAGGAGATTCCGTAGTTTTCGGGAACGTTGACGACCAAAAATCACCCTGTATATGATTTAAAAAATGTAGCGTTCAGATAATTTGAACCCTTATGGAGAGTCACGATCAGAAAAATACAGCATTTAGGTACATTACAAAATAATTTGATAAGCCCATTTAGCGAGTCGCTGGTGCGTCTGATGCGCGGAAAGTAAACGCTGCATTTTCTGCAAGTAAAAACACTGTCGTACAACTTAACATAAATGTTACTTGTCCAGCATTCCGGTATTTATAACAATTATTAATAAATAAATGAAAAAAAAATCACCCGAATGAGATTCCGGTATTTGCCTGGCTGTCACTGACATTTTGTACACCTCCATATTTTTAATATCAAGAGGCTGCCAGACATGGCAAGAAAAGACAAATTCCTATTCGCTATATTTTAAAACCCATTGAAAGGAATATAAACATAAATAAAATAAACGCATAAACAAGGTAAACTTATTCGCATCGTTTCCCCAATTTACGATTCCATTTGTCTCTCTATGCAGAAACTTGACTACACCTAAATTAATGTGTTGCATTTAAACTTTTGGATTTATGCGTTATATGAATTGTTCGTCCCAGTGTAATTGGTGTGATAAACAAGGTTTCGGTTGCATAAATGGTATTATAATATTAATGGTCCACTTAATACCAGATTTGTTATATTATAGTAGCCATAAACAGCTGAGCTTTACCAAATATTTGTTTTTCAATTCTTAAAACATATTTATAATATAAAATATTGTCATCATCAGCCTATTACAGTCCACTGCTGGACGTAGGCCTCCCCGAGGACAAGACTGCCATAGGGTGTATTTGCCCATATTCACTACGCTGGGCAGGCGGGTTGGTGACCGCAGTTTGTAATAAAATATTATAAAATTGTTAAATAAAGAAATGGAAAAAATTCTTCACCCGAGTGGAAATCGAACCCACGACCTCTGCATTCCGTGCTAGTGCTCTTATATTATAAATATTATAAAACAAAGTCGCATACCGCTGTCTGTCTTAACCTATATATACAGGTCTACGCAACAAATATCAATGCGGTTTTTAAATATATACAATAATTCACAGAGAAGATTTGTTATAACAATGCAAACATGAAATTCCCCTTTACGCGTTTATAATATTTTCAACCATTCTTTAGCCGAAATTAGCCAAAATGCGTAACTCTAAATTTTGTTGCATCCGGCAATCAGCACACATGCCTTTTCGCTTTTTTAAATATAATGGATAGGACATTTTACGTCGTCTCTAACAAGCCTGTCTTAAAATATGATTTAAGATTAATTTTAAGGTTTATAGTTTGTTGGTATTTGTTTCCTAAGTAACCAGGTTAGCTGGTGTAGAATGTTAAATTTAATTCATTCATTCGCACAAAACACGAGTACAATTTTAAGTTATAAAATTATTAATAAAGAAAATGGAAAATTTTTTAATTATTAGTAGTCCTATGTCCAACAGTGGACATCTCAGGGCTGTAAATGAGTAGTAGTAGGTTAGTAGGTCCTTACGTATTTTGCTAAAAGTCGGCATGTAAATATAGTTAGTTATAATGTGTTAACTTACTCCTAAGACTATAAAAAATCATTAAAAATACTTTAATAACAAGCAGCCTAAAGTTATTTCAACGTAGTTAAATCACTTTCATTTCTTCACCTTCCAAGCCTGCCTTGTCCCTTCTTACGCTAAATCCGAAAAATAATTGGCGAAATCCGCGAAGATTATGTCAAGCTTAATGCACTTACACTACACCTTGTGAGCTTAGAAAATCTACTTTACACCTTATACACTCTGTATAAGGTTTAGAAAGAGTGTAAGCGATATTGTTGGCGACTAGCTGACCTTTTTGATACCGTTTTATCATATTTTTTGATACTGTCTTTTTGGCACTGACTCTTCAAATCAGTTTCTTTTGTCCATTGATCTGGTCTATGTGTATTATACTTTGTAAGATTATATTTATCTTAAATAATACATTTTTCCACTACATTCCATCGTTTCATTCAATTATAAGTCCACGCTCTCCATTAGTTATCAGATATTGTGGTAGAAACAGTTCACAATAGAGTGCAAGTCTTTATATGTATATTAGTTCTAATTAATTAACCTGTGCTGATATCTGAAGCTAGAATCACTGCGTCTCCTTGCATGTCGCAATAGTCGAGTAAGGAACTGCAGGGCGTTCTCTCAGACGATAAGCTAGTAATTTGTCAAGCTCCTTTGTGACCTTGCAGTTTTGGCTACCCTATTTCGGGAATGCGGCCGTGTATAGTACGTACATAACATCAGTCTATTGCAGTCCACTGCTGGGCGTAGGCCTCCCCCAGAACACACCACAAGCTCGATCTCCTGTTTTCGTCATCCAGTTTTTATGCTAGACAGCTCGTTTCACATGTAATTACAAAACTGTATCTTTTGACAACAAAATACTTATTTATATATCGTCTTCGTCTTCAGCCTATTAGCAATCCACTGCTGGACGTAAGCCTCTCCCAGGACACTCGAAGCCACGCCACAAGGCTTCTGCCATGGAGAGTTTATTTTATATATCATTTATTTTATAAGTTATCTTAAGTAAGAACATTTTTAGCTTACCATATTTAAAGATTTTTGTATTAGAATTGTATCTTGCCTTCTGCACAAGTAAAGCCATAGATAACACAGTCGAGGAGGTCGTAAATAAGGGCACGTGTACATAATGTACGCCGGGATTTATGTACGAGCGTATAATTGCCGGTGCAAATACCTTAAACGTACGGTTTAGGTAAATTGTATCCGTTTTAAACGATGTTTTACATGTCATGAGATATTTATGTAAAATAGTGTATGTTGAAACTTTACAGATATAACACTATTCGCAATATTATAACTCTTTCAAGCAAACCGAACGAACGGATCTTGATCAAACTTGACAGTTGTATAGTTTACTTGCGCGCCGACTTTCCTCCGCGACTTCGTCCTTGTGAACCATACGAGTATCGCCAATTTGAACATACGTACCTTTATAACTGATATGTTTCATCAAAATCTGTTCGGTAGTTTTTGCGTAAAAGATAAACAATCATGCATTCTTACAATTTATCATATTTAAATTATTAATAGATTACATCATATAAAACACAAATAATTTATGATTACACGGACGAAATAGCGGGCGCCGCTCGTGCTTCATAAATCTATTTCCAACAGGCTCGATACAGATTGAGACTGCAGTTTCCGAAATACCACATTTCTTGCTAGCATCTCTAAAATCTTTCAAATAGACGAGTATTCGTAACTTTCTACATCATGACGTAGAAGTAAAGAGGAGCTGTTATTATTAACTAGGCTTAACATCATGAAAGGGGTATGTAACTATATACCTAAATCAGCTATACTGTTTTCATCATCTTCTTCCTGCCCTGTTCTCATTTATTTGGAGTCGGCGAAATATGTACTTTTCTTCCATTCATCCCTATATCCGTCATTTCATTGCTCACTCCCAGTACACGCATATCCTCTCTTTCACACAGTTCATCCAACACTTCTTTGGTCTACCTCTTCCTTTATATCTCAACAACACTCTCTGTAAAATATGCCTTTTATCCCGTCGCTTTACATGCCCGTACCAAGACAGACGGTTACTTCGTAACTTGTCTGCGATTGGCGCAACTTTCAAAATTCCTTATATATATACTTATTTCTTGTTTTATCCATTCTTGTAACTCCACACGTCCATCTCAATATTCTCATCTCGCTTACATGCAGTTGATTTTCATTCTTCTTCTTTACGGCTCAGCATTCAGATCCATACAAGACGACAGGTCGAATTACGGTCTTGTACACCTTACCCTTTAGTTTTAACGGCATGTGGGCATCGCACGTGATTCCCATGACTTGTCGCCATTTCATTCACCTTGAACTAATTCAGTGCTTTATATCTCAGTCTATTTCCCCATCCCCTTGTAAGATTGGGCACTTAAAGTTTGAACAGACTGACAATGCCACACCACTATACTATTTTACTTTTCTATATACTCGTACTATAGAACCTTGACTAGTCTGAGTTATTAGAAAATAAATGGTATAGTCAATCAAATAATCTCTACCTTGTGTCTTAAATGTGTACATTAAATTTTGATATTTAAGGTGGTGACCATTTTCTGTTCGCCAATGTATAGTAGTTACAGTCATGTATGTATAAGTATACCTATATGTTCTTCTTCTTCTTCAGCCTATTGCAGTCCACTGCTGGACATAGGCCTTCCCCAGGGCACGCCACAAGGCTACTGCCACAGGGGGGTTTTGCCCATAGTCACCACGCTGGGCAGGCGGGTTGGTGACCGCAGTGTGATTTTCGGAATATGTTGTCAGTACGGGAGGCGCTGCTGCCCACTTTCCGGAAACCCTTAATCGCCTCGTACGATACCCACGGGCAGGCAGGGGTGGTACAAATTCTACTCTGCCAGCATCACGCGGCTATAGGTACGTCTTATTATTCATGACTGTGCATTATTTGCTCCTCCTCCATATCCTTACGTCATCTTGGGTATATCGTTCTCTACATCGGCTGACTGGATTAGTCTCGTCGTCATAGGTATGGTGTGAAGCTGGCTAAATCACACTCGTGCAAGGTAATGAACGTTATTCACGGTAACATACGTTTTAATCTAAGAATTAGTTGAATTGGCTTTGGTAAACTGTCTTACAAGTTGGCACAGATTATGATTTTTATTGTGTTAATTAATTGTATCAGGAGAAGAATTTTATGGAAAAAACACATTTTAAGTTTATTAGAAAATTTTATAAAACTGAACAAAACAGAGATGTTACTTAACTGCCTGTTAACTGGCATAAACATTAACTTGATAGCATTTTCTTGTACGTTTCAAGATTCAAGAGCAATTATTAAGCACGACCACGACACGACCACGGCTTTTTCGAAGCAAAAATGTATTAAATAGTTTACTTTTTTTTTCCGCTAGACGACACGACACAGCCCCCTAAGATGACGAAAAGAATTGTATGATCGAAATGAAGCTTTAAAACAGGACATCATCAAACGGCTCTGCAAATAAAAAAATCTCTCTCTAAAATTACGTTTTAAAATCATAGTTCTCAGCTCGTCACATAATCTATATCTTATAGCTATATCACATGGGACAATATGTCAGATATTTAAGACCGATATCAGTTGGAAGGACTCCCCGAAACCCTATCCGCCCCAAGGGTGTAATACGAAGGGTAGTTTGGGCCCTAATTACGTCATATAAAATATTGTTGCTACTTCCTGAAGTAACTTTTGGCACTATTATTTTGAACGTGATATTTGTTTAATAAAAAGAATAGTTTTTGAATAAGTAATTCCTGACTTAACTTTTTCAATGTGATTAGAACTTTATTCGTGTCTAAATTCCTAAAAAATATATTTTCATTTTCAACGTCAAAAATTCAGACAGATCTCAAATCTCGACATTTTAAATAACTTTTAAAAAGTATTTATTGTACGAGCTCCCAAATTAACAATTACAACTACATTTCTCGTACCCATACCCAAATTATGTACGATGACAATATTTTTAATCATAATCTCTTTTTAAATTCTACTACTGTAATATTCTAGAATGAAGAATGCGCCTCGGCAAGCGTAGCGTTGGGCGCCCTCCGGCCAGATAGGCCGATGACAGCTGGTAGTGACTGTATGGCAAAAACGGGAGATCGAGCCATGTGGTGTACACTGGGGGAGGCCTACGTCCAGCAGTGGGCTGCAATAGGCTGACGACGAATTTTATAAATGTGAAAGTCTATAGGTATCTGTCTATATTACTATTTCGCCCAAACAACTGATTATAATTGCTAAAGGGATAAAGTTAACCTTACAAAAGGGTCTTGTCATCAATTGTTCATAAATCATTATGATGATGATGATCTCCGACCGTATTTCAGCCAAAGCAACCAATCTCCGTAGGTCCGTCAGGTACGCAGGAGATATTATAGTGCACAAGTGTGTGCGCAAACACAGATACACTCTTTATTCTGTTACTCTCATAGTCCGATGGGACGAAAAGCCGACACGACCGGAGAGAGATCAGGCGCAAGACCAACGGTTTTACGTGCTTTCCGAGGCACGAGCTAAGTGACAATTTTACAACATTAAAATCTGTACATGAAATAAATTCATTGGTACAGGCCCGTGACTTACGCCTCCCGCTTGGAAGGTGCTTGTCTTAATCACTGGGCTATCACCGCTTTAATATTTAATAAATCATTATATAATAATATTAAAGGTTCGATTCCCACTCGGGTGAAGAATTTTTTCAATTTCTTTATTAATAATTTTATAATATTAAAACGTTAAAATAGAATATTAAAAGTTTGCAAGTTCGCAAGTTCGCCATTATCAAAGATAAAAAATCAATTTGCATTCTACGAAATCATGGACAATATCCTTTGATTTCTTCACTAACTAGCCTAACCATAATTATATTCACATGAATTCAATATTTCAGTAGTCAGAACATATCCATATTAAGCCTAATCTTGCTGAATTGCCACCACTAATATATACCTAACATATTGATTTTATGATTTGATTAGAAGATACAGCACCAATAATTAATTGTCCTTGTCTGTAATTGCTTGCGTATACATATGTATAGTTGTGTACCTACCCGACTTATTAAGGTCATGTAATGAATGGAATATACTGATATGAAGCGACATAATTACTATAATTAGGCTTCTATATTAGAAATCAGAAGGTAATTTAAATGTTAATTTACTTCTGATTCCGATGTTTAGGTGGGAGGGTGGATTTTGGATGAAATTTGACACCTTTGCTTCCTATTATTACTGTTTGTTTACTCATACATTAGGCAGTATACTCATACATTACTCAGTAGACAGATGTTTCAAAATTCAAATTCAAAATTGCTTGTCAATTTAAAGTAAGTAATCATGACCAAATCTTACTAATACAATTTTATTTATTCAAATATTTCTCTACAAATTGTGAGTTTGGTTGGTCGTTCTTCTTCCAATAAAATTCTTCCACCCACTAGTCTAATCTACACAATTTTTGTCAGTCTTCTCCTTTTCACGTACCCAAACCTGGTTGTGCTGGTTCACTTCTCTATAAATGTCAATAAAGTCCTATTAAATCCCACCTGGTCCTACTGCCGCAAACACAGCCATATATACTTAAATATAGTATTTTCTGCCTGATCTACCCTAAATATTGAATTAATTCACATTTTTAACACCATTTTGTAAAAGTTCAAATATGTACCCAATAACGGATTATAATTTTAAAATCAGCTGTTTACGACCCAAACTTACTTTTACTTTATTTTATTTTTACGACCGAAGGTTGAGGACGTCTAGACTAGATTGATGCTCAATTAATATTTCATAGTATTATTTTTCTCGTAAAAATCTTGATATTTTTCCGTTGATTTTAATTTAGATTGAGTTTGTGGAAAGTTGATAAAAAATTTAAGAAAATATTGAAAAAATATACTAAAATATAGATATTTATTTTAAGTCTATTAACATCTGAGTAACATGCCCAGTGGAGATACGACTCCTTTTTAAAATACTTGGCTGTAAACAGCTGTTTCAGAATGTTTCATTCTGTGTTCTGACAATACTCCGTCCATCTTTTTTTATAAATCAAATCAAATCAAATCATTTTATTGCATAGAGATCGTATACGTTCATAGATAATTTTTTAAAAAGTGAACCTCTTTTTTTTTAAGTCGGTCAAACGGTACACTATGCAGCAACCATTAATCTAAGGCACAAAGGTAATTCCCCGGCATTTTAAGTGTCGCGCTCTCTCTAATTGGTTGCGGTACTTTAAAGTTGGATTTTACAATGATATATTATTTTTTTATTCAAAGTTACAGAAGCATTTATTAATATTAATGTTCCTATAAATAAATTAGATCAAGAATGCTATTTTATGTAGGTATCAGCATTGTTTATGCAAGAAAGACAAAGCTATTTTATGCGTATTAATTTATACCTACATAAAATAAATATATAAAAACAAATAATATTGTGCACTCGGTGAAAGTATCCGCCATGTGTCTCCCACACTATTTTAATATCTTAGCTACGGCCCGATGCACGCCTCTCAAAGGACCGGCATTATGTAGTCGCGTGAATTTCAAAATACACTATAATAAACATAAGTAATAAAAAACTTTGTAAAAACATAATCAATTTAAATCCTCGAAAACAAACATGACTGCCCTTCGTATATGTACTTCGAAAGAATACTAAACTAATTTCAAACAAAAAATATTTCCCTTCCGCACCGGAACGGGGCAATTCAAAAATTCCGTCAAGCGTCCTCACATATGCCATTTCACTTTTAGGGTTCCATTGGAAAATGTAAAATCAGGCGAAAAATATTAAAACAACGAACCGTCGACTTTTTGGTAACCTTTTTTCAATTAATCAAGATAAAAATGTTACTATTCGAAAGTAAAAATCAATTTAGGTACAAATACTTTTTTGCTTAGTGAGAAATCATGACACACATTATGCAAATCTGGAGTCAGTTTATGATGTTATGCGTCTCTCAAAAAAATCAGAGGTGAAACGGCTCTAGTATTAATGGACACAGAAAGAGACATTCTGCATAAAGTAGTTTTAGTCATAGGTTTAATTTTAAGCTGTGTATATTTAATCTATACATATAATAAAAATGTAACGGATCGCTGTCTGTACATGGAAGATATATAAGAAAAATATTATAGGAGAACTTTATCAACGCAATAGTATCCAAAACAATCATTTTTGGAATTTTTGTCTGTTTGTCTGTGCGTTTGTGCACGCTAATCTCAGAAACGGCTGAACCGATTTCGATGAAATTTTCAGGAATATATTGCGACAGATCCCAATTAATATATAGGCTACTTTTTATCCCGGGAAAATGCTTTTATCCCGGATAATTTCGATATTTTGTTTTTTTTTGTAGTCCACGCGGACGCCAGCTGCTAGTCGCGGGCGTCCACTAGTTAGAAATAACATGTATAAAAAAATCAAGCAACTTTTCATTGATCTCCCCGTCCCCGCTGGTGGGATCTCTTTTGTTATCCTGCAATGCTGGCAACACCATTTAAGGAAAACAACCGTAATGTGTCTATATGTATCAGTTTGTATAGTATTAATATATATCTGTATATAAATCTGTATCAAGGTATTAAGCTCGCCTTTGTGTAAAAATGTGTATCAGTAAAAATGTTTTCGCATAAAACGTGTACTGAATTTTGCGCCTTAACGTACTAGTTATAAGTAGAAAGTCCACGCTTCCCTTGACACGCAGCATTCCTTGGCTCCCACATTAAAATTCAGCAAAGAAGTTCCAGTTTCTATAGCTATATATATCTCGCTCGTATATATATGTATGTATGTATTAAGTATTTGTATCAAGGCATTAAGCTCGTCCTTTTACAAAAAATTTACCGTAATTTGGCTAGTGTATAGCTATCGGGATGAAAAATAACGTTGCCAATATTTAATTTAGAAAAGAGATGGTAAAATTCGTCATCCGAGTAATTGACCCGGTAGCTCAGTGGTTAGAGCGGCTGGCACGGTATGCAGTGGTCGTGGGTTCGATTCCCACTCGGGTGAAGAATTTTTTCCATTTCTTTATTAATAATTTTATAAAAAAAATTGTAGTACAGTAGAATGTTAATCTATGTTACATACATAACCTCACGCTTATGTCCCATAGAGGTAGACAGAGGCTACTGATCTCCATTTAGTACGTTCCAAACATACCTCTTTCGCCTCATACACATTAATTAAGTTCTTCATTCATGCTCGCTGTGCGGTTTATCAATAGTATGTAAAAATATTCACTAAGAAGACGATTAACTCATATAAAACGTACTGAACCAATTAATCTAACTTCGCGCCTTATCGTACAAGTTATGAGTAGAGAGTCCACACTGCCGGTGACACGGAGCATTCCTTGGCTCCCGCATTAAAATTCAGCTAAGAACTTCCAGATTCCGTCGAACTTTGCAACGAGGAGGGAAGTCAAGGAAGTGGGATGTTCTGCGGAGTTGCAGGTACCCTACTTCTATTTACTTTATAAATATTATTAAGATATAATGATAGCTGTGATAGCCCAGTGGTTAAGACGTGCGCCTTCCAAGCGGGAGGAGTTAGTTCGATCCCAGTCATTGGCCTGTACCAATGAATTTATTTCATCTACAGATTTTAATATTGTAAAATTGTCACTTAGCTCGTGCCTCGGAAAGCACGTAAAACCGTTGGTCCTGCGCCTGATCTCTCTCCGGTCGTGTCGGCTTTCCGTCCCATCGGACTATGAGAGTAACGGAATAGAGAGTGCATCTGTGTTTTCGCACACACTTGTGCACTATAATGTCTCCTGCGTACCTGGCTAATCTCAGTAGAGATTGGTCGCCTTGGCCGAAATACGGTCGGAGAGATATACAAATTATAAGGAAAATGAAAAAAAATTCACCCGAGTAGGATTTGAACTCTCTACCTCTCGCAAACCGTGCTTTCGCTCTAACCAACTGAGCTATCGGGTCAATTAACTCGGATGACGAATTTTACCATCTCTTTTACATTACGTTTTTGGCAACGCTATTTTTCATCCCGATAGCTATACACTAGCCAAGTCTCGGTAAACAAACCTGAATCCTTAGCACAATGTTTAAAATTATGAAACGATCAAACATATACTAGCGGATGTAATATAAATTTAACCAAAAGATAATCTTATAAATTTAACTTATAAACTTTTAAACTATATTGACACGTAGAAAAATACGTTTAGAAATTATTTACAACCGGTTCTTTACTTTTACTAAACCGGTTTTTTTTAAAATAAGCGCTACTTCATTGATAATTATAATATTGCTTAATAATATAATATATTTATATAATTCAGATTCATTATCCATGACATTTTGTTATGAAAGGTTCCAGAATCATCCAGGATCATTCCAGGGTCCACAATGTGTTAGAATTTCACCGAAATCTCATATTTTATCAATTAGAAATTGAGTATTGGTTGAATGAATGACGATTTGAAACCACCAAACTAATTTAACATTTAACACAAAAACATTTTGTCATAATATTATGCTACCTACAAGGTAATTGATCCTTAAGGCATATATTGAGATCAATTAAGATCTTATTAAGGTACAATACTGACACTGCTGTGCGTCAACCTGATCTAAGGCTATACTAATCACTTAGTTACCAAGTTTTTTTTCATTATTTTGTCAATTCCTCGGCACTTTTTCCTTCGAGATAGAAACTTTGACGGGCTTGGAGAACTATGAAATTTGTTTACGATGCCAACTAAGGCATTGAAAAGAAGCGTGTTTACTCCGCCAGAGTGCGCTGCATATTTTTAGCGGCGTCAGGGAATAACTTAGGATGAGTAAATAAAAAAGTTTGTCAAAACATGACTAAGTAATGTTTCACTTCGGTTTAACCTCAAACTTAGTAAAATGTGGCATAAGGGAAGCCCAGAGGTCAATGAATTCTACTTTGACATCGACATATTTTTTATTCGAATCTTAAGCTTTGGTTTCCTAATATAGCAATGCCGTAATATGGCGGCTGTGGAGAAACATTTCGCACGTCAGCACGGTAAAGGGGTGTGTTTTTGCGTATGACTGCTTCAATGACGTTATTCTAAGATAGGTATATTACAGCTAAAGTTCTATTTGGGCAATGTAACGTAACGTAATATTTACAGCAGTTAAGACTTAGTCATTAAACATACATATAGACAATGTATTCTCGAAATAGGGTAGCAAGAACTGCAGGATCATAAGGGAGATTTTACACCCACATTTAGTACTCGTATAGCGAGGACAGATGTTCATGATCTGTGACAAGTTGCTAGATTGTCGACTGAGATAATGGACCAGTTTCTTAGTCGACCCCTACGACATATGCCGAACGTGCTAAGTAAAGTCTTCCTATTGGAGAAAATTTTCGAAGTAATGTCAGAAATAATGTTACTGTATTTAAACCCTTATTTATTGAGGATTTTCCCAACGTTTCCATTCATCATCATTATTATCATCAATCTTATATTCAGAAATCATTTACTAAAGACAATGGCTGTATGGGCCTAATTCCCCTTGCCTTTCCTTCGGGATAAACTATTTAAAAAAAATTAACCCTATGATTGTCACTTCACTCCTACACATTCAAGTGACTCAATATTATTATTAATTCGACTCAATAAATAATATTCTTCATTTTCATCCATCTCCAACTTTAATATTAATATTTCCATTCGCAACAAGTCGACTGTGAGAGTAAAGAGATTTACTTCAAAGGTGACATTTTGAAAAGAGACTTGTCAAAAATGCTTCCGTGCGATTCGTTCTTTGATTTTTCTACTTTTATTGCAACTTCTGTTGGTAACATGTACCTATGTATAATACCTTACGTACAAGCTTTAATATTTTCAACATATTTTATATTCGTATTCTAAATTCAAAATAAATATCTATACATCGTTAATGTGGATTAACAACATAATATTCAAATTATATGGCACTGGCTATTATAATCCTGACGCATATCAGATTAAAATTTCTAACGGATGTACTTACTTAATAGAATTTTATTTGTGTCGAGTCCAACTATACAGGGTGATTTTTGGTTATCAACGTTCCCCAAAACTACGGAATCTCCTCATCATCACGATCATTTTTCTCCATGGAAGCATAGCTGGGTAATGTCTGGTTTCCAAAATATTTGGGTTCAATTTTGAGTAAATAGACTGCGTTTTTCTGCAAAACTGCACATTGACGCGTGTAGCAAGATTTTTTCACGAGAAATAATTAATATCTGTCTATGAAAAAACTAGCATAAACACTGTACACTATAAATTTCGCCCGATCAAGTAATTTAAAAAAAAATCAAAAATATTCACATCGTTTTCCATCATTTTTTTGGCATAAACTTACTTTATTTGATATATAGAGTACGTACCCTTCGTTAAGGGTGGCAACGAAAAAACACTCTGTATACTATATTTAAAAAAAACCTACATTTTGATCATAACTGGATCAAATTAAATTCGCATTCAACCAGACTTCACACAATTTCTTCAAACTTGTTGGAATAATAGTTTTTCATCGCAGTATAAAGCCTCGAGCACACCGGATGCGTATGCGTGCACGTAAGCGTAGACGTACCCGTACCTCTGAGTACGCATACGCATCCGGTGTGCTCGAGGCTCTGGTCCAAAAGAGATTAAATAATTCAAAAACACATGCACAATATTTTCATTATGAAATAAATCGCGTCGATAAACACTACAATCTATGCAGTTCACCACACACCTCTGAGAAGTATGATTTTCATCTCCGATATTTTTGGAGGCAGTGGAGCGATATCATATGAAGGTAAATGCATATGGAGCCCGAACTCTAAATGCCCTTTTGAAGCCATTTCATATACTCGTATGTATACTAGTTGTGATCATATAAGCAACAAATAATTTTTATTAGGTATGTACAATTTGAGCGTATATTATCCATCAAACAGGTATTGTAGTCTATCAATCAATATAGACACATATAAATAAGAGATAGAGAGAACATAATACCTACTCATAAGCTAAAGTCTTACTATGAGAGTATACGAGAAGAGCAGCAAAGAAAGAATTCCTCACAATTATCAAGGGCACGGGACAATGGGAATTCTTTAGTTTATAGACAACTAGTGACCCGCCCTGGCTTCTCATGGGTTCAATGCTGATACATACTAACCATAATTAATTGACCCGGTAGCTCAGTTGGTTATAGCAAAGCACAAAACAGTCGGTACATTTAAAAGTCATCTTAGGAAACTACTCTTATCTTCCCAAATTAGTTTTAGATAGGTACCTAGTTTACTTACTAATGTTTTATACACGATTAGCTAAAAGGGAGTCGTTCCTTTTACCCTGGCATTGATCCACCTCTATGGCTGATGCACGTGGGCCTGCTTGCCTGCCTGGTCTTGCTCCATCCAGTTTAGGCATTATTTATCGTTTGATATGCATACTTTTATTTTTATTATTCAAATCAATTTTAGTCGTCGTATGTATGCACAACATTTTTTTTTGTTATTTTTTCTCGACTTCATTTTGTTTATTTATTTTTTTTTTTTTTTTTTTCCTTTTTTTTGTTAAGTTTATCCCGAAGGAAAGGCAAGGGGAACTATGCCCACTCAGCCATTATCTTTAGTAAACATCACTTTATGGACACATTCACAAATAAATTTTGATTTTCAAAAGTTTTTAAGTACATATTTTATTGCACTGTTTTATTTATATGTTTTGCATGTTATTACTTACATATTTATTTTAACTTATGGATATGTACATATATTTATATATCATAATCTGTAACTCATGTATGTATGTATATTCTATAGGTACCTTCCATAACGTCAGCTCCTAATTGGTCCCTTTTGAAAACCAGCGCTGCTTGCAAGGTAGGCATGCCTATCTTGTCTTAGCAGCATCCAGCTGAAAAGGGACCCATTTGGCGGTTGCACGTACACGGGACTGACGGGCTCCAAATAGGGCACACAGTTCTACTTACTGTTCTTCGTTTCATGTTACTTCTACCTGTCTACTTACTTCTTTTAATCTGTATTTCTACCCTATTTCTATTGTCCTTTTCTATGTTACTTCTGTCCGTGTATGTGTAATTTTCAAATAAAAAACTATTCTATTCTATTCTATTATTCTATAAAGCACGGTATGTGAGAGTCGTGAGTTTAAGATCGTGAGTTTAAGTCTCACTCGGGTGAATTTTTTTTTCATTTCTTAATAATATTTATAATATACACAATTAACCTTCCTCTTGAATCACTCCATCTATTTTAAAAAACCGCATCAAAATCCGTTGAGTAGTTTAAAAGATATAAGCATACATAGGGACAGACAGACAGCAGGAACCTTCTCCATGAGCAGGAAGCAACTTTGTTTTATACACGTACTATTTTATGATGAAGACCGTTATAGTATTATGTAAATAAGAGATTTGCCTATTGTTATCCAGTGCTAACAATAAACTTCTTGTTGATCACAGCCCTGGAGGAGTTATCCAGGTCACAGGACAAATGAGGTGGTCTCGGTTAACCTTAACGAGGTCTCGGAAGACTTGACTTGGTTTAATCACTTTTGTATAGATTAGAAGACAGTTTATTTTTTAATATACCTGCACGTTTTTCTAGAAACTTGTCGCTAACTCGCTAATCACTATATCTATGCGCTATATACTAGGCGTATCTGTAGGATCTATTTTAGGATCCTGCAGTTCTAAATACCCCATTTTATACAACCTTATGTATATTTATTTACATATACATTTCTAAGTACCAATGTTAAACCGTTTTTTATTACAGAGATAACTTCATAAAATAAAACAATAAAAATGAAAATTCGAACTCGAGGTCTAATATTATTTCACTGGAACTTACCATACCAAAGAATAATAACCACATACGCAACATTGTAAAAAATCTAAATTAAAAGCTCAGTTTGAAAGTTATTCTAAAAACCATTTTTATACTAGTTGGCGGCGGAAATCGTACTAAACGTAGTATACCGCAGTTTAACCAAACTAGCGATAGTGTCGCTAGTTACTATGTAAAGTAGCTTATGGTCCAACATAATAGAAGGTTTCCGCTTACAGTACACCGGAGAATAAAAGCATGTGCTACAATAAATGGATTATGAATAGTATTCTACCGTTAAAGGCTTTTACCCACACGATCCGATCTACCAGACAAATCCATCGATACGATTTAATCCCGATATCTGTAACCACAGTCAAGTTATCGTTTGATGAACAAGGAAATCCCTTGAACATACATATACAGGATGATTTTTGGTCGTCAACGTTCCCGAAAACTACGGAATCTCCTCATCATCACGATCATTTTTCTCCATGGAAGCATACCTGGGAAGTGTCTGGTTTCCAAAATATTAGGGTCCAAAGTTGAGTAAATAGACTGCGTTTTTCTCCATAAAAGCACATAGACGCGCGTAGCGGGATTTTTTCACGAAAAATAATTAATATCTGTCTATAAAAAAACTAACATAAACACTAGACACTATAAATTTCGCACGATGAAGAAAAAAAAATCCAAAAAATTTACATCGTTTCCCAGCATTTTTTTTGGCATAAACTTACTTTATTTGATGTATATAGTACGTACCCTTCGTCAAGGGTGGCAACGAAAAAACACCTTGTATATACATAGAAATAGGTTAGCCAGAACTGAAATATTATATTTAAGATCCCACGGCCACGTTTAGTATAGCGGAGAAAAGTGTAAATAATCAGTGATTTTTATATTTCTAGGATATTGATATGTTGCTAAAAGAATGCCCGAGTTCCGTAGTAGATTCTTACGACATGCACGGTAGGAGATGCAGCTGATGTATTTTAGTGATATTATATGGAGACTAAGCAAAATTTGTCTGTTGCTGCATGCAGCAAAACGCTTTCAGATTGGCGAATAATTTTATTGATCGGAACCTGTGTAAAGATTCTTACGTTTCGCGACAGCGATCATTTGTAAAGATACTAGGTGTTGTAAAGGGTTTGATTATTAATTTATTTATACGTTTTAGGATCGTAACGGTGAATCGGATTGCACGCTGTGGGTTGGTTAAAAACGGACTAGGGCAGTCAGTTGATAAGTGAACTAAACTGCGGGCTCGTGCAAATGTGCCTAAATGCCTTACGAGCGGTCTGACAGAATATGTTACAAGGATATAAAGAGAAAAGATGTGTTTGAAAAGTTTCTGGATAATAATAAAGTTTTTTCTTTTCTTTTTGGGGTCAGGAGCCCACATTATTTTTAAGGATATATCGAAAAGGTTGGTTGAGGCATCTCATGACGAAGGCTGGCTCATTTTTTGGACAGCGAATAAGACTCGCTATCCAGCGGGGCAACGTTGCCAGCCTTTTGGGCACATTGCCAGCAGTGTGATTTTCGGATTATGTTTTCAGTACGGGAGGCGCTGCTGCCCACCTTCCGGAAACCCGTGATCGCCTCGTACGATACCCACGGGTAGGCAGGAGTGGTGCAAACTCTACTCTGCCGGCATCACGCGGCATGGTTTAATTGAAATCAAGTTCTATCTCGGAAAAGCAAAATAATTCTCCTCACATTTATATGATCACAGTATGACATCACCAATTATAAAATGTAATAAAAAAATCATTGAATCTAATATATATTACCCTGATAAGAATTAGTTCAAGAAGCTATCCTTACAATTTTATATAGCCAGATTCGTTTCGTGCGACTAGGAAAAGTCAGCAGTTTAACATAACTTTCATAATAATTATTCGGAGAAATATTTGGGATTATATCAGTTGCCACTACTATATTTCGTAAGAGTCGACTAAGGAACTTGGGTATTTTCTTAGGTGATAAGCTAGGAACTTATCACAGACTAGTGGACGCCCGCGACTCCGTCCGCGTGGACTTCGGAAAAAACAAAATGTTAAAATTATTCGGGATAAAAACTTTTTCCCGGGATAAAAAGTAGCCTATATGTTAAGTGGGACCTGTCACAATATATTTCTGCATCGAAATCAGTCCAGCCGTTTCTGAGATTAGCGTGCACAAACGCACAGACAAACAGACAAACCGACAAAACAGAAAAAAAGTCCAATTTGAGCCTGATTAGCTAAAGATGTAGGAACTCTTCAATATTTTTTAAAATTTAATTTTGAATTTAAAACGTATATTGATCGGTAGTACAGAGTTCAACGAATCGAATTAACAAATTATAAGAAAAAAAAACGTATGTGTTAAGTTTGCGCCGGCGCGTTGCAGCTGTCTTCACGTTTGTGTGTAATACCTCCACTTGACCACTAGATGGCGCTAACGAGCGCCGTAACAAGTCCAAAAATCATTCTTTTGGGTACTGTTGCGTTAACAAAGGTCTCCTATAATATTTTTTCTCATATATCTTCCATGTACAGACAGCGATCCGTTACATTTTTGTTATAGGTATGTATAGATAGATAATTTGCAACTTTCCCCTCTATTTGGAAGGTGGCTGTGGGATCTTTTATGACCTTTCAATTCTGACTACCCCATTTCAGGAAAACAGCTTCGTATGTAAATTGAACACGGCTGTGTTTTTAAAATGAGGTTGCCAGTAATACAGGACTTTTAACTTTGAAATAGATTTAAATGATGTCTTATCTAACAATCTAGGTCCGTGTTCCCGGATAATGGACATTCCTAATGCCGCCACCGCCGTTATACAATTGTCGGAATTACAATGCAATAGATTACACGACGTACACATTTCCCTAACAAGGTGAGGGTGGAAGGAGTTTTAGCAATACTCATACCTATACTTTACACTTCCTTTACTGCAATTGCTATTCGCGGGTTCATAACAAACCGGCCAAATGCAAGTCGGACTCGCGCGCAAAGAGTTCGGCACCATTATCTATAAAACACTTTACTCCTTGGCGTCGCGCAGTCCAAAAGCGTGGCGGTTGGTAGCTCTCCGGCCAGATGAACCGCAGACTTGAAGAGAGCGGCTGGTAGTCTGGTAGTAACTGTACGGCCAAAACGGGAGATAGAGCCCAGTGGCGTACCCTGGGGGAGGCCTACGTCCCGCAGTGGACTGTAATAGTGTGTGTGATATCTATAAAAACGGCAAAAAATTATGTCAGTTTTATGGCACACTCAGATTTCTTTATTATATAGGGGAAGGTGGGGGAATTGCGGACGCTTAAGCGAAATCACAAATGAAACTCATACTGTTAATAATAATCAGTCTGTCTTTATTATTTATTTAACTAAAATTGTTTACCTATCTAATCAACATTAATTGTTATATGAGATCAATCAACATTTATTAAATTTCAATCAAAAACAAAAACATACATGTCCGTAATTACCCTTAGTAATTGGGGTAAATACGGACCAGTGCTGGGTTAATTACGGACAACATGGGGTATTTACGGACGAGGTCCCATTTAATTTGCAGAATTCGCAAACATAGCCCCTTGAAGAAGACCCAGCACTGCAATTCTCATGTGCCCAATTTTTACATTTGAGACACATAATCCAGTCTTCGGTAGGTGGATCACAATATTTTTCCCGGCAATAAATGCAGAAATATTCCTCATTTTCTTTGTCACAATCAAAATTTTTTAAGTTTCTTAAACCTTTCGGTCTTTTTTCTTTGATGTTTTTTGGTTTCTTTGTGGTTTTTGTCTTTTCTTCCAGTTTCTTTATCTTTTTTTCCATTTTTTTTTTTGTTCTTTTTTCTCTAAGTTTTCTTTTTCAGGTGTGCTGGTGAATATAATGGAATGTTTTTTTTTTACTAATCGTTTTGTACGAGTAGGTTTTAGAGTTGGTACTTGCACTACTTCACTAAGTGGTACTAAGTGAGATGGACAAGTTTGACTTGTTATAATATGATTTATACTAGTTTCACTAACATAACCCATTGATGCAGACGTTGGTATTGTTTCGTTTAAATCTTCAAAGTTAGCCTCATTATTGGAAAGTTGAAATATTTCCTGAGATTCTATTGGATTAGAAATATTTTCGTTGGCAGCATCACAGACACCTTGAGATTCATTTGGGTACTTGCTTTGGCTTGAATTATTGGTATTAATTTGTATCTGTGGTTCATGAGGAGAGACTGATTCAAAAATATCACCAAAACTTTCAAAAGTGTTTTTAAATTTATTTTGATCCATTGGACAAATTCCAGCAGACTTAAAGCCATTCATAGCTTTGTCAGTACTTGTGGTTCTATTAAAAGCCTTTGTGTAAAGGCCTACAACATCATATGCTGTAATTTTGGTGCCTGGATGGTTGACTATGAAGGACTCACATTCTCTGTTATATGCTGTTTTTAGGGGGCCATGGAAAGTTAAGTCTAAAGGCTGCATTCTATGAGATGTGTGAGGGGGCAAAGTTAAAACATGAATAAAATTCTTTCGACAAAATTCGTGAGATCTCAAACTAACGTGGCTTTCATGGTTGTCCAATATTAGTAAAATAGGATCATCTATAGATGGTTTTGCAAATGCTTTGAAATGCTGAAGCCAATCAACAAAAATTGATTCAGTTATCCAGCCAGAGTCAGAAACACAAGCTACCATGTTACTATTACTGTTCTTCATAAGTAGTGCATTCATTCGCTTTCGCTTAAATATGAAAAATGGGGGGATGTATGTGCCTCCAGCATTAAAACAATTTATAACTGTGGTCATGGAACCACGTCCTGCGCTGGTACATTTACCTACTTGTTTTAATCCTTTCGGTGCGAGAATCCTGGAGTTCCGTTGTACAGTACTAATCCCCGTTTCATCAACATTGTAGATTGAATTCGACTTAAATTGGTATTTTATCATAAGTGTTTTTAAATTTTCAAAAAATATGTCTGTTTCTTCTTGATTAAATGCTGTGATTCTGTTTATTGAAGTAGCCTCTGGTCTTCTAAGAGATATATTTGGGTGTCTAGCCATAAAATTATAATACCAATCCATTCCTGCCATTTTGGTATCTTTATTGAAGTCATTTGCTATGTTATTAGCAGCGGCAAAATCAAACGCTATTTTTCTTAGGGTAGGAATTGTTATCCCAAAGAAGGTTTCGCAAGATTTTAAAATGAATTTGACCAGTTCGTTTTCTTGAGATTCATTGAAAACTGACTTTTTTCCTCTTTTTGGCATGGTACTAATACAGAATTTTTTCGCTTGATCAAAAAGGGTCGCTCTGGGAATGCCATACTTCTCTGCCGCCTGTCGAAAAGGAATCTTTTTCTCTTTAATTTCTTGCACAGCTCTTTGTAAAGTTTCAATGGTGTAAGATGGTTCTCTTTTCTTAATATATTTTCGAGGCATCTGGAATAAAGATATATTGTTGCAAGTTTTTATAAATAATGGGGTAATTACGGACGTCCGTATTTACCCCAGGCCACTTGTCCGCAATTGACCCAAACGAGCTGGAAAAAGTAGAACAAAAAAAAAATTAAGTTATTAAAATTTATCAAGCCAAACGGTTGTTCTATTTACTCGTCATTAACATTGCAAATAACAGAAAATATGACGTTTTTACTTACACTTATTCTTTATGAATAACACTCAAGATAGTGAATACCAAAAATTACATCAAAATCACAAAAAATGAGAAATAAAAATTTCCTTGAAATGTGCGCGCAACCGTCTGCCAGTAACGTTTGGTCGACACTAAAGATGGTGTTGGTAACGCGTGATCGAGGCGGCGGGACGCGGGCGGCAGGGATAGAGTAGATACATCGTAGTCCGTATTTGCCCCGCGTCCGCAATTCCCCCATCGTCCCCTATATATAGTATTTATTGTAATAGCTTTCATATTATGTAGTTTTTATTATTAATTATAATTAGTTATCATAGTTCATGAAACAAAACTCTGATGCCTACTTACATATATGTATTCATACCGTGAATATTTTGATTTACAAGTAAAATAATAATCTAGTATCTTCTGTTTCAAAAGGTGTTTTATAAGACGCTTTTTCATGCCCAATGAGGAATATAAAATACTTCGCGAAGACTAAATAATATTGTTATAATAACGAAGTCTTGCGGATTTTCGTGGTACTAAACAATATAAATGAACCAATGTTACAGTTACTAAGACACTAGCGCTTGCGTTGGAGGAAAAGGTTGGAACGAAATGTGGGTACTTTTACTCGGGTGGATTACATCCGTGATACCGTAATACTCTGGGAGTATCATCCAGATGCTCCCAGAATAATTATCTGTGTTGAAACTTATATTTTATACAGGAAAGATTCCTATTTTACGCTGCGCGGCTCTTGCTATGTCCTCTTATATTGGCATTTCTGTTTTGAGCTTATTTATTTGCGTAGGAAGAAAAGTTAATTTAAATTTTTGCTAAGGTAAAAGCAATAAATATTAAAATTATCAGTTCTAACCTCATTTATTTTAAGAAAAACATCCTAAATGCGTAATAAATTTTGAACCAGTGTCACTTACACAACTAATCTCGAGATCCAATGCGACAACGCGTTTAGGCTCTATAGCATGCCAAAGAAATGGTTCATTCCCGGTCGTCCCCACCCTGTTATTCCTACTGGGTACGAGTGGGAAAAAAGTTTCGTTCTTTGATAGTGACCATTGGAACTTTTAATTTCCCACTCGTTCTTATTTTTACGTTTGCTTATTTCCTTATTCCTTTATATTTTCCATTTCTTTATTAATAATTTTATTTCTTTAATGTTTTCTTAAATTAGGTGGAATGTCTATAATACTCGTACACCGCAAAAGAGTATAAGAACTTAGGCCTTTTTATTAATTATGTATTTCTTTAACTATAATTTTGCGGTTATTGCATTTAGACTCTCGGTCAATAGCGAAACGAGTGGGAAATAAAAAGTTCCAATCGTCACCACTGGGGACGAACTAAACTTTTTTCCACTCGTACCCAGTGGGGACGCCAGGGTGGGGACGAGCGGGAATAAACGAAAGAAATATATATGCATACAAATATAAACACGAAAAACATAACCCTCCTTCTGGTGCAGTCAGGTAAAAAGTTATTTAAAGTCACAGTTTAAAAATATTTTATTAAGTCCATCGCACGCGATTAGTAACAGGTCTATTTATGTTAAATAGTATTAAATATAATTAGTGTGTAATATGAACAGACCTGTTTTTATTATCTCGAATGCATCTGTGCTCGTATCAGTCAGTGAAATTATTAAATATTAATATGACATTGACATTGTCATGTCACCAACCCGCCTGCCCAGCGTGGTGACTATGGGAAAAATCCCCCTGTGACAGTAGCCTTGTGGCGTGCCCTGGGGGAGGCCTACGTCCAGCAGTGGACTGCAATAGGCTGAAGAAGAAGAAGAATATGACATTATCATCCCGCAGCTCTGCTACCCCGTTTCGGAAGCACGGCCGTGTCTATATCAGAGATGGATTTCAAGTGCTGCTTGTATACTATTAAGGCAGGAATCAAAATTATGAAATATTATATCGATTCAAGTCCCGGTAGAAACATATTATATGTAAAATATTTAATTAGTTAATAGAGATATTCGAAATTCATCACTACAGCGGTCACACAGGAATATGCAATTTTAAAATTACACTAAAACGCTTCCAATGTCGAATCGAATAAAGATACCGTCCAATAACATTCCATACACGCAAATAATTTGCGCTACAACTATTTGTAATAAAGTGATAAATTTAGTATAGTCCGGGGAGAATCCAACAAATTACAGTCTCACTGCGACGTGGTAGAGAATAGAAATAGTTTATCTTGTACCAGGTATTCCACATATGGTAACTTTACTTTGTTAACTTTATCTTAACTTAATCATAGCACACTTAAACGACTCTGATCCAACCCCGCCCTAAACTAAGACGACTGCTCGCAGTCCACACGGCGACAGCTAGCAGGCACCCAACTGTCCACCCGCCGACCGCTCTCTCGGTTTTTAGTTACGTTTTGATATGTCGAACTCGGCGCGGCGACTGTTAGCAGTGAGCGCGCAGACCCCGCGTGGCCAGCGAGGTGTCAACTACCGAGTAGTCTGACGGTGGTAAGCTCGCTGACAGCGAGCTGCCTGCTAATTTATGAAGCTAATCTAAAGAGCAAAATTTAAAGCCCATATTTGAAGTATATTCTTCTTGCCGAGTGGGAGCAGAGGCGTGTAAGTGGGCTATGACCTTAATTGACGGGTAAGCTCCTCCCGTATTGACAACATTGTTTGAAAATCACACTGCGGTCAACAACTCGCCTGCCCAGCGTGGCGACTTTGGGCAAAGACCCCTCTATGGAAGTAGCCTTGTAACTTGCCCTAGGGGAGGCTTGGGCTTAGGTAATACGGGTGTTATAAGGTAAACTACATGTTTGTTTCCACACGGACATTGGGCACGCATCGGTAGCCATTCAGAAGCAAATAAATTACCGCCGGTTACCGGAACCCGTGTGACCGGAACGCTCACATCCGCTGCTAAACCATAGAGGAATGCTAAACTAAATTCAATTATTTGTTTGGCTATTGCTCAAATTTTGAACTTTTCGTTTATATGGTATATCTTTAAATGCTTTAAACATGTTTAGCTAAACAGGTGACTTTGATAGCTATTCTTTGTGTTGCGTAGTATGAACCAATCACTGTTACTTATGCCAAAGGTACGTGAGATACGAGGTCTGCAAATCAAATCAGTCCTAGTAAAAATATTGTATAAGACTGAAGGGAAAATGAAGGGTAATTTTTTTCCAATAGTCAGATATTATAAATAATATATTTTAAGAAATGATAAAAATTTTCACCCGAGTGGGACTCGAACCCACGACCTCTCGCATTTCTTAATATTAATAAATTAATTATCTTAAGGTCTCTTCATCTTGATTAAGTTTAAGAGACACATAGCATCAACTTAATCATTTTTCCCAAAAGTGAGATAGTCTATCTATAGGATAAATCTGATAGTTGATGCTGTCTCTATATTGATCAAGTTTTAAGAGAAAGACAGCATCAACTTCAGATAGGATAACCTCATTTTAAAGAAAAAAACCTAACTGCATAAAATTTTTGACCCGGTGTCACTCTTACGACTCGTACTAACCAATCAACATAGTAGTCCCACACTAAGATCCCTAAGGTCTTGTGTCACGGGTACTAAGCCACGGTATATAAATACATAGATACGTATAGAAACATCCATGACTCGGAAACAAACATCAATATTTATCATATCAATGTCTGCACCTACCGGGATTTGAACCCAGGACCTATGGCGCCGCAAGCAGGGCCACTGCCAACTACACCAATCGGCCGAAAAGATGCCAGAATTAAATAAATAATACGCAGACCTACTGGGGTATCTAGTACCCTCTTACCGTCAGGTTAAATCTTTAGTTAAACCAGCCGTTTAAGACTAGAGTGCCGACTATAAAGTATATTTAATGACCGAGACAATTTTCTTCTAAGATAAAATTGCTCTTGCTCTCCTCGGGCTATTCTTTGAGACCTTTGCTGCGTTTCAATTAAGCGTAACAGTTATAAGAAGATGGATAACTTAATGAAGCGAAACTATGTCAGGAATGTAGAAAATACATACATACATACATATAATTACGCCTTTATCCCTTACGGGGTAGGCAGAGCACCAAAGGCCGATAGAACCACATGGTACGACTTCTGGTATAGTTGGAGGTGTACAAGTTCGGTTAGTAGTGACAGGTGGTCAGCCCATCGCCTACAAAACACCAAGATCCTCTTGTCCCTCTACTGACTTGTACAGTATGCCCGGGAAGAGAAGCAGCTGTAGTATTATACGTCTTTTTTTCACTCCTATATCAGCATAGAATAATGTGTTATTTTATTTAACGTATGCTACCAAACGTGATGTACTCTACTAAAAATTTAAGGATCAAAAATTACCAGCGACAAGATGCCAATTTCAAAAGACAACGCCACGACAAGACATGGTGAAAAATCACCCAGTTTGCTATGTAAAATTATCATACGACGTAATTATGTCAAAGTAAGATTAAATATGAGAAATAGTTGGCTGCTTCATAAATGTTTTTAAAGCTATGTGGAATTACACGCAGTTTCCACGAGATCGCTATATGCTCAATGCGTTGGCATTTAGGCAGCAGCATTCAAAACTACTCGAATTTTACCGCACGTTGCTCTCAACCACCGTACTAGCTTCACTCAGGTGTAAACTCCACTAGCCGTGTAAAATGCACACTTCTATAGCCACGTTTTGATTGGTATTACATGACTGAAATAGGAGTAGAATCCAGCACATATGGTGAAATAACATCACTTTAAAAATACCTTTTTTAAAAAACAAGCTTTTATTATATTTGTTATTAAATAAACTAATCGAATCAAACGAGCCCAAACTCGATGGGGCTGCATCGTTTAATTACGGAGTTCCTATGGCCACCTTCCAGATCCATCATCAGGTCAGCTATATGTCACAATAATATTGCATTGTCATGCCACCGGGAATTGGATCAAATTTACCTTGCAAGATTTGGTTACAGACAAAGGGACAGGTGAAACTAAATAAAAGCTATACACGGTGTAAAAAGACAACTTTATTCTTTTAATACCTCGTATTCTTTGTAACATCACCCCTGGGAAACCACGGGTTTCCAAGATATTGAGGTCCAGAGTTATATTAATGTTATCATTTTTTTACATAAATCCACCTGAAATAGGTTAACAAACTTTTTTTTCAAAGATACCATGTCAAAATGTTAAAATGTTAGTTTTGTAGGTACATTTGTACTTTGCGCATCAAACGAATACATTGCTTGCAATAAAATGTCAGTATTTTTTCATTACTTTTTTGTCATTTCCCAATGTTGGTTCCATAGAAGAAAATATTCGTAACCTTATAAAAAATACTAGGTATTGAAAAAACATTGTTGTCTTTTTACACCCTGTATAGGTATACACAAATTTAGATATTTTCACATAAAGGGCTGTATTCCCGAAATGAGCTATTCCACAACCAAATTAAGCATAACGGTAAGATTCAGGAGGTCTACTCTGAAGTGACGATAAACGAAGTATCGGCCGAATATCGAGATGTTTCCTACTACGAACTTCCTTCGATCGGATCAGTCGCGCCGTTGTTTCATTCGGTCCGATCGAACTCTATTTGACAGGTATAATGCTATATAGAAAGTACAAAGCTTATAATATTAGTCAATGTGAATTATTCTCTATGGTTCCGAATGAGTTGTGAACTCAGATGAATGAATCCGAAGCAATTTCGTAGTAGGGACCGAAAGATTCGAAAGCGGCATTTCAGAGTAGACACCTGATTCAGATTCAGATACTAAGGTACTGGATTAGCCGCGTGGTGCCGGCAAAGTAGAGTTTGTACCACACCTACCTGCCCGTGGGTATTATACGAGGCGATTAAGGGTTTCCGGGAGGCGGGCAGCAATGCCTCCCGTACTGGCAACATAATCTGAAAATCACACTACGGTCACCAACCCGCCCGCCCAATCAATAGATACTCGTAAAATCTCTTTACATGCATGTCGTGAAAGTCGACCAAGGAACTCGGAGATTCTCTCAAGTGATAAGCTAGCAACCTGTGACTGATCCTTTACATCTGTCCCTGCTGTGCTTAACGTGACTATGGGGTCTCTATTATGATCCTGCAGTTCTGTATGTACCTATATGTATAAAACTAGAAAGCAATAAACAGATGTAGGCAATTCCTATGTTACAGCTTAGGTACCTCGTTAAAAGTTTTCCAAATCTATTGTTTGGCCCAATTCATGAAATCACATTTATATAATTAATGTGCACATTAAATTTAAAACTTTCTTTAACCCTGAGACTGGATAGGTTGAAAGAAATCTATTAGAATTTTTTTGTATGAAAAAGAAACCTTACAAAATAAACTTTGCTTTTCTAATTTCATTGTTAGGACTGGGTAAGAAATACAATTTCTTCACAGTAAAAATATGCTATAAAAGTAAGGCGCAGTTTCGTGCTAACAGCCGAAATAAAAACCTAGCCTCCTTAAGCAATTATAAATTCCAATAATAATGACATCTCCTACTGATGCGGGGCTTCACTAGAATACATTAGCTACATGTCCTTCCTTCCATGCATGTCGTACGAGTCGACAAAGGAACTCGGGCATTTTTTCAGGCGATAGGCTAGCAACTCTCTGTACCAGCTATGTAAAACGTAGCTGTGGGATTGCCCTAACAAACTTGCAGTTCTGGCTACCCGGAAACATATTCGTGTCTGTATTGTATTTAAATTTATTTATTCATTAGAATCACAATCTTATTTTTATTGTTCTTGCTAAACTCCTATACAGGGTGTAACGAAAAGGGTATAAGCTCACTATAGAGAACTTGTCCACAAAATTTGAGAGTTCAAATCACATGTTTATTTTTCCAGATAGTATGGAGAATTCTTAAACATCTCAGGAATTTTCATACAATCTTGAAAAATAAAAATGTGATTTCGAGTCTCAAATTTTGTGGATAGGTTCTCTATAGTGGGCTATTTACATAGCTTTTCGCTTAACATACCCTTTTTGTTATACCCTGTATACATTTCTAGCGGACCCGACAGACATTGTCCTATACCACGTCTTAAATACAAACTTTCAGAAAACATGAAAATCTTCTGTTCATGTATTTGTAAATGAACTTCTTCTAAACGGTTGGATCGATTCTGATGACAATTATTTTGTGTGTGTTCAAGTGAATTACTCAATTATAAACACACGAACAGAAGATTTATATATATAAAGATAAGTACATTCGCTGCCACTCCTCCTCTAAGCCGCTACAAACGTCTGTGGTGTGTTTCAGGAGTCGTGTGCATTTAGCGCTGGCCTGGTGCCAGTTGCGATCGGCTTGCTGAAGACCAGCGTAAATCTCCGGCTCCTTGTAATGAAATACCTAGAAATTGTGCAGAGAACTAGCCGAATGCACGCAAATTATAACCTTAATAGTGGACGCCTGCGCCTCCATCTGCGTGGACTGCAGAAAAAACAAAATGTCGATTATTATCCGGGATAAAAATATTTTGCCTGGATAAATTTTGTAACCTACGTGGTTATGCTGATATGTAAGCTATATTTTTGTAAAGTTCAACAAACATGCTTACATATATATATCCTCACAAACTTTCGCGTTTATAACATCATAGTATGATATTTTTTTCTGATGTGTAAGCTATATGTGCAGTGTGGTGTAGTCCACACCATGTCTGCCCGTAGATATCGTAAATAAGCGATGATGGGCTTTCGGGAGGTGGACAGCTCCCGTGTTGACAACATAGTCCGAAACTTACACTGCCGTCACCTACCCTCCTGCTCAGCGTGGTACTTGCCTTAAAGTACCAGATGTTTGCTAAGTTAGTAATGGTAAATACGTTCATACCCATAGGTACATACAGGGTGTTTTTTCGTTGCCACCATTTACGAGAGGTACGTACTCTATACATGAAATAAAGTAAGTTTATGCCAAAAAAAATGCTGGTGGATGATTTTAATTTTTTTGGAAATTTTAAAAATTTAATTTTTATTGTATGAATTTATGCTCTGTAGTGTTTGAATTGGTTAGTTAACGGGAGATAAAGAAGCTATTTTCGGGAAAAATGTTTGTTACACGCGTCTACATGAATTTCTGCAAAAAAAAAAATGCAACCCGATAACTCAACTATGGACCTTAATATCTTGGAGACCAGACACTTCCCAGGTATGCTTCCATGGATAAATATGTTCGTGATGATGAGGAGAATGCGTGTGTTGAGACCCATCTCATCAACAACGGACGAGGGGTGCGGGAGGCGGCGGCATCCGGAGGGCATCGGTGCCGGACTCGCAAGACGGACGCCACCGACGTCGGACGATATTATTTTCGTTTTTATTAATGTGTATGTAAACGGCATTATAAGTAAACCAGCCTAAATACAGTCCGCTATTTCATTTAAGAGTACTATCGAAGGATCCTAACAGCGTGGTATCCAGAAAAGCACGTTGCTGTATCAAATAGGTTAAAATGGTTGTACAGTACATATCATCGAATTAATTATTCACTCATGCCCAGCACATATTAATATACCTACACATGAACAAATAGATCTAGGGTATTAACTGAAACTCAAATAGATTTTGATTTAATTCAGTACACATTGCATAATTGCAATTAATTTATTTGATATGGGTGAATTGTACTTGTATTTAATAACTGTTAATTCATTGTTGGAATTGACAATAAACATCATTTAATTATAGTGAGCTAAAAAAGCGAGCTTTCGATTAGCATAAATAAACGAGTATGGCGATATTTTTGACAAAATCATTTTTTTCTTGAAGCAATTTTTTTCATTCGTGTAATTTACCAAAGTTTTGGTTTTGTTTCGCGGATTTTTCCGCGAAGTTTAATTTAATAATATCGCTTTTTACAAGATGAGATTATTCCATACGCATATTTTACCAATATTTCTTCTTGATAATAAACATTAGCTACTTTGAACAATTCGATATACATAGGATAATCTATAAAGTTCATTACATGATATTAATATTATAAGTCATGATGATGTCTCATATTATTACATGACGAGTACTTTATTTTCTTGGATATTATAGTTATTTTTAATGGCGTTTATAATTATAAGTTAGAGCGGCTGGCACGGTTTGCAGTGGTCGTGGGTTCGATTCCCACTCGGGTGAAGAATTTTTTCCATTTTCTTTATTAATAATTTTATAATTATAACTATGTAACCTACCACTCGTAATTGAATAAATGTTTGAATGTGGCTTCCACTTAAAGGTTTCGAAGAAAGTTGCCAGTTTTATGGTTTATACATATACAGGGTGTAACAAAAAGGGCTATACACCGGGGCAACGCAGCTACCCTTCTGAGCACGCTACCATCGGTGTAGGATTTGCGGGCCGTATTCTATTTATAACAATTTTAGTTGAGTAGGTAGCGTTCATTTTAAGTAAATATAGAAATATATTTATTTATTTGAGATGTAAAATAATTATCAATAAAAAAGGCTAGGATAGATTAGGTTAGGTTATCACCTAAATTATAATTCAAAATTACGGTTTAGGAGACCTTGGTATAAATAAAATATCGTCTATATCGATATTTCAACACTAGAATATTTATTTATCGTAGTGTTGTTCATTGTTACATCGAATATTACACTACAATATAACACCAGCTGATAAGATGGCAACAGTTACTTCGTCGGATAATACGTAAGGAGATTGAATGAACTGCAATCTCTAGTAGCGCGGCTCATCGCTATTCCGAAGCCTGTAAGTATGCAAAGTTGGGGCCTAAGGTGCTGCTTTTTCGCGTAAAAACATCAGCCTATATTACAGTCCACTGCTGGACGTAGGCCACTGCCTGGTTTTTGCCCATAGTCCACTGTATACGGGAGGCGCTGTTGCCCACCTCCCGGAAAACCTCTAACAAAAACCACGGGAAGACATGGAATGGTGATATTTTACACTCTGACACCACACAATAACGTCAAATAAAATAAACCAAAGTTACTATTATATACATGTAATATTGTGATATCTACGTTCTATTCGTATGCTTTTTACCTGACGGTAATGCCGAGAACCAGATAAGTAGTAACGATTTATTATAATTTTTTTTGTTGTAAAAAAAAAACCAGAAGATTAAATAATTTTCCAGGAAACAACGTTAAAATCGCACGATTACTTCTTCAAAACCCTTCCAGTCCAATTCAAGCATGTGTAATATATGATGTCAATGTAGCGAGAAATGTGTATTTCATTAATTGAAAGTAAGCGTCATTTTAGCGCTCCTCATTTTCAATAGTCGGCCTGCGAGGCTTATTTAAATGTATTCCGTCTATCTATAGCTCCGGCCCTGCGTTCTCAATACATTCACCTCCCACTCGACTCATTCATTCACTCACCGTGTGTAAATTAACGAAAAAGAGGATCAAACAGTAAAAAGAGGATTAATGTAAAAATATTACATGACCATTTTAAATGAGAAATATGCTAACAATGGAAAAAACCCACAATTTTTGATGATTGTTTTCTTGTATTTAATAAAAAGCATTTACCGTGATTGTGAGAACATTTTCTGTTTGGATCAATGAATTTGTTCACCATTATAAAGGTGAGTATAATATCAAATATGACTAATACCAAGTAATAATTAATTAACTATACAGAATGATTTTTAGTCGTCAACGTTCCCGAAAACTACGGAATCTCCTCATCACCACGATTATGTTCTCCGTGGAAGCATACCTGGAAAGTGTCTGGTTTTTAAAATATTAGACACTTTCAATTTGAAACGAACAAGTAATAAAAAAAAAACAAAAAATTTACATCGTTTCCCAGCATTTTTTGGCATAAACCTACTTTATTTGATGTATAGAGTACGTACCCTTCGTTACGGGTGGCAACGAAAAAATATCCTGTATAGTAATAATTATATAGTAAGCTATGCTAGCCTTTAGTGACATAAATGCATGACGCCGTAACATGCCACCCGCGACTCATGTACGTCGCGCCTAAATGTCAATACGAGTGTTCGCGATAAAATAACGTTTTTCACTTTAAGCGATCATGAAAACCCGCGCGCGCCCCACCCGACACTACATGTACCTGGCTTTTGCCATGCTAGCTAGGACTTGTTTTAACTTTTTACAATGAGCTAATGAATATTACCTATTAATCCAGTCCACTGCTGGACGTAAGCCTCCCCCAGAGCACGACACACGACTCGACCTCCCGTTTTTGCCATCCAGTCACTACCAGCCGCCCTCTTTAAGTCATCGGTCCATCTGGCCGGAGGGCATCCAAGGCTATGCCATTGATGGTATGCCATATAAATAAAAAAACACTTAGACCTTACACGTGTGATACATTATATATTAAGTATATATAGAATACATTATACGTACTCTATGCCCAATGGCGATAGTTCGCAAGAAAGTAAACAACAACTGAACAGCCGGCGCAGTAAGTGGCGAACTTCGAACTCGCCACACGCTGATTATTAGTTCGCACTAGTTCGCTGCGAACCTAACAAATTATTCGACAAGTTTTCTTCATATTCTTGTTTTATATTGTTGTTGTTGAAAACTAGAGAACTATATAATAATCTTCACGTAAAACTCTATACACGCAGATAACTTAGGGCCAATTTTCCAATGGTCAGATAGCCTAGCTAAAGGATAAAGATGCATCTTTTTCTCAAACTGGATCAACAAAGAGACAGCATAAAGTTTATCCTTCAGATAGTTATCTGGCCATTGGGAAAAATTGGCACTTAGTAAAACATAGTATCCTACTAATATTATAAACGCGAAAGTTCGTAATTATGGATGGATGGATGTTTGTTACTATTTCACGTAAAAACGGCTGGAGCGATTTTAATAACATTTGGTATGGAGTTAGCTGACACCTTGGATTAACACATAGGCTACATTTATCCCGGGCAAATATTTTTAGATAATTTCGACATTTTGTTTTATCTGCAGTCCACGCGGACGAAGTCGCGGGCGTCCAATAGTCAACAATAAATCGCATTCAACGCTCCATTTTTGTTGAATTTTCTTTAAAAAGATAAATCACTTTTTTAATAAATTCTTGAAAATTTTTAAATAGTTGTAAACTCTGCCGCGTTAAGAAGATATTACTTGTAAGCTTGTAAGCCCTCTTTTTAAATTTTATTCACGCTTTAATCACCTAAGTCATTGGTGTGATTCTTTTGCAAGAAATACTTATAAATGAATTAAGTAGACGAGCGTTACTGGGAGAAATCTGTTTTAGAGATAAGCACGCCTTTGAACATTTACTTTGTACATTCCTTTTCAATCAAGTATTTGTGTAAAGTAAAGAAGAAGAATAAATACCTCTATATATATATATATATATATACAGGATGTTTTTTTCTGGCCACCTTTAACGAAGGGTACGTATTCTATAAATAAAGTAAGTTTATGCCAAAAAAAATGCTGGGAATTTTTTTTTTCTTTTTTTTTTATTTAAATTCCTTGATCGTGCGAAATTTATAGTGTCTAGTGTTTATGTTAGTTTTTTTATAGACAGATATTAATTATTTTTCGTAAAAAAATCCTGCTACGCGCGTCTATGTGCATTTATGCAGAAAAACGCAGTCTATTTACTCAACTTTGGACCCTAATATTTTGGAAACCAGACACTTCCCAGGTATGCTTCCATGGAGAAAAATGATCGTGATGATGAGGAGATTCCGTAGTTTTCGGGAACGTTGACGACCAAAAATCATCCTGTATATATATATAATAAAAATGTAACGGATCACTGTCTGTACATGGAAGATATTATATGAGAAAAAATATTATAGGAGACCTTTATCAACGCTATAGGACCCAAAAGAATGATTTTTAGAATTTTTGTCTGTCGGTTTGTCTGTATGTTTGTGCACGCTAATCTCAGAAACGGCTAAACTGATTTCGATGCAGTTTTCAGGAATACATTGTGACGAGTGTGCGGGAGGTGGCGGGCATCGGTGCCGGACTCGCAAGACGGACGCCACCGACGTCGGACGATATTAAATTGTCTTTTTTACTAACTTATTAACCTGCCTAAATACAGTCCGCTATTTTATTTATTATAATACTATCGGAGGATCCTAACAGCATGTATGTTTTTTAAATTAATTATATTTCCCAAAATGCTAAAGAAATCAGGATAAATGGGAACTCTAAAGCTTACGCGAACTAACTCGTGGGTAGCAGCTAGTTTAATGCTAAACATTCAATTTTTCACACTCTGATATAAAACGCATCTATAGCAAGGTAGCAAAGCACAAACATATATGACGGAAGATATGTCTAGCTTTTCTCCAGGTACATCCTAGTTGTCTTGCAAACAAATTAATTAACATAATGGACCAAAGAATATGATTGGTGGATATCATACGAATCCGTAGCAACCTATTTTATTTTATTTTATTCGTACGGAAAACAAAGTGAACATTACGCCAGCCGAAAAGTAGCGCAAATGGGCATCTAAGGGTGATAGATAATTAGAAATACAGCTTCTGTAAACAATTACATGACTTATTACTTTATTAGGAGACTTTGCACCAATTATATATTCGCTCACCAATAGCTAAGACTTGTTAAATGCTATCAAAACAGAAATAACAATGGCGCCATAAAACGCAAACAATGCAACCAAAAATCACAATCAGGGAACCGGTTCAAACCAATCACTGGCAATGGATTGCTTAATTTTAGTTGGCTTTGAATTAAATAAATAAATATTCACACACAACACATTGACCTAGTCCCACACTAAGATCCCTAAGGTCTTCTGTCGTGAGTACTAAGCAACGGTATATAAATACATAGATAAATATAGAAACATCCATGACTCGGAAACAAACATCGATATTCATCATATCAATGTTTGCACCTACCGGGATTCGAACCCAGGACTTATGGCGTCGCAGGCAGGGCCACTACCAACTACACCAAACGGTCGTCAAATAAATCTAAATTACCGATGTCGAGGAACTTGAGTCGCTTCTCTTATGAGAAAAGAGTTTTGTCTGTAATTTGTGTGGCATTGAGGGACAAAATGAGTAGCTAGCCGTCTAAGGGTAGGTTCCAACAGTGCGTGATTTCGCGGACGGACGCAGATGCACCGACGGCTAAGGACGGACACGCACCACGGACGCGTCTGTATTACCACAGACGCTCCGTTTCCCACGATCCGTGGTGCGGGCTGGTGCGCGTCCGTCCGTAATATCACGCACCGTGGGAACCCACCTTAACAGATCTGTGAGGCACCCACAAATTAACTATGTACATCTCTAGTCTCTGTGGCGATAATATCTCATTACACAATAAAACTAGTAAATTAGTTTTCTGCGGTTTGAATATAAACTAACAACCAATAATTTTGTCTGACAGTTCATTATAAAACCGCTTATTAGTAACAAACCACCAATTTGTACCAGCTCGCTGACTTCGGCAGTGTATTTAGCAAAACATATAGTTCGTTCACTAATATGGGCGTCTAGAGGCGCTAGTATCTTTATATACTTTCATTATTATTGCGCAAAGCAACCTATATAACGAGTATAAAACATTACTTATGACATATTAAGAATAAAGAGTCTGTTTAGCTTTTTTTTCTCATCTATATTTTCATTGTATGTACAAATAAATTAGCATTATTATTGTTGTGTACAACGGAAGAATGGATGGAATGGTTCGAAGAGAAAGACCTCGCCGGACCTTCACCAATCAAATTGGGGAAATTCTAGAGAAAGGTTAGATAAAGAGTACACTAAACCGACGATCGTGCATGAAGAATAGGAATGAGGTGTGTCAGGGTCGTAGCAAATGGAGATCCGTGATCTCTGCCTAACCCTCCGGGAAAGAGGCGTGATTTTTAT